>CM077233.1:4028400-4668400 GCA_039654775.1 Spinibarbus caldwelli
TCCGCCGGCTTGTGTCAGATATAGCCATCAGACGGTGCAAAAGAACTGTCACTTTTAATAAGAGGCAAAAAATTAAATGAAACAGTATGCTTATTACAGAAAAATTAGGCTTTCAAGAGTCCTTTCTGCGATTTGCATAATTTATTCTTTTTCTCCCCCCTCCTCGCCCGGAGCTTTAGGCAATTTCCCTCACATTTAAATCGATTGCACATTTAAGGCTACTTAAAGAAAATTATCACTTTGCATATTTTAATTGTTATGAAGGAAGTGATTTGAGAGAGGTCCGCGCCTCATCCTCTTGAGCGGCGCGTGCGTGAGAGAGAGAGAGAGAGAGAGAGAGAGAGACAGAGAGAGAGAGAGAGAGAGAGACAGAGAGAGACAGAGACAGAGAGAGAGAGAGAGAGAGAGAGAGAGAGAGAGACAGAGACAGAGAGAGATAACCCCCGAGTTCACAGACTTTCCACTCCACTTTCATCAGAATGCTAATGAGGAAGCTAACGCTAGGACAAGTGGATCTTTGATATTTACAAAATAGGCCCTAATAACTGGAGTGTAATTTCTTTCACACAACTTTAGTTTTTCTCTCTTTTCTTATCACCGCTTGTATTTTATTTCTTTTCTTTTTTTTTTTTGTCTCAATTGGTTTTGGCCAGAAATAAAACAGAATAAAGTTCACAGATTTCCACTTCACTTTCATCAGAATGCTAATGAAGACGCTAGCGCTAGTGGTGCTTTGATATTTACATTTAAGTCCTAATAACTGGAGACTAATTTGTTTTACACAACTTTATTTTCTTGTTTTTAAATCACTGTTTTTTTTAAATTAATTTATATTTTTTTATGTGTGTTGATTTTTTTCAGAAATATCTATAGACTTTCCACTTTCATCAGAATGCTAATGAAGACACTAATGGTAAAGAATATTTGCAACATTTAGGTCCTAATAACTGAGGTCTAATTTGCTTTACACAACTTAATTTTTCCTATTACCTCTTATTTTTTATTTGTGTACTGTATGTGTGTGTGTTTGGTCGGTTGGTTTTATTCAGTAATATCTACAGTCTTTCCACTCCATTTTCATCAGAATGCTAATGAGGATGCTAACGCTATAACAAGTGGATCTTTGATATTTGCAAAATAGGTCTTAACAACTGGGGTCTAATTTATTTTATATAGCATATTTTATTTTTTTTTTATTCTGAGTTTTATTCAGCCTTTCCACTTCACTGTCACAGAATGCTAATGAGGATGCTAATTTGTTTTACACAACTTTATTTTTCCTATCAGCACTTATTTGTTATTTGTGAATGTATATGTTTCATCGGTTGGTTTTGCCCAGTAATATCTACAAACTTTGCACTCCACAGTCTTCAGAATGCTAATGAGGAACACTAATGCTAAGTGGATCTTTGATATTTACAAAATAGGCCCTAATTCCACTGGAGTGTAATTTAGGTGCATCCCAAATCATGTACTTATGCACTATTCTGTGACGTTTTGTTGTAAAATAGTGCAAGTAGTGTGTTCCAAAAGAAGAAAAAGTGCACTTTATAAACCCAGATGATGCACTTAACCAAAAAAAAAACTAAGTGTGGGATTTTGAACACTTCATGCACTCAACTGTCGCAGCTTTAATTACGTAATGATTAAAACATAGTGCATAAGTACATAGTGTATAAGTAGACAGTGTATAGTGTATAGTGCATCATTTGGGATGCAGTTTTTGTTTTATACATTTTTTATTTTTTTTTTGCCCCGTTTTAATCACCATTTATTTATTTCATTAGTATAGTATAGTATAGTATAGTATAGTATAGTATAGTATAGTAGGCCTACTGTATATGTGTTTGGTCAGTTGGTTTGTATAGAAATATATTCAGACTTTCTGCTTCACTTTCATCAAAGTGCTTATGAAGAAGCTAATGCTAGAAGCTAATCCGAGGATATTTACAAAAAAAGAAAGAAAAAAAGGCATTAATGTTTGTGTAAGTTAATCTTTGTTATTTACAAAATAGGTCCCAATTACTTGAAGTCTAATTTATCTAAAGACTTTCTGCTTCATTTTCATTTGAATGGAATATAATTAGTTTTACACAACTTTAATTTTTCCTTTATTAAATCACCTTATTTATTTAATTTTTAAATGAATTATTTTATTGATTTATTTCATTTAATTTATTTTTCAAATGTGTGTGTGTGTGTGTGTGTGTGTGTTTGGTCACTTGGTTTTGTCCATATATACAGACTTTCTGCTTCACATTCATCAGAATGAAGCGTAAGTGGATTTCCAGTATTTATGTAATAGCTCGTAGTAACTGGAATCTAATTTGTTTTACACATTTTTTTCACTATTTTCTTATCATCGCTTATTATGTTTTAATTGTATTATGTTTGACCATGTGTTTTTGTCCAGAAATAAAGTCTACAGACTTCATCACTACAGACTTTCATCAGAATGCTAATGAAGAATTTAATGTTAGTACAAGTGGATCTTTGATAGCAAAATTGGTCTTAATTTTGTGTGGCATATCTTTATTTTTCCTGTTTCCCTATCACTGTTTGTTTGTGTGTGTGCTCGCATTTTTTTTTTTCTGAAAATAAAATCAAGTTCACAGACTTTACATTGCCATTCATCATTCTAATCAGGAAGATGATATTGATATTCGCAAGACAGGCCCTATATAACTTTTTCTCAGCTAATGCTTGGGCAAGCAGGCAAATCTTTACAGACTAGACCCTAAAAACTGGTGTGTAATTATGCACAGACATTTCCTGTTTTCTTGTCATTCATAATTTTTCTACATATCTGTGTATGTAATAAGTGTATATGAATATTGAGTGCACACACATACATACATATGCAGGTGATATTCTGCAGGCTCGCTTACACAAAAACACTCACCAGACGATCAATATGAGGAAGGAAGAGTTTTATATCCGGCTCTGTTTGTTTGAAACTGAGAATCAAAGGAACGTGAGTATCTCATTCATCATACTAAAACTGATGACCGCAAACCGAGGCCTGAAGTTTGATTTTACAGTCGGTCTGTGTGAAAGGAAATCTTCTCGAAATCTTCTCTATTGAACGTTAAACCAAAAAGAAGAGATCAGTTTAATTGCCACTTTACAGAAGTGAATAAAGCACCAGTGCTTCATGGATTTAAAACATGCTGTAGCCTATTGTAGAAAATTCATTGTGTTCTAATAATGCTGGAAAACTGAAATGTCATCTTACTGAATATATATATTCTGCCTGTGTTGAAAACAAATTCCTTTTCATGTTTTATTCAGCAAGTGGCATCCAGTTATCACCTAGGCCTACAAAGTAAATTTTCCTTTTTAAATATAATTTCGTGAAAAAGTCTTCTCTAAGTAATATCCATAAGCAACCATGTATGTTTTTATCCTTGAAATATCAGTTTTAAAATCATTCTGATGGTAAACACTTCTGATGAGGCGAATGGCTTCTGTTTCTTTCCCACGCTTCCAAACGTTTTTTCTGGAAATATGTAAGTTTGTAGAGTGGGTACAAAATTCAACGAAATATGGCAGCAACAAATGCATGTGTACAGCCAACCCAGATGGTCTTATTGGGAAATACCAACCACTGCGGCTCAACCATTGAAGAAAGTGTAACGATCGATTTGGATCACATGTGCCTTGATAAGCAATCATATCACAGCCTTGACATCGTTGAATTTCTGTGAGTTGCACTTCAGTTAATTGTTGTTTGCAGATAGCTACTCATAGAAATGAATGACAAGTGCCGTGAAATTGAATGCTACCTGTAGCAAAAATTGTTTGTTTAGTGTTACCATTTATAAAACAGCATTTTATCATAGATTCATTCAAAACGAATGTTTAATGCCAAAATGTTGAAGAGTGTCAATTCAATAAATGCTGTTTTTCCATAAAAGCAGTTTATTCATCGTAGTGAAGCCTGTCTTCAATTGACATCCATTCAAGAAATGGCTTTTGGTCTCCTTCCCTGTACTGCAGTGTTATGCTTTTGTTTGCTGACCTTGAAGACTTGTCTGTCTGTACAGCGATCCACTGTAATTACCAGTGTGATTTACAACAGTTAATTCCACTTACTTAACTGTAGGGGGCTCTAAAGTCACAAAAAAAATACACAGAACTACATACAGTTGTTTTAACTCTTGGGCTGCGATTAAATGACTCAAGAAAAAGAAAATAAATCAGTTGTTACCTTGTGTGTGTATGTATATGAAAAGTATGTATGTAACTGTTCTGTTGTATAGATTACACATTTTTAGCAAATGTAGTAGGTATTGCATGTATAGAGAATTTGCATATTCTGCACAGTATACAGTACATATATACAGTGCCTATTAAAAGTCTTCATACCCCTTCATTTTTTTTTTTCACGTTTTGTTATGTTGCAGCCTTATGTTAAACTGCTTTGAATGACTTTTTGTCCACATCAGTCTACACTCCATACACCATAATGACAAAGCAAAAGCAGACTTGTCACAACTTCGTAAATTAATTAAAAATAAAAAAAAAATGAAATAAGTACATTGCAAGTCTTCATACCCTTAACTCAGTACTTAGCTAAAGCACGTTTACAGCCTCAAGTCTTTTTGGGTATGATACAACAGGCTTTGCTCATCAGAATTTGGCAATTATCTGCCATTCTTCTCCTCACCTCTTCACGTCTCAAGCTCTGTTGGGTTGGACGGGGGCAGATGCACATTTTCAGGTTTCTCCAGAAATATTTGATTGGGTTCAATCCCAGGCTGTGGCTGGGCCACTCAAGGACATTCACAGAGTTGTCTATAAGCCACTCTTGCTGCGTGCTTAGGTTCAATATCCTGCTGGAAGGTGAACCTTCTGCCCAGTCTGAGGTTCTGAATGCTCTGGACTGGGTTTTCATTAAGGCTATCTCTATATTTTGGTGCACTGAACTTCTCTTCTACTCTGACGAGTCCCTCAGTCCCTGCCGCTGAAAAACAGCCCACAGCATGAGGCTGCTACCAGCACACTTTACTTTTGGGATGCTACTCTGCAGGTGATGAGCAGTGTCTGGTTTGCTTCAAACATGATGCTTAGAATTGAGGTTAATCAGGTCAGAGAATCTTGTTTCTCACAATCTGAGGGTCCTTTAGGTGCTGTTTTGCAAATTCCAAGTGTGTTTTCATGTGTCTTCACTGAGGATTGAGTCTTGCCACACCGGCATAAAGCCCAGATCGATGGAGTGTTGCAGTGATGTTTGTCCTTCTGTAGGTTTCTTCTGTCTCCACATATGATCATGGAGCTCAACTAGAGTGACCATCAGCTTCTTGGTCTCCAGTCTAACCAAGACCCTTCTCCATCAATTGTTCAGTTTGGCCAGGAGGCCAGCTCTAGGAAGAGTTCTAGTTGTTCCAAACTTCTTCCATTAAGGGTAACAGAGACTACATGCTTCTGTGAAACTTCAATGCAGCATAATTTTTTTCTGAACTCTTCCCCAGATGTGTGGCTTGATGCAATCCTGTCTCTGAGCTCTACAGGCAGTTTGTTTGACCTCAGGGCTTGGTTTTTGCTCTGATATGCATTTTCAGCTGTTAGATCAAATCATACCCATTCAATTGAATTTACCACAGGTTAACTTCACTCGAAGTGCAGTAACATCTGCAAGCAATATGAATACTCCTGAGCTAAATTTCAACTGTCCCAGATAAGGGTATGATTACTTATGCAATTGAATCATTTAAGTTTTTTATTTTTAAAAAATTTGCAACGATGTTAAAAACCTGTTTTTAGCTTTGCCATTATGGTATATATTGATGTGGGGAAAAAGTAATTTAAAGCAGTTTAACATAAGGCAGCAACATTACAAAATGTGAAAAAAATAAAAAATAAATAAAAATAAAAAAATGAAGAGGTATGAAGACTTTTTATAAGCACTGTATGGCTCCAAGAGTAGTCATATGACTTTTTTTTAAATAGCATTCATTTCAAAAGAAAAAAAGTAATGGATAAATCCTGAAGCGTTATACTTACCAAAAAAAAAAAAAAAGATGTACATCTTGAAAAAGGAGGATTTTGTCCTTCATTTTGTATTTTATTGTAGATCATTACCTTGAAATGTGTTTTAATAATTTAAGGCAAGACACTATATGTTATACCATTGTTTTTTTCATGCACTGGTCAGTTTTGAGATTTTGGATTATTTGGCTTTTCATAATGTGTTGTTTCAGACCAGTGGACAGAAAACATCTAAAATACAATTTTAAGTGTTTACTTTATTGCATTTTATCTATTTGCCTGTAGATTCTCATCTTCATTAGCTCTTACGTTTGCCTATATACACCAAACTTGACAGATTTATTCCTATCTGTATTCTGATACATTTTACAGAAGTGTTTATTTATGCATAATTTGCCTGATTTTATTCAACATTGTCTTCCTAAAATCATGGGGAAAATGACTTTTCCACCTGACATTTGACAGTATTTTCTGATTTATGGAGCGAATTAAAAAAGAGAGAGAGAGAGAGACAGAAAGCCAAAACCCCCTCTGTAAAAAAAAAAAAAAAAAAAAAAATCAAAATGATAAAAAGCAGCAAGAATTTTGAACTTGGCTTTAAAATTCTGCTCTGGAAAATTATGCATATTAGATTTCAGAAACCTTGTAATACAAAAAAAAAAATAAATAAATAAAAGGTTTACCCTGTTAACCTATGGTGTCTTGCCATATATGTATGAATTCATTTCTATTGGATATGCGTTCATTGGCCCAATCATATGAATAAATAAAATATAAAGCACTAAATGTTGCTGAGCAATACAAATGTGTGATACCTGAGCTATGGCATTAAGGACGAGCTTAAGGAAATAAAAAGTGACCAGAGACGTTTGATGGTGCTAAAGCCTCCTGATTAGAAGCCAACATCAGTCGATGCATGACTCAGCAACACTAGCCGGTATTGGCTGCCACGCTGTGACCTATTTCGAAGTAAAGGAGACTTGCAGACACCATGCTCTCAACAGCAGAGTTGCAGAATTAATTGCATTTTAATGAACACTGAGGCAACCTTCCAGGTATTTGAAATAAAAAGGAAATGTACAGTCAAAATGAGAAAGCAATTACAACGTGTCTCCCATTAGTGTCTGATTCTGAAGGTGTTTGCGTGAATTTATCTTCCCACAAAGAGGCCATAAACACAAACTGCATGTGACGTTCACCTTCTTTCTGTATTTAAGACATAAATTACAAATACGATCACCTCGATAAAAAATGCTTCTCATCCCCTCGTCGCTAGCGCGCTCCCTGCGTTTCTGTGGAGGACCCTGTTGAATTACATCCATTAGGAGAGAGTATTTTAACATGTACAGCCATGGAAATGACACAGCTCTTTACAAATGAAACAGCCATGGGCACCAAATGCACCAACTTCCCAATGTTAATTGTACTGCAGCTT
Organism: Spinibarbus caldwelli; assembly: GCA_039654775.1. Taxonomy (NCBI): domain Eukaryota; kingdom Metazoa; phylum Chordata; class Actinopteri; order Cypriniformes; family Cyprinidae; genus Spinibarbus; species Spinibarbus caldwelli. The sequence goes on from CM077233.1 coordinate 4,035,827, forward strand.
CCCACGCATAGACCATCCAACTACATAATTATGCCATCAAAAAAAGGGGGGGAGGGGGGAATCCAGGGCATTAATGGAATGTCTTATTCGAAATGAAGAATAATGAAATATCACAAACAATGGAAACTGTATTTAAGAAATGCAGCAAATGGTTTTGGAAACAGATGCTAATGGTCATCTTTCAGAAGGGTAATTACTGGGTAGCATCAGGACGACTCGTTTTAAGGCGTGCACGCTGGAAATGTGCTGCTTAAACTCCAGGTATTGTGCTTTAAAAGCTTTAGTTTTTGTTTAATGCAAAAGTGCACAGCCTTTTAAATGGGTTGTGTTGTAAAAACTTTACCAAAGAACAACTTCAGGCCCTTTCTAAAGTCTCAGTATACTAGGGCTGGGCAAAACAATGAATAGTCAGTAATAATGATTTTTATGATGATAAAACAATTATCAGCATTGTATAGTTAAATGTAGTGATGATTTTCAAGTTTCAAGATGTAAAGACTACTTTTTAACTATAATTTCAGAATCAAAAGCAATAATTTCCATGAATTAGGTCAAACTAACTTTTACAATAATTAGACTCAAATTTTTTTTCAAACATCACCCAAAGGCTCTGTCCCAAATAGCGCACTAATATACTACTAAGGGAACTTAAGATAGAATCCAAACTGTGCTATTTTATCCACAGTATATCATGTATACACCAATTCAGAGTACATGTATAAATAACAAAATTTATGTATTGAATGTTGCAAAAAGGAAGGAAAACAAGTGTGCATTTCACAATCAAAACTGCTTTACAGAAAAGCATCCTAAAATGATCATAAATAATTCAAGCTGTATTTGCAGCTGATTGAGAGAGTGAAATAATACAATTTCCTACCATTTGAGGGGGTTAATAGTTTTGTACAGATGTTAGATTAGATTTTATTGGCTGGCTCCTGAAAAATCCATTAGCATTTATAAATTTGTACATTCACACATGAAAATGAGTGTGCATTTCCAAACAAAATTAAAGACAATCATAAATGTTAAAAAAAAAGAAAAGAAAAAGATTTTGTTTTTACTGGATGTCTATGCTGGTGGCCATTTATGAGTAATTATTATTATTATTATTATTTTTTAACAGTGGAATGTCACAAAAATACAACAGAAAAAAAAACCTTAATGTTTGATATATTGTGCAGTGTATAGGTCTCTCTCAAATACATCTTTCCTTTTACCGTGTCATTTAATTTCAATGCAGAAAAGCAAAAGCATTGAGAGATTCATAGAGAGATTTGAACTAAAATTGTGATGCATCTGGAATGCAACAGAAAAGAAAAATAAAACACGACGTTTCAAAAGCATTTGAATGATCTTTTATTGTCCTTTGTCCCTATGCATACATGAAAATACATTTACGTTGAATGTAATTATGGCAATATTGTACATACACACACATTAACATGTATGTGGTGCGTTTCAAAATGTTATACTAATAACGAATGTACATTAAGTACACAAATGTGCAAGTGTATCTAATGTACAAATATGGTATATGAAATGTACCTACATTTCATATAGAATTTTCATATAGAAAAATGCACACTTACACACTTCATAATAAGTGCACACACATCCACATGCACACTACAGTTCACAAAGGGGGAAAGCGATTTACTTCAATTGAAAAATGAAAGGAAAAATTTGCATGTAGAGACCTTGGAGAAGACCTATACAGTCCACAATATCCCAGATTGCGGCGGCATAACGAATCGTCGAGTTGGTGTGGTCAGTGTGCATCGTCTCTGCCTAATGTGTCTTTTCAGTATGTGCAGCTACTCCACTGCTCAGTGTACGGACAGACAGTCTTTCTGAGGTAGACTGCTCAAGTTAAAGAACAAGCCTTTTTCATTTTTTTTTTTTTTTTGTTCTTTTAAATTGTTTTTATACATTTTTCTTTTTTTTATTTTCTTTTATACAAATGTGTGACATTCAAAAAAGACAGAACATAGGTACTACATGTCAATATGTAGCAATGAGGTAGAAATGGTCATAAAGAATAATGGTTGAAAAACAAACACTGGTGACACTTGAAAGAAAAAAAACATCCACAACAGCGCTGAAGCAAATGAACACACAAACCGGAGAAGAACAGAACAAAATCAAGTGTATTCATATCTACACAGGAGATGTGCTTTATAAATTTGTACTTTTTGGATGTTCCCACATTTCCTTTTTCTTTGAAATCAATTAAAGGAATGTTCCAGTTCAATGCAAGCTAAGCTCTAATCGACGACATAATATTGATTACCGCTAAAAATCATTTGGACTAATCCCTCAGTTTTAAAAAAAACAAAACAAATCAAAATTCATAGTTACAGTAACACTTAGAATGGAAGTAAACAGGTCAAGAGTGCTGGAGGGTTTAAAAGCATTTTTGTTAAAGCACTTACATGAATTATGCAGCACAAAGCTGTAAATTTGTTTAAATTGACCTTTCTGAAGTGGGAATACTTTTCTAGTGGATGAATATCATGATAATTCCTGCGAATTGTTGGCTTTACTGTACACTGTCATGACACTTAAGTTAAAAAATTGGATACAGCTTTAACATAGACAGTAAATTATATTAAATCAAACTAGTCTTAATCTAGTCTATAATATTGGTTATAATTTGCAAACAAAAATAACTGGCCCCGTGTTCTTGTAAATGTTAGAGTGACCTTGGTTTGCGTTAAAAGGAGTGTCGAGCCCAAAACTATTTTCTGTCCTAATTGATATTATGCTACTAATGCTGTCAAGAACATTCCTTTAACCAATTACAAGGAGCTTTCAAGAATAAAATGTAGTAATCTGTTTTGTCCAAGGGCATTTAGGCTACAAACATTAGCGTAGAGTACCAGCCCTAAAATCAACACCAGCGGTAGGACTGAAAGATCATTTTTCTTTTCAGGGTCAATGTGGGTTTTGTTCATCAGTGCTATTTGGCTTTGAAATCCAGAGTATGATTATTTCCAACAAAACTGAGAGCTAAACTTTGTGGATATCACAGGTTTAATCTATGTGAAGACCCATATAAATTTCCCTAAATGTGTAGATGAATTCAAACCTATGAGATATGGAACAGTTTTTGATCTTAAATAGTTTTGTTCGCTTTGGTTTTGAGGGAGGACAATTAAGTGTGATAGGCTTGAACACAAAACGTTAAAAGTGCATTTGACAAATTGCACAATAGTAACTTTTCTTCAAAACAACACAAAACAAAAACCAGAAAGCAGAATGAAAATACCACTTAAGAAAAAAAAAAAAGGTTTCCACTTTAGACGACAAAACAAGGCTAGAAATCGTAGTCCTTTGGGTGTACATATCACTTTACGAACATTGTGAAGAAAGTGGTCTCTCACAGCTACTGAAAAGACTATCTGGATGTCTGTCAAAAAAGCAGATATTTCTTCAAGGATATGTCATATATATACACATGTATTGGAGGTCTGGTGCCTCCAACTGCTAAATAAGCACCTTAAAATGGTGTCAAATTACACTGCAGTGGACAAAAAAGAAAGTTAGTTGAAAACAGTGCATCCTTTCCAACATTTGAGACACATGATATAAAGGCAGAAAAAAAGAGAGAGACTGATTGAGGGAACACATCGCTTCAACTCTCTAGTGCTAGACAAAAAAAGCTGACACAAACGATCAGAGAAAGTAAACATATCAAGAAACAAACAAAAAATACATTCAAACAAGTTTCCTCTTACAGTTACCAACATCCTGTGCTACCTTGCGCTAGAAACATACTGTATGCAAGTACACAAATGCAAAAGCTTAGTTAACGCATTGCAAGAGCCTGTTGCACGAAGTGAGATACCTCCATACTCAAGGGGGCGATAGAGTTTCCTTCAAATGTCTGCACCAGGAAACTGGGTGTACAAACATAAAAATATAAAGAGTTTGGCTAACTTGCTCAGCAAGATTCTATAAATAAACTGTTGTGCTGCCATTATAGTAGCTGTATTGATGCTGCATCCCAATTTGCCGCCTTATACTAAGCCCTAAAAGTATGTTCTCTTTGGTACATACAATTTCATCATAATTGCATCTTTAACAGACCGATCTGTTGCTTGGTTATGTGTATCCCATCACCATTTAAACTACCCTGTCAATCATCTTATCACAGATATCATCCTCCACATTGCATTTAATTTAGTTTTCTACCACACTGGAGAGAAATTAAGTAGCACATTGATCTACCAGTCTGTTTGCATAAAGATGCATTTAAAAGTTAATGATCAAACGTATCTTTACAAAAGTTCACAATGTTATATAATAATGTGGATAACATTAAATATATATATATATATATATATATATAATCAGATTAGATACTGATCACAATAAATCACAAACTTTCTCTACTTAACCGTCGGTCTCGCATGTCCACCATGTTTGGAGTTTTTAAACACTTTTTATTTGATTTTGTAGTTCTAATTGATGGGTTGGGTTGTGGGCAATATTAGCCGTTAAAATGTGCATGGAACCACACGAGTACCTTTGGAACACTCATCTCAACAAAGGCCTACATTTGGGACAGTAATTATAATTTTGAACACTATTTAGGACAAACAGTATGCAAATTGGGATGCACCATAAATGTAGAAAAAGTTTATAGTAATGATACTTTAGTGTCACTTGCATTACGTTATGAATTGTAGTTTGACGCATTTTGGAAAGCAACAACGCTAGTAATCTTTTAACCTTCGTTGCTATAAGCACTTGCATACTTGCGTAGAGTATGTTTCTGGCTTTAGGCAACATGGCCCCAGTAAGTTGCCCCACAGAGACCCCCATCAATAATATGTGTGTGTGTTTACACAAAGGGGTGTTTAGAGTCATCTGGGCTTTGAAATGCACAGGTAGTGTGAGACAAACATTTGTTGTTTCTTTTTTTTTTTTTTTGGAAAAAAGGCAGCTTGTTCTTTATGGAGGCTTCAGAGCAGAGCAAACCTAAAGAGGTTGAAGACACCAAGCTCTCATCTTTCTGTTCTAGTTGCAGAGAAAATAGTGCTAAACTGAGGTAGAACAGAATGCAGGGTACATGTGATCCTTCAGATATCTTTACACCAACACCACACAGCAGCAGGACAGAGTCCGAAACAAAAATGAAACATACGTAACTGTTACGAAGAATGTGAAAATATTTCCACTTCAAGAATCTGGTAGCCTCTTTGTAAAGTTTTGGTTCACCCCAACTCTATTCTGCAGAGAGGAGACAAACACGCAAATGTCTACTGTATACTCTGGCATGGATGTGGTTTCGGACGAACCTTATCTACAGAACAGATAATGCCCATCTCTGAGCGTTCGTTGTAGAGTCTGAACTGTGCTATGCAGGGAGGAACAGGTGCTGTAGTCAGTACTGGCATACAATTCTGCTTTCAAAACTTAAAGCAATGTCCACAATGGAATTTAAATGTGATTTAGTAAGAACAATAAGAACATAACGGAAGAAAAAGAAACTCCCCAATTTTTTCTTCCAAACAACCCAGAAATGTTCTGGTTACATTCATAGTCATATCCTTTTCATTTTTTTTTAATTGGTTGAGGTAAACCTAGAATTTTAGAAGAAGCAAATTAGAAACCAAACCCAATGTAGTAAGCAGTATGTAGTGCTATCGCATAATCTTTTTTGAGGTACTGTACAAATCACAATCACTTTCCTGAGTTTTTGAAGAAAATCAAACAAACGAATTTCATAACTTAGGATCCAGATTCAAAGTACAACATGGACCTTCTCCTGCCCTTCCTGGGGTCTACAGGTCAGACTTGATTGAGGAATACTGTTGTTCTTTTGAGAGAAGTGTCGAAAACAAGGAAAGGAACAAAAAGCAGAACATGTCTGATTTAGTTTCATGTTAAAGCTCTCTATATTAGCACATGCCACCAATGTAGATGGTGAGGCAAACAAATCCAAATCCAAATCAATAAAGCACCACTTCAGGCACTTCATAGCAACAAAATCTCAAAAACAGCAGAATGATATTTACACACAAAGAAGTTTGTCCTCACTTACAGAGTTCCTCGGTAAGCGGAGCTCTGCGTCTGTAGTACTGAGCCCAGAAAACAGTATTTCTCTGTCTGGATTATGTGCAAAGGGCCAGACCTTGACTTAAGTACAGCCATGCATCATTCAACTGCATCTGACCGTCATTCAGGTTCTTTTTTAGGGGTCATCTACATTTGTAATAACCACACTGTTTAACTGCATGTGTCACCCAAAGAATTCTGAATTGTATCCCCTCTAAGAGTAGAGGAGGTCACCCCACAGATTTCATTACGCCTTTGCTCTTTACTGACTACAACCAAACATCTTATTCCATTCAGTGCATGTATCGAGTTCTTTCTGTGATATGCTGGGCTGGATTTTGCAAAACACATTCTCAAAGTCTTGGTATGACACCGGTCTCATCTGACCTGGCATCATTCCGGAAAGGTCTGTGCCGGACATGCCATGGAGAGGACCAACCATGGCCTCCTGGCAAAGTCGGACCACATCCAACCCGGAGAAGCCGTCTGTCCGCTGAACAAGCAGCGCAACCTCTTTGTCGCTGAGGCAGTAGTTGTGCTGTGAGAGCAGCTGGCTGATTATCTGGTGTCGTGCGGTGGCATCCGGTAAGGGGACGAGCAACCGCTTAACAAAGTACCTTCGTAGAGACTCATCAATCTCTTCGGGTTTGCTGGTGGAACATACTACTAGAACATGTTCCTCTGGAGAACTTAGAACTCCATCAAGCTGGAGGAGGAGTTCACTCTTGATTCGGTTCACAGGACTTTCTTCGCTCAACTGGGCAGACAACAGCAGATCTACATCGCTGATGAAAACCACTGAAGGCTGCCGGCAGCGAGCGACAAGGAACGAGGCCTGAACAATCTTCTCGCCCTCTCCAAGCCATTTTGTGACCAGTGCGGAGCCACTAAGGAGGAGGAAAGCTGCGCCAAGCTGACTGGCCATACACCGGCCGAGCAGAGTCCGGCCCGTGCCCTGAGGTCCAAAGAGAAGGATGCTGCGAGGTAATGTGGCCATACCGCTGAACATGTCTGGCCTCAGAATAGGCCACAGGACCTCATCTTTGATGGTGGCTTTTGCCATCTCCAGTCCAGCAATGTCACTCCAGTCCACAGGGGGTGTCTGCTGCAGAATCTCAGTGGTGACCATCTCTACCAAACTAGCATCGCTGTTTTTTAACTGCTCCTCAGCAGGGTGGCTGGATGAAGTGGCCGTGCCAATGGAATGGGGGTGATGCTGTCTGTTGTCGTCACCGTGCTCACTCAAAACGGGGGAACCGAACTTTCCAAATGACTCGCCTGGCCGCAGGGATCCCAAGGAACCTTTGGAGGATCCGTAAGGAGGAGGGGTTAGTGCCCTGCCAGACTGGCTGCCGAATTTCCGCTGCTGATCCGGTGGCATTGACTGCTTTGTGGGCTTAAACGCCAAAGATGATGTGTCAGCATTCCTGTCAAATCCATTCCCCCTGGTTGAGTCAACAAGACTGTTGTCTGGCATTCTGTACATGGGGCTTTGAGCAGAACGCTGCTGGCTGTAGTTGAAATTTCCATAACTGGAGTCCATATCTCCCTGGCCCGTCATGTAAAACGCTTTCCTTTTCAGTGTGTTGGCTGAGCTGCCGTTCAAAGGTGTTGGTGCAATTGGCGCATGGTTGTGGGACTGGTAAGAGTAACCGGGAAGGGTGGAAGGGGGTAGGGGAGTGGGGGCAGCAATGCCTGAGGGCAAGTAAGCTGAGGGAGGGGGTGCTCCTCCTGGGCTGTAACCTGGGGGAACAGCAGTCTGTGGGGGATAACCTGCTGGAGGGTAATTGTAACTGGAGAGATTGGGGGAACTTGCATTGTAGCTGGGCACTAGGGTTGGAGGTGGCGGAGGTGGAGGCTGAAGGAGCCCAGCGCTGTGCAAAGGTGAGGGATGTGGGGACGGCAGAGCTGGTGTGCTTTGCCCGCCACTGTAAGTGGAATGCAAGTACGAGCCATTGTAACTGCTAGCGAATTCCTGAGAGGGGATCCCCGAGTGCAGTGCAGTAGACGCATGATTCCCGCAGTTACTGCTGGAGTAGCTGGGCTCGCTCAAGCTACTCGGCACCCCCGTGGAGCTGCCGACACTTGCCGTTATATCTGGAGGAGGCAGGGTGGGCGTCATGCCAGTCTTACTTGCAGAAACCACATCTGCAGCACAGCTCATTGGGTAGATCCCCTCCTGCCATGCTTCACTCTCCGACTTGCGTCCATTCAAGAGTCCTGGGGCACTCTCGGAGTAAGAGCACAGGAGCGCCCGCTCGCTAGGACCCTCCAGGATACCGGAATACTTCTCTGCGTACTTCTTCAGAAGGTTGGAGGCCGTCAATGCTGATATATCGTCATTGGCCCAGGCATACTGGTAGGTCCGCTGCAGGTGTCCGCGGTATGCCTCTGCTTTATGTGCAGGGGAACGTGTGGTGGATGAGATGTCAAAATGTTGCTCGGCCCACTGCGCATGCTCTGGGGTCCACTGCATCTTTAAGCCTAAACAATCAACAAACAAAAACAAGCAGGTGTGAGAAACTTGCACTCATGAATAGAAGCTGCTAGATCTGCCTTGCTGATTCATCTGAAATTCAGTTCATAACTAACGGAAGTGGTCATGTGGCCACCCATTGATAGGTAATACAATTTTTAGTGAATTTTGAGCCAAATGTTTTGCACAGTTTTGGCTTGCAAATGTTAATTACATAATGTTTAAAAACATTTTCATGCATATATTTTGGTTTCAAAAATTTTTTAGAGAACTGTAAATATTGCGAAAAATAAGTGTTATACAGAAATTAGGTTTGGCCATTAAAAACACATTGGTCGACCACTGGGCTTTTCAGGGTTTTCTTTTTTGACACGTCAGAATCAATGATCCAATAAGCAACTGCTATTGAAAAGAAACAAAATACACACAAACAGCAACAACAAGAGTAAAATATTATTTCCATTTTCCCCCATCCAGCTCTCCGAGAGTTCTGGCTTCATATCGCAGACACTGCTGACAGTTGGTATCGCAGGAACAGTGCAGATTTGGGCCTCCAACACCTGGTTAGCACAGTATAATGCACCCTGCACACAGCCGAGTGACACAGACATCGCAGGTCACTCTATAATCCAACTCTCATCTAAAGCAGTCCCAGACAGTTTCAAATCTGCTTGGAGGAGTGCAGCAAAGCAATCTCCCAGGCAGCGCTCTACTGCTTTCATCACACAAACTCACAGCACGGCATGAATTACAACAGCTTTCTGTCTGCCGCCCGCCCGCCTCCCGGAGCACAGGGAACTGGAAAGGGGGAAAAAACATGCCTGCTTCCCTCTCGTTCGCTCTAATGCTCCCCTTTCTCTCTCCTTCTTTTACTCTGATGCTCTGGGTTCTGCCTCTCTCTTTCTCGCTGTCTTTTCTCTCCGCAGCCTCTGTCTTTTATTGGCTCCGGGGCTCAAAAGCCACCATCAAGTTTAATCCCAAACTCCATCTGCAAACACAAGCAGTTACATACGCTGTCATCTTAGACACAGCATGGGATTATCAAAGAGACATTTACTCAAGAGCCGACGGGATGACGGGGGTGGTCGCACGCACACTCTCGCCGTCTGTAGATAGACTTCTGATGACAACAGCGTTCGGCCGCAGTGTCCAGCAGGCGTGTTATTGTGCACACACCTCCCGCTTATCTGAGCTTACTGGGCCTAAGCACTCACAAACACTATTCACGGCACAAAGAAGAAAGAAGATGTCACAGAAAACGACGCTGTTTACGAGCTTTTAGCCATGTGCCCATGTACCTTGATCTCTATAGCCTGTCAAATTACCTAAAGACTGTGCCTTTTCCAATACTCAATGGCAATTGGCTATTTAAAGCTTAACATACCTCTCAAAACATGATATAAACAGATGACCACTCCTTGTAGCATGTGCATCATAAATAAAATAAATTGTTATCTGTTGGAATAAACAATAGAACAATTAATCCCAAATTTGATAGCTACTGCAATGCTAATAATAATAATAATAATAATAATAATAATAATAATATGTATATATATATATATATATATATATATATATATATATATATATATATATATATATATATATATATATATATATATATATATATATGTATATATATACACACACACACACACACATACACACAATGCATGAAGCTAAATATAGTACAAATCTAGTTAAATACAACCAGGTTTTCCACCAATATAACAATATAGAGTTAAAACAACAATCCGATATTTACATGCATATATTTTTAATAAAAAATGCAGCACCTGTGAAGATTGAGCAATGAAACAAAATCATTTTAATTCATGGAAACTGAGACTTTGAACAGGTTTATGGAAATGAATCGAGCTTACCAACTCGAATACTGCTTTCACTACTGCAGGGATGTAACGATTACCGGTTTGACGATATATCATGATAAAATTCACCACAGTTAGTATTACCGTTTCATTTTTTAATTATCATTAAAACCGTATTCGATTACCACGATTTGAACATCTCACGATAAATAAATACTGTCCAGCATAAAGCAGAGTTTTCAGTAACAGTCTCACGTGCGCACAGCAGCAGAGTAAGTTTGAGTGAGAGGAGAGACACGTTTTAAGTGCGCGCACTCTCACTGCGCGAGAGCAGCGTGTATCTGAGCGCGCGCGTCCGGTTTTGTGCGAGAGCAAAAGAAATCCGCGTGCGAGCGGAGAGATTCGCGCTCTAGCATTATATTAATGTGCTTTCGCTCTACAATAATGCGCTCTCGACATGTCATTAAAATAACGCCATAAACTTAGTTTCGTTTTGAATTATACAAATGAATATATGAATGAATTAATTATATGAATGTACCTCTGAAGGTTCTGACTGTCTTCAGAAACGATTCGATGGCATTTTGTTTTCATCTTCGCTCCATGTAATACCTAAAGAAGTGTTCTTAATCACAATACTGCTTTGTGCACGCAGTTTACGGTAAACAGCTGTATTCAGTTTTTCCATATAAAGCGCCACCTGCTGTCTAAGAGTGGATTTACAGAGACTTATATTTACATTCAGCCTGTGTGCAGTTTCTGTCTGGACAAAAACAGACCGAATTTGCATGCCCTGCTGTAAATTTTGACCGGTTGAAGGAAAAACAAGCTTATGTGGATTCTACACATTTAAAAAAATCAGATAAGTTATGTAGAGTTATTTATGGAGCAGATAAAATACATATAACCATTTATTAATCAATTATCATTTTGACTTAACCTCTTAAACTCTTTATTTAAAGGCTGAAATGTGAGGTTTACCTTTATATGAAACTTTTTCAAAGCTTTATTTGAACATTTACATTAGATATTTGAACATGCTATTAAACTGTTTTCAGTCAAGTTGTCACTTAAAATCCGAACATCATTGGTAATGTTATTGTTTTAGTGATTATGCAAACAAAAAGTCATTTTATTTGTTGTTTGTTGATTTTTAAATATAAAACTTGAAGTGATTTATGTGTCTGTACTTTTTGAACATCTCCAGCACATTTTAACAATACCGTGATAATACTGATAACCGTGCTCATTTTGGTCACTATAATTGTGATAAGAAATTTTCATACCGTTACATCCCTACACTACTGAAGCTAAAATCTTTTTAAGGAGACATAAAAGATCCTGAAACTACTCTAATTACATAGTCTTTCAGTCACTTAATGAGCAAATTAAGAGTTCACTGAAGTCACTGCATTTGCAATATTACTTAATTTTGCATCGCCAGCAAAATCATCACAAATATAACCTAAATATTTAATATATCACCTAGCCCTAGTTGTATTTGCAGAGTCTGGGATGTGTACTCACTATGTCTCTATAAATAAATCCCCTTTGATACCCCATCAGTGTATTGTGTGTATATCAGAGCACTTTCTCTACAATAGAAGATGGGCATGTGGTTTTCCCTCGCCTGAATCCCCCAGCAGCCTGGCCAGACACCACACACACACACAGAGCTAATTAGCAGGATGATGCTGAGCTAATTGTGTTAATTTACAAGGTTTTAGTCAAAGGGATCACTGCTTTGGCTGGCAAGGCTGTCAGGCCCGTGAGTTAATGACTAAGAAAGGCTGAAGACAAAGAAAGCTGGCAAGAACATGGCAGACATGCCAGCAAGCCCATTAATAAAGCCCAGGGATAAAACCAGCGCCGCAAATCTAGACAGATGTCAATTCTAGCACGATTATCAACTGATAAGCAATGTAACGCCTATGTAAGACTTGCTAGCAATAAATACCTTTCATTATCAGAGTCCAGACTTTCCCTTATTCGATTTCCAAAAGCAGGTCTCTAGTCTGAGCATTTGTAAGTGCAAAATTGCTGCATGCAAATGTGAAAAATAAAATTATTTGGTGCAATTATGCCGATGCAAGTGACGTGACATCTACATAAAATATATTTTTTTTCAACAGATCCTCATGCATTTAACTGTGCAGACAAATTAGATTTTACACACTGTGGTTTGCTACTTTTTGTTGCTTTGCACCAAGGAAAACAAAGAAAAGAAAAAGTGCACTGTAAAAAGTATTATTTTTTTTAACTGGTAAATAAAACAGATTATTGGAGTACATTTTACAAGAAAATATTACTTCAGTCTTTCTACTTCAACGTGTTGCATTAGTAGTATCATTGAGACACTATTACAGTTTTCAGTTTTTCATATTTTCTTTTTTTAATTTCAATTTTAGAAATATAGTTGATTTTTATATATTTCTATACAGTTTTTATTAATTTATTTCCATTTTAGTTATATTAACTATATATATTAGTACATAAAGTTAAACTAAATTAAAATGAGAAATGTTAAATTTTTTTTTACTTCATCTTTTTTTAATCTTCAGTTTATTTTACTTCATGTAACAATTTTTTTTTCAATGGTTTTGATTTTAGTTTCCGTTTTAGTTAACTATATTAACCCTTGTCACTTGTCATTTCTTTGTAATTATTTATAAAAATTCACTAGCAACTTCTGAGTAAAAATAGTAAATCCTACATTTTTTTTTCAGTGTGTTTACTAATGTATAGGTCAAATGTCAGGTTAAATAAAATATTAAACATTCACTTACAAGAATTCTGACTTGTGCATGTATAAAATATACCTGCAAACAAGAAATCTGATATCAGATTTTAGTATTTTTAATACAAATGTATGCTTGTAAATATGAATTGTTGTCCTTCAATAACCTATTAAACACCGAATGTATATTTTCTATCATCTGAGGACGAGCTTTTCATTTTTTTTACTGTGTAAAAAGCATGTGGCTGCAGTGCCGGTGAATAGTACCTTGGGAAATCAGCAGCTCGACTATCTCCCTGCCTCTGTACATCCACTTGTTAATGCATTTATTACTCTTCTTTCATGTTCCACTTTGGAATATATATATATTTATATATGGCTCCTCTCACAGGCAGGTCTTTGTGAGGAATGTGGGTGTTAACTTGCTCTACAACAAAGTAAGACATTTCAAGAGGTTGAAATCCTCCGCTGCGCACACAGAGAGATTTCAAACAATGCTCTCTCTCGCGGTTTGATGGGTTTTATGAAACGCACTACACTCGAACAAAAGAACAAATTCACTTCCCATCACTATTACCGAGCCATTACAAAAATAAAACCTTTCTCAACAAGATTAAAGCAGTTGGAAATGAGACATCAAGGATTTATTTTACGGGGGAATAGCGAGCCGCTCTGGACACTTTGAATTCGAGCACTCACCTCATGTTTGTGCCAGTATTTGTAAATTGCTTCTTTTCTATTTTTATTCAATATGCTTACTTTGACCCTTCAGACAGTGTCGTCCCTATAGCTCGTTTAAACATGAATTGGGAGCCGTTTGAGAAAGATTTGAGGATTATAATTGAACGATGGAGGAGGAAAACGAGACGCAGAGAGAGAGAGAGAAGCAGAAGATGAATCATGTGTAGTCTTGAGTTTCTACTCCTCTAAATCATCAGCTTCATTCCAGTCCACGCTGAGCTTAAGTTTCAGTTAACACTGACACAAACATAAATAACACAAAAAGCACATCCTTATCGCTACTACAGGTATAAAAGTGTCCCTCGGGCCTCTCTAATCTGTCATCGGTGAGCTCGCTAACTTCTTAGGGAACATGCCGACTAACACTCTGATCAACAGTGTGCTTCCTGTGACCATACTATAGTTTACAATCATGTCACAGTTCATAAAGTCTTAGTGATCAACCGATATATTGGCTAGACATAATTCAAAGAAAGGCAACGCTTTAGATCAAAATGAGTGAATGCATTAACTAAGAATGAGCAATTTGTTACAGTATTTATTAATCTTTGTAAATGTTAGTTTATATATATAAAAAAAAAATTAAAAAAAACCTTAGCTCAGGTCCATTAAATAATATTAACAGACACTTTTGATTTAAATAATGTATTAGTAATGTTAAAATGAACATTAAGGTAATAAATACTTTGAAAGTATTTTTCATTGTTAATTCATGTTAACTAATGTAGTTAACTAATGCTAACTAATGGAACCATATTATAAAGTGCTACCAAAATACCCAATTAAATATAAATAAAATACAAACATTTAAATAAGGTCTCATTTGTTAACATACAGTAGCTACATTAGATATTGAACTAAAAATGTATATTACTTCTATTGTATTTATTAAACAATGCTATTTTCAACAGTTAAAACAAATACATTTTTAAAGTTTGTCTGTACGCAACCGTGTTTGAGTATTATTTATATACTATTATAGTTTTTATTAATATTTTTATTAGTGTTTGTTCTTTTTAAAAATTACTTTAATTTACTAAGTTTAATTAGTTTTTATTTCAGTTTTAGTTTCTATTTGTTTCCTGTTTGTAATTCTGGTGCTTCAACAAACTTATTTGAGGTAGTTGCTAAGGCAACATTTCTTTTAGTTTAAGTTTTTCTATTTACTATTTTGTTTTATTTAAACTTCATTTCAATTAACAAAAATGATTTTCAAAGTTTTAGGTAACAATAACATTGGTAAGCATTATGCACTGTGAATTCACATGAACAAACAGTCGACAAATAACACATTAACTAAAGTTAAGAAATAAATACAGTATGTACACAGACAATTTTTATTTTTGTATTCAATAAATTTGATAACACTTTACAATAAGGTCTCATTATATACAGTAAAAAATGTGCTTAAAAATTGTACTAGAGTTGTCTATGTAGGGCGCTCCAAATCTTTGACTTATGAGGTTCCAGTTAGTTAGGATGCCGTCTTAGAAGGCAGCATGGCAGCTCACTGGGTTTAGGAACAGAGCAAACGTCAGCCCTAAGCAGCAGTAATTCTTCTCTATGTAATCTGAATAGTCATATAATCACTTGTATTCGTATTAAAGTGATGGTTGGAGCCAGCCTGAGGCCCCAAAGCTCAATTTCCACTGATTGACTTCTCACAAAACCCCCTTTTGTTTAATTCACCACTGTCTGCTGGTCTACTTTACAGCTGGAAAATCTTAGATTACGCTGACCATTGTCACTCATTTGGGTGAGATGCCAAACAAAAGCCGGCAAGGCTGATTGATCGCATGCAGGACTTCATTAGACGAGATATTCTGAAGGTGCATTGAATATTTTGCACATGATCTGGTGCTGGTGGGTTGCAAGTCTTTTCTGAAAGTCACAGATAGCAAAGAAAAACCATGTTAAATGCACATAAAATGCAAAATGCACAGTTATGGGAAGTAAAATAAATCAATTGTTGTGGAGAAAGTGTGGAGAAGCACTTCTCGCATCATTTGTTGATGCCAACAGACCTAAAACTGAAAACTTAAACTGAAACTATATTAAAAAATTACTTGAAACACATTAAAATGAAAATGGAAAATATAAAAATAAAAACTGATTCAAAATATTAATAAAACTTGTAACAGTATCTTACTGATAATAAAACACTGGCACTGGGTAGAAGTATGTCAAACATAGACATCCTCAAAATGATTAACAAAACTACACCACGTAAAAGAAAATATGACCCAAAATACAATAAATAAAGGTTCACTTGAAGCAAAATGAAATAAGGTTCGTGTTGATAATATGTGGAGTGCAATGAATTATTGGCCATTCAGAAACATATAATGGCCATTAAATTCAAAACCAGAAACCACAATAGACTTTCAATAAACTTTTATTCTACTCAGTCTATGTCAAGTATTAGTTTTTTGTTCATGTTTGATTTGCAAGAAATTTTGGTTTCATTTTTTATGCTAAAACACTGACTTTCTGGCTCCCGAAGCAGAAACCGGTCATTTACAATTACTCCAGTAACACAACCACACAACGACAAAAATGAGCTGAACTTCAGAAATATTCAACTTTGTCTTCTGAACATCCAACCATTAGTTGATCTGAATGATTAAAGATACGCCATACTTCCTCACCTATTACAAGCTGAAACCTGACAGTAATTACTGATCATCTGTGCTCGTCTAATGGCTCTGTTAGTTCTGCCACTGATCAGCACACTGAGTTTGGACGGTGGGGGGAGCGGGAGCGAGAGGCGATACACTGCAGTGTGTAATTTCAGACACTGTGATCATGGCCAATGAGACAGAGAAGCTGACCTTTTTCGGATCTATTAATCTGGCTAGCCTCGGCCGATTTTAAGCAAACAGCGGCGAGCTTGCGCTCTGTCTGTCCAATTTCCCAGTGTGTAAATTGGACAGCCGCTCGCACCATTCTCAATTCATTACTGTGCTGCTGAAAGGAAGCTATGAGGTGGCGGAGAGGTGTGTGTGTGTGTGTGTTTGTGTTGACTAGAGATGTGCAGTTTGGTCATTCTGGCTGCTCAAATACTCACAGATAAATCAGACGAGTCCCTCAGTTCCATCTGAGCTGTATTTAAATTGTTAATTCATACATACCCATCAGACTGACAGCTTCTGCTGTTGTATCATATCTTTTAGCATTTCAATTGTTTCTGTCTGGTTTTCCTGTTGAAAATATCTAAAAATCTATAAAACAACACAAAATCAGTTGAGAAGGTAAATTGCACAGGATATTATTTTAATAAATATATCTTGAATCGTTTTATTTCTCTTACAACAATGGCAAATCGATTTATAGTACACTTGACAAGAAAAAAAACAACTGGACAATGGGCTAATAAAAATTACGTTTTATAAAATGGTTTTAAGTCAGTTATTTCTATATTTTGCTTTAGTGTGACAGTAGGAAATATCAGTTTATATTTCCAAACATTCATTTTGCCATTAACTGTAATAATCCAGTGAGATTTTAGTTTACTCCACACAGAGATCTGATCTGACCATCATCCAGTCCGTCTGGAGCGACATGAAGAAACAGAACAAACTGAGACAGACTAAATCCAGAAGAACTGTGGAGAACAACGTCTCCAAGATGCTTCAAGAAACCTACCAGCACAGTTACCTTGAAAACTATGCGCAAGTGCACCGAGGGCAAAAGCTGCTTCAAACGCAAAGGATGGTCACACCAAATGTTGATTTAATTTAGTTTATAGAAGTTAATTGATAAAGAAAATCTATTTAAGACATTATTTATAACAGCATCCTCATTTTACCGCATTTTTACACAAGTGCCTAACACTTTTAACAGTACTGTAGCTTTGCAGGTTTGCACTTTTTTTACACACACAAATAGACAATGGGATAATGATAATTTTGTAAGGCATTACATTTTAGAAGCAAATAAATCTTGTTTTAAAGTTTAAATATTTTGACTGGAAATGACAAAAATGCAGAGAATTAAAATGACAATTATTAAAAATTTGTTAATTACAAATATTATCAAATTTTTAATGGATATGCATCAGATTGCATGATCTTATTGCTGCTGTTTCAGGATCTCGCACCATATGAATGGAGATAAGATGCTGTGTTAAGTTAAAAATACTGTTCATTCATCCTGAATTAAATACTGTTAATTCATTGCTGTCCCAGTTTTAAGCAATCAGACTGCAAGGTACCGCCCAAAATGTCACTAAAACCAACCACAGTTTTCACAAAAGGTTTGAAAATAAACCAATAATGAATAAATAAACTGCTACAAAGTGACTGAAATATACTCCAGCACTTTGCTAGCATTGACATGCAATCATTTCTAGCAGAATTCGGTGGCATAAAAGGCCTGTCTTCGCCGGTTCTCACTCTGGCGTTCGGTGCGGGTGGATGGACACGGTTGCCCTAGAAGGAAGCTGTCATAATTGAAACGTGGCCTAATCAGACTCATTACCATTTTGGGCAATTTGCACCACCAAAGATGCTTATTAGGTAACTGTGTTTAATAAAGCGCTCTTTAGAAAGCTAACAGTAATGAGCTCTTTAAAGTCAGCTCGGAGTGTGATTATGCCAGTGGAAGTGTTTAGCCTGCCGCGCACAGACTGCTACATTTAGTCTTGTGCAATGTCATAATTAAGCCATGCAACCTGCTTTCACTGCCTCACAATGGATGCGGCTGCGGCCTGTAAAACCCAGGAAAATATTTATAATTACTGATCATTACAGCCCAGGGATTTTTATCTGTGGATGTAAACACAATTATGAGAGCCTCTTGCTTTCATGTGCCTCAAACAGAGGACTCCATATGACAAGCATGCAAATAGTGTGGACACACATTAATTACATTTATAAATAAAAACAAGCTCGTGTTTTTGTTTCAGCGCTCTACTGATCTCTCTCACACGCACGCCTTTTCCCTTTCTCCTCTTTTGGAGCGAGTCTGGGATGTGCTTCTAATTCAATCGCTACTAGAAATCATTATGGCAATTCATCTTACATATCAACTTAAAAGGTAATTTGAAAATCCATGTCGTCCTCGTTCAAATGCTGCCAGAGACCAGAGGTCACCGTTTAGCCCCTAATTTACTCAAGAAATTTAGTCAAGGCCCTCTAACTGCCGTGGAGCGCACGATTTTCCTGACCGCGGTGGAGGAGGAGTGAGGGAAGTTTTTTGTTTTTTTTACGGTTGCATTTCCAGTTGGGCTGGACGACATAATGAGTATTTATGATATTAGTAAAGATTCTGACAAAACAAAATTAAGCAACATTGTTAGTACTTAGTTACTTTCATGAATCAAACTGTCCAAAGATAGACAGAATGATAGACAGAATGATAGATAGAACGATAGATAGAATGATATAGATAGAGAAATAGAGAGAACAATAGAGAGAACGATAGATGGATAGATAGTAGAGCTGCACAATTAATCAGAATTGAAACAATCATGATTAAATAGTTTGATTTAGTGTGATTATGAAATGGCGAAAGCTGTTATGGGCAGCTTGTCAGTGAGGTACGGCTCTGTGATCAGTAGTAAATGCTTAATAGTAAATAATTGAGCCGCTTATAACATGCATTGGAAAACGCAACATGCGTCAAACATCTGTCCAAACATGAGAAGCACTTATGAACCTCTTGTCCAAAAGACACTTAATAACATGTTTTTACTCCAAACTCACTTTATAATGTCAATAGAGTGTTTGAAATAAAATCCTTGTTTGTTTGCTTGTGTTTAACACCATGCCAGCTTCTGTGCCTATTTTCATGTGTTGAATGAAGTTCAAAAAAAGTAGAAAAAGTAGCCCAATTCAACAGAAAAACTGTGGATTTGGCAACACTTGTGCAGCGCTCTGTCATACGGAAGTAAACACGCAGGACATAAAGTAAGCGATTATGTGTTTATTTATCGTGATTGAAATTATGCACAGGCAATATGAATAATAAAGACAAGGATGTGACAAAAGAGTTTTGATACGAGGCCTCATATTTTGCTTGTATATAGAGTTGTCACTGTAATACTTATGAGTGCTGACACATCACTGTACTTCCACTGACTACCTTTCACAACTGTCTTGATAACTTTGGGTATGTAAAATCTTTCAAGTGACTTCCATGAGTGCAGAATTATGACAAATGCCGATCTATAGTGACGTAAACGTCACATGAATTCTGATATGACTGTTCACACTGCAAAACATCTGACCTGCATCGGATTTAGTACCACATAATGGAAGTGGAACAAATCGGAATTGAAAAGATCAGATTCCATGTGCTTTGTGTTGTTCACACTGTCATGACAAAAACAGATCTGAGTCACATGTGAGCAAAAAAAAAAAAAAATACATAAAATAAATTTCCAATTTGGCCCACATTTGCCTGCAGTGTGAACATAGCCTTAGTTTCCATGCAGTCTTTGTTAATTAGTTAATGAGGACCATCATCACCTGCAGAGTCACACTACCTTCTGGGTGCTATAATTTAATCAAGACGTCTAAACACAATTAATCAATTAATTACTCTGAAATGCATGTCAGACACTGAAGTCCATCATTTAGTGATTTGGTTAATTGGTGGGAGTGAGAGCAGAGACATGACAGGGAAATGAGTGGGGCAATGACAAACAGCCACGTCTGAGGCTATGATAAGCAGACAATGATTAAAAATAAATAAATACAATTCTACAAGCACGTGTGCAAAGTTCTTGGAAATGCTATTTTTTGCATTCATGTTGATTCCAAACAGAAAAAGCATTTATACCAAAATGTCAGTTGGTGTATCCATCAAGTAGAAAGTGATACAAATATTTTCCTTAGACCTTCAATTCACAAATATTGTCAAAAATATTTTTCAAGGTAATGTTATTTTTTTTAACAAATACTTTGAAAACATGAAATTTACCTTGCCTTGTCACAAAAGTATGTTGAATGAATGAATACATAAATAGGTAAATAAATAAATAAAATGTTTTGAGTATTCTTGTCATATGACAAAAAAAACAGCTTCCTGAATTTTGGTTAAATCATAAAATAAAATAACAAATATTTCCTTTATTACAATTTACAGACATACAGACAAACAAATATTCCTAAATTTTGAGTTATTTGCTTTGAAAACATGAAATTTACCTTGCCTTGTCACAAAAGTATGTTGAATGAATGACACAATGAATGAATTAGTGCTGGGCAAAGATTAATCACGATTAATCACATCCAAAATAAAAGTTTTTGTTTATATAATATGTGTGTGTACTGTGTATATTTATTATGTATATATAAAGACACACACATACAGTATATATTTAGAAAATATTTACATGTATATATTATAATATATAAATATATTTAATATGTTAACATAAAATTTTTCTTAAATATATACATGCATGTGTATTTATATATACATATAATAAATATACACAGTACACACACATATATTATGTACACAAAAACTTTTATTTTGGATGTGATTAATCGTGATTAATCTTTGCCCAGCACTAGAATTAAAAAAAAAAAAAAAAATACATACATACATACATACATACATAAATAGGTAAATAAATAAAATGTTTTGAGTTTTCTTGCCATTTGACAACAAGCCTTGTCACAAAAGTAGGTAAACAAATAAATAAATAAATAACACGTTTCAAGTTTTCTTGTCACATGACAACAAAGACTTACTGCATTCTGGTTATATCACATAAAATAATATTTATTTCTTTAATACAATATCTAGACCGTTACACCACCTAAACATTTTTATGCCCCCCAACAAATAAATAAATAAATAAATAGAAAATAAAAATACAAAACATAAATAAAAACATACATTAAATGTAATTTAACAAAATTGAAAACATGTACCTGCATTGTTGATTTTTTTTGAACAAATGAATAGATTTGAGAGGGTAATATCACATCACACTGAGAAAAGACACAGCAGCAGTAAACTCTCACAGCACAGTATTAGATGAGACTGCTGTATTGTAGGTGTCTTTTCTATGAGAGCCTGCCTGCTGACAGCTAAGTGTGTGTTAATGCTGAAAGCATTTCACCTCAATCAAGCTGCTTTAGAGAGGACATTGTCACACTGAGCCGTGTGCTGGGACTGAATAGCTAAAGCACAAAACTCTTTTTTCTCTTCTTTCGGCAGTGCAGCTGAATTCTCATTCCCACTGACACTCAGGCCTTCAGGCTTTTTCCAGCATGTCTGTTTAAATTTTCAGACTGACCTCTCTTCTGCAGATCTCCGCAGATTTGTGTATCTAACTCCAAACTCCTAGAGCTGAAAACAGCAACAGACCTTTTACTCAACGACACAACAGCTTTATGAGAACAACGTCAGTACGACCACCTGTAAACGTTCAACATCAACAGCATCTGAAATCACACAATCAGACCTATTCGGTGAGCGTTCATGTGACACGCTCATTTCAAAAGATGTATGAATTTGGACTGAATTATCTACTAAACAGTAAAATCTCTAAAAGGTGTAATTACTATATCACTAGCATCACTAAATGGAAATGCAAAAATAAACTTTGGCCAAACAGTCCTCCCATCTGCCACTGGTCGGCTAAACAGAAAGTCCCACCTCCCAAAGCATGCTATTGGTTTGAGCAAGTGTTGCCATGTTGCCACTGGTCAGGATGCTTAAAAAAACTGAAACACTAAACTTAATTTTTTTTTGGGGGGGGAGGACTACGGGGGAAAAAAATATTTATTTATTTAGAATGCATACATGCAGAATATACATTATAAATGATGGCAATTAAAATAAAAAGTGATGAGAATTAAATCTAAATCAAGGGAATTAAAAATAATATACGTGAATACAGAAATTGTTTAGGTAAAACTTGGTGAAGTGGGCATAACTATTGGTTAATACATTGATATGTTTATAATCAATAACAAATTATGATAAATAAATAAATATATTGCTGTTATAATAATAATAATAATAATAATAATAATAATAATTATTATTATTATTATTAAATACAGAATTTTTGTATTGGTTAATACATTGATATGTTTGTAATATACAATAAATTTAGATGGATGGATGCTCATTAATATTACTATTATTATTATTATTATTATTTAAATAAATTAAAAATAAAATCACCCAGAAAATATACATTTTAAATGATGGCAAATGAGAACTAAAAATAAAAATAAAAATACTGAAATTGTTTTAGGTAATTATAAATTATTTTATATAAATACATAAATACTCAAATACAAAACATAAATTTGTTGATGACATGCATGACTGTTGGTTAATATACAGACATGTGACATACAATACACACACACACACACACACACACACACACACACACACACACACACACACACACAATTACTATCATTATTGTTGTTATTTAAATAAAATATACTCAACCAAAACATGCATCGTAATTATAATTAATTATTATTACCATTATTATTTAAATAAAAGATATACTCACAGATAAAATCATTTTTAAAAGATAGCAAAGGAGATTTAATAATTAATTTAAATAAGCTGAATACAGATATTATGTTTCTGTAACATGGCAAAGTGGACATGACTACTGGTTAATATATAAGTGTGAGAAATAATGCATTTTTAATAATAAAACAATATGCACTATCACACGCAATATATACTCATATACACAAAAAACATTTCAAATGACTGCAAATGATATTAAAAAATGAAAATGACTATAGAAATTGTTTAGGTAACACTTCTGTGAATCTGCCAAATGCACAGTTATTGATAACGATAGCCTAAAAATGCCTGAATATCAGCCGATATATCGGCCTATCACATGGACAACCCAACTCTGCCTTTCCATAACCTTCTCCGAACGAGTCTTTC
Source organism: Spinibarbus caldwelli (assembly GCA_039654775.1). Classification (NCBI taxonomy): domain Eukaryota; kingdom Metazoa; phylum Chordata; class Actinopteri; order Cypriniformes; family Cyprinidae; genus Spinibarbus; species Spinibarbus caldwelli. The sequence goes on from CM077233.1 coordinate 4,059,570, forward strand.
ACACAGGAACAGTTGGTGCGCTTGACCACACTAACACACCAACAACCTGAAGTGGTCAATCCGTCAATATGTTTGCGAGTCTTGCATATGCGCCGCGGCAAAGCGAAGCCGCACTGAAGAAACTGGAGGCGGATAATGTGATAATTTCTGTCTAATGTACCATCTGCTATTGTATCAATGTCAGCGTTAGCACGAAGCAGCTTTGCTTTCCGTCTGTGGCCTGATGCTCTCAAAGGCTTTCAGCGGCGACTGCCAAAGCACTTACAACAGGAACCAAACAACACCGCCTGCCGCTTGTTTCCCATACAGACAAACACAATGACTGCTGGGAAACCAAAGGCCCAAATCCAAGCCTACCTGCCAGAGCGGTGGAGAAATGTACACTGTGTACTTATCTTTAATGTAGTTGGCCTGTCAGTCAAGCAGTCAATTTCCAGACAAGGCTACTCTTTGTAAATCAGCGTAATATTCACGCTTCTATTCTGAGGGAAGACGCGGCGTAGACGGCGTGGACTGTGACAGAGCTGTAATCATTTCAATCTGGTAAACAGCGATTATGCCTCTCAAAGCGTCTGGCTGTTCAACTGATACGGCAGTCTCGTCTCTTCTCTCGCACGCTCCGGGAAACCAGACACGCGGCCTGGGTTTCAGCGCAGGTGCCTCGCGCCGTTTCAATCAATCCGCCAACTTCCACCACACTTACGATGTGGGAAATTCCTGTGCAGTTTCTGATACATAGAATTAGTAAATGAATTCACAAAGATGAAGACGAAACAAACATTTTATCATTCAAGGGCTCCGGGCTGCGACTAAAACTACATGCAAATCTTTCAATAATGGAGTGCATTATCAAAATTCATCCATAAAACTGTGATCCTGTTACAGTGATACTGAAAATAAAATAAATTAAAATAATATAATATATACAGATAAAAATACAGATTCATGCTTACTTTCCATGGAAATCTGTAAATATTGCAAGGTATTCTCAAAATGAATCCATAAAACCAGACTTCTGTTAGAGTGATACTGTAAAAAAACTAGAGGGGGAAAAAAACATGGTATTAAGAAAATAAAAGTACTTCAATTACATAGAAGAATATCTTTCAAGGGCTCCAGAATGCAATTAAAACCACAGCTTAATGCTTATTTTCCATGCAAATCTTTAAACAATGCAATGTAAACTCAAAATTCACCCATAACACTGAACTTAGAGAAACTGCTTCTGTACCAGTGATACTATAAATAAAAGAAAAAAAAGGCAAAGCAGTAAATTAATCCAAAAAGATAGTCAAATCAATAATTTTATCATTCAAAGGCTCCAGACTGCAACAAAAAACAAAAACAAAAAAACTTTGCTTACTTTTTCCATGCAAATTTTCGAATAATGCAACGCATTATCAAAATTAAACCATAAAACTTTGCTTCTGCTATTGATACTGAAAATAAAATAAATAAAAATAAAGCTTCTAAATGTTCCACTATAGTCTATTGACTTACACAACCACACATCTTTCTCTAAAAACCTTAATACCGGAGTCATGCCAGCCAACCTGATGTTAGTTACTGAAAATGACTGACAGTCAGTGTTTCTGACTGGCTAAACAAAAACAAAAGCAATTGGTGATTAGAAAATACTAAAAATATTAATATAAATGTCAAAAACAGTTCCATATGAAAGAAATCATGAGGTAAAAATTGAGAAAAGCAAGGCCAGGTGAGACCTTTAATGTTGTCCCACAAGTCTCACTATCTGCCCAGTTCAGTAATGTGACATATTTATGAGGGAAACAGGATATTTAAAAGAAAAAAAAAAAAAAAAAAAAAAACTTAGATGGGACTAGAATTTTTCCATAAAGAGTTGATTGGATGGTAAACAAAGGCGGTGTTTTTGCTACAAATTCCCCATAAAAAGTCCTCGTCAGCTGTAGCGTATGATATACCCATCTTCAGCCGGGTTTGCCTGTTCTTACGCTGACATTAAGGGCAGCAGAATCGTCTCATCTGCTCGGGTCTCATCCATCAGTCTAACTACAGTGAGCTAATTATTTAGCCCATAACCCAGACGCGATGCACATTACATCGGCTGAAAGATAAATCATTACACACGCTACACTTTCAGATATTAAGTGGCTTGTAAGTACAGTGGATGCATCATATTTCAAGAGCAGACAATATACACAGACGTGACGGCAGCCAGAGTAATGACCAGCCATTATCTTATATAGCTTGCAATAATAATTTTCAAGAGACTCGTTTGGTGAAGGGTGGTCCATCAGATGTTTGGGACAAAGACTTTCCTACGTAATCCAAAAATCGCTTTTTAAAGGTCGTTAAATGAAGACACGGATAAAACCCTGGGGAGGTTATTTTTACATCTAAAACACTATTGATCACAGCACATCATGTGCGGTTTATAAATACATCATCACCTTTTATACGTCACTTCAATAACATTACAAAAACTAATGATAACTGCTGTATCTGTTGCAGGAACAGACAAAAAGGACAATATAAAATATTATATCATTATTTTTCTGGCAGTAAAAAAAAAACAAAAAACTGGAAAACATGCAATGACCATTTTTAACTAAAACTAAGATATTTACTAAAACAATCAATCTTTTATAAATTGCTAAACAGTTTTGACATTTTGACGTATTACTAAATAAATACGAAAAGGACAATATAAAAATTCATAATATATTGACAGTTTTTTTTCACCCTGCATACATTTAGTAAAAAAAAAAAAAAAAAAAAAAAAAAAAAATTGATGACATTTACATGACATTTATTAATATATATTCTATCTATCTATCTATCTATCTATCTGTAAATTATGTCACAAATTTATAACCATTTTTCTGGCAATACATTTAGTAAAAACCTGGAAAATATGCACTAATTGTTTTAGCTTAAAATAATATATTTATATCCTGTTGAAAAATAAGATAAAATATTTAATAAGATATTTACTAAAACAAAATATATAAAAATATTTAGAACTGTTTTTCTGCTAATACGTTTAGTGAAAAAATGTGGAAAATATTCACTAATTATATTTTGAACTATGAAAGATATTTACTAAAAAAATATTTTATACACTTGTTTGATAATATTAAGACAAATGATAACTGTGTTTGTAGCAGGAATAGACTAAAACAGATTTGTGTTACATAAAATATTAAATATTGTGTTATATAAAATATTTTTCTGAATTGAGTGAATTCCTCCTGAATACACAGGAGGAAATGATTTAATAACTTTACTACTACTAATTACTAAAAAACTATGTAATACATAAACACAAACACACAGACACACACACACACACACACACACACACACACACGTATTGCTGACATGTATACCAACATCATAAACACATATGCATTAATATCTAATTGCATTCATTTGTTCATTAAATGAACTATAACAGACACTTGTAGAGACAGCTCATGCCTGGCTTTAATAGCCATCATCTTAAACACTCCAGACAATCATATTAATCGAAAATAATTAAGACTAATAAACAAAAGATGTAAAACAGAAAAGGCAAATCTAGTTACAATTCATACCAAAGTGGAAACTTGCACATGAGGGAAAAAAAAAAGCGTAAATCCACAAAAAGAGATTTGATGAATGGTTCAGGACAGATAAGGAGTCTTGTGAAGAGCGTCATGCCCTTGCAAACGCTTCATCACAAAGAGTCTTTTTGTAACTTCACAAAAACAATTTAATGGCTATAGAAAAATGCTTCTTTTTCAATACTATGAAAATCCTGGATGAGTTTAGCACTTTATAACATAACTGCCTCAAACTTTGTTAATTTAATTTAGTTTAGGTAAAAAACTATTGAGGTGTCAAACAGAAGAATGCAGCCCAAGGACGGTGAATGGGGCAACGCTGTTCAAAAGAAGGGGAGAAAAAAACTTTTTTGGAGTGGTGGAATAATTTTGATAGAATCAAATTCAATTAAAAATATTTCAATAAAAATGGCATCTGAATAACAAGCTTCTACAATAACAAAGACTGATTAATCAAGAATTCTTTCATTTAGTTCAGAAATCCAAATGTAATTAGTGTGAAGATGTTTTAGATGTTGATTTATCCTTCATAAATCTCTAAACCATTTAAACAATCCACTTCAGCTTTGCCTGATTAACAGGAAAACTGAAATGTCAAGAACAAAATCAATAACTAACTCACTTACCGGTCATGATTGCCTTAAAGCAACAACTAAAAATACATTTGTGGCATTATTTCTATATTATTTGTGCCATTATTATTGACTCCAGTGTCGTTCCAAACATGCATGCTTAAGCTATATATTAAGGAATCTTTTCCAAGCTAAAATAAAATAAAAAGTAACTGATATAATGTGTGATATATTTAGTTTGCCCTTAAGTTATAGTGTCAAATAAAACTGACATTTAATTTTTGATGCACTATTCCCCTATGCACTATATAATGTTTAATTCACTTCCTTATTAACTACAAAATATAAACTAATAAAACACTTTATAAGAGAGCAGCTGCTGTGTGAAGTCACATTTAAAAAATAATAATAAAATAAAATAAAAAATAAAAAAATAATATAAAAAAATAAAAAATAAATAAAATAAAATGACACAACAGAAAGATGTTCAACTACACTACTGTGTTGTCAAATTTAATTCATTCATGAATAAATGAATGAACGAATGAACATTAATAAATGTTAGTTTCAGTCCAAACACAGAAATATTGGAAACTACAAAAATACATTTATAAAATGGCATAAAATTACAAAATAACATAAAATAGTGACAAAATAAAATTACAAAATGACAAAATAAAATGAAATAAAATAAAACGACAAATCAGAGAGATGTTTAACTACACTAACTATGTAGTCAAATTGCATTTATTTATTTATTTTAATTTACTTTTTTTGGAACATTTGACCAGTAATAGATGTTAACTTCAGGAAACTGCTAAATAAACTTATAAAATGACAAAATGACAAACTAAAATGACAAAATAAAGTGATAAAATAAAATAGATAAAATAAGCAAATAAAATCAGAGAGATGTTTAACTACACTACTGTGCAGTCAAACTCTATTCGCTGTTTCCAACAAGTCTGTATAGGTCCAGAGAGTAGGTGTCTGCATTAGTCTCCCGCAGTTCTGAGCGGCACGTTAGAGTTTGACAGCCATGAATAACCTCTGTAGAAACACCTCTGCTGAACCACTGACGCATTACAGAAATCATCCACATTATGCAGATTACCATCGCATTACGCCACTCATCCTTCAGCTCCACACTACAGAAGAGCTGCACTCATTTAGTCTAAAACTTCCTTCCATGAGACTGTTTAACAAATCTGACTCAAACAGGGCTTTAGTTACGCATTAACATTTCTGCTAAATGCATAAATCTAAAACAGTATTAGTTCAGAGAAATAATAAAAGTTGTCTACAATAATCTATAAAATGTTTGTTCATCAGAACAGATTTGGATAAATATAACATTTCATCACTTGCTCACCAATGGATCCTCTGCAGTGAATGGGTGCCAAACAGCTGATAAAAACATCACAACCCACACCACTCCAGTCCATCAGTTAATGTCTTGAGGAGACAAAAGCTGCGTGTTTGTAAGAAACAAATCTATCATTAAGACATTTTTAACTTCAAACGGTCGCGTCTGACTAAAATACGAGTCCTCTATCTATCCATAATAATGCTTCCTCTAGTGAAAAAGTCATCTTGTCTGAATCAGGAGAGAAATCTGCACAGATCAAGCACTGTTTACAAGCAAAAAAAATAAATAAATAAAAAAATAAAAATATGATGGTGGATTTCAATGTGAGAGACAACAGAAGATTAACTTTTTCGCTGGAGGAAGCGTTATTATGGATTATGGATGTATATTAGAAGAGAAGTTTTAAAGGTACAACGCTTTAATGATGGATTTGTTTCTTACAAACACAGTTTTTCACTTCACAAGATGTTAATTAGTGGATTGGAGTGGTGTAGATTACTTGTGGATTATTGAGATGTTTTTATCAGCTGTTTGGACTCTCACTCTGACGGCACCCATTCACTGCAGAGGATCCATTGGTGAGCAAGTGATGCAATGCTACATTTCTCCAAATCTGTTCTAATGAAGAAACAAACTCTGCATCTTGGATGGCCTGAGGGTGAGTAACTATTCCTTTAACTTGAAAGCTACATGCCAGTTTAAACCCCTTGTAATTACTTGTGAAATTTACAAGCAATTTCTGAGTGAAAGTCATTTAAAAGCAAACCCTACACCATTTTTTTCCAGTGCGTATTGGCAGCGTATGTTTGTAAGTCTTGCTTGAGCTGAACCTGTGGTGGCTAGCAAGGCGTTTCGGTAGCCACCTGGATTTCTGTCCTCAGATCAGAGCAGTCAGATCGTGTTCGGCTGCTGAATGTGGAAGTAAGCTGGCCCTGACTCAAACTCTGAGCAGTCCATGCACTGAATAATGCATCCCGCGTGTCACAAGAGGCCCTCTGCAGCAATTTCTAAGCCAGATTTAAATGTTCACACTCAATTGAGTCCAGCTATGATACACAGACTCGCTTCAACACACACACACTCATCATCATCATCATCATCTACATCCCACCTGAACGTGGTTTTATGATACTCTCACTGGGGATGAATATAGATCAGAAACAAACACAGATGTAAGACAAGTTAAACAAAGAAGACTTAAAACACCCGAGGGCTGTTTTTCACAGGATGTTCGCTTTTGGGCTGTGATTACTGATGTCTACAGCCAAATAAAGGCCATGTGCTGGACTAAAATTGCATTTATGATTATAGTCTTCGCAGATGCTTTCTTGCCAAAGATTACAAAGCTTACAAGACTTGAGACAATAAAACTAAACGCTCACGCCACACGCAATTTAACACCCCCTCGACTGGTGAAAAACAAACGTTGGCACCTTAACAATGCTTTCCTGACAGAAGAAGAAGAAAAATGACTCGTGCCGAATGATAAAATGGTTTGCCTACTTTTTAATCACATGTATGATTGTTTTGCTCTACATCAATAACTAGGGCTGCATGAGTAATCGGAAAATCACGATATGGCTGGATTTTGATACGACTTTATATTGCGTGATTATAAAATTGCAAAGGCTGCTATTTAACTAAATATATGTGCTGCATATATCTGTCTCTATTCTGTTTTCCATCAAAAAAGGTTGATGATTTAATGTTTATTTATATTTTATATTATTTATATTATTTCTTAAATACTGCACTTTTTGTTATGGTCAAATAGTATAATAGCAATATTTCTTTGTTTTTACTTAGAATTTTTAATATTTAATAATAATAATAATAATTTATTATTATTATTAGTAGTAGTAGTAGTAGTAGTAGTAGTAGTAGTAGTAGTAGTATTAGTATTAGTAGTAGTAGTAGTAGTAGTAGTAGTATGTAGCCATATTGATACATAAATCCCAACATGGCAAATTGTGCAGCCCAGGTTTCCACAACAAACCTTGATTGATTGATTGAAATTCAATTTCATTTCATTTTAAAATTGCAATTGCGATTAAGAAAGGCATAAATATTAGTATTCTAATTTAACATCTTTTGTTTGTACAATTTGGTAGTCATTTTTATATTTTTTTATTAAGTGATAACAGTAAACAACAACAACAACAACAACAACAACAACAACAATAATAATAATAATAACATTATTATTATTATTATTTATTATTTCATATCCATTTTATATAAATGTATTATATAAAATGAAAATATCACAAAATTTTGGCCAAACTGTGCAGCCGTAAAATGTACTTTGTTTTTAAAATAGCATTTCAAATCACAATTAAATTTTCCCCCAAATTGTGCAGCCCTTTGTTCAAATCTTGAACTCTTGAATCATCTCTGGCTTGCTACCTAATCTACATGTCTAGAAAAACCTGCAAATTGTATACTATGAATACTGTTGGATGCTCTTTGGCAAAGTGCTTCTCTTCTCTTTTGTAAGTCACTTTGGATAAAACCCTGTTGAATGCATGACTGTAAATGTAAAATGTATTAATATTTCAATAACCAGGCAGCGTTTAGGCCTTGCAGTCATCCAGAAGTGCTATTTATCTTGAATAAAACCAGCACACATGTACCATTTATCTAAAATCTGAGCTAAACAATTAGCTCACACCAGGTAAAACATTCAAATGGTTCACTAAACACGAACGGCAAACAGATCCGAGAGAAAAACCCTCAGGCGAGGTGTTAAGTGAGCAAGCGAAACAATCCACAACACATCTCTGGCGAAATTCATCACGGCATGCTTAAAACGTACTCGCACGTCATCATTCAAATGCAAATGTAAATGCTCCAACCTTTCCACATAATCACAGATGATTTTATAGCTGATGAGTTGCGCGCTGTTGACGGCGCATATGCGCGGCCTAATAGCCCATGATGGCGTTCTGCCTGACTAGCGCTCCGCCGAGAAAAGAGACAACTGTTTCACATTTGGCATTTTCTTATGCAAAGCAATAATTCACGGGGTCCTGCGCATACGTGGGGCGTCACAACTCTGTCCAAGCGACGCTCATTAAGACACGGCGCCGGAGGTCAAAAGAGCCGAGCCCATCACTTTACTCGAAAGAACGCGCGAGCGGCGGGCCAGAGATGTTTCACCGCAACCGAGAGATTTCAGACAAATACTGTCATCTGCAAAACACATCAGTGCATCACATCAGCGCAGCCTACGTGAAAAGCTGCAGAACTCGCCGACAGACGTTATTTATCAGCTATGAATGCATGGTGTGATAATATGCATTGTGCAAAGATAGAAATACAGGTTGAGATTTTGCTATGCAGTTTTTGCATACCAAAAAGGGAAAAGAACATTACATTATGAGCCCCAAACTATGAGGAAAAACTTAAAGGGATAGTTCACTGACTGCCATTGACTTCCACAGTATTTGTTTTACCTACTACTGAATGGCTACCAGCTACTCTTTGGTTACCAGCTTTCTTCAAAATATCATCTTTTATGTTCCAAGAAAGAAACTGATACAACTTGAGGATGAGTAAATGATGACAGAATTTTCATTTTTGGGCGAACTGTCCCTTTATGAAGTTTCAGGTTTAGTCGTTTAGAACTGCAGAATGTTGCAAGTTGTTGAATTAAAACAGAACTGATGTTGGAATATTAAATAAAATAAAACTCTGCTTTCCCAAATTTTTATTTATTTATTTATTTATTTATGTAACATTCGTATTTGCATTATTACTATTGTTATTACAATTACATTTGAATAAAAAAATATATGTATATATGTATGTATGTATGTATGTATGTAACATTGGCATTGTATTACTATTGTTATTAAAATTACATTTAAATAACAAATATATAAATTCAGAACAATTCTATGATTTGCAACATATTTTTAAATAAATATTGAAATTATATAAATAGTATATTTATTTTATTATTACTTATATTAAAAAGGCATTTTAATAAAACCATTAATAAAATACAGCACACATACATATGAAACTCTTTAAAATAATATTAAAATAATATAACTATTTATTTTATTATTTTAAATGCATTTTTTAAATATTTTTTTTTTCCTGGCCAAAATATATTTCAAATATATACCAAATATATGTTGTACAGTGAGGCGTAATGAAATATATTTTTGACATTGAAAAATAGTTATTTTTAACCTTAATATACCAAACTATATTTAAAAATATATTTAAAAATGTACTTCAGTGAGAAAATACTGAAATACTGAAAATACATTTGAATGGATTTTCTCAGACTGAAATACATGGAGGGCTTTAAAATGCCTTTAAAATCTATTTATTTAATATATATATATATATATATATATATATATATATATATATATATATATATATATATATATATATATATATAGAATTTATTTATATTTACAAAGATGCATAAATATATTTGGAAACTTTTTTTTTTAGCAAATATAAATATTTTATATATTATACAATTTTATGGTATGGGATGTTTTGTCTTGTTTTTGGGAATACAGAATATTCTTAACTTTATTCTTAAGTTTTAAAATATAGAAGAAAATTGCAGTTAAGAATAATTTTCTTCTTAAGAACGTTCTGTTAATTCATATCCAGGACCAATATAGCACTTAGTTCATTGAATTTGACTGTACATTGTGGTATCAACACAACTGATATTGATATAGCTATTAACAGTAATGCAACAAAACTCAGCTAAAATCTATAGGCCTATATTTCCTCCTGAAAGCACTGGTGTGTTGGTTTAGTTGTAGAGCACAGTGATCCAGCTGTGAAGATATAAAGCAGATAGACTGTCTTAGAGGTCTGGATCAGTTGTCTCTCTCCAGAGATTACTTACACACTTCAAAGACGAGCTTCCCAAGCCTGCGACCTTGCTACACGAAGCCTCATTGACCAAAATCCACTTCCCCCCAAACACGCACATCCTCAGAGCTCGCCGTAATCTCCATAAAGATGTTCACACGCAGCTGTCAGCGCAAAAAGCAGGAAGCCGGGCAGGAAGGAAGAGCAGATCTTGTATTCTAGCTGCCGTTTAGATGCTTAGTGCTTCTCCTCTGCAAATTTAATAGCAGCAGTGGGCCGTTATTGGAATTAGAAGCCAACAGGACCGGCCCGCCGTAAATGAACTGATTACCTTGTTCAGTGGTCCGACGCAGGATTGTGATTACCTCACACTCTCCCCTCATTACACACACAGGAATAAAAAGCCACAGCAAACGGAAAAAAAAATCTGATCGAAATAATCGGACTGCTGTTAACACGCTGCTGATGGAATTAATAAACAGCTGTGCCTGCTGATGTTCACTTTTACAAAAAAAATATATATATATCTGGAGTAATAAAAACTACTGTTACCACTAAAACACCACAGTTACATCGGTTCTTGTTAAACCTTTGGGTACTGTCATATTTTCAAGTGATATAGGACTGAAAACTAGAATAAAATGCTTTCAGGATCTATATTTTTAAGTTTTTGATGACAGTGGTGGCTAATAGCAAATTCTCAAGTTTTACTGTTTTACTGGGCAAAGGTGTGATTAGTCTACTGTGCTAGTACATTCTTTGTTTTTATAATCACATACATTTTTTTAAATTAAATATATCTTCAATATTTTCATTAACATGTTATTTCTTATTAATAATACAATAGTAATAATAATAATAATAATAATAATAATAATAATAATAATAATAACTCCAAACATTTTAAAATATTATTTATCTTAAATATATATGTTATGTCAAAGATGTTAAAACAGTATTATTATTATTATTATTAATAATAAAAACAATAACATCTTAAAATTTTGAAATAATATTTAATGTTTATTTTTTATTTATATGCTATTATATCATACATAATAACATTACATTTTTTATGAAGGTGAGAAAGTACATTCATTAATTTTATTAATATAAGCTAAGCTTAAATTCATGATATTGAGAAAGAAAGAAAAAGAAAGAAAGAAAGAAAGAAAGAAAGAAAGAAAGAAAGAACAGAACACCAAACACACAAATCTTCAAGATGAGAAGATTATACCTCGCTACAACGACTGTTTGGTTGAAATGATGGTTTCTCTGACAAAACATCAAGCCATTTCAGAGCAAACACATATACCAAGATATATATTGAATATTGTCAAAAGGCTGCAAAATAGCATCTGCAATACAGTAGTAGTAGTAATAGTGTGTGTTTCAGAGTTGAGTTGCAGGTGTCCTGATCATCTCACATACAGGAGTGAAACTCAATCTGTGGTCAGCGGCCTCTCGCTCTCTCTCTCTCTCTCTCGTCCTCATCAGATCTTCAACACCCTCTTCTGAAACGTTACACTTCTCTCGCTCACTCTCTGTGTCCTGGGACAGTGAAGGAGATCTTAATGCCAGTCTAAATTTAGCAGAGAGGAACCCTCTGTTCTGAGCAGGGCAGGTAAACGGGACAGTCTCTACAGGACCACATGAACACTGGATCACCTGCTCCTTCAACAAATAACACAGTCCAGACATCGATCAGCACAAGTATTATTTACATTAATAAAAACAACTGACCCTTCACAAAGACCCGCCCTCTTTAGTTACTGTTGCTATGTCCGACAAACAATGCTCTCACACTACACATCATGTTCTCACGCAGTGAAAAATACACTGCAGAGTAAAGAGGAAACTGACAACACACCGACAGACAAGACAGAACAGGTTACTTCTGGTATAAAACAAGGTCTCTTAGCTTTCAAATTTTGTCATTTTTAAAGAAAATCAAACAATAAATAGCGTCTCTGTGGCTCTTTAATGACAGATCACTGTATTGCCTCAGTTGAAGCAGCATGCATCAGAACGTATTTTATTTCAATCAAGGAACACACCATTTTTCAAGTTTAAGTCCACTGAAGTGAATCTACTCTCCTGTCTGATTTGTGGTTGCAGATCCTGGGCATGCACACATCAATATAGCATATTTTTGTCACGCTGTACAACAATTACTGTTTTTTAATTATTGTTTAGGGTTGGGGTAGGTGTAGACATTAATATAACAAAATCTAATAGGTAAAAAAAATCATTTATTGTTAGTTTCGGACAATACTTTCAGCATTCTCAGCGGTGGATTTCGTGTTATGATTGGTCAGATCGCCTGTTAATCAAGCTCTTTGTGAATGGTCAATTATGGCAAAAAGCAGCAGCAAAAATGATATTGGTTAACAAAAATCTGATTACACATGTGTAATGACTTTAAACACTCAAACTATTTTTTTCATTAAATTGTTCATTAAATTTAATAAACTGAATATTGTTTTACATAAATACATAATTTTGAGCATTTTTTGTTAATATTTATTAATATTTAATATTATATTTGAAAGTGATTTAATAAAGTATTTAATAAAGAATATAATACATAAATACATACATAATTTTATTTGATGTATTTTACATAAAATTTATATAATAATCATTCAATAAGACTATATACATATAAACTTTAAACACTCAAATCTATTTTTTCAATAAACTGTTACAAATAATAAACAAATAATTGTTTTACATATACAAATACACAATTTTGAGTTTTCAGTTCGTATTTACATATTTTATGTGTGTGTATTTTATTTATTTATATAATATATATATATATATACATACACACACACACACACATATATTTTATATATATATATATATATATATATATATATATATATATATATATATATATATATATATATATATATATATATATATATATGACAGTGATTTAATAAAGTATTCACTATATAACTTTTTTGTTTGATGTATTTTATATAAAAATGCACAAAAATTGAAGATCTACTTAAAAACACACAAAAAATAATAAAAACAAAACAAAACAAAAAACAACGAATGAGATTTTCAAAGCTATAATAACCCTGATCAGCTCCATAAAGTCTCCCGGTCTGTCTGTGACGTGCCTCGTCATTTCAGTCTTTCATTCATAAATATGTATTTCTATAAAGCCTCTCCACAGCCCTTCTGTTTGATTGCTTAACATTTGGTTTCTTGCTCTTAGAGACTAATAAAAACTGAAGTATGTGGTGGCTAAAGCGTCTCGGGCTTATGAAATATGTACAGCCAAGTGGCTATTGGATATCTGAATGGAATTCAAATAGCCTCAGCGCCACAGCGGAGCTCCAAAACATCACGCGGCCCTTAGCCAGCCGAGATCGATAGCCCTTAAAACACCCTGCAAGAAGGACGAGATACAGACCATCAGTTTGGATGAAATTCATTTTTAAAATCCTTCCTGCATTTCAGACGACACACCATGGTGCTTTCAAATCACACTGGCATATATGCATCCAGAATTTGTTTTAGAATTTGAGTTTTTCTGATAGAAATCATGGATGACTGATATTATGTTTAGGCTACACTAGTCACAGCTTATACAGATACTTGCTCATTCTTTACTATTACTTTTCATATTTTGATTCATATTCAGATTTGATTAAAATCAAAAGTAGATATTTAATTGATAAAAAACTATAGCAATGAACAGTTAATAGATTAATAAATACAGTAACAAATGCATTGCTTATTGTTAATGCAATAACGTTTAATAATGGGCCTTACTGTAAAGTGTTACTGTTTAACTTCAAGAAGAAAAAAAAAATGTTTTCTTGAGAAATTCATGTGCAGACATATTGTATATTTGTCTACAAATCCAGTATCAATAAGGTTTTAAATTTAACGTGGGAAAAAAAAATCAATTTAAAGGAAAAAAGGTTTCTCAGATCATAAGCAAATTCAGTCAAGTGTGTCTAAAACACATTTATAGTCACTGAACAATCTCACACATTATTTTGAATCTTAAAGGGTAAGATGATTAATATTTTTGAGCCATTTAATTCTTTTATTAGTGTTCAGTCCAGTGTTATTTTAGTATAAATGTGATACTACTATAGTTTCTATTAAAAGTTTAAATTTGATTTTAGATTTTCTGTTTTCATTATAATTTTAGTTTAAGTTTTAGTAATTTTGTTAAATGTCTACATAGTTTATATTCATTTTTATTTCAGTTTTAGTTTTAGTTATTGTAAACTAAATGAAAATTAGATGTTTCCTTTGCAAATAGCGGTATATTTTATTTCATATTCTTCTTATTTTATATTCAATCGCGATTACGTCATTAGGCTCTAAAATGATTCCAAAAAACATTATTTACATTATTCATGAGTGGGAACGCCCTCCAATTGATTTACATCCAATCGCTGCTCAGCCTGAAACAGGAATGTATAAATTAGAAAGATAATGGTATATATGCAAACTTATTTTACACAATATTTACTTTAAAAATACTTGAAAATAAACAGATGCATTACCTATTAAAATGGCGTGTAAAATATTATGCAACTGAAACTACCAATTGTATTAAATCAGCCAAACTGTATAATTTTAAAAAATGACTAACAATTAACCACAATGTGAAAAATGATGTTTCGAAGTTAAACAAGAACACTATTTAGTTTTTTTTTTTTTTTACTTCAAAATGTTGCATTTAATTCAATGCGTTACTTGCCGTTTCTTCGTAATCGTGAATTTTACTAGCAATTTCCGAAATGTTTCTACAACATTTGTTTTGTTTGTTTTGTTTTCAGTGCAATTAAAGCTGAGCTAGGGCTGTGCCAATTATCAAACGATATGATCATGCGCATCTAGTCAGTAAAGCCGGTTTCGTGATTAGAAATTAATCTCCTTCACATGCTTTCAGATGGAGCGGCATTTAATACACAGAGCCATAGTTCGCTGAGCAATCAGTCTATTTCAAATAATAACTATTAATGGCCAATGGCTGAACAATATAATAACTTGGCTTCTTCTAGCATTTTACAGTAGTGCTGCTTACAGTAGAAAAACAATCAGAGCATGTTTGCTACAAAACGTCCATACAGTGACCCGTGGGTCTCCGGCATCGAGGCGAACGTGATGTTGAAGTAGCAGACATCTTTAAAAAAGAATTCATGTAGGTCAGACTGAGTGGAGCGAGACTACAGAAAGAAAAGAACCAGAGAGCGGCTTAAAGAAAGAAACACAAAAATCAAAGGCGTCTCTATCATTGCAGACCGAATAAACAGCAATTAAGAATCTCAATAATGCTTTAATTAAGAAAAGAGCCGTGGAGGAAGAGAAACAAAGCCCAGACGCTTGCGGTCCCCGCTGTAAATTGCAGCGTTGTGTCCTGGGCCCGCAGCACTCGCAGTCACTATTGACTGCAGCCACTAAGAAAGGTCAGCTGCAGAATACAGGCCGCACAAAAGGTTGAATGAGGCAACCGAAGCAATCTTTGGTCAGTATGAAATAGAAATCTCAGGGCTATACTCTGTTACAAAGTTACTGAAGTGAGGTAGCCTTGCTGTACAGCAAACTTTTACAAATGAAAGAAGCCTGCTGGGGAAATTGGTTCGCCCACTGGCGCTCCGACGTGCCTCACTCATCCAGATATATATAAAGCACAACACCATCAGCACTCATTACAGCTCATGCATTAGCCATACGGCCCAGATTTCATGTCTGAGCATTTGCAAGGCAGCATTCTGCTTAGGGTTTCTTCTAAATTTTCTTCCTGTTTATTACTGTAAAGCAGCTTTGAAACAATCTGTATTTTAATGGCTTTGTAGTGTCAGCATCATAAGGCATAATTGCATTAAAATGTCTAAATATATTAAAACAGTGCAATATTATAGGGCAGGTTTAACAAGCAACTCAATTTTACACAATATATAACCATATATACCAGTTTAGGCCATATGATTCTTTATATTATCTCAATATCATATAGTGCACTTCTTTGTCAGAATGTATCACTATTATTCTATTAATCCTACACAACTAGTGTATTTTACACATGAAATATGAAATAACACATATGAAAGTCTGGGAATGATCCAGTGACCTAAACGTGACAAATTAAATGTTTCTTTGTTATTTATCAACAAACATCATGGGGTGCATCCTGGGAACATGCACTCGATGATCGTGTTTACCAAAATTTCAAGAATTTAATCAGAAGCCTAAAGATCAAACGGTTTTATCATCATTTCAGTCCAGAGCGTCCAAACTTTCGACTACTAGCTGGTGTATTCATAGGAATATCAGAGTAACATGTTTTGACAAGGAAGTCTGCTACGCTTGCGAGCAGTTTGGATTTCTCTGCCCACATATCATGTTGATTCTGAGTGTTGATTTGTCCTGCGAGGTCTAGGAATAGACTGCAGTTCTGACAGAACAAAGTGAGAGGAGATGCACTCGGTACACTTTTTGGCAGGTTAAATAAAACCAAATCTCCCCGTCTCCATCAGTGTAGAGTTTCCCACCGCGCGCTGTGTTCCCAGCAGCCTCGGCGCTCTGCCGGGGCCCTGACACAGACAGATCTGTCTCACTCCGCGAGAGCGATACCTCACGGCCGGGGTTCTCCTGTCATCCACGTATTGATTTGACAAGAGAAACAAAAGGTATAACTCAGAACTAATGCAATTGTGAAGACAAATGCTCAGCTGAGCAAAAAAAAAAAAAAAAAAAAAGAGAGAAAGAAGAAAGAAAGAGGAAGAGGAGATGGGATCGGAAGGGCTGCCGACCGACAAACACTCAGATAAACAGCGGGAGGGAGCCGCCGGCTCTGGTTCGGGTTGGAAAAGATCACATGAATTTTTCCAGGGTATCACAGTCAGGATGTCTAAAAACACATGTATGCCGTGTTTTAACACCTTCTGGTTTCTATATATGTTGCCATGACACAAACAACTAGCCTCAGTAGTCAGATGATAATTCAAACTAACTTGACTTCATAAACAACAATTGTAAACCATAAAGAATCGTACAAATTGTTTAAATAAAGCAACAAATAATTTGAATTTGACACTTGTTTGAGAAAAATAAATATAGAAGAATATGTTATATATGTTTTTATTTATTTTTTTTTTTGCTTGCTTAAACCTCACTAAATTGTTATTTTTTTACATTACAACAGGAAAAAAAACTAAGTAGGGTATGAAACAGTTAATTCATAGCGTAAAAAAAGGTCTTTCAAGTCTTGTAATTTTGCTTTACAAATAAATGTTTTATGAAAAATGTATTTTGTTGGATTTAGCTGATTTTTTTCAGTTGCAAAAAATAACCAATTCATTTCTTCAGTTGATGTTTTTTTGTTTGTTTTCATTTTTCATGTGCATAAAATATGTAAAAAAAAAAAAAAAAAAAAAAAAAATTAAAAGGAATGATTACACTGTGAATGCAAAACACAAGAGGCATATATGCATGAAAAAAGACATTATCTGACCAGAAACTGCAACATACTCAAAAGTTTGCAAACAAGTTGTAAGTAATACATTAAGCCGATCATCAGGTCTAATGCTCTGTTCACACTGACAGCAATTCATATGAGCATGAGCAAAAATACTAATTAAGGTTATTTTTTTATTTATTTTACGTTACTGATGTTTTTGTTTGTTTTTTCATGTGCACTGAACATGCAATAAATAATTCCAAAAGGAGTCATTCCACAGTGAAATCCAAAAAATGTGGCATATATGCATGAAAGAGTGTGTTTACACAGGCATTTTAGCGCATTAGAAACCATGCAACACATTCAAAAATTTGTTTACTTTTGTGAACAACAAATAAAACACTACGATGCAAGAGAGACAGTAACCTGTTTGTCAGATTTAGGGCTCTATTCACACAGACTGCCATTCACATGAGCTTCACTCACTTCACTTCTCAAGCAGTTCATAAGTCTTGCGTAATTTTGATTTTCAAATAAATGTTTCTTGTTTTACTAGATACATTTCAGTAGAGAAGAAAACAACAGTACTGATTCAGAAAATGCATTACTGTATTTTCTTTATGTAGAAGATTTTTTTTTAAGTTATTGACATTTTTGTTTTTATTTTTCATGTGCACTACATATGTAATTAATACATCTTCAAAGAGTCATTCCACCGTGAAGGCAAAACAAAAGTGGCATATATGCACTAAAATGTGCATTTACACAGGTTTTTAAGGTCACAAGCAATGCATAACATGCCTAAAAGTTTGTTTTGTGCATCGTAAACAAAACACTAAGTTGCAAATAAGACAATAAGCTGATTGTCAGCAATTAACATGAGCCTTAGTGACTTCACTTCTAAAAGTTCATTTACAAGTCTTGCATAATTTTACTTTTTAAATAAATGTTTCTTGTTTTACTAGATCATTAAAACTAGAAAACACCACAAAAAAATAAATTAACTTTTTTTTTTTTGGATTTAGATGATTTATTTTATTTATTTATTTTTTTATTTGCCTTCACATCCACACTTTTTATTGCAGTTTTTTTTTTGGGCTTTAGCTGATTATTTTTTATTCTTATCTATGTTTTTGTTTTTATTCTTGTGCACTACATATGCAAGAAATAAAAAGTATTTGCACTATGAAAGCACAACAAAAGTGGCATATATGCATTAAACGGAGCATTTATACAGGCATTTTAGGCCATAAGCAATGCATCACACACTTAAAATTTGTTTACCTTTGTACACAGCAAATAAAACACTAATTTGCAAGCTATAACATAACACCGATTGTCAGGTTTAATTCTCTAGTCACACAGACAGCGACTGACTTCACTTCAACTGGTAGTCCACACTAAAATAAACCAGTTCTGAATTTAAAAAAAAAAAAAAAAATGCTTCTCAAGATGTGCTGAATGTGCATCAAACATGTGGAAACAGGATTTTGTGCAACATCCATGAAAGTTCCCTGACTTTTCAGTTCCATGGGCCAATGTGACAGGACAAGAATCGATGCCTGTAACCTTCAATGTCGTGGATGTGAAGACCATCAACACCGCGATTAATCAAACGGCCGAACGCAACACATCGAGAGGCTGCTTTTAACCTTACGCATCAGAGTGTTAATAAATATTAATAGCTTTCATTTGCACACCACTTTTAACTCTATTTAAGAGCTATAAAAGCAGCGTCGGTGCGCATTTGGCGCTGCACTCAGATCATGGCTGCCAGCTGTAGAAGCCGTTTGACAGGAATACTGAGGATCTAAGTGGTGGAATATTGAATTGACATTTCCAGCGAGCCTCTGATCAACCACAGTTTTCCTTTACAAGTCTGCGAAGGTTTGCAAATAGAAAGCCTCGTTACAGTTGTTCTTTCCGTCCAAACAACCAGTAACCACGGCCATGCAGATCGGCAACAAGCGGATGACTGGCCATCTTAAATGACAGTAAATTAAAAACATGAGCCAGTAACAGAGATTCGAAGTACAGAGGTGATAACTGACTAAGATATGTTTAAGAATAAGCACTTGGAGAAGCAGATTTTCAGTTCTACATTTAAAATCACTTGATAGACTATCAAATTAAAAGTTTGGTTTAACTTGAAGAAATTATGACAGAAGTATATTACTGTTGTACAGTAAAAACGTTTACATTTTTTATACAGTAAACTTTGTTGTGCGGCACTTTGTTTGCCAAAAAATGAATTTTGAATTTGAATTGTTCAAATTTAATTTGATTACATTTTAAATAAATAAATAAATTGCTTAAGTTTTTTTAATAAATTTAAATCAAACACAGAATCCAGAAAAAATAACAGACAACACAGACTTTCTGGAAATTTTTTATACATTTTTAGACTGTTAAATCATTTTTGATCATTCAAATTTAATTTAATTATTAAGAAGGAATCCAGGAAAATTAAAACTGAAAACACATAACGAGTCCATAGTAAAGCGAAAGTCACCAGTCACTGGTTAAATGACAACAATCCTTTAAGAGTCACCACCTTCCATTAAACGCAAATGAATGTATTTATGCAGTTAAGTAACGATTGCATCTGAATGTGCTGTATTTGCATGTTCTATATTCTTCCAATTAAAAGCTAATTAATTAGATACAATTCTATTAAAGAACAAATCCCACTCTTCAATACACACAACCTGAGGTCAGCCACTGCACAAATGTAAATAGCCTTTTTTTTTCTTTCTTTTTTTTTTTTTGCATGGTATGAAGTTAAGAATAGCAGGTGTTTTTAGACGCTGGAACATAAGCTCAGAGCAGGAACGTGGAGACGTCATGAATAAGATTCACTCTTGAGCGACAACAGAGCGGTTTGTTCACATAAATAACTCTTCTGAAAGAGTAAAACATGAGATACAGTATGTACCAGAGATATCAGTGTAAAATTTACATGGGTTTTTGCAAGGGTTTGCAAAAGTAATGCTTCTTCTTCTTCCAGAAATTAAGTTTTGATGTAAATATTGGCCAATATATCCCTTTATCACTAATATTTTGTTGATTATGCTGACTGACAGAAATATCAGGAAGCTTTTTTTTGTGTAAAACAGATGATGCCAAGCACCCAATGAAATCTGTTTTATTATTTCCCAAATTCAGTTTATTTTCCCACCAAATTAAATTTAATTAAATTTTAACATTTAAAAATGATGTCTAATCAATTATATGTAATAGTTATATTTTTTATTATATTATATTATAAGTTATTAACTTTTTACCTAAAAAAAGTCTAATTGAAAACACCAGTCAAAGTATTTAAGCAAAACGGTATAAGGAAATGTAAGAAAAAAGTAAAAATGTAATAAATTACAAACAAATATTGTAAAATTAGATAAAAATGTTAATAAAGTTTAAAAAGTTTATAATGTTAAAAAGGAAATAATTTATAAACAATTGAATACCTTTATAGCAATGAAATAAAAACAACATTTTACTTTTGTATGCTTGCTAATCTGTTGTTTATAATTTTCATAATATTCTATACCTTTTTACACTTATTTAGGCAGTATTTTACTTTGTCAAGTTTGTCTGTAAAAATAACATGTAAAAGTATTTAGAATAATTTAGAAGGGCTAAAACGATTCCTCGAGTAACTCGAGTAATTTGAATACAAAAAATCATCGAGGCTAATTATGTGCTTCGAAGAATCGTTTAGTCCATTTCCTAGGGATGCACTGAATTTTCGGCCGCCGAAAATATATGCCGCGCCACACCGCCCATCAGTGTTCAGGATTCACTCTCATCGTGACGCTCCGTTCAATATTCCGCTCTATCAGTGTGCATTCTGCTCAGTGACCGCTCATGATCACCGGAAAAACAGAGTCCGCTCAAATAACGCGCTGACAAGAAATCTCTATGTAGTGTACTTGTTCCTGTTTACAGTAGCGTTACTGTGCTGTGATGCTGTAGTACAGCTGTACTGGACAACGCTGGTCAAATCTCCTTCACTGATCTGCTCCCCGCTATGCTCTGCTCACATGTGCTGATTATAATAGCTTTGCCAGGGTTTTTATATTTTTATACATGTTTACTTGATGTTTCTTTACACAGAATCATCAGTTCTATTCATTTCCCACTGATTTACGATCTGATGAGCATTAACTCATATTACGCGATCATATCTCTGTATGAATGAATGGCAGAGACGCGCGTTTTCCTTTACCACAGACACACACTGAAGTGCGTGACGCTCGTGGTGATTTCAGCGTCTGCGTCTCAATAAGGACATAAACACACGAACAACATCTCCAGAACTGCTCTGAGAGTCACTTCATCAGCGTTTCATTTGAGTACAACTAGAGTCATATCATATACACACAGAATTCACGGCAACCCATCAAAATAAATGTCCGGTTTAATTTGAAGACATTGCAGCAGAAATATATTACTATTGTTCAGCAGAATGTACATACTACTACTACACTCTAAAACACGCTGGGTTGTTTCAACCCAACTTTGGGTCAAATATGGACTAACCCAGCTGTTGGGTCAAATTTTTACATTAAATTTTTAACCCAAAAGTTGGGTTAGTCCATATTTGACCCAAAGTTGGGTTGCAACAACCCAGCATTTTTTAGAGTGTAGCCTACTAAAATTATGAAAACTTTATTTTTTTAAAGGAATGACACACAACATTTCTTCCATGTTTTAATTTTAATAGTAAATCCCCTTTGTTTGCCAAAAAGTTTAATTTTCAATAATTTAAAGATAAATGAAATTAATGTTTTATGCCTTCATTTGATAACCAGATACACAACACAGAATTTCTGAGGAAAAAGAAAACATTTCATAAGGCCATTTTAAGAATAAATAACAATAAAATATTAGGTGAGAGAAAATAAAACATAACTTTATAATTGTCATTTTCTTTAATCTTCTTTAATCATAGCTATAATTATTATAACACCTAAAATATGTTGCGTGTAAAAAGTGTTTGTTTCAGCCATATGAAGGGTGGGTACAATGTGTGCACATGATCAGGATGGTACCACCTCCGCCGCATTTTGAGAAAGGAAAAACCCTGTTTGCAGGACTATACATTATTTGGATAATTAGTCACAAACAACAACAACAGTTATGTCTGATTCTGTTGCATAGAACTGAATAAAAATAATACATTGATATTTATATTAATATATTTTCTGTCCAATTTTCTTTAAATAAAAGTGTGGTTATTTTATTGGCTTGTGTTTTTTAAATTCTGTGTCATTAAAATTGAGTTAAATTAAAAAGTCTTACAAAATTACTTTATTTAATAAAATAAATAATCATTTCGGTGCATACCTACCATTTACTGTAACATACAGAGCACTGTGTTTGCAACTACATGCTCCTTTAAAGGATTACACACACACACGCACACACACCAGTATGAAGAGAGACATTTAAGAAGCTTGATTCTCCAAATAACTTTAAATTAATGTTGCTGAAAAATGTGTTAATAAATGTTATGTGTATGGACTCTTGTTTTTGTTCCATGTTAGCTTCCTGCCCACTAATTTTTGCCTCTTACAAAAGCCACAAAGCCTTCTAAGTAAAGGCTTATGTCTTGCCTGAGCTGTATTTAGGCGGAAACTTGAAAGTTAAGTTGCACAATTTTTAGGTTTTATTATTTTTTTATTACTATTATTTTGATTTATGTCGAGTTTTAGGTTGTACTATGTTTACCTTTTTTTAAAGTAATTTGAAAATGATTTTTATATTTGTATGTATTTGTATTTTGAATGTAATATGGCAATTAAATGCACTAAATGGGTTTAGTTTTCACAGTTATGCAATTTCAGCAATAAAAATGTTAATTTTTCCAAAAAGGAAACAAATTACTTGTTCTTTTAAAGAGACCTGTCTTATTTTCTCTTGTATATTTAGTATTGCTCTTTAATAAAGAAAAAGTACTTCTTATCCGATTAATCGATGGAATCTTCGGTAGAATACTCGATTACTAAAATATTCAATAGCTACAGCCCTAATATTATATATATATATATATATATGTCGAGCCCTGATATATATATATATATATATATATATATATATATATATATATATATATATATATATATATATATATATATATATATATATTAGGGCTCGACATTAACGCTTGTCCGCTTGTCCGGGACAAGTGAATGTTTTGGACGGACAAGTGAAAGAGAAATTTACTTGCCCAATCGGACAAGTAACTTGAAAAAGTCAATACCAAAAACAATAATAACTGCCTTTATTTATGATATAGCCTTTGTTATAGGGGTGTGCGATATATATCGTTTGCGATAATTTCGTAATTGTTGTTTTAACGAGTGTATTGCAAGAATCAAACAAAACACACCTACAGAGTGCACGCATACATTACGTAAAGTCGTCTAGGTTAGACTAGCGCACGTGCGAGTGCGTTCTTTCATTGCATGATTCAGTATTACAATGCATGAAGAATGATCAGAAAATTCAAGATATGGGAGCAGAAAATGTATGTATTTATATAATTTCATACAGTTTCACTCGAAGATTGAGGGCCGTTTTTTTTTTTTCTCCAAAAACTATCATGATTACAAATGTGATTTTATAACAGTTCAATAAACAAGAAGTTAACATTAAGAGACTTACGTTTTAGACACCATATTTCCTGTTTTTGATCTATTTCGACAACAAAAATCATTCCAAACACAGCCACAGCACTGTTTTGCGTCTCTGAGCAACATGACGGCATTTCGTGCCTGAATGAATCAACCGTTTAAATGATTTGGTTCAGTCGCAATGACTCACTTATAAACAGTGACTTGATGCCACCTACTGGTGGTTTTAATTTCACATTTACAGTATTATTTTATTTTTTAAATAATTTCAAATATCAGTATTCAGCGTTATTTATTCATATGTAACTGCAGATTAAAGCATTCCATGTCCCTCAGAGCTGCATTAACAGTGGGTAAATATATTTATTCCACTTCAGATGCAGCTTCTGTGTTTCCTCTACATTGCAAAGATGAATTTTGTTGATACTGATTTCACTTGTTTGGTAACAGCCCAAATGTCTTATTACACTAATTGTCTGATTAAATTGAACTCTAATTAAAAAAAATAATAATAATAATAAGTTTGAAAATTCATATATAAGAAAGTAAATATTAGCATTTTATTTTTAAGTTTAATATAAAATAATTGTATTTGTAATTAATACTCCTTTTTTATTTTAAAATATAACAGTATTATCACACTTTATTTTATTTTTTTTCATTATTGTATTGAAAAATAAAAATATAACTAAATAAACTAAATGTGTTTTGTATAACTACAGTAAATAATTATATTTATAACTCAGTTACATTTTTTTTTTCTCTCCGGGCAAGTAACTTTTATACTCGGACAAGTAACCACATGAGAATGCTTAATGTCAAGCCCTGAATATATATACATATACATATATATATATATATATATATATATATATATATATATATATATATATATACACACACACACACACGTTAATATAACGTAGCTTCATCTAGAACTGTATGACTTTTTTCCTCCTTGTGTTTACTGGATTTTTCAATATTGCAAGATGAGTTCAAAACTTGTCCTTGAACAGCATTCAGCGTTTTCTTTTCTACAGCACCTCTCTGCAGTAAAACAAGCCATTTGTTATTAATCTGTTGTTGCTGTGCCAGCTTCAGACACCCCAGCCTGAGAAAGTGCCGTTTAGTGAGGAAACATGAAAATGCTTTATAAACAACTCTGCGAAAGACAAACAATTTATCTCAAAACTACTTCCAGCATGTGGGCGCTGATCTAAAATATGGCTACACCGTTTTTGGCTGTGAGTTGTTAGAGTAACAAAATGCTACGGGTCAGTGTGCTACTACAAAACAATGTTAAACGAGAAGGAAAACTCCCGGTTTCTTTCCAAGTTGCATCTTTAATCAGCAGGCGAGCGGTAGCTGCAGTCGAGAACTGGTTGACAGCGCAGCCTCTTCTCTCCGTTTCGCACCCATCACGAGCAGATGTGACTGTGAGCTTCCTTTATGAATGTTAAAGAGGAAATTGAAGCATACAAAAACGATAGAGTCGTGTAATATCACAACACAGCTGGCTCTTTCAGACACCTCTTTGCACAAGTACAATACTATCGCCTCAAGAGTCTCTTTCTCCATCTGTGAAAGGCATGAAATTACGACAGCTGAGTACATTCCTGGCTTTCCTAAACGCTCAGGTTAAAGACTGGAGCTGAAGATTACGGCTGGAATCCGCCGCCGCATGACGCTGCAGGTTGGATTTCCATAGAGACGGGGTTGCAGTGAGGCTGCGGTGTGTAACACTGACCTGCGTGACCTCTGACCTAGTAAAGCTGCCCAAGGCTCCTGCTCGGCAAATCCTCATTCGTTTGCAATTACCATCTGTGCCCTTTCCTGACGAGTGCACTACCTAAACCTTCAACAGCGGGAATAGGGATGGGGAGCGTAAGGAATTTAACCATTCCGGTTGCTTTCAATGATTTCATTAACGAGAGCACCGCCCCCCCAAAAAGCACAACTACAGTCACTTCCTTTAAAAAAAAAAAAAAAAAAATTCTGTTTATTTTTTTTTAAGTGTACTCTGTAAACTTGACACTGTGATGTGCAATTAATGTTGCCTCTTGTACAATGAATTGCTTGTAATGCTGCAAATATTAGCCATTTTGGATAAATGTATATTAAATGGCTAATGCAAATGTAAAACAAAATATATAAAAAAATATTATAAACAACCATATTATTTATGGTAACAATTATTTATTTTTACTTTAAATATTATATAAATATTTAAAATATTTTTAAAAATGCATACGTATTTTAGGTTTTGGATCCTGATATTTATTATCTGAATTTTTTTCTAATTCTGACATCTTTTAACAGTTTAGCAGACTACTTGACTACTTTTTCACAGTAAAAATAAAAAGACATTTGAAGCACAAGCTGAAGGTGGACATTTTTACAATTATACTAAAAGGCCTTTTACTTCCAAAGAGTTAAAACTATCAATCAGACGACAGAAGGCATGTCGTATATTGTGTACAACAGGTTTTTCAGCAAGTTTCAATCATTTTTATCATTCAAAGGCCTTAGAAATCTGTGTATCATATGATACAGCAGGCTTTATAAGGTTAAATATCAAAATAAATGCTATCAAATAAATAAATTAAAATAAAAAAGATGTTATAGATAGCAGTTTATGACTCATTAGACCAATTTAAACCAGTTTGAGAGTCATTTTGACCAAGTCCTTCATTTGCAAATGCACTGCATATTATTGAATGCAACCAGTGAAAATAACACAATAGAATGATTTTCTATTGACCAACGTTCTATTATTTAGTTTGTTCGCTTTCTCTCATCGCATTCACAGCTCAGCTAAAACACCATGGCACTGCTGGTGGAAGAACGCCAATGTTCAAGAAGTGTTAAAGAAATGAAAAAGTCCTTCGTTTCCACTATTTAAAGAAAAAAAAATGGACAGCACCTCAATTCCCAACTCTAGCGTTAGCAACATTTAGCTCTAAAGAAACCCTCGAAATAAACAAAACGTCTTTTATTAGAGTGTCACACTGTAGACAAACATGAGGGTGTCTCAAACGCAAAGGCACTGTTGTTTTGTTTTATTCATCTGTGTCTGAGCTGTGGAGGAGAGATGAAAGGAAAAGCAGTTTTTTCCCCCTCTCTCTCTCTCTCTCTCTCTGTGACTGGTCTCTCCAGTCTGCGTGTCTCCAGTCATCTGTCACTGGTTTACATACATACAGTGACACCTCCAGTCTCCGTGGGAAGGCAGTGTCACCGCGCGCCCCAGCTAAAGGCTGACTGGGTGGGTACGGCTCTCCTCCAGGTACCCCTCGGGAGAGACATTAGGCCTTGGTGACAGCATGACAGGCCCACACACACACACACAGATTTGTTCTCCGTTTCTCGCCCTCCACAACACACACACACACACACACACAAGCATGCGATGCACGCAAAGCCTGCGATGCTCAGGCCTCCTACACAACCCCACGGTTGCACAAAGCATAGTTTTTGCATAAAGCGCTGACTTAGCTCCACATAAATTTCGTCAGACACAAAATTATTTTTCAACCCCCCTCCCGGAACACCAAATGCAGAACTTTTTGGAATGAATAATGGAAATAAAGAGGCAAAAGGCTTTGGGGAGCATTAAAATGTGGAAGAAATTTCGTCAGGGTATGGAATGAAAAAAACAATGCCTGTACGAGCCAGACAGACTGGAATAAAACAGAAAAAAAGACTTGAACAAATGCTAAATAGAACTTGAGGCAGTTCTCTAGATATTGCTGTGAAATGTAACTTATACAAAGATATAAATATTGCATCGTTAACAAACGCAAAAGATGTAATGCATCTTCTCAAAAGCTCAAAGCTAAACAGAGCTTGTACTTGAGTGGATGTGACCACTAGGGACAACTCGAATATTCGACAGATAACTCAAAGAGTACAGTTTGTGCCATGGTCTAAGGTAAACTGTATTACCACACAACTCTATATATAATTCTTTAGAGATTTTGGTGATCGACTTTCATTCATTCAAATGAGCAATCAATTAATTGATTAATAATTGCAAATACAGAGAGATAGATCTCTAAATTCTTAACATTTTTGACTGCAAATATCAATTTTACAGAACTTTACAGAAATATATACTTCATAATAAACTGTATTACAAAAGATTCTTATTAATAGATTATGGTTGTGTATTATGTTATAGTGTATAGAAAATACAGATGGAAAAATTTATTTAACATTTCCAACAATACTTTTGACTCTGCATTTTAAATTTCAAATTATAACGTTTACTGTGTGAACTCTGCAATATTCCCACTTTAAGCACTTGAACTCTACCTTTACTTACATTTAATTCAAAATTGACATTAGTGCATGCATACACCAATTAATTGACAAATTCTAACAGTGTGTTCATCATAGGTTTTTGTTCAAAAAGAATAACATTAGGGATGCACCGACATTTCAGCCGCCAAAAATTATCAGTCGAAAATGCCATTTTTGGTTTTCGGCCGAAAGAAAAAAACAGCCGAAAATATATGTGCCGCACCGCCCAGCAGTGTTCAGTACATCAACAAAAATCTGGTTTTGAATCTACAGCTGGTTTTAACTAAAGCAAGCAAAACAGAATTTACATTTTTCATCTTTAATTGACAAAAAACATTGCAACAGAACCCATCTTTTTTTCTTTTTTTTTTTTGGTTTGTAAGAGTCATTTGTTCATGAATCAGACTACTCAGCTTATGCTTTCTGTTTGTTGTTGCATGCAGCCATTAAAGACAACCCAAAATTAAGACAAAATTAAAAACAAGGCCCCATTTATGTGATTATGTATCATTTTCACTAGACCTCAATTTGTGCAAAATGTTTTAAGATAAACTTATCTACCAATTCTACTACTAATAATAACATACATATAAAACAAATCAAGCAATCTGTGATTTCATAATTAATCATCGCTGCCATTACAAGCCTAGTGACCAGCGCTCAAACCACTGCTATTTCCCCAGTAAAGAGCAGCGCCGCTGTCTACAGTCACACACGAGAGTGTTACACAGCACATTAGCAGCTATTCTGGACGGTGAAAAGTCAACATTCCTCCCTGAGGTGATTTCACGATAATGAACACAAAAGAGGTGCCAGCCCTCATAAAGCTCAAGGATGATGCTGAACTCTATATGAGCTCTTTCTCTTTTAAATTAACGCAATTCCATGTGGACATTTAAAGGGATCGTCAAATAGGCCAAATCCTAAACATGCTTTACATAGCAACCCGTCTCTTAAAGGGGACGGCTCACCTAGAATTGACATCTTTGTGAATATTAAAATAAAATCTCTGAGTAATTAATAAATATTTTTATAATGCAGTGATAATGACTTAAATGGCTTTGCAGAGATAAATTAGCAATTTTCTCTGCCAGTTTATGTTTTCAAAACAAATTTCAACAAACCTCAAATGAACAATATCAGTTAGATTTGGCAGAAACCGTACGCAAAATGTAAAAAAATAAAAATAATATCAGAAATAAAAAATAATATCAGTCAGAACAATATCAGTTAGATTTGGCAGATACTGTATGCAAAATGTAAAAAAAATAAAATAAAAAAATATATAATAACTAATCATAATAAATAAATAAATAAATAAATAATTCATGCACTACTCAAACAATAATCTTTCTATGCTGAATTATAAAAAAAATATTTAACTGTTACCAATCTTATTGTAAATCATGTAAAATTCAAGATTTTAAATTTCACTGTAAACTTAAAAAAAAAAAAAAAAAATCAGATTACCACAATTTCACCAAATTTACTAAAGGCAAAGGCAAAATATAGACACAAAATATACAAAAGTATTGAATTGTTTAACAACAATCTTTTCTATTGCATATAAAAAGCAATTTTACTTTACATCCTAAAGCACCATCGAGATGGGAAATTTCATGTGAATAATTTTAAAACAATGGAAAAAACAATATAGATTTACAGTATTGGACATCATATTGGTCATTGTTCAAAATAATTTATATGTGTAGAATAATCAAAAAATGTAGATCAATCAATCCCTAGCATAAATCAAAAGAATTTCTGTTTAGTAGATAAAAAGCATATAATGAGACAAATCAGTAAAACAGAGAACCAAACTTAAGACGAACATCTCCAAAAAAAACTCAAAAAGCGGGAGCTGTGAACGTCAGCTTTTCACAAACAAATGCCATAGAGATGATCTGCAAAACTCTCAGTGGAAATGTGGCGGTTCATACGGGAATCTCATTAAGAGAAACCTTCAGGCTCATTCCAAACCAAATTGGTTCTACTTAGGAGTGAGGAAACAGGGTCATCCTTAACGCCTGCTGAACGGGGTGAAAAAGGAAGGGTGGGGGGTGCAGAAGATGGGGGGGTTTGTTCAGACATCCTAAAAAATAAAACCGAGCCTAAGCCCAAGGGAATGATCATTATAATCCACTCCTGCTAGGCCTCTAAACACTAAACGTTCCACATATTAATCAACTAAAGCACAAAAGGGAAGTCTTTTGTTTAGTAGCAATTACACCACTGAAAATACAATTAAAAACAACTACAGTTTGATCTTGTTCTACTTATAATATGCTTGATTTGATCTTCACGCCCATGTTGAGAGTGCTCACTTAAAAACTTGGATGTCTAAGCGGTGGACAGCTTAACGTTTGTGTCTTAGCAGTATTAACATACGCATTAGCATCCAATACAATTTCTACAATTAAATTCCTG
Source organism: Spinibarbus caldwelli (assembly GCA_039654775.1). NCBI lineage: Eukaryota > Metazoa > Chordata > Actinopteri > Cypriniformes > Cyprinidae > Spinibarbus > Spinibarbus caldwelli. Next base: position 4,090,757 of record CM077233.1, read on the forward strand.
AAATTTACATCTAGTCCATAATTATCTATGTTGAAGGTCATGAATGAAGGGCACTTCACACAATCCATGCCACCAGCAGATTCAGTGATGTCCCTTTATGCTAATTTGCAGGTTAATAATTTATGGGCGTTTCAGCAGATGCGCCTTTATTTTGCGGTTAATGTGTACGTAATGCTATAAAATGATTGAAATAATCAATAAACATCAATACTTTGGGAAAGCTGAGAATGATAGCAATATATAATCAATTACATAGATTATATTTACATTTATGCATTTGGCAGAGGCTTTTGGCCATTGCATTCAAGGTACACATTTACATTTTCAGTTCTGATTATGCTATGCCTCCACTTTCCTAAAGTATTGATGCTTTGATGATATAAAAAAAAGATATTTAATGTTAAAAAAAAGTAAAGGCTGTGCAGTATAAAAGAATATAAAAAGTACTGCATGTTATATAAATGTGTATATACGTGGGATACAAAGAGTGGCTTTTCCTTGAAACTCAAAATTAAACGCTGTGCTCAATCCATTTTGCTTTTGTAATTCCACATATTTCAGAGTGAAAACAGGATATTCAATTAGAAAATGTAGAGTTGAGTCTGATTTGTGAAATGGATTGGATTGCAAAAAATGGTAGTGGGGTAGTTGGAAGAGAGGTGTTGAAAAAGTTGACAGAATGGCAGAAATGTGTCAATTGAGAAATTTTGCAATACCTTTTTTACAGTATATATTTAAACATATATATATATAGTTTAGCTGTTTATGGTTCAACAATGATACTTACAAAATATATAAATAATTAAATTCATGTGCAATTACATTTGTGCAATCAATCAATTCACCAAATCAGAATTTAGAGTAAGAAATACATAATTCATACTGTTATTTTCATATTTTTTATCTTTTGTTTTTAACTTGTGTCAAGTGTGAAGTAATGGAGCATTAATAATTTGTAATAAATAATCTGATCTTTTGGCTTGCATCTGTCGTTAATGTTGATGGACCAAACCAAAAGAATTCTTGGCAAATTTAACAAAATCTTCACAGCAAATGAATGGTCTGACTATCTACTATCCATTTGAATTCATAATCTCACATATTTTCAAGTGACAGTAAAATATAAAATATTAATTGCAAAAAAATTTGTATCAGGTAGTTGGAAAAGAGGGGCTGAAAAAGTATCAAAGGTGTGTGACGTCAGCTGAAAAAGAAAGCAATTTCAGAAGCATCAATTGAGAACTGATCAAATATAACAAAGAAAACAGGACATTCACTTAAAAAGTGTTTATTCATTGTAAATTTGCTGAATTGCAAAAAGTGGTTGTTATGTACCAGAATAGTATCAGGTAGTTGAAAAAGAGGGATTGAAAATGTACGCAAAATATTCGATGTCTGCCAAAAATTTCATAAGCATCAATATATAACATTGATAAAATACAACAAAGAATATTTTTTGGAAAAATGTGAGCCAATGAATCGTGCAGGCATGTCCATTAAGAAAGTAAATAGGTCAATTTAGATCTCTCGTTGACTTTAACAAGAAAATGCACACAGGTTTTGGAGCCAAAAATCAACAAATGGCGAGGCTATCAGCCCTTCAGGGCACTAAATGCAGGGTAATGCCTATGAGAGAGAGGTAGGCCGTGAAAGGCTGGGGTGAGTCGGGGTCAGCGGTGAGCTGGTGAGCGCGACAGCTGAAAAGCGTAGCTCTGCAGACTGCTGGGATGAGCTAATTACATTAGCACCCATCATTAGCACAGCCAGCCTGCCACCTCAGCAGCCAGCACTCGTACAGCCGGCTGAAGATGACCGGCCGTGCATTCTGGTGGCTTTACTACCTCAAACCCACTCCTAATGGAGATCTCGGACATGATGGAACTCTCCAGGCAGCTGTCCAGTTCATTTAAGCGATCCAAGATTATGCCATAGAAATAAACAGCTCATTAAGTTGGTTTGTGGGGAATTGTTTTGAGGATGGCTGCTAGCATTCCTAACCTATAAACACACAACTTGGTCACACTTCAGTTTGGGGACAAATTCTCACTATTAACTAAGCCTTTTGCCTCAACAAACTCCTAATTTGCTGCTTAATAATAGTAAGGTAGTTGTTAAATTTAGGTATGGGGTGGATTAAGCGATCTAAAATATGGACATGCAGAATAAGGCATTAACGTGCTTTATAAATACTAATAAACAGTCAATATGGTAGTAATATGCATGCTAAAGTAACTTGTCAATAGTCCCTAACTAAAGTGTTACACGCAAATTCAACAAAATCTTGGCCTTTTTATAAAAGATTACAAGATTACTGATTATAATCTATAGTACTGCAATTTCTATACCTTTTCTACAATATCAGAAATGTGTCAAACTACAGAGATTTTGCAATATCTTTTATACAGTACAAGATATATCATTTAGGCCTCAATGACACAACCTGCAGAATTTAACTCCGTTCACATGCAACCAAATTTTTGCACCGACACAATGAACCAAATCACAATTTAGAGTGAGAACTACACATTTCATACTGTTATTTTTATCTTTTGTTTTTAACTTTTAAGTGTCAAATGTGAAGTTGCACTTAAGGAAGGTTTTTTTTTTTTCAAACCAAAAGAATTGTTAACAAATGTAACAAAACATTTGCAGCAAAAGAATGTCAAATCTAGCTACTTATCTACTTATGGCAAGACATACTGACATACTGATAAATAAATGTGTAGTCTGAATGCACTGTAAGTCGCTTTGGATAAAAGCGTCTGCTAAATGCATAAATGTAAATGTAAATGTAAAGACATTACAGGTGAATAGGGTAAAATGTTTTACTGTTTAAGGTATCAGCATTCTTTCCCCTGCTGATTAATCACAGTAAATTAAGATAATTGTTTTGGATTACAGGTTGTCTGAAAAGTAATATTTCATTAAATAATGCCTCGTGCATATTTAAACGTGCTAATTTGCATAAATTTCCAGAACAGAAATATGAACATTGGATAAAGCCCAGTTTAACAGTCTTTTAATTTGTTGATATATAGAGTTAAAATGTTTTGGATTTCTGTTTTTATCACTCCATGAATCAGACAATACTGTGAGAGAAAATAGGCATAATGTGTATACCCCTGTTAAAAACCTTCAGAATATATATATATATATATATATATATATATATATATATATATATATATATAAAACAAGAACATAAAACTGTAAAGGTTATTGTATGTAAGGCTGCTGAAATGGAGATTTCTGGATCAGTGCAGAAGGGAAAAAAAAAAAAAAAATCACTCTTTACAGATATGCATTGTAATTGAAATCTACAAATGCAAATAGATAACATGTAATAAACACATGAGTGTATTTTTCTTTCCACTAATCTGAAAGAAGTCAAGTTATGGAATCAAAATATCCTAAAATCACAAAATTGATCAATGCATGAAAGAAACGGTTTCGCCTGTAGTGTCTTGCCATAAGTAAACACTTGACACTTAAACAGACAAACAATATATATAAAAACAAAACTCAGTATCAGATAATAATACAAAAAAAGAATCTAATAATATAAGGTAAAAATGTAAAAATGACTGATAGCATCATATAATATTTTGTTCATACCGCCCACCCTAAATCTTAACCCCTAAAGCCAGCAAGCTTCAGTACGACTGCAATGCACAAACCAGCGTCCTTCCTAAGGCCTGACGCCTCAAACCTCCACAGCACCTTTCCCATCTGCGTCCGCTCCTGCCGGCAGGCCTCACACGGCTCCTCTCCGCCACACTCAAGGTTCCTCCTATCAATCCTTGGCACGCCGCCAACCTGTCAGCCAGCCGCGCTCCACCGAGGACGAATAGAGCGCCGGGAAGTTACCGTGCGGAGAGCGCAGTGTCGGCACGATAGCTCACGTCTCCCCATGATCATCAGCCTAATTAAGATCTGACTGCTTTTATGTGATCTTTAGTAGTACATCAAAATATCAATTTGAGACAATTAGCTGCTGAACGTGATAACTCAATTCATCATTCCTGAAGGATTTTTTTTTCATTCTTCCTTTCACAAGCACGGAAGACAGGCGAAGGAGGGAAAAAAGAAACAGCCAAAATATTGGCTCTCACATTCAAGTCGCTGAATGTTTTCTGCCATGCATATCAATGGAAATGTTCTTTTTTTTCTCAGAGGCTAATTTCAAGACATTAATTACAATTTTATGTTCTCATTAGATGATATAATTCCCTCTCCAAGTCGAGCTTCAAATGACTGTGATCTCCACTCGCCATGTTTTCCCCGGCTTAGGGTAATTCACATGAATTTAAATGTCACGAAACATCAAATAAATGAATTAAAGAAAGGGATTTTAGCACCCTACAATAAAAGAAAGTGATGCCTATGAGAATGAACTGGGGCGGCTTTCCCGTCAAGGCTATAATAATAGGGACGAACCGCTTTTGTGTTTTACATCAGTTAAAACCCTCAGAAATTTCAGAGCAAGCAAATTCAAGAATATTACATATAATTTTTATAGAAGACACTAAAAAACGTAATGCACTGTGGGTCGGCTAAAGCCTTGGATTGCAAGCAAGCTGTCAACAGCGAACTTGTTGCATACGCAGCATCTCAGGCTAAACACACACAAAAAAAAATGTTTGTCCTACTCTTCTTTTTGCTTCAATTCAATGAGTTTCTTATCTTTATGCATTTCCAGACACTTCAGCAGGCATAGAAACCCTCTCTGAGCACACAACAGAACATCTTGAAGTCGGACTGAAATTGCTAGTCTCATTTCTCAAGGTTGTTCAATGATAAAGGACGTATTTCTTGGTTGGAAGGAAGGTGTGGACAATTCTTGCATGCCCCTGCTATTCTAAGCCCGGGTGACATCAGTTTTTCCATGACTTTGTGATTAAGATTTATTCAAATTCACAATTTAGACCAATCGCAGCAAAAAAAAAAAAAATGCATCTAAGGACTTTGAATACCAAGCATCTAAGTAAATAAAGGGGCTTTCTTTAAAATGGCTAAGCTTTTATTGCCCAAAACAACTCTTGGCACCAAATCCCCCAACCAGCCGCCAATTCATACCAAAACAAGACGTCGCAGGTACTTGTAACTCACAATACTTGCGATGCATCAAAAGTAGGCTGCGCTTCAAAACCAGATAGTCTCGCATCAAAGGTCAGAGCAGAAATAATTATTGTCGCACGTTAAATATTCAGAAAAGTGCAGATTGTCTTTCATGGCGAGGTGCAAGGTTCGCTCTCAGCACGTCTCCTTCGACTAAAGAAGAGAATGTGTCTTGTTCTGCAAAGCCCATTAAAAATCAAAAAGTTTAGTATGTCTAATTAAAATGTAAACAGAGTAATGAAGACATCAGTGATTTAAGGCGATGTCTCTCTCCTTGCCACTGGGGGTATGATAATTACTCAAGCAAATGTGGGAACGCAGGAGAATCTGCGCGCTGCCTAGATTAACAGTTCTGCTGCTAAAACTGGTTTTTCCCACCAGGGGATTGAGTGTTCGCAACCAATCCCCAGCAGGCAGTGCGCTGCCACTTCGCTTTATGTATCCAGACAGCTTTAGTGACCAGGGACGGCGAAAACAAAAGCTCCGACTCATTGTTTGAAATGGCAGAAAAAAGAAAGGACGAGAGCGTCGCTTATGTTCCGTTCTAATAATTCACACTGTTTGTTTGAAACGTGGACGCTGCATTAACTTGAATGAGAAACAAGAAACAAGAAAAGAGCATTTGCTTTTTCCTCAGCAATGTACTGGGTTAAACAAACAAAATATAGAGTCTGCACAGTTTCTCTCAAATATACCTGAACTATGGCTGAGTAAATTAATATCTGCAGTGATCTGTGATTTAACCAGCATTAGAGCTGGTGTGTTTGATTCAGTTTAGTGAATCAGTTCAAACTGTCAGTTTCAGTGAACTGATTCAAACTCTGATTCAACAATTAACTATAATCTTTCTTAGTGTTCAATCATGAAAAAATAGTAAGGAAAACACTGATTATTTTAACTAGATCTTTACCGTATTATACTTCAGACATAAAATATTTAAATCGTTTCAATTAATCTGTTCAAACTATTTCAATGAACTGATTCAAACTTTGATTCAACAATTCATTTGCCACATTGCTTAAATGTTTACAGAAGTGTTTTCCATGGATTAAAAAGTTTCAGTAAAAATACATGCAAGTCAATTGTGCCTTATGATTATTTAAAGTTATATTAGTGCATATAAATGAAATTTAACTTTCTACCTTCTTGGTGTTCATTCATCAAAACAGTAAGGAAGTCACTGGTTATTTTAACGAAATCTTTACTGTATTTTACTTCAGAAATAAAACATTTTAAATAAATTCAGTGAATCAGTTCAAATAGTTTGTTTCAATGCATACATTCCAACTCTGATTCAGCATTTTATTGGTGACCATGCTTAATGTTCACAGAAGTCTTTTGGCATTTTTAATACTACTGGTGTATATAAACTAAAATAATTAACTATCATCTTTCCTAGTGTTCGTTCAGTAAAAAACTGTGGAAAATCTTGATTAACTATTGCATTTAACTTCTGACACTAAACTATGACTTAAATGACTGTTTGGCTGAAATTAAGTTTAATAAATAACACTCTTATAAGCCATTGCAGGGGAAATGCATAAATATTAAAATATCAAATACCATCAAAAGAGTAAGAAAAAAAATTGATATAGCTATAACATTCTAACCTAAACTCAACAAATAGAGAAATTACTCATGCAAACATGCATTTCTCCCCCAAACGGATTGCTGCTCTGAACAAAAGCAATGATGTTCTATCATGTTCTATTGAAACACTATGTTTTCTGTTATAATCCAGTGACAACAGAACGTGATTTCGTTTTGTTTTGGTTTGGTTTGGTTGTTATTATGCTGAGTGAGAGCGTGTGTGTGTGTGTGTGTGTGTGTGTGTCTGCCGGCGTATCATAATGAACGGGAGTCCGCTGGCGTCCTCACTGCTGACTGTCAATCACAGTTACGCGGCGGCGCTCCCTTGATCAGATCACGTCGCTGGCTAAGTACAGATCAAACCGTCCTGACAAATGTTAAAAACACCAAATTTACATGGAGCCAGCCAGCTTGACCCCCGACGAAAGAGGAAAGACATTGAGACAAACACCTTTCAGTGTCTTTTCTTACACGATTATCGACTAAAAATAACCCACAGCGCACTAAATGAATCAAATCAAGCATTCTGCAAATCAATACGTGTGGCGCATTTAAGTCCTCATTTGTAGATTCGCCCCATGGAGAGGCCGATAAACTCGTGAGAGGTGAGGACACTTCACCTCCATTCAGGTTTATGATGAACCGCCACATCTTTTACATCATCTTACAGTCTTTTTGTCCGGTATCTCAACATTTACAGCCTTGAATTTTTTGCTTTACGCTACGGTGCACAATAGAGAGAATCCCGGCCACGATCGACGCAATCATTACGAATCCATTAAGTACAACGAGGATTTAATAATGAAGCAAAGCAAGCAAACAAAAGGAAAATACAATTCGGTACGTTTAAAGAATAGTATATGGATGCATTCTTCTGGCACGACTCTGGAGGATAATTTCAGAGCAAACTGAAATCAGAGAAGGCCTACAGCACATGTGCATTTTAAAAAAACATACATCCCATATGCTGTCAGTCACCACCAGGGAGGTAGAGAGAGGCCGACAGACAAAAAGTGTCTAAATGAGCCGGTGGAGAGGAGCGGGAGGGGGATGTCAAGGATTCATGGTCCTTCATCTTTGCAGTATAGCAACAGACAGCTGCAACCACTTCCAAAATGCACTAACTTAGATCAGTGAAAGAATTGTCAGCGCACAGCGAATCATACGAAGATAACACAGCCAGCTGCCACGAGAGAGAGCCGGCGAGAGATAGATCCCTGCATGGAAATGAAATTTGTTGCGTTTTGCACGTGTCCGTCTCCCTTGGGGTCCTCCTCTGCGTTTGGATGAAAAGCGCGCGAGACGACGCTTAACATATTTGCTTAAAGATGACAAGCCGCTACTGATTTCATTTGAGCCGGGCTTTTGTCTGAAACGGAGACAGGGGGTACCGAATAAGATTTGTTACACAGACTGACAAATGTATCCGTCTGTACGGATGAGTGTTTCATCAATTTGAAACGGCCCCCGAGATCCCCCAAGGTGCTCATCCGCCAGCAAGCCGAGTTAGTCTGAAGGTTCCCTTTAATTGTCACCATTAGATTGAGATAAAACCTGTCATTCTCATTTATACAAACAATCCCAGGAGGCCCGGGCCACTTAAACGTCGAATGCACCGATGGCATCGTCTTCTGCCAACGCTGGGCTTCGAAATCTCCAATAGTAGGCAGTGTGATGCTAGAGACTTTGCTCTACCGTAGTGTATATATGGACTATTTTACGTTATTTACATGAAGAAAATTTGCAATGCGAAAATATACAACGTGCAGAGGAGCTTAGCGCTTTACAATTTACTGATGTGTGCCACAGGTTTATGTACACTGTAAAAAGTGATTTTTCTGTATTTATTAGTGCATTTTACAAAAAAATACAATTTCGGTCTTTTTACTTCATAATTTCACATTTAATTCAATGCCGTTTCTATGTAATTACATTTGAAATTTACTAGCAATTTCTGTAAGTCCTACACCAATTTATTTCTAGTGTGTATTGTAATTGGTGCTCATCCAATAGAGTCTGAAATATTTTAGTTTTAATTTTTTTTAACTCAAGTGTGACAAGCATTTTTTGCACTAATGCCAACTTTATCATTGTTTTTATATTTTGTGTTCATGAACTTCTAAATAAAAAGTGTTGTTTGCAAGTTTCGTTTCATTCAATAGATTATCCAAACACATGCATTACCACAAGGCTATTTAATATATAATTAATTTTTTCCAGCATTTTAAGCAACAATAACTATATTTTGATATATACAGTTACTGTGATCTAAAATTACTCATACCATGATATAAGCTTTTGCCATATACCACCCACCCCCCAACCTGTATATGACTTGATAAAGATTCAAATACAGATTCAAAAATATCTTTCTTGCACTCTTCATCCTATGTTATTACTAGGGTCCGTTTAGGAAAAGTGAGTTTTTGTCTTATACAAACACATGAAGGTGAAATAAACTCAATTAGTAAGGCTGCAATTTAATGTTATATATATATATATATATATATATATTATATATATATATACACACACACATATATATACACACACAAACACACACACTAAATCATGCCATGAGTAATAGCTCACGATCCCAGTCTGATGCATTTGCTTCAAAAAGCTCAGCATGTCAAATACAGATCAATAGAACAACTCAATGTAAAAAGTGAATAGAAGCAACTCACTCATCTGTTTTTTAAAAATTCATTTTGCTAGACTAACCAGTTCAGCTTGATTCTGGCGTATTAAATAATATTGAGTACCTTTATCTGGATTTATCCAGGTCAATGTTTTAGGTTATCTGTCAAATCCTTTTCACAGTGTACATGACTGATGGTCTATTTAAAAACTACAGTGCATTTCACACACACCCTCCAAACGTTAATGGTCACACATGAATATGTAAAAGAGCAATTTGTAAGCCAGCTGAACAGAAGGAAATTGAAATCTGCATATTGAAAAAAATTATATTTACAACAGATATGACTGGTCATGTCAGATGTGAGAATTCAACTGTTTCCTTGATGAACAATGCTGCTGCTGTGCTGCTGCCCATATTAAAACATCAAACCAACAAGCAAGTCAACAACAACAAAAAACATCTTGTTCCAACTGAATGCAAGTTTTTATGAATGTGTATTAAAGCTATTGTATATTACAAAACATAAATAGGCCTGTTTTTAGATGCATATATTTTAATGCAGTGAATACAATGCTGCAAAAGATTTGCCTTCACTAGTACAAATGAATTTTAAAGTGCAAAAAAACACTAAAATTGTAAAATATCATGTACACATAAAAATGTAACAATAATAATGTACAGAACTGGAAAAAGCATTGAACATGATTTTAGATGCATTTTCCCCACATGCCACTTAACACTGCACAATAAACTAATTTTTCTAAAAGAAAAACTGTCTAATTTTATAAATCTAGGCCTATCTATCTATCTATCTATCTATCTATCTATCTATCTATCGAGTATATGTTTAGACAATGCAATGCACAATGCTGCAAAATATTTGCCTTTACTAGTGCAAATTGATTTTTAAAGTACAAAACCTCAAATAATGAGACTATTTTACATGCATTGTTTAATAATCACATAATTGAAAAAAAAGGTTCAACATGCTTTTAGATGCAATTTCACTGCATGACAATGTCGAAACTGCACAGCATGCTAATTTTTTCCCTAATAGAAAAGTTGCCTAATTATAAATATGTTTATACTGCATGCAACACATTTGTGCAAAAATTGCCAAAAAAATAATGTTAAAAACAATTAACTGCATGATGCATGCAGCTAAATACAACTAATAGTTCATTCCAATGTTACAAGAATACAAACTAATGAACATTAAAGCCAACACTACAACTATATGATTGCATCTAGTCAAAATATTGGCCAAACGTAAGCCTCAATCTAACTGCATGCACACATCTGCTAATTGCCGCATCAGCCGTGCGAATCTGAGCGTCTTCCATAGGTCTGTGTATATAGCGATCCGCCTGTAGCCCTGTGCTAGAATGTCAACACCAGATACATCAAGAAAAGAGGGTGCTGAAAAGGGGAGGGGTCAGCATCTGTCATCACGCACACCACAAAACTCAACATGAGGTTTCATGTCAACCCTGCGGACTCACATGCGCAGCTACACATACACACATGCGGGCTCATGCAAACTGACGTGCAGTGCAATCAGGAGTGTGTGAAGCTGTCGTGTCATTTAACATGCTCATAAAGCCCAGCCTGGGGTTAAATCGGGACCGAGTTAACGATAACAGCGCTTTCACACGTCAACCGCACGCTGCGCCCACAAGGAATCACTTCGAGCACATCACTTAGTCAAAATAGTATCATATTAAAAGCTTAAAGTAATACTTATTAATAACATTTACACCTCAAACTCATATCTGTGAAGCTAAATCAGGTCACTGATGCCTGTTGTGTTAATATACCTCTGCTAACTGTAGTACATTACACATCTAATGGCTTATTAAACCTCATCGCAGGAAAGAAAAAACACATGCTCAATGTCCACTTTGATTAAAACACATCACAAAAAACACTCTACAGTAATGAAATCACTCATCGTGTAGTGCATTTTTCTATTGATAGAGTTGAAGAGGCTTGGAAAACACACTTCAGTCTTCACCAGGCAATTTTGATTGTGTTTTTAAATAACAAAATGCAAATGCAAGGGATTTTCAGAAAATAACTACTAATGTTAGAAATGAAAAATGGATGAGAGATTGTGCTTTTTGTTTAGTTTAGTTGGTTGAGAGTGAGAACCAAATGTTTGAATATGAAAATCTAATTCATGGCAAACAAATCAACATGCAATTGCCTAAAAAAAAAAAACAAAACAAAAAAAAAACCAAGCACTACAATTTGGCGATGACAGTGGCGTAACCTTCAACAGATCAATTCCTGACCTCAAGTTTCGAGTCTGACAACATCCGCAGAACTAAGACTCAGTGCTAAAGAAGGAAAGAAAAATCCACAAGTATGCAGAAGAAAGGACACGTACAGAAAAATAGCAAAATGTGCATAATGCTGGGCACACATCAAAAATTCATGTAAATGTGTGTTCAAGAACTACATAAAATGTAGTAATATACAACCCCACTGATGGATGAAGTCCAATATTAAGGCTGAAAAATGTATGCGGCCACATACAGTCATTCCTTCTGGTAACTTCTCTATGCCGGCTTAGCATTTGACACTAAAGTGTTAATACGTACAGAGAGCTAATCTTACCCTTAAAATGACTTTAAACATTGTGGATTCAGATTGATTTAGTCTATTACATAACATAAAAACAGGTCTTCGTATAAGTTACTACATAAAGTACATTTTTAAGCTGTTTGAGAAAGATTTGGGGTGTGCTGCAAAAACAGGTTTTGAATAACGTGAATGTAAATCACTCCAGACTGAAAATTTATGTACATGTAATTATGCAAATATAAACAGCAACTCCATAAACTGCTAATAAACTTAAACCTAAAAGATTTTTATCTACATGTAATCACGTTTAGATACAAATTCAAGACAAAATAACCATAGCATAGAAAAAAAATAAATAAGGTGATATCTGCAAATAGGCTAAAAAATATTAAGTTTGGTCAGAAAAAAAGAGCTCGGTTATGACATAAGAGGATATATTGAAATATTATAGTAAGATAGTTGTTATCTTTAAAGACATAAATTATAATAAATATTTAAAGTCCTCGGGTTTAATCGCAAAATAAGTTCACTTCGAGTCGCTAGTCATCGTTTTGACAGTGAGTTGACATTGTGTCAATTTAAGTCTGACAGACATCAGCGACTGAGGTAAACATCGCTCGCGACACTCATAATTACCGTGTCAATATATGCCAATCTACGCAACTTTTATTCAAAAACACGTCAGTTAAATAAAAATATATACATTAGGAGTGCTTTAAGCGAGTGAAATTGCATACTAATTTATTACCAACATACAGTGTAACAGATTACGTGAATATTATGCCTCTGTTTAAAGTCTAATACGCATCTCATGATTAAACAAAGCACACCGTGCACGCACAAGCACACTTTATAAGAGTGTATGCCAAAATATAAACAATAAATCAACGTACCATGTACACTGGAGCTAGTGATCATCTTCTCAAAGGCGAAAACAAGAGAAAAGAAAACGTGAATTCCAACGGTTGCTTACAGCCACTTTTTCCTCTCAGCTATCGAATTACACTGTGAAAACCAGGGGCCTTTTCGTCAGGTATTCATTTAACCTACATGCATATAATTAAGAAGGCAAAACCAACAAAAGCTCTTGGACAACATGTGAGAGGAGGAGAGAGAGGAGGAGAGAGAGGGAGCGATAGGAAGGGAAAAAACACATGACCACGACAGCGAGCTCATGTCAGTTTTCCTCTCGGGCTGAGGCAAAACCTCCCTGGGTTTAAAAGAAACGAAATTCCCCTCATGGACACATGCATCGCATGTCTGTTTACTCTAAAAATACATTTCCTCTGCTTAAAAGTCAAGTATTTAAAAAATGCATGACGCGAAAAAGAAAAGCTGCAGAAAAACTTTTTCAGACGATAATGGTGTATAATGCGGTTCATGTGCTGCATAAAGTTACTTTGTAAGAATTTCAACCCCACCCACTCTCACTTTCCAATGCAAAATGTAATACTGACATAATTAATCATATTCAACTATTACTGACCAACTTCATCCGCCCGAGCTTTAACATCCCGCTGCACGCGCGATCACATCTCGCATTAAAACACAGTCTGCGTGTTTAGATAGAGACAGCGCGAGCGCTTCATTTCAGCCCGCTGATGCATGGACTGGACATGCGCTGCGATAAAGGCAGGCGCTCCTCTCCTGTAGTCCAGTTAAATTCCTAATCTCGGTGGAAATAGCCGGGTTAACTCTTACCTGTTAGTATGACAGGATAACCTCTTGGGTTAGCGCGGCATCGATCCGACGGGCTCGCTGATGAATGCTTGTGCGGGTTAAGCGACTTGAAACCATTCCAAGTTAGTGTGGTGAAGACTGACCACTGCCTCTGCCATGTTGGAATTTCAAACCCCAAACAGCTGCTCTAGAGAAGCACAGCGTGCCGCAGATTGCGCATGCGCGCTGCGGGAGAGCCAAATTCAAAGCAGCGCAGCGCAGCCGCTCAGATTTGCCTAAACACTCCGAGGGGAGCAGCGCTCGCTGTCTTATCACACTACACTGACAGGAATCATTCATTTTTGGGATGTTTCTGTTCTAAAACGATGTCTAAATAACACACGAGGTAAAATAAGTATGATATGTAATATTATTGATATAGGTATACGATATAGTAAGAGCGAAAAAATGGTTCAGTATGCACATCGGCCGTATAGCGATAATTATTTTTTTAACTGAGTTTCAATAAAGTACAACAGAAAGAAACAAAGTCAATGTTCATTCAGACCTACATAATATAAAACAAAGCCAAGGGTTGGCTAATAACTGTAGAAATAAATTTAAAGATTTGCATATCGCGAATGTATATATATATATATATATATATATATATATATATATATATATATATATATATATATATATATATATATATATATAATTACATTTTTATTTTTATTTTTAAAAATTAAAAATAAAATGTTAATATGTTTTTATTTTTGTTTTTATATATTATTACCATTATTATTACTATTATTATTATTACTATTTATTAAACGTTTTATAAAAGTAAAATTGTTACTTCCGACATACCTCATTGAGAATGTAGCGAGCGCTATTTCTGTGACGTCAGTGGCTATACCTTTAAGCGGAGATATATATATATATATATATATATATATATATATATATATATGTGTGTGTGTGTGTGTGTGTGTGTGTGTGTGTGTGTATATATATATATATATATATATATATATATGTATGTGTGTGTGTGTGTGTGTATATATATATATATATATATATATATATATATATAATTGATGTGTGTGTATATGATAGATAGATAGATAGATAGATAGATAGATAGATAGATAGATAGATAGATAGATAGAATGGGATTTAATGAGTTTGCTTAATAATAACATTTTAATGAAAAATATTTTTTCTGTTTAATTGAATTTAATTTATTTTCAATATTTTTATTATTTTTATATATTATCATTATTTATTAAATGTTTTGTAAAAGTAAAAATGTCAATCCCGACATGCTAAGTTGTAAATATATTGCACAGCCTCTTGTACCTCATTGTCTAAATATATAATAAAAAGAAGAAATTAGGAATTTATTAGTGCTGTTACTATTACTCATCCTTAAGGTTATGGATTTTTTAAAACCGCAGTTACGCCCACAACACCCCTAGCACTGTGGCAATGACTCTTGCACGAGCAATCACGAGTCACATTTTCTTCAGAAAATGTAAATGGATGGTTTTCAGTATGAATTGTCCATTAGTGAAGTAAAAGCAATAAAGTATGTTTTAATGCTTGAATGCTACCATTCAAATCATGATTATATTTAGATAGATTAGACATATAGATTATTAATAAATAGTGGAATTTAATTATGAATAAACCATTCAAAAAAAAAATTATTTTATCTTATTTATCTTTATTTGATCATATTTGCTGGAATAACTGTATACCTTTATGGTGTACAGGTCCTTTTGAAATCTGTCTGGGTTTTTGAAAAAAAATGAAGGGCAAATCTCGATGTGTCTTCTTAGCGGAATCACATCTGACTTTGACATCCTGTCGTATATCACACCATGACAAAACCACTCCACACCTCTTCTCTGTCGTGTCCCAGCGCTCTTTTGACAATCCGGAGGGACCTGGCTGAGGACCTGGAGTTTAGACACATGATGTGTACTGTGGAGCCCACAGGCCCAGCATGGCCTCTCGGATTCGTGCGCTGGGGCCTTGGGTTGATGCATCGATCTGGCCCTGAGCATTCCCCGATGAGTTTGCAGGCCATTTCCAGTACAGCGCCGAAGCTTTTGGAGGATTTCTGCCCATCGGCAGTCAGCGCCACTCCATTCAGCCTTTCTAACAAACAACTGCTTGCCGCACTCCAAGGTAATAATTACTGTACTACTTCAGACTCTGATCGGCGGATACCAATTGAGTCTCTCTTTCTTTTGTTGCATCTCAAATTTTGATTTGATTGAGTCCCAACACACCTTGCAGCCCTCATTATGTCTGAACAATATGTATGTGATGAGGCTAGAGGAAGCGTGCAGTTTAGGAGGGGGGAAAAGAGCATCTGATTAAATGCTGCAGACGCAAATGATAAACTGGACCAGACAAGGAACAACAAAGAAAGAGAGAGAGAAATAAAATGGCTCTGTTTCAGAACCCAGTGAACTGCCTACATAGGCAGCTGCCTTCTGAGGTGACATTCTAACCGTAATAGAACCTCATAAGTGACTGATATAGAACAAGTTTCTCTGTAAGCATGTAAACTCACATTCATAATACTTACTGCAACTTGTAAGCACATGCATCTTTAAAGCACACATTCAGATTTGACTGTTACTTATGCTGAAGAACAAATATGTACATCTAAAATGGTAACTGCAGACCTTATTTTATTCAAATTGGGCATAAGAGATGATAAAGTCATCATAAGATGGAAATTAATGTTTAATATTAACAATCTAATATTGCAGTGTTTATTATAAATGATTTTCGTGCATGTGACAAAAGTCTAGCACTACATTTTTTCTTATTCCAGAAGCCATTTCACTTGTATATACATCAGAATAAGGAAAAAAAATCGCAAATTTGATAGCAATTTCATGCAAACTTCTCATGCCAACTTTAACATGTTGCTAAACCAACAATGTTAATCTCCGAAAAGCATAAAATGCATAATACACAAATATTGGGTAAAACAGTACATTTTTACGTTTGATACTTTTTATTACTTTTATAATTTTTGTTCTTTTTATACTTCGATATTGAATGAAATACATGTATACTCATCCACAACTTCATGCACAACATTTTGTGGTGCATTTTTATCAAAACATTTTTTTTGTTTTTTGGTGCACTGAATTTAGGGATTGCATTCCCCACAAAGGCTACATGCAATTCTGCCTTAAAGTCTCAGAAATGCAAATAAATTTATTATAAAAAATATTTATTATAGATAGATAGATAGCTAATGCACAAATTATATTTATCATGAATACATTTATTTGCACTTCTGCAAGCAAGCATTATAGTTGCACAACTGATATTTTACTTTTAGCTGAGAGACACTGAGGTACATTGCATGCAGCAATTGCATTAGCTGCAAGGTTACATGTATTGCTGCCTTAGAATTTGACCAGAAGACATCTTTATTTACTTTAATGCTTCTTCCTTTTAGAAAAGTCTTCACGTTGGAAGTGCACTTGCGCTGCTATAAATTGCTGCCTACTATCTAGGCAGCTCACTAGGTTTTGTAACAGTGTCTGAGTGAGAGACAGTAAGCTCTGTCAGTACTGTAGATGCAATCAGGACGGTTATTAATCTCCAGGTTGACAGCGTAAGAAACAGCTGAAGAAAAGCTGCCCATTAGTATTGGTGTTTCTCTACCTGCGCGCCGCACGGGCACGATGCAGGAGTAATGCAGGAGAGCCTGGCTGTCTGCTGCCTTCCACCATCACTCTAAGGACGAGAGGTCAGAGAGAAAACAACCGCTGTGTAGACTCCAGCCGGAGCGGCCGCCATTGTCTCCCAGCCGCATATGAGAAAGTTCTCTCTGCGCCTTTTGTCCTTGTGTCAGCAGGCAGGACATTCTAAATTATTTTGCTCAGCTGCCTCCCTGAACTCTTGCTACGGCACGTCAACACACACATCATCCAGACACACACACATACACACACACACACATCGGAGACGTGAGTGTGTGCCTGCACTGCCCTAACATCCAGCACAAACCCTCAAAAACACTAATACACACACACACACAACACACTAGCATAACATTGGCTAAGGATGGAGCACAGCTCTGGTTTCTTGTTAGTGTATTGATTAGTCATTTAATTGGTAATTACTGTTCAAGTGCACACCGTTCCCTTGTTGTAGGGAAATTTTGATAACATATTTAGTCATTTGAGCTTGTTAAATCAAAATATTCTGATGAGATACAACAATGCATATTGACATAATTGGCTGTACATTGTTAAACCAAAAAGCCACTTACAGTGGATTTACAACGGGATGTTTTCAAGGTGATTAAATACCCAGAGATTGGCGAGTTCCTAGTTGCTATTTGACTGAAGTATCTGGTTTTATTAGGTGGTGGATTGCACTCTGTGCTCTGATTGGTCGTTTTCACGTCGCATCACTGCTTATTTGTATACAGTATAGATGAACCTGCAACTTTCATTGAATGTGAATGACATCCGGTGTGTTTCAGTAAATTGCTGTCAGTGTGAACAACCCCTAACTATGGTTAAATAAATTGCTGTATTGCTTTTACAAAATACTGGCAACAGCAATATGCTATAAAAAACAAACACCAATGTTTAAAAAATAGTAGAGCTGCACAATTGATTGTTCAAAGACTGATCTCAAATCAAACACACATGCGGTCTAATTCCTAAATAACAAGCTATGTCTAATAATATTATGAAAATAAATAATATAATAATATAAATTAAATCTTTTATGTAACTTTACTTTCATATTTTTGATTTACATAAAGATTTTCATATATTCTATCTATCTATCTATCTATCTATCTATCTATCTATCTATCTATCTATCTATCTATCTATCTAGCGTTCTGTCAATTGATATTGTACCCATGTATAATTGCATTTCATTTAAAGGTGCAGTTGGAGATCTCGGAAAATGCTAACTTTAGCCTGATAGCACTGAAAGTGAACGTCCCACCCTCCCTGCAATCGCCGTCCAAAGCCATGCCTCCTGAACGCACATACCCTCAAAGAGCAGAATACCAGAGACAACATAAATTACTACAATAGGCTACATCAACGGTTTCCAATTACAGTCCTCGCACCCTCCCTGCTCTGCACATTTCATATGTATATCTTATCACGTTCGACAGTTGTTCTGTTCGACCGTAAGTCATAAGTGCCCTGCGAAGTGGACATCACCAGATATTCCGCCATGATTCCAGTTCAAAGTGAGCGTATATGTTCCATTCAAAGGGCATTAAAGTGTGCGAGACATGAATTTAAATAGTATTTATTTACAGAGGTATATTATGTCACACTTCACACTTCTCTAGTAAGTTTCGTCTGTGTGTGAAGAAATAACAGCGCTTGAAATAAACTTCAACGGATTTCCCCTGCTCAGGGAGTACAGAGTAGGGAGCAATGAACACTGTGTAGGGAGAATGTCAATGGGAACACAGCTCATGCACGTAGCTCTCTTCTAACGAGCTGGTTATCTGATTCAGGTGTGTGTTAACTAAGAGAGACATGCAAAATATGCAGAGCGGGGGGCGCGAGGACTGGAATTGGGAACCGCGCTGGGCTACATCATGTATCATTCACCGGTGAGAAAACTTCATAGCACAGTTAGTAAAAGTACTACAATACCAGGAAGGAAGATCGGGTTGTTGATGTTTGCCTGCCATTATTGCTCTGTCCGCACAGCGTGCGTGAACGCACCGATGACGTATCCTGTCTGCGCGAACAGGGTGCGCAGAGGTATGCAAATACATACACTGACAGGCAGGTAGGAAAGACGATTAAAACGCTCGGACCGAGCGTTTTGATTGGACGAAGATTTCTTGGTCCTACACCTTCCACAGAATATATAAATACATTTAGACCACTTAACTTAATGATTGCTATCATGATGTGAAGAGACTTTCAGCCAGAATAACAAAATATGTTTCTGAAGACAATCACCTATGGCACCTTTAATTTTAGTCTGCTGGCCTGAAACATGCATGTTCAAACATAAACATGTAAATCTGTCATTTCCATTTTCATTGCCCATGATAAATCCTTACACTGTATTATCATATGCGTAAAGCATCACTGTAGGGGTTAATACCTCACCAGGTGAAGTTTGGCTCCAGTGTGAGCTATATAAGTACTCATTAAAGAGGGTGATGAAATAGTCCTTAAACGCATGACATTACACCTTAAATGTGTTTTTCCTCACTTCAGCCGCTCATCCCTGCTGTGGTTAACAACAGCCATTTATCTAAATGGATTTCAACTGATTAACCATTTAAGTAATAATGATCGGGGCAGTGTAGACTCTGCATTAGCTGCTAATTTGATAGGAATGTGTTTCTGAGGTTGTTTACTTAGACACACACACACACAGAGTGAGATTGTCTGGTTCCTCAGGACTGAGGTTAGGGGTTTGTCCAGTCACGTGATGTGCTGTTTTTTAACCTTCTGCCTGCAGACTTCGCTGTCAGCTTCCATCATTTCAACTGAGCTTGGCAGAGATTTCATGAGATTTTTTTCTTCCTTTCTTTCTATCTCGATGGAAACACATGCTTTGGAGAAAAAGCCAAACAATGCTGGCTCTGAAAACACAGCTCATGAAGTGATGTGTTTAATTTAATACACTCAATGTGGTTTGTAATGCTTTAAATCATGGCAACATCATTGAAAATGTCTTCATTTGCTTGTTGTACTTTCTCCTTGAACAGAGTACATAATTGTGTAACAGGTCTGGTTCTGCTCAACCGTACAGAAACAAAGAATAAGAATCTACAGTATAAAAAGAGAAGAGAAATGCAGTTTTCCCCTTTTTTCTTTGGTTTAATGGTGGAGTAACTCATTTTCGCTGATCTAACTGGTCACACATGAGTGAATCTCATTTTCAACTATTGTTTTTGCTGTTACATTCTCTTAATTTAGTTGTTGGTGTGCATGTGAAGATGAGCGCTTCCCACACTACTAATCTCAGACATACAATTTTATCTATTGATAACTTAATTACTTCCTTAGAATTTAATGTCTTTTTAACCATAATTGTATTGTTGCAACGTGGATTTAATCCTCCTGCACCCAAGAATACAGCTATGTTTTACATATTAGCAAACAGCCTAAATCCTTTGATTAGAAGAATAGTTCACATAAAATGAACAATTTTCTCATTATTTACTCACCCTCATGTAATTCCAGACCCGGTTGATGTTATTTTCAATAACTTATGTGAGGAAGAGAATTTAAGATGCCGTCCATGTCCGCTTCAGCTTTAAAATCTCATTCTCCATGCGTCATTTTTTAAATTTGACTATAGTAACTTAAATTTCAATTCGCTTCAAGCTGAATTATTATAGATAACTAAAACAACTTTTTAAAATTTTTTAATTGAAATAAACATTTACTGAAGTACAATAAAATATAAAAAACTTCTAATTTTTGTTTAGTTTAACTTAAGTACTAAAATAACTCAAACAAACAAAAAAAGATTAATAAAAATGACAAAAACACACAATGAAATTACTAAAAATTTAACTGAAAAATTAGTAAAAACAGAACTATAATAATAAAATCTAATTCAAAATCATTAATTGTTTTTTTTAAATAAATAAATGAATAATAACAAAATATAAACTTAAACTTATTTTATTTCAGCTAGCTAGTATTTCAGCTAGTTGCCAAGGCAACATTTCTTATTTTCATTTAGTTTAACTTGAACTAAGACTAAAATAAATTAATGAATTAATAAAAATTGCAAAAACACACAACAAAATGCCTAAAGTGAACTAAAATTAAAGCGAAAACAGAAAATATAACAAAGAAATTTAAAATATTAATTTATGGGGAATTTTTTTTTTTGTCTTTTTAGGAGAAGACAATGTCTCTACAAACATTATATGGAAGAGAGCATGTCAACAAAATTAAGGTAAATAATAACATCATAATTTTGTTTTCAAATGAACTCTTCCTTTAACAGAAACGACAGAGAGATTCCAAGAGTCTCTAACCAGTCAGAGGTCGCGATTTCCACAGAACGGGCTTAAAGAGGGAATAACAGGCAGGTGACTGAGATGAGAGCCGGTGAACGAAAGCGAGAGAAATGAAAGGTTTGGTTTCGCATTATATGATGATGTGTTGCCAAGTCCCTTTATGGTCTCGGGCTAACGTCCTAATGGGGACAAGCTCGCAGTGGATGAAGCCCACAGAGGATAAGATACTAAATCTCGCAATAAAAGCAATGTGATTTACAGTAAATTCCAGCAGGCTGACAGCGCCACAGCTGAGGGCATAAACACGCTCCTTTCAGCAGAGCTCCTTCTCTCGCTGAGAAGTACAATCGCGCGGCCAGGCGTTCTGGCTCACCAGCAATGACTTTGATAAATAACCAGGAAGTCCCACTGTTGGCTTAAAACTAGAAGTTGTTCAGATGCAATTCTGCATTTGTCCTCCTTTAATGGGTATGGAAGTGGCTTTAGCTATAATCTGGCATTGATTGATTAGGTCTCAGTACGGCTCCCACCCCGCCTCCTCCGTGGAAATAGACGGCCGGCCGCAGCTGCGCGGGCTCTTACCGAGCGATGGCTGTATTAGGGCCCTGCACGCCTTATTTACCTGCAACACAAACACAGTTAATTCCACTTGGGTGGACGGACGGAGGGTGGACTCCAGGAAAACAACAAATGAGAAGTGACATGTTTTCCTTGGCGCTCGAGATATCTAGTGAAGAGGAAAACAACCATGGATTCATAGAGCTGTAGCTGGCAGCCGTTAAAGAGACAGAATGGACGCGCTTTACTACGAATGCAATGAAGTTTCTCAGGTCTATTAAAGCAATAGCCACGGGTGAGGGCTGTTTCTTAGCATTATCACAGCATAAAAGACGCCAATGTTCAATAAATAACTACATTAAATCATAATATATATATATATTATTTATATAGAAATAGGTTGACATGCAACATAGCTAGGTACATTAAAATACATGTCACAGATATATATATATATATATATATATATATATATATATTTATTTATTTGCTCTCTATAGCTCTCTATATAAATCTGAATATATCTGAAAATCTGCCTTTTTTTATTTTATTGCAAAATGTAACTACATTATTGCACAGCTCTATGTATAAAGTTGCATATATATTATTATTGACTTAATCTGCATACATACAGTACACTCACGTAAATAGAATCTTCCAGTCCAAATTTCTGTTACTGTCTAATCAAACAATATATATTTTTACCATGATTTTACCACGGTAAGATCTGTTCATAATCGTAAGCATTATGCTAAGCTACATATACACAATATAGACACAATATTTAATAAATAGTTAAATTTGTTCATCAGAATAAACAATTCATATGCTGTATCATATAGTTTATTAGCTAAACGTTTGACCGTTTTACAGTTGCAACTTGGCAAATTAATATAAAATATGCATAACGCGTGTGTGTTTATTTGAACATTTTACAACAATTATGGATTCCAGTCAAAATTTCAGTTTCTTTTCAAAGTCAACTGTTATATGAGAACTCAATACATTTTTTACTATGATTTTACCACGGTAAGGGCTGTTCATAATCATAAGCATGATGCTAAGCTAAATAGACACAATATTTAATAAATAGTTTATTAGCTAAGCTTTAGGCCGCTTTACAGTCGCAACTTGGCACACTGATATAAAAGATGAATGATGTGTTTATTTGAACATTTAACAACAATTATGTATTCCAATCAAAATTTCTGTTTCTTTCCAATCAAAATCAACTGTGATATAAGAACACAATACATTTTCTACCATGATTTTAACCAAAGACTATAGAATGCCTTAAAGGGACTTTGTTTTAACAAAGTAAGGGCTGTTCATAATTGTAAACAGAACTAAATAGAAACAATATAGGTGCAATATTTAATAAATAGTTTGTTAACTAAACTCACATTTGTTTATTTTAGTATTTTACAATGGCTTTGAATATGGCAGAATTTAGTTTAGTTTTTATTCCAATCATAATTTAGAGTCAGAAACAATCAGGGTTATAATAGTCCTCAGTGCTTCAGCTGTAGTTTTTGTTTAGTAAGCGACAGTTTAGTGAAAGCAGACCAACATGCAAAATGCATTCAAGTTCGAAATCAATCTATCTATACAACAATGGTCTCAAGGGTTTATGGAGTGAATCCGATATATAGGCTACATGATTAAAAATCAACCCATGCATATATTGAACCGAAACAGCACCAAGAATTGACCACTAACAAACAGGGTTTGTGGACGATGTTTGGCGTAATGAAAAACAAGGTTTGTTTTGAATGAGGCACGAGAGGTTGAAAATGTAATTTCGACAGAGAGCCGGATATTGATTGTGTTTTACCAGCAGCAGATCCATTTTAATTAAATATTAAATATGAATGCAGGACACAAGAGCTACAAGTTGTTTTCAGCTGATCATTGAGCATCTTCTATGAAATCACAATCTGCGCCGATGGCCCTATTCTTTAATCAAGTATTTAAATCAGGGCTGGGCTGAAATGCAATTCATTTCACATTCAAAGAATACTTTAGTTATTTTTAACAGGAGGTCTTCGTGTATGAATTTTAATGGAGACACTTAAATGGTAATTATTCTACTCAGACTCAAACGCAGGTAACAAATGGAATTCAATCAGTGGCTATGCATAATGACCATCATTAGGAGACAGAAAATAATAATGACATCCTCTCCGCATTAGAGACACGCGCTCGGCGAACTAAACCCGTAGCCATTATTGATCGCCATGGAGATAAGCAATTGTCACTTTCCCGCAGCATTGTGTGTGAATGTTAAATACAGCGGAACAATCCTCACCCCCCACACACCTTTTGTCTGCTGCTTTTTTTACTTCCATTTTACTGAGTGACAGAATGCGTTTGGTGTAAAATCTTAACGTGCGTCCGGTGCAAACGGATGGACGTCACTGCACTTTTGGTTATTGTGCAAAGGTCACGTGACCCTCTTCACGCCGCTTTTGTGCTAATGTGAAAGGTGCGTTGACATCACTTCAAATGGGATACAGAATATGCAAATGACACCATGGAAGTGCTACACTTTCAGTAACACAGGAGCACGACAGTGTATGCTTTATGAGCGCTGCACTCGTTCAGTGGATGCTAAAGTCAATGCTGGACAAGAGTGATGTTTGCTGACATAGTAAAGTTGAGCAATAAGAATGACTATTTTCAGAAAAGTGCATAATATGAGGTAATTTTGGTATCCTAGAGACAACAACATGTATTTTATCAGATTTTAAATGTTTTCATACATATATGTCTAAAGCAATGAGGGGCCAAACATTTACATTACATGAAATCTCTCATAAATGATAGACAGATAGATAGACAGATAGACAGACAGACAGACAGATAGTAAATAAATAAGTAAATAAATAAAAAAGATAATAAATAAATACATACATACATACATACATACATGGTTTTATCATTCCATAAGTGTTAATATTTAAAAAAAAAAAAAAATCATTTTTATTTCTTTGCATCATATACTTATGATGCAAACTTACATACTTACATATGAGTTAATCATATATTCAAACTCATATATGAGATTGAAAATTTGAGTGAAAACAACATTAGGAACAAAAATATTCATAAAGGGGAAAAGTACATATAAGAAATAAAGTATATAAATTAAATACATGCTTAAATACATCATTTTAATTATTTAATTGAAATATTAAATACAAATGATATATATATATATACACATACATATATACACAGACAGTCAGTCAGTCAGACACAGACAGACAAATAGATAGGTGGATAGACAGACAGACAGACAGACAGACAGACAGACAGACAGATAGATAGATAGATAGATAGATAGATAGATAGATAGATAGATAGATAGATAGATAGATAGATAGATGTATTACTGTAACATTTTAATGAACTGTTCTTTGTATTTGCATGCAGTATAAACATATTTAGAATTAGACAGCTTTTTTTATTAGGAAAAAATGAGCATACTGTGCAGTTTTGACACTGTCATGCAGTGAACCTTTTTTTTTTTTTAATTGTACTACGATTATTTTACATGCAATGTTAAATAGACTAAAAATTAATTTGCACTAGTAAAGGCAAATATTTTGCAGCCCTGTGCATTACATCGTCTAAGATGTAAATGCATGAAAACATACACACACACTATAGATATACTCAATACTGAAGTTCAGGCCAAATATCTGCTGATTAATATGCCTAGCCATATATCAGTCTATTAGTCCCTAGAATAGAACATTATAACAAATGTAAGAATTAAATGTCAACTCTGAATCCAAGCAGAAAGCGAAGAGTGTACAGTTAGTTATGAGTAAATACAGAAGCGTGTAAGACACTGGTTATGAGTGAAGATTGAAGAGTGTGAAGTTATTGTAATTGCGTGTCAGGCTGATGCTGTGGAAGGTGAAGGACAGTGGTGTTCAGTCTGGCTCTGAGCCAGTGGGCAGCACGTGCTCGCTCTCTCGCTCCGTCCTGCAGCTTTTTTTCTCTCGCCATCTCTGTCTTTCTGTTACACATGCACATATTCACAGGTCATTTTCCCTTACACACCTAAACACTGTCTCTCTCTCTTTCTCTCTCCATCCGTCGGCGGCACTCGGGGTCTGAGCCCACCCCAGGTGAGACAAGCTCCGCTGCTTTGATGGATCTGCCATTTCAGCCCTGCTCTGTCCGACAGCAGGAGCCCAGGCCTTCACCCTCTCCCTCTTTCCCCCGCCCGCTCATCTCTTAATCTGAGAGAGAAAATATATATCCTATATCTCACAGATACATCCCCCTGAGCCGGCTGGAACAGCAGCACTCATCTGGAATACAGACCAACATGCTATTATTTATTTAATGCACTGACAGAGAGAAGGAGGAAGAAACAAATGGCAGAACGCAGACGTGAGATGTAGGCAGTGAGCGAAACGCGCGAGAGTTTGAGCCAATTAGTCAGAACAGTTCAGAACCTGCGGACGTTTAACATGGAATGGATTTAAACATGGTGAAATGCACTAAAGTCAACGTGAAATGAGCTTTGCATTGTTCTTTACATTCATACACTGAAAAGAAACAGTTTTCACTAAGAAATTGCTTGTAAATTTCACACATAATGACAAATAACACTAAATTAAATGTGAAATAGAAAGACTGAAATAACATTTTCTTGTAGAACATACTAGAAATAGAACTAGAACATACAAGAAATAAATGGGACAACTGAATTAAATGTGAAATTATTACGTAGTATGACTGAAATAGTAACATTAATCTTTGTTCACAGCTTCGAAAAATTATTTTTTACAGTGTAATGTTGCATATTTCTAAGTCGAACAGGATATTCATTGAGAAATAATTATGACTGCATTAAACATGCAATTTTGAAGTTGAAAGACTAAAATAGTATTTTTTTGTAAAACATTCTCTAATAATCTATCTACAACTGAAAAAAAAATTTTTTTTTTACAATGTATTGTTTCATATATCTAAGTCAAACTGGATATTCAATAAGAAATAAGTAGGATGACTGGATTAAATGTAAGCATTTTAAAGCAAAAAGACTGAAATAACTCCAATAATCCAATAATCTTTATTTAACTTCGATATACAGTGCCCTCCAAAAGGATTGCTCTGTTGGCTGTGGAGTCAAGACATTTACAAATATGATTAAAAGATGAATATGAGACAAAACTACAGAATGTCACATTTTATTATTGGATGATTCAACACATAGATGTTTTACCAAATAAAAAGAACAGCACTTTTAGAGTTCATCCCACTCACTGATGTGAGCATAAGTATTGGAACAGTTTACATTTACATTTATGCATTTAGCAGACGCTTTTATCCAAAGCGACTTACATTGCATTCAAGTTACAGTTTTTTACATTTTATCAGCTCTTGCTTTCCCTGGGAATCGAACCCCTGATCTTGGCGTTGCTAGCGCCATGCTCTACTATTTGAGCTACAGGAAAGTTGCCTCTAAGTGATCAGCTGTGTCCTGTTGCATTCATTCTTCAGATATTAAAAGCAGGGAATGTGTCATATCAGTTATATCCATTACTTCTGCATTCTGAATCTTGCATTCGATGATGATACACACAAACCAGGATGAAGACGAGGGAGCTGACTCTAAGAGAAAAGCAAGCAATTTGGGTGCTAAAAGAAAAGAGGAAGTCAATTATAGCTATAGCAAAAACAAAGGGCATGGAGAAATCAAGAGTTTGGAAACCACCAGCGACACCAGCAACCAACAACTACCTGATCGGCTGGGAAAACAACAGTAGTTGATGACAGACAAATCATAAAAGCTGTGAAAATGAACCCTAAAAGACGTGTCTGTAAAATCACCAACAACTTCCAGAAAGCTGGGGTGATGGTCTGACAATCTACTGTCCTCAGGAGACTTTGACACAGAATTACAGATGCTACACAGCAAGATGCAAACCTCTGACCAGCACCAAAAATAGAAAGGCAAGATTACAGTTTGCAAAAAAGCACAAAGGTGAGCCAGAAGAGTTTTGGAACTGTGTTTATAGACCGATGAGACAAAGATGAACCTTTATCTAAGTGATGGGAAAGCAAAAATGTGAAGAAAAAAAGGGAACTGCAAAAGATCCCAAGCATACAGCCTCATCTGTAAAGCATGGTGGAGGTGGTGTCATGGCATGGGCATGTAT
Organism: Spinibarbus caldwelli; assembly: GCA_039654775.1. Lineage (NCBI taxonomy): Eukaryota > Metazoa > Chordata > Actinopteri > Cypriniformes > Cyprinidae > Spinibarbus > Spinibarbus caldwelli. Next base: position 4,119,120 of record CM077233.1, read on the forward strand.
GGCTGTCTCTGGAACAGGCCCTCTCAACTTTACTGATGACTTAATGTATGATGACAGTAGCAGAATGAATTTGGAAGGGTACAAAACCATCTTGCCTACCAATATTCAAGAAAATGCCACCAGATTCATTCGGAAGTGCTTCATATTGCATCAGGACAATGACCCAAAACACCCTGCCAGTTCAGTCAAGGAATTTATAAGGGCAAAGAAATGGAAAGTCTTAGATTGCCCAAGTCAATCTCCAGATTTAAATCCGATTGAACATGAATTTCACCAGCTGAAGAGGAGAGTAAAGGCAGAAACTCCCCAAAAGAAGCAACAATTGGAATTGGCTGCATTAAAGGCTGGGAAAAGTATTTCAAAGGATGAGACAAAGAGTCTGGTGATGTCTATGGGTCACAGACTCACTGCTGTGATTGTGCACAAGGGATCTGCAACTAAATAATAGCTTTTAATCTTTTATATCTGCCTTATGTTCAACTGTCCCAATACTTATGCTCACATCAATGAGTGGGATGAACTCTAAAAGTGCTGTTCTTTTTATTTGGTAAAACATGTATGTGTTGAAACGGCTAATAATAAAATGTGACATTCTGTAGTTTTGTCTCATATTCATCTTTTAATCATATTTGCAAATGTCTTGACTCCACAGCCAACAGAGCAATTCTGTCTTCACTGTTCCAATACTTTTGGAGGGCACTTATATATATATATATATATATATATATATATATATATATATATATATATATATATATATATTTTTTTTTTTTTTTTTTTTTTTACAGTTTATTGTTGTTCTGAGTCAAACACAATATTCAGTGAGAAATAAGTAAGATTGGACTTGATTTTATCATTGGGAATTGATTGGATTGTGAAAAATGGATGTTATGTAACACAATAGATTGTAATGTTTGATTGCAAAGGGTTAAAAACAAGTGGGTGTTCACAAATACATGTTTGTACTGCAGGTTGCCAAGTTGTTGTTGTTGTTGGCTTTTCTACTGATGGATGTTATCCTAATGCTAATGTTTCCCACAATTAGACACAGCTGATGAGCAAATCTGATCACAAATGACAAATGTGATGTGCTGTCATAAAAATACGATTTCTAGGATCTCTGGAAGAGAAAAGGCTTGATTTTCGTCACTGCTACTGGTACTTGAATGGCTTTGTTGATCTGCAAATGTAATCACGATTGGGATGTGCTGTTGTAAAAATACGATTTTTAGGATTTCTGGAACAGAAAAAGCTTTCTTTTATTCACTGTTACTGGTATATTTGCTTAACTTGAATAACGTTAGTTGCTCACTGCATATCATAATGAAGAGGGCTTGTTCAGCTCAAAGAAAAGATTTCAGCTTGATTATAAGACCAAGATCATGCATTAACACAAGGTAAATTTAAGGTTAAAGTAAACAAGGTAAATTTCCATGTTTCATCTTGTTCAATCCATCAAAACTACTAGATATACTAACACTCAAGAGGTTGATGGTGTGCAAAGATTCAAAAATATGCATTTCAGATCTTCCAAATGTCTTGCTAATTTACGAACACGTCATATAGAGACTAAACAAATGCCCTTTTGAGGCTTGTGAAAAGGGAAATGTCTTAGCCTCTCGAATGGATATCAACCGGCAGATGTCTCCCTGAAGGACTGTGGTTGTGTAAATTAAACTTATTGTGCCGTCTCTCACTCAGTATGTGCCTTATAACCATGTTTCTTTGCTACATTCACATATGATGATCACTGGGGCCTATTATATTTAAAAGCCTCATTGAGGTTTCCTGAAGAAGGTCACAACTGTTAACCATAAAATGTCATTTTCAGCAACAATGGTCAGTGTTCAGGGAGACATGGTCAAAGCACATGGTTTTAAAATACCCACTAAAACACAATTTTTCCTTCCTCTCTCTGCATTCGATGTTGAAGTGGAACTCCTGAAAAACCCACCCATGCCAAGGTCGTTCAATTAACGCCTCTCCCTTTCATGACCGCCAAGAGTGTGATTGAGAGAGAGAGAGAGAGAGTTAGATTCTCTGTCTATCGTACTAAAGTGCTGCATCCGAAGCCGCCGCGGCCCAACATCCTTTTCACAGCTGGAATATTCCGGGAAATGCCTGATATACTTTGAAAGGGTCTAACAATCGGTACGAGTGAATAGCGCAGGGCTAGAAATGCTTCAGAAATAATAGCTCAGAATGCAAGAGATTCTAATTCACATATTAAGAGATTTATCACTTTATCTTTAGCAAGGTCATTCACATTCTTAAATTCACTTCAGTAAAATCTTGTGAATTTTAAATAATTATGACAATCACATTGTAACGATTTTGCTTTACTTGTCAGGTGGATTAAATCACAATACGATGAGTAAAGCGGCCTTGCTTTTTTATTAAAAACTCCCGATGTACAGTAGCAAAAACCTCACGTTATTACAATACTTTAATATACTTAAACTATTTCAATTTCTTCATGGACATCACAAAGTAACGTGTGCACAAAAAAACTCAAAACTAACATGAAATCATAAATGACCCTGTTCTTATGTTCTAATTAATTAAAAATATTTGCAATCTTTCATAAAAATGTAATAACTAGCTCCACTCCAGTATGCAATTCAATCCTAATCCTGTTTATCTGGCACAACGAGGATCTTACAGTACAGAGGCTAATATAATTCAATTTGAATATATATTAAATGCACAATAAATGCAACTAATAAAATTAAAAAATCATTCATTTATATAAAACCAAGTAATAAGCATCAGCATTTAATAATATATCTCCAAAAAAACAAAAACAAAACAAAGACATGCTGGGCCTCCTTACTTGAACCAGTTCATTTGCATGAACCATCTGAATGAACTGATTCACTAAAAGGAATCATTGTTACAAATGAGAGATTAAAATAATTATGAACTGCATTGATGGCAAACAAAACTAAAACCACACTAATTTAAATAAAATGAAACAATAAACAGCAGATTTTAGTGAAATATTTACCAAAAACAAAGACATGCTGGGAGTCGTTATTTGAACTAGTTCATTTTCATGAACCATCTGAACGAACTAATTCACTAAATAGAATCAGATTTCCCCAATATTATATGAGAGCATAAGATAATTGTTTACTGCATTAATGACAACTAATAAAACTAAAAACTACACTCTAACACACTAATTTATATACTGTAAACAAAGCAATGAACAGCATTCAATAAAATATTTCCCAACAACAAAGACATTTGCCCCATAAGGACTTCTATGCTGTGACTCAAATGAACCAGTGAATTATATATGCCAGTTCATTTATGCCAATCATTGTCACATATGAGAGAGCAAACTGCACTGATGGCTACTAATAAAACTAAACATGCTATGACCCATTATTTGAACCAGTTCATTTACTAGAACTGTCTGAATGAACTGATTTGCTAAAAGGAATCATATGAGAGTGTAAACTAATTATTTACAGCAATGATAACTACTAATGACCTGAATGAGCCATCTGAATGAACTGATTCACTAAAATTAATACATTTTACATATGAGAGAGTAAAAACATTTTTATTGTAATTTTATTTGATTATTTGGCACTGCTTTGACTTTATTATATCCGTAAATCACACTAAACTGAAAATAAGAGGATATTTTATGTCTTTGTCAGTGAAGTCGGGCATGATGCGTAGCATTTTATCACACTGCACCACTAACTGAAAAAAAAATAAATCACTCAATACGAAACAAGCTGCACTGTATAGAAGCTAAGCTATTTTTAATCTACTGATAAATGTAGTTAAGTTAGTCGTTACTTTCAGTTAGTTACTGCCCAACACTGAATGTCTGTTAGTGTCACTATGTAAATCTGTGCCAGTCTGTCATTTGGTTTCTGTGTCTAATTAAATAACTTTATTCCCAGCATGAAGATCAGTCACTGGTCCTTCAATTAGAGCCATTAGCATATGCCAATAGAGACGTTTCATACTGGCTGAATGATGTTAGAGCTTCACTTCACCTCTGATTTTATCTGAAAGAACTCCAACTTTATGAAGAGACAGAAAGAGAGAGATGTATAATGAGATTCCTCATTATAAAGTAGCAAAATTAGCTGTTAATATGTAAACAAACAACAATCCATTTGATAAAAGAATCACTGTTATCACAAAAAGAGATGCAATCTTAGTAGGAAATATATTTTGAATAATAATTATGGTCTTTATATTAAACAGATTCCAGTTCTAACTTTAATTTTTGATATTATATATATATATATATAAAACATATGTAGCAAATCAGCATATTAGAATGATTTCTGAAGGATCATGTGACACTGAAGACTGGAGTAATGATACTGAAAATTCAGTTTTGCATCGCTGGAATAAATTACATTTTAAAACATTCACATAGAAAACAGTTATTTTAAATCGTAATAATATTTCACAATATGACTGTTTTTACTGTAGTTATTAACATGCAGCCTTGGTAAGCATACGAGACTATACATACACACACAAGCAAACAATTCAATATTTGACGTCAAATATCGTCCACTCAGTCAGCCTGACTTATATATCAGTCTATTCCTAATTATTTATTGAACACTGATATCTTTCAACATGTTACTGACGGTCACTTCACTACAGTTTTAGGAGGTTTTAGCCATTGCATTTTGTATCTCAACCTATTTCCCATGGTAAAATTACGGTGATGCTTCTCATGGCTTACTGCTTTAACAAAACAGCAGCAACAGCACTATGATAACAGACACCAGTGCCCTTTTTTAGTTGCAATCAGGCACAAAATCACCAGTAAATGTGTCCCATTGTAGTGCAGTTGAAACCAGCAGAGGATTTCTCAGACTATCTTCCCTCCATCTTGACTTCAGCAAGCATTTACCACACCATTGATCAGTGTAAATATTAATTCAAATAAACAGCTATAAATAGAGGCTACATCTCACCTACAGCAGCCTCCTCTAATACCTCCATTACACATATACACACTTGCTCAATATATTGACTGCAGCGGTGAGGGCGAGCTGATACAAAAAGCATGTTTTCAATGTCAAAACAATAAAGCGGGCCAGACTCCTGCTGCAGATATTTTGCATTATAGATCTGAACAGCCGAGAGAAAGATTTGGAAGCATGTGCGAGGCTTACAAATCACCTGCTTATTATGAGAAATAAAGGAAAGTAGCAATGCATGCAAGGCAGAACAAGAATAGCGTTAAAGTTTCATGCAACTTTAAGTTTGGCTTCCTAAGTTACATTTTAGACTTAACTGCAGTAGTTTAATACTTCAGTGGCAAGTGGAAAATGTTTTTGGGTCCATCTGTACTGTTTTTCAGTTATACTACATGGATGTCTTTGACCATTTCATTTAGGTTGAAAAACATTTAAAATGTGTCTATAGAGACACCTTTGTTCAGCCCAGGCCTTGATTTCACTGATTGCTAGTCCATTAATAGTTACATTAAATGGATAGTTCTCCCAAAAATGACAATTTGCTGATAGTTTATTCACTCTCAGGCCATTTAAGATGTAGATGAGTTTGTTTCTTCATCAGAACAGATTTGGAGAAATGCAGCATTACATCACTGGTTCTCCAATGGATCCTCTGCAGTGAATGGGTGCCGTCAGAATGAGAGTCCAAACAGCTGATAAAAACATCACAATAATCCACAAGCAATCCACACCACTCCAGTCCATCAGTTAACATCTTGTGAAGTGAAACGTTGTGTGTTTGTAAGAAACAAATCCATCAAGATGTTTTTAACTTCAAAATGCCACTTCTGGACAAAATACCATGATCCATAGTAACACTTCCTCCAGTGAAAAGTTGATCTGAGCACCAGTTGACCAGTTTTTTAAAGGAAAAGACTATTTAATATCAGTATTTGTGGATAATTTTGTCAATGTTCATAAGCTCAGATCAGTGAGGACTATTAAAAACCTGTGCTAATTGAAAGAAAACAAGTTAACAAAAAGAATCCAATATTTGGTGGATAAAACATAAGAAATTTTTAAGCAATTTTTGGAGGCCTGTAATTTAAAGTAAAAAACTTTAAAATTTTTAGTCAGTAAGTTTTAGTACTCTCTTTTAATTCTTTGAAAATAGCATCATATGACTTGTTTAATATTTTGAATTATATTTTATTTTTATATTTTCATTTTGATTTTGAAGTTTTAGCAATTTTGTTGTTTTTGTGTTTTGTAATATATATATATAGCTTTTTATCAAGCTTTACTTTTTTTTAACCCTCAAGTTGTTTTCTGATCATTTGACTCTTTTGACATTTTGAATTTGATCAGGACGTTTTCAGCAGGTCTCAATCAGCCTTCTGTTTTAGACAAAATCCTTTTGTGGGAGACTTTGAGCTTTGTAACCTTGCAGATCTTATACATGCACAAACAGCTACATAACACACTAAAGAAAAAGGAATACATGAAAACGAATCACATGACCCTTTAACAAAAACTATAATAGTATATCATTATCAACGATACTACAATGACTCTTTGTATGGCTGAATTGTATTATTATAAAAGATCAAGTATAAAATATTAGTGACTATTAAGTGTGTTTCACTCATTTGCTGGTTTGTGTGCATTTTCACAATTCACAGTTGACTAGAATTTCTGAGAAATATGAGTACTGCTGCATTGCAAACACTGTAAAATATTCTTCCAGCCGAGCATTTTAGACAGATGGGCAGATAGTTAGAGGCTAAAAGATCTATATGTGCCGAAAAACACTTCTGTTTTATGCCACGTTGAGTTTCCACACACAGCCGAAGTATGTCCTGATGTTTGTAGTCTTTGCCTTCCTCTCCCACACACACACACACACACACACACACATAAGTCACGGTGAGCGATGGACTCCTCAGTGTTTACTCACTCCAAACCAAATGATCTCTCTGCAGCTCTGCCACTTCAGATGTGAAATGGAATTTGCTGGCCTGTTCTATTCCGAGTCCATTTCTCTCACCGTGCGCTTTACCAATTCCCAAATAGAGTTCACTCGCTCACAGATAATGTTTGTGAGGATTGAGCTCGACTCCTCGGCCGTTCAGCGGGCCCTGGGGAGGGACCTCCAGAGAGCCTCGCGAGTGGATTGGAAAGCGCACGACGCTCCATTTCATTTTGTACTATTTGCCAAATTGTGTTTGTTCATTTGAAGATGGTTGGATATCTACATTTAGTTGTGCGATTGAGCGCGGGAGCAGGAATTGCACTGACGGCCCCCGTTAGGTTGTTTTTTTTGGGGCCTGAGCATCATAGTATATGAGAGCATGCTGGAAATGTCACTTGAAATTAACTCCACTAGTGAAACTAGTGTGACGATCAATCCCCAATCTGACTTTTCGTACGCAATGCTGCAGCGCGGTCAATGACATTTGTGGTGTACCATAGAAATATTTGAGCTTGTTGGCCATTTACTTTTGCTTGATTGCATTATATGCATGACGTGCTGGATAACCGATTTCACTCACATTCGTAGATAAACATACACATACATTTGTGCATGTTGAGGGTGATGCTGAATCATACAATAGCCACACACTGACAGCATTGAACACGTAAATGTAGTTCATACTTGTACAGAATCGCACAGCACAATATTTATCAGTAAATGATGGAGAAACTGCCAGAAAAAGAGTATTTTAAAGGCAAATTTATTTACGAATGAAATACTACAGACTAAATCATTTGGACCAGCATTATTATTGTTAATTACAGATGTAGGATTTACTTTGAAATTCTTTGTAAAATTTACTAGTAATTTCTGAGTGAAAACTGTTTCAAAGTAATGGCATGCAACACTGAATTAAACGTGAAATTTTGAAGTTGAAAGACTAGTATTTTCTGTAAAATGTGCTCCAATCATAATGAAAATCATTGAAAAAAAAAAACAATTCTTTATGGTGTAAAACTAAAACTAAAACCATAAAAAAACACTATAAAATGTATAAAAAAAAAAACCTGATTGCCAATGCAGCATTTCTCATTTTAATTTAGTTCCTTTCTTTTTCATGAAGTACTAAAATAAAAACAAACTTAATAAAAACTGTACAGAAATATTTAAAGAAATAATAAAAATGGCAAAAACAACAAAATTATGAACTAAAAATTTAAATCTAAATAGAAAATATGAAAATAAAATCTAATTCAAAATATATTAAAAAAATCTTTAATTTTGTATCAATGAAACTAAAATAACACTTATTTGGACATTTTGTATGGCTGCATTATAAAAGCTCAAGTATAAAGTATTAGTGTCTATTTTCTTGTTTATTGCCATCCTATGATGAATCGCTTAATGTTTTCCTCAACTGCAAGTCGTCTGCCAAATGAATAAATGTAAATGTAAATTTATATAAAGTGTAATCGTAAAGCGTATTTCACTTGCTGTCAAAATTGCTTTCACAATTGTCTTTAGAAACAACACAGAACAGAAAGAAACCATAATAATGTCAAATTAGTTCAGTGCATTAAGTAAATTAAGTCTAACATATTTAATCTCATTTATTAGAAATACAATAACATCAAACTATGGATTCCATAAATTCAATATTCTACATGAACCTCAAATGATTCATTGACATTAGTACGTTCAAAAAGGAACAGGTTTTTATGTTACAGTTTAATATCAATATTGACTCGCACATATGAATAGCTATGAATATTAATGAGATCATGTTAGAATATTTGTCACAAGGGGACCCACAAGTAATCATCTCAAACCAGATCTCAATATATTATTATTGGTTTGTTTATGTTAGGATTATCCAACACTTCCATCTCCTACAATGATTTTTAAGAAAAAATGCTGTAACATTTTATAATAAGGCTCTGATTGTTAATACTGGTTAACTATATTAGTTAACATGAACTAACGGGAAAATACTTCTATTAATCTTTGATAAGGTTCATTTCAACCTTTACTAATATGATATTAAAATCAAAAGTTGTAGCTGACTAGCAATGGACAATGAACTAACAATGATCAGTTGTTTTTTATTAACTAACGTTTACAAAGATTACTCAAATACTGAAATGTAATTCTAATGGAACCTTATTGTAAAGTATTACCAAAAAGGCTATTAAAAATCATTCTAGGCTTAAAGGATAGATTATATTAGCTTTACACATTTTATATGGAGTATTATTCTTAATTTTTAAGATTGTAGAAGTATTTGTCTTTTTTTTTTTTTTTTGGTCTTGTTCTTCATTTTAAGCATAAATGCAACAGCTTTTAGTCTGGTTTGTGCATAAAAAGAAAATAATTAGCCAAATAAGAGGTAAGAAATTTAAACATAATTCACAATTTTTCTTCTCAAGGAATACTTCTTATTTTAAAGACTTTTTGGTAACACTTTACTTAAAGCTTTTATATGTAATGCATTAGAAATGTAGTTTAAACGCATTAATTATGCCTTGTAATGCATTTTATAATGCACTGTATAAATGTGACCACAGCTGTAATAACATTATAATACTTATCTATTCATTACACATTTAGAAAGTACAATGCATTAAAACACCAGACAAACAAACTTCAAATATTATAATGCATTTTATTTTTGGTTACAATTATTTACACCCTACATTATGAATACCTTTATACTGCATTATACATAAAGCCTTTAAGTAAAGTGTTACAGACTTTTTTTTCTGGTAAACAAGACAAAGGCTATTAAAATCATTAATTTTTTAAAAGGTAGATTATAATATCTTCAACTTTTCAGTGAGACTCTTTAATAAAATCTCTTTAATATATAAGAGTGTAAAAATTATTTCTCTCGTTTTTTGTCTTCTTTATTATAAGCCTAAATGCAACAGACATTATGCTTAAAAAGAAAGTAATTAGCCAAATAAGGGGTAATAAAACTAAACATAATTCATGATTTTGCTTCTCAGGTAAATGCATCTCTTTTTTTTCTGGTCTACAAGACAATAATATTGATTAAGAGCGTGATTTTGTGCAGCACGTTTCAGCTTTACTAACTACACCGAAATGCTTCAGTCTAATTAAAAACAAACAGTCCAAACACGAGTCTTGCTGATCGTTGCTGGCAGAACCATGATCATCTATTAGTTTTCCATTGTGCTGCAGCTCCAGCGGTCTTCCGTGAGGACTAAACCTGGGTTTTTGTCTGTTAATTGGAGAGCAGAGGGGACGGAGCACCATTGATAGGTTCTTCTCTCAATCAGTGCATCACGCTGTGGAGAAAGAGAGGTCAGAGGCTGGATCGGCCCGTCTCCCTGCGGACATCCTGCTGCGGACCGACCAACACAGCAAACAATTAAACACACACCTCTTCTGGCCCAAGTGGCTGGAGCGGTCGAGCCAGGAGAAGCTGCAGCCCAGCGGGTTGTTGTTAGTCACTCCTTAGAACAATAAACTAGTGGCCTGAGCAATCAATACGGCCATAGCCGTCGCTGCTTCCATTATCGGCCGGTGAGCCTCACAGAGCCGCATACATCCCTGAGCACCTGTGTCTCCGTCTATCACTTTCAACATTTCTCCATCTCTGTCTCTATCTAGGGTAATCTCACAGACTCCAGCCTTCTCACACAGGGACTAAACGCTCACCGGTGGCTTTGGAAAAACATTTACTGCATTGCAACAGGTCATTCAGACGCATACGGCATCAAACATTATGATGCATACTGGAAAAAAAAAAAAACAGCACTTGTGGAAAACTCCAATTAGATTGCATTAATTACTTGTGGAATGAAATAAAATTAAAGATGCATTTACAAGGTACCAGGCTGATTCAATAAGCACTTCTGAGGAAGAAGGCATCGCTGGGTTTGGCACAAAATACTAATGTAATGTAATACAATTCTGATGAATGAATGAATAAATAAATATATAAAACGAACAAACAAATAAACACATAAACTTTAGTGACATTTAAGCCTAAAAAGAAAGTAATTTTCCAAAAGGGTTAGAAAACAAACATAATTCACAATTATGCTTCTCAAGTAAATGTATCTTATTTTAAGGACATTTAGATATCTTAAACACAATAATATTGATAGAAATCATGATTCTGTGAAAAATCCTAATGATATTAATATTTATTTATTATTAAAAAATTCTTATATTTTTTTTTACATCTTATTTTGAGAAAATAATATCTAAACATCCTATTAAAACTATATATTACATTTATAAATTTATTTACATTCATTTTAACACTTTACTTTTATATATTTATATATTTAACTTAAAACCCTGAATCCAGCACATGCGCTCCACCTTTTCTGTCTCTTCCTATGTAAATGAATGGAAAGGCAACACAAAAAGATGCACGCAAAATTTAGGGGATTCAGATCCAGCTGTATTCACAAACAGAGAGCAAGTGTTGCTTTTCTTCTCTGGAAATAGGCAACTGCCAACACGGTAAAAGCGGCACTGTCAGAGCCATTGTGAAGCTCAACGATCATATTGTGAGCTGGGTAGAGCCAGGGGGCATTTAGCACGGAAAGAACATGACAATGAGTGTGTGTGTGTGTGTAGACGGATCTGGCCTGTACCTGCTCAGAAACACCGGCGTCTTGCCTGAGGCGGAAGCTAACGGATCCGCTATCAAAGCCAGCACACACACACACACACGGAGGTAAAGCACACTCCACTGTGATAAAGAACACAAATAAAGAAAGGAAAAAGGAACATATTTGTATTCACAGACACAAAGCAGAGAAAATAAATGAATGGAGAGCGCGAGGGATGAATAAAGTCAAACCACATTCCGCTCTCGTTGACTTTGTAGTTGCACTTAGCACTGCCATTGTTTGACTGCTGGATAAAAGAGAGCATTTGTAAAGAGAGACCAGACTAATGCAATCATTACACAGCCCCCAGAATACACAGAAACAACACATCATACACATTACAAGGCAGAAATCAGTGTTTTATGGACATACTGGACTTGACAAGTGAATAAAGTCTCTCCAGTTACCTCACTGAAGCATTCATACTAAAGTCAACATAATACAAACAGCCATTTGACTTCTGTAATCTGACATATTCCACAGAGAAACAAATTATTTAACCCTGTGAAGCCTATGAAATAATAGGCCTTTTCTTTCTTTTTTTTTCTTTTTTTTTTTAAATAGGTTTTTGGTATGAAATAATGGATAATCTGGTACGTAAAGCTAAGCTGCTTCAGTCCAGTAAATCTCAGAATATTACTAACAATATCAAAGTTTTTCTTACATTTACTTTATAAAAATCAGTAAAGATTTCACACTTGATTTCATCCATCAGGAATTGATTAAATGGTGAAAATTGGCCGTTATATACCAGAAGAAAGTTGGGTGGTTGAAACTGATGATGTCAGCTGAAATTAAAAGTCATTTCATAGGCAGAGCAAGAAAAAAATCTGGAATAACATGCAAATGTCTTTTTCATGTCGACTTTAAAGACCTCTAATGACTCAGAACGCCCACAATCCATTTACAGACCATCTGATGCATATTTCACACAAAAAAGTTATATATTTATAATATTACACTTACAAAAAAGTACGATGGTACTGAAGCTGGAATTTACCATAGTAGTACCATGGTATTTTTTGGAGACACCTTGGAGTACCATGTGATACCATCACTATACCATAGTAACACCACAGTATAGGGTTGTTACAGTTAACAATCTAAAACTAAATCCATAAAACTATTTTTTATTCTTTGAAATAAATAATTTGGCAAATAAATGTTGCCAAGGCAATATTTCTTATGTTCATTTATTTTATCTTGATGTATGTACATAACTAAAGCTTAAATAAAAATTAATAAAACTACAGACATATTTAATAAAAAAAAAGTCAACCAAATGACAAATTCACTAAAACCTTACCCACAATTAAAATGAAAACAGAAAATTTTCTCTAAAAACTCTAAATTTTCAAAATTTTAATAAAGCTACAATAGAACACATAATGTGAAGCTATTTTGAATAATAAAATAAAATGTGGCATGCAACATTTTTCATTTGTAAAGTATTTAATTCACTGGATTATGTGAAAAAAAAAACTTTTTTAAAATGACTTTATTGTAAACATACAGTTGCTGTGTAATTCATATCAGTTCTTATTCTGTTCATATCATCAACCCCTACTGTAAACTAAACCTGACTTTATGCCTATAGTCAAAATACAGCACTCACACACACTGACTCTGTCAACAAGATGTGCTTTTCCCCTAGAAACTCTCTGTGATAGATACATACACACACACACATAGCTCTCTCATACTTTCCATCCAAACACACACTTGGTGCATTAAAAACTGCACTTGGCTCTTCTCCAACAAGTCGCCCTCCAGGGAGACACAACGCTACAGTGGTTCCATAATTAAGCCATTGGCAAACAAAGAAATAGTCAGCTAAATGCTTCCTGGATATGAATCATAACAGATCTGCTGGGATTTACTAGACGGGAGTTTTTTTTTTTTTTTTTAGCTCAACAGACTAATTGGTTCCTCTGCTCATTGTTTGTCATGCACAGTAATATGAAAGCACCTTAACTCAGATCCCCTCAACCAAAACCAAACTCAGTTCACACGCGCTCCTTCACTTCTCTCTCTCTCTGTCACTCGCCAATTAAACAAGACTGATTCGTTTGATTTGTACCAAACACCTGTCCGCTGGCAGTGATGGAAAACAGGACAGATACTGGATTTACAATCACGTTACATGCACACCAGATTCAGATTATGGTAATCAGCGTATTCTGAATATACGAAAACATGCATGTCCTTCTCACCACTACTCTCGTGTTGATACTAGAGATGCTCTCTGCAGCTACATATTTCATTTCAATTCATTTAGTAACTGTGCACAGTAATCTGAATCTGATGAAATCATTAATTGCAATCAGAGTCTAAAAGTAATTTAGAAATTGACCAGCAATTTTCTTGGCCATAAACCGTATATGTCAAGAACTGTATGAATGTATATATGAGCATGATTTTTCCTGTAAAAATTATGTATGGATAATCAAGTAAACCAAAGGTGATTCAGCCTAGTAATTGTTCATCTTGAAATATTGCCACCAACTTAAATGTTATTCTTACATTTAGTTTTTATCATTAAAGATAAAATCTATAAATCATTAATTATAATCAGAGATCAAATGTAATGAAGACATTTGCAATTTCTCGGCTTCTTTGAAATAATTTAGATACTATTATAGATTATAGTTTTTGTAGAATTAGTTTTTGTATTTTGTATTTTCCTTTTAATTTTAGTTAAAATATTTTAGTAAGCTAATTTTAGTTTAGTATTTTTGTTGTTTGTCATTTTTATTAGTTATATGTTTTATTCATTTTATTTCAGCTTTAGTTTTAGTTATTAGTTAAACTAAATGAAGAAATGCTGCTTTGGCAACAATTATTTTTTATTTTATTTTGCTTCAGTTAATGTTTATTTTATTTCTAGTAATGAAAATGTTTTTTATATGGTTTTAGTTAACTATAACAACACTGATTCTGACTGATTCTGTGGTTGAAAATTTTTGTATACTGATATTATCCATTAACCTAAGCAACTTATTTCATACTTCCCTTCATTCATATTATTTCTTGTATTTCTTATTTCATAACATATTCTCCAATTTCTTGTCACTCCATGCTGTCTTTCTTCTCACTTAATAACAATTTCTCAAAACGATATTTGATGTCCATTTACAATTTGTTGCATCGCTTGTAATAAGTAGGATAATGTACAGTCAGACGTTCATTACACAAAACGAAGCTCTTCAGGATGATACAGATCACCCAGCCGGGGTTTATTGTGTGATAATGACCGGATGACTGTACATTATCTGTGACTGGTTGACTGGATCCTTAGCGCAGAGTTGGGTGCTTTCTGTGGGCTCCAGTGGAGTGTCTACAGAGAGCTACACTTCAACATTACGTAAGCGATTGTTTCTGTAGTACGCTTCTTCTCCAACAGGCCCTTAGCAAATTGAGCTACTTTGGCGCATGAAGGGAGGTTAAAAGAACAACACTTCACAGCTAGAGACTCATCTTCAAATCTGTGACTGGAAGAGAAGAGTTGGAAAATGGGCTCTATTTTTGCAAATTGATGTCCATTTTCTCTCCAGTAAATACATCCTCAAAATATACTTCTGTAGAGATGTCCTAAACAGCACCTGAATATTCATTTCTGGCAAATCGCAAACTGCCGTACTGAATGCAAATGTGGCGGCATCTATTACCAACGGTGAGAAAGTGTTTCTCCACTCTGCGGTTAGGAGATAATGTAAAAATTTCACACAAAAAAAGTCCATCTAATGGAAAATGTGTCATTTACTGACGTGATCTCATAAGTACTCATACACGTAAAGTGTGCTTATACATAATAAAAATACGTTTTCATGCATTTAGATGTGTGAAATGTACAATATCAACCTATGACATCAATCCTTTTAAGTTTAGAGTTTGAGGTGCATATAATATTGAATTCATAAGATGATTTTGTTATATTCATATACAGTCATGGCCAACAATATCGACGCCCTTGGTAAATATGATCAAAGAAGGCTCTGAAAATAAACCTGCATTATTAATCCTTTTGATCTTTTATTTAAAAAATTCACAAAAATCTAACCTTTCATTGGATAATAAGAATTTAAAATTGGGGGAAATATCATTATGAAATAAATGTTTTTTTCTCAAATACACGTTGGACACAATTATTGGTACCCCTAGAAATTCTTATGAGTAAAATATCTCTGAAGTATTTTCCCATTCATATCCACAATTTTGAGCACTCCAGGGTGATTATGAACATGAAATTATCCAGCCATGGCTTCCTGTTTCACAGAATTATAAATAGGAGGGAAAACAAAGCCCAAATTCCCTTAATCATCCATCACAATGAGAAAAACCAAAGAATATATTTCTGATGTGCAGCAAAAGATAATTGAGCTTCACAAATCAGTGAAGTGGCTTTAAGAGCTAGAGCAGTGAAAATTCCCATTTCCACCATCAGGGCAATAATTAAGAATTTCCAATCAACAAAAAATGTTACAAAACTGCCTGGAAGAGGACGTGTGTCTATATCGTCCTAATGCACGGTGAGAAGGAGAGTTTGAGTGGCTAAAGACTCTCCAAGGACCACAGCTGGAGAATTGCAGAAAATAGTTGAGTCTCGGGGTCAGAAAACCTTAAAAAAAAATTGTCAAACAGCACCTACATCACCACATGTTGTTTGGGAAGGTTTCAAGAAAAATTCTCCTCGCTCATCCAGAAACAAACTCCAGCATATTCAGTTATCAGACACGACTGGAACTTCAAATGGGACTGGCTTCTATGGTCAGATGAAACTAAATAAATGAGCTTTTTAGCAGCAAACTGAATGGGTCAAGATGGGTTTGGTGAACACAGGGATAAGAAGTACCCCATGTGTACAATGAAATATGTTGCTGTATTTTTGATGTTGTGGGCCTATATTTCTGCTGGAGGTCCTGGACATCTTGTTTAGACACATGGCATCATGGATTCTATCAAATACCAACAGATAAAAAAAATCAATAAGTGACTGACTCTGTTAGAAATCTTATAATGGGCGATGTTTGGATCTTCCAACTATACAATAATCCAAACACAAACCTCAAAAACAACACAAAAATGGGTCACTGGGCACAAAACCAAGCTTCTGCTATGGCCATTCCAGTCCTCTGACCTGAACCCTATAGAAAATGAGTGGAGTGAACTGAAGAGAAGAAGCACCAACATGGAGCTGGGAATCTAAAGGGTCTGGAGTGATTCTGGATGAAGGAATGGTCTCTGATCTCTTGTCAGGTGTTCTCTAACCTCATCAGGCATTATAGGAGAAAATTTAGAGCTGTTAAACTGGCAAATGGAGGTTTCAAATAGTATTGAATAAAAGGGTGCCGTTAATTGTGTCCAATGTGTATTAGAGAAAAACATTTATTTCATAATGATACTTCCCCCCATTTTAAATTCTTATTATCCAATGAAAGGTTAGATTTTTGTGATTTTTTTAAATAAAAGATCAAAAGGATTAACAATGCAGATTAATTTTCACAGCCTTCTTTGTTCATATTTACCAAGGGTGCCGATAATTTTGGCCATGACTATACATAGTATGATAGGAGAACATGGAGCACACATTTGAGAAAGAAAAAAACAACACCTCAGTTTAATTCAGAGACCCAAAAATGAGCAGAAAGTATGCAATTTGGTTGAGATGCTGATATTTCCAAAACATAAGATGAAATTCTGATGCTTGTGATGCACATCAATGAGATCTTTCTAACAATATAACAGATACTTATGTAAAATAATATAAATATCAATCATCACTCTAAATCAATTATGTCTTAGTAAGATGATTTTTAAATGCTTACATTTTTAGGATGAATACTGTAGTTTCAAATCATATAATGCAGTGCAATATATAATATAATGCAATACAATGATTGAGAGACGAACAAATAAATGTCCCTCAAAAGCTTGAACAGGCTTTTTTTCTATTAAAAAAAAAAAAAAATGCTGTATGGATAATCAAGTAAACCTAAGTTGCTTCAGTCCAGTAAGTTTCCATCTTGAAATATTACTAACAATATAAAAGTTATTCTTACATTTACTTTGACAACAAAAATCAGTAAAGATTTCACAACAAAAAGTCACGTGAAGCATGAGCTGAAGTTGCAGGTCTTTTACTTGCTAAAAAAAAAAAGAAAAAAAAAGTAAAACTATCAATTAGACGACAGAAGGCATGTAGCAGATTGTGTGCAACAGGTTTTTCAGCCAAGTCTGATCATTTAGAAGCCATAGAATTTTATGAAATATGATAGGATTAATAATAATATTAATAAGCAGATGCACATGCCTATGAATATGAATGAGCTCACTGCAGATTTAGTCCCTTTCTCTGATGGAGTCCAATAAAGCTGGATCCTCAGCACAGATCTGTGAATGAAGGGCTGATTTTGCAGTTGAAACTTGTTTTTCTGAGAACTCATGAAATGCCGAATGCATGAAGGGTCATCCTGCAGAAACCCACTCTCTGACCGGCAGACGAGCAGAATCCCAACCGAGTGAAGCGCTCGCAGATCTCAATGTACTTTCAGACCACATGAAAACAGGTATTGTGCAGAAGCCTGTGGTTTTGTTGTATTTTAGAGAGCAGAGACCTCCGTGTTTTTGATCTGGTGCACTGAGGTTGTCAAATACTAAAATGTCAGCAGTCAACAACAATGAACAAACTACTCTCAAAAGTAAGCTAGTGCAAGTAAAATATAAATATTGACATAAACATTAACAAATTCAAATAAAGGCATGCAACATCTAGAACTTTTCTCAACACATCACCAGATTTTTACCTTATTTCACCCGGTATATGGGATTTTATATATAGGAAGGTTTTTAAAGCTACAACCAATTTTGGTTAATTATCGGGTGACCCGGCCTCAGACCTGCACCAATTAGCTGATGGCTGCTGGAGGCTTTGGGTCAGAACTGTAATGCAGTTACCGCTGAGCTCACTGTACTTCTGATGCAAGACCGACAGAAAGCTGCATGTGAAGGAAAGAAGGTTTTCTTCAGAGTATCTCACAAAATAACTGAAACCCAACAGCTTCTATCATAAACAGCGCTTATAGGTATATTCAGCATTAAATACATCCTGAACTGGACAAAAACATGTTCAAGTCTCATTTCACCCTAAAGTCAAAAAAAAAAAAAAAAAAAGAAATTCTATTTTGCATGAATTGCACATTAATATACAAATACATTATATCCAAATACTGTACAGTATAAATACACAAGTATAAAATCTTAAAATTACTTGCATCACAGTATAAAAAGGATGAGATTTAAATTTTTTGAATATGATATATATATATATATAGACATATATATATATAGACATATATATATATATATATATATATATATATATATATATATATATATATATATATCATAAAAAATAAAGTCAGTGCAAAAACTCTTAAAACTCCTTAAAAGACTCCAAATTCCTTAAGCAAAATATAATGCATAGTTCTTTATTTTAATTTTGGGGCAAAATATCTGTGGCAGAGAACACTTTTCGTTTTGTTTTGTTTTGTTGTGTGTTTGTATGTGTGTGTGTGTGTGTTTGTGTGCGCATTTGTGTTTTTAACTGTCTATTTTTTACAATTCCAAATTTTTGGTACTTTTTGCTTGACAATACCAGTGCTATTTTATTATCATATACTAATATAGTTTTTATTAATATTTTTATTTTTATATTTTCTGTTTTCATTTTAAATTTACTTAACATTTTAGGAATTTTGTTGAGTTTTTTATTTTATCTTTTTTATTAATTTAATTTTAAGCAATATAGTTTTAGTTAACTATAATAATCCTGGACAATACGAGGTCACTATAAATCACTGTTGTATGGAAAAGAGATGCCATTCTTTTTATTCTTTAAAACAAAAACAACAACAATTATTTTTCCTGGCCAGTTCTGTAGGAAAAAGCAGCCAGCGAATGATGTGCAAACATGAACATTTCTTCATCCATCTCTCCATCTCTGTCTCTCTCTCAGTCTGTTTGCCTGCAGGGACTTTGCTTCACTCATTCTGCTCACAGAGGTCTTGCCTGCAGGCAGCCAGAGAGCCAAAGCAGCAACAAAACAGCTTGCTACAGGCTTCTTCACCACATTCCTCTCTAACACACACAGACGCTAATCAAACCCTCTGATTTCACTAATGCACACAACACATACACTCGAGGAAACTCAAAGACACTTTGGTCACTGTTTGAGGCCTCTTATTCCCAGACAGTTTGATGCTTAATTCCCAGTGCAGATCAGCTGTTTGTGATATGAGATGAAGCCGCTCACTAGCATGCTGAAGTTAGTGCATAAAATCTCTGAGAGATATCCAGACTTCTGTTTTGAGGCACTTAGTAGCAAGTAAACTAGATACCCATATATATGAAACATACAAAACTGCATATACTATTATTAATACCTTTAAAAAGCCAAGAATACACATCTCCTGTAAACAGTAGCATCACACTAGAACATGAGACACACTGTGTGGAGATTGTTTTGCAGTTGCTAAGGCACTCTAAATGTTTCACAACTTGCTCTGCGGTTATTAGGTTTTTCTGGGTGGTTGCCAAGGTGTTACTAAAGCATTCTGAGTATTTTACAACTTGCTGTGTGGTTACTAGGTTATTCATTGGTGGTTGCCAAGGTGTTACTAAGGCATTCTGAGTATTTTACAACTTGCTGTGCGGTTACTAGGTTATTTTGGGTGGTTGCCAAGGTGTTACTAAGGCATTCTGAGGGTTTTACAACTTGCTGTGTGGTTACTAGGTTATTCTGGGTGGCTGCCAAGGTGTTACTAAAGCATTCTGAATAGTTTAAAACTTGCTGTGCGGTTACTAGGTTATTCTGGGTGGTTGCCAAGGTGTTACTAAGGCATTGTGAGTGTTTTACAACTTCCTCTGTGGATACTAGGTCATTTGGGTGGTTGCCAAGGTGTTGCTAAAGCATTCTGAGTGTTTTACAACTTGCTGTGCGGTTACTAGGTTATTCTTGGTGGTTGCCAAGGTGTTGCTAAGGCATTCTGAGTGTTTCAACCCTTTGTTGTGTCGTTACTAGGTTATTCTGGGTGGTTGCCATGGTGTTACTAAATCATTCTAAGTGTTTTACAACTTGTTTTGTGGATACTAGGTAATTTGGGTGGTTGCCAAGGTGTTACTAAGGCTTTCTGATTGTTTTACATCTTGCTGTGCAGTTACTAGATTATTCTGGGTGATTGCCAAGGTGTTGCTAAGGCATTCTAAGTGTTATAACCCTTTATTGTGCAGTTACTAGGTTATTCTGTGTGGGTGTCAAGGCGTTACTATGCAGCTGCTGATGCATTCTGAGTGTTTTAACACTTGGCTGTGTGATTGCTGTTGTTGCTAGGGCGTTGTTATACAGTTGCTAAAGTGTTTTAACACCTGATTGCGTGGTTACTAGGCTGTTGACACGCAACAGGAAAGAGCGCAATTGACAATGGAAGGAGACGAGCCTTACACTAAGTTACTCCAGATGCCAAGAGTTTTTAGGTCGAGTAGAATCTGCGATCTCTGACCCAGTTCGTTTGCTGGCATCCATGGCTGCAATACGCTCTGGCAACCTGGGGTTTCAAAATCCTATTGGGTAAATTGACAGTGGGCGGAATCATGCAGACTAAAACAATGTTGTCAAGTCTTTGGTTTTCCCGCAGAATTGGGCTACAATTACACTGTTGCTGCAGGTTTTTTAGTCCGCAGGTTAAAGCAATTTCAACAGAGGAGATAAAACCGTGGAAAAAATGCGAGTGGGCTAGTTTTGATTAGCAATCAGGCTGGTTTTGTTTCGCAGACCTGGCAACCCTGCAAAACACACATTTCAAAGTAGAATAACTGGCTGTAGCCTTTTTGTTTTCAGAGAAACAAGTATGAGAACTTAGCATGTTTCTGCAAACATATTATGTTATTTTTATGCTTTAGTAGCTACAGTCTAAAAAACAACAGCACTTTCCAGAAACACCACTATATACATGAAACAAGACAAAATATGATCTTACTAAAAACTGACATTAAAAGATGAACAACTTCTGCATGTCCATGAGGCAGACGGCAGCCCACACTGGCTCTCTGCCATTCCTGAAGGTGACAGCAATAGTGCCGACGTTTCACGGCAGGACACACACACACATTCGCGCCGAGGGGTCTGTGAATCTCAATGTCAACTGTGTTACAGCGTTTAAAACTCGACAGAGTCAAATGCAACGCCTTGACTCAGCACATTCCTTCCCCGGCGCTCAGAGAAAGACGGAGATGAAGAAAAGTGTGAAGCAGAGCAGCCTAACTGAACCCTATCAGAGCGCCGCTGTTCCGACACTAATTATTGATTGGATGATTAGGGCAGATGAAGAGATCTTTTTTTGAAAGGATGGCCTGTGATTGTGCATCCTGCACGCGGCTACAGAGCCGGCACAAGTGAGCGATGGAGCAATCGATACTTTCAATCACGTTGAAGAGCGTTTCTGTCAGTCACGCTATAGTGAAGTGATTAGGATTGAGTCTTAAGACAGTGAATAAGTTCCCGCTGCTCTCTCCGGAGCCTCCTTCAGTTTCCCGGGCACCTAATGAACTCACACGGAGCGGCTCGGCGTTCTGTCTGCACTGATCCTGCATGGAATCAGACCAAACTATAGGGATAAAACATGTTACACATCACCGAAAACGCTTCGCTCTGACTCTAAATTCTGTGTTCAAAGACGTTGCACATGCAGATAAACCGGTGACTACACAATCTATATTAATGCATCGAGCTGCAATCATAAACAGCCAACATTAAAGACTGTATTACTTGCAGGAAAATTCTGATCATTTCTAATCTTACCAGTAAGGAATAGGTCACCTAAAAATAATAATACATCAATTTTACAACTGTTTAGTCACCCTCATGTTGTTCCCCTCAAACTGTTTGTGGTTATCTTTATATGTGAAACACAAAATTGTTGTTGTTGTTGTTGTTAATACAATTACAATTCATAGTGACAATGACTGTCAGGGTTCAAAAATTAAGTACATAAGTAACTAAATAAATAAATATGTAAGTAAATAAATAAATATGTATAAATAAATTAATGACAGTGAGAATGTTTGTAATAATAATACTTCTATTATTAATATTATTATTATTTTTATTATTATTATTATTTAATAACAACATTTATTTTAAACAATTCAATAAAATTAATATTAAGTGAAAATTAGGAAAAGTAAATGACTAAAGATTTGTAACAATATCAATCAATCAATCAATAAATAAATATCCTGATCATCATAAATAATTATTTCATTAAATCATTAAATAAAAAGATTTAAAGTCAATATTCACTGAAAAGTAACTGAGTACATAATTGGAACAATATCACTTACAAAATAAAATAAAATTAAATTACATTTTTAAGCCTTTAGTCACTGAAAGTCAGGAAAAGTTCATATTCCAAGTACAGATTTGCAACTATGCACCCTTAAATATATTAAATAATGATAGAAATCTTAACGGAATTAACAGAAATGTTGAGCGATTCCTTAAAAATGTTATTTATTGCACACTGGTGTTGTTTTATTAAAGCAATAAGCCACAAGATACAGCATTTTACAGTGATTTTATCACAGTAACTGTACTGTTTCTGTACATTACTGTAACACTGTCATGACATATTGCTTTAACAAGCAGCAGCTGAGTGAAGCAGATGAGAGGTATAAGGAGGTGTGGAACCTTGTCATGGAGAATCTGTTCTCCTGCTGAAGCGCCAAAGGAGGAGAGACGGGCACAGGAAGTGGCATTATTTATCAAACAGAAGCAGCGTCATTCATCAGCATCTGAAGTCAATGTGAAATCAGATTCGTTTTTTCATACTTAACACACATTTCTGCATTATTATCTTAGTTTGAATGATTGCACTTGATTACAAATTGTAAAAATGATACAAATCATGAACTTTAATCAAAATATAATAATTAGAAACCTGAAATTAGGGAAGTAAACTGGTTAAATTGCACTTCACATTGACTGGTTAATGTCTGCTAAACGGTGTGTGTTTATGTGTGTGCATTCAGGAATAAACAGATAAAATCTACACTTGTGCAGTAAAAACAAGCAGATGCAGCATAGGCAGGTATAAACCGTTTGTTTTAATTTTTCCTCCAGCAAAAGTCTGAATTCTAATGAGCAAAGCTGAAGAGGCATATTGAAATCGTTAAGCAGAAAATCCTTGACCTTCTCTTCTGTGGAAAAAAAAGAAGAAGAAAAAAAAAAACTGGAAAGCAAAACAAACTCTGTCTGGCTCTCTCTTATGCCGACTGTCAACATGTCTCTTGATGTGGCAGCATCAGACTGTGTTTATTGTGTTGCTTCGGTGTGATAATAACTGTAATCGCTGTGTGGGAATTAGTGTAGAGTATCTAGAGGAGAGAGACAGACAGACAGAGCGAGAGTGAGAGAGAGAGAGAGAGACAGATTGACAAAGATTAGAGGTGGGCTCTGCTGCTGTCTCTTTGTGTGGTGCCTGTCTGTCAGCCAAGAAAAGAAGAAGAAGAAGAAGAAAACGCTGCTCTGTCTGTCTCTCAGAGTGCTGATCTTGTCCTTGTCAGCCTTAAAAAAAAAAAAAGAAAAAAAGGACTCTGTGCCAGAACGCCTCATTGTGCGCCAGCGATTCCAAAGGCGGATACTGCAAAACACATTAAGGGAAGGATGCACATACACATACTGTAAATGCTTGTACTGTAAACACGTTGAAGATAAAAAAAATAATAAATTTTAAAAAAATCCTTGCCAATGGCAAGTGCATAGTTACAATTTCTGTTTGCAAATATTTGAAGTGAATTTTTGACTAAATATTCTATTTATTTAATTGCAGTATAATTTTGTGCACATCTTAAATAAATCTAAACATAGATAAATAAAAAATACATTTAAACAAAATGCAATCTAAAAAACAATCTGAAATTCATCACTTTATTTATTGAAAATTGTATTAAATTGAATGAAATAATGAAATAACCACATAAATGTAATTTATATATTATATATACACACACACCACTCATAATATTTATTGAAATATAAAAAAATAGATATATTTCTTTCTTTCTATAATATTATTATAAAATAATAATAATAATAAAATCGGAAAAATTACATTTATGTTATGACAATTGTACTAAATTATATATATATATATATATATATACATACATATATTTGAGCCTCTGTGTGTATTTACTAATAGTTATGTTTATTTATATATTTTGAATATTACAATTTTCAATGTAATTGAAAAAATTACATTCATGTGGTTATTTATTTGATTGCTATTTATGCTGTTTTGCTGCTAAAGAAATCTAAAAATGACATTTATTGAAAAAAAATTATTATTAATATATTTGTTCAGCATAGACGTATTAAATTGATAAACAGTGACAAAGACATTTAGATTGTTACAAACAATTATATTTCAAATAAATTCTGTTATCAAAGCATCATTAAAAAATGTATAATGGTTCCCACAATAATATGAAACAGCACAACTGTTTTCAACATTGATAGTAATAAGAAATGTTTTTTGAGCAGCAAATCAGCATATTAGAATGATTTCTAAAGGATCATGTGACACTGAAGACTGGAGTAATGATGCTGAAAATTCAGCTTTGATCACAGGAATAAATTACATTATACAACATATTTAAATAGAAAACACATTTTAAATTGCAATGATATTTCACAATATTACTGTTTTTTTTTTTTTGTACCACATTTTTATCAAATAAATGCAGCCTTGGAGACTTCTTTCAAAAACACAGACTTCTTTCACAAACTTTTGAATGCTGGTGTATGTGTGCATACTAAAGCTTTTCCTGTCATCCCAATAAAGCCAGCAGAATCTGACGGAGCAATCAGAGCTTGAGCAAGATAAAAAAGCAGGAGAAAACAGGTCGGATTTCTTCCTGGTGTCCACCCTCCCCCATCCGCTCCCCTTCCCCTCTGCCCCCTCTCTCCGAGCCTGACATCGGCTGGCTTTTGAGGGAGCCAGTGACTTGTTAGTACTCTAAGCAACACGAGGAACAGATGTGTCCCTGGCAGTGGATGGATGGTCACACTCCATCTGGCCAGTGCAGCTCTGGACAGGGATGATGAATACAGCTTCATCACCGAATGACTGTCATCAATCCAGCGCGCCGGCCGTCCTCTCTGACAGCAGCAGGCCCCAGGTGGAGCCGCCCAGAGAGAGGCCATTCCAGAATGCAGGTCAATCAGCAGCAGCCCAAGCCAATATTAGCTCTCAATATATAGGATGCTGGACGCATTATGCCGTGAGATCAAGTCTAAGCTTCACGGGAGAGGAAAGACGGGCTAAATCGCGAGGCTTTGATGTAGATGCCGTGGATTTATCGGCATGCAGGAGGCCAGCGCCGTGTTTTCCTGCGGAATGAGAATGAAAGACAAAGCAATGGCGCTGAACAGACAGACCTAGTTAACCCAACAGTAGTGACTGGATGTTTTTGCAACGGCTTTGGTTCCAGACGTACGGCCATTTCGAAAAATGTTTCAATCAAGAATTTGAAGCCTTGAACTAAACCAGCTCTGGCATTAATCACATTACAAACTCTGATTTGAAGCACATCCAATATAAAAGTATAAAATACAAAAGTATAAGACTGTGTGGTTGCAATCTTGAATGCAATGTAAGTCGCTATGGATAAAAGCATCTGCCAACTGCATGAACATAAGCATTGTTAATCGAGAATGGACAATAAAACTATTGACTGAATGACATTTTAGTGAAGTAAACAGTTTATTTTATGTGTATTGCACAATATTCTAATATATACAAATATTTACATACATGCACACACTGTATATAAGGTTATTATTTCTATTAAATAAAAAATGAATGGCATGTTTTTATTATTATTAAATATTTTTGTTTATTTTTATTTAAGTATTTTTATTATTTATATATATATATATATATATATATATATATATATATATATATATATATATTTATTTATTTATTTTTACTGAAAAACCCATACTGGTTGACCTGAAGTTATTATTTACTATATCGTGTTATTTATTTTTAATCATGTATGTGATATAAGCTTTAAAATTAATTATCACTCTTGAGAAGTACATATATACATTGTAAATAAAATTAAAAGGATCTTTTCATATGTTTTTTCTTCTTTTCCTTTTTATTATCTATTTTTATTCATTAATTTATATATTATTTTACTTCAATTATTATATATGTTGGCGTGGGAAAGTTGTAATTGTTTCTGCTTTGTTTTGTGATATTCTTTTGGACAGTACAACAAAATGTAACAAAAATGCAATTTAAAAAAATTTTAATTCCCTAAAAATATTAGAAAAAAACAAAACAAAAACAAAAAAACAGAAATTGTGCCTAATCCATCCACAATCGACTGCTAATGTATGATTTATTTTCCGATGCTGATAATCTCAAAATTGTCACATTTTGGAGACTGGCAGAAGTATTATTGTAGTTCTTATTTGCCTAATTTCTGAAATCCACCTAGTTTTGTTACTAAATACTTTTACTTTGACGCCACTAGAGCTGCTATTGCTGTTCTTGTTGTGTATGTATAAAAGCGACTGTCTGCATGTATATGTAAAGTTGATGCACTGGCGACGTGTGTGTAAAGCTTCACTGAATCTATCACAGAAAGAAATAGATGAAAAGAAAGCCACAGTGTCATGATAGAATCAAATAAAATGCGCAGTAGTCCTGTACGGTTGGAATGGACTGACAACATATCGTAGGCCTGACCTTGTCATGGCCCATTTTGAATATGTTAACACTCCAGGGTTCCCTTGAACTGTCAAAACTTCAGATCCAACACTTTTAATGCTTTCCCAGAGCTGCCTATAATAAATATCTCACTGGACGGTGGCTGGACGTTTCACCTTGTTTCCAGAGCTCTAAACAGCTACGGAAGAAGATGGAGTCCATTCAC
This sequence comes from Spinibarbus caldwelli, assembly GCA_039654775.1. Taxonomy (NCBI): domain Eukaryota; kingdom Metazoa; phylum Chordata; class Actinopteri; order Cypriniformes; family Cyprinidae; genus Spinibarbus; species Spinibarbus caldwelli. The sequence continues at coordinate 4,146,698 of CM077233.1, forward strand.
CTCCTCTAGTTTCCACATCTTTATAACTGTCTACTATGCTCTCCATCATAGACGTGAAGAAAGAGAAGAAAGAGATGAGAGAGAGAAAGCTCTGCAGGACAGTTTGTGATAATGAGTTGCAGTATTGGCTATGGGAGGGGCGATTCGGGGCCTTGATGTCAGCGCTACGAGGACACGTTAGCTAGCACGCCGTGGCTCAATAACACGTGTGTTTATAAATGACAGCGGTTCCAGCGGCGTGCTGGGAAATAACACGTCTGAAACCCTGAACCCTGCAGCCACGGCACAACACACACCTGAAAATATCCTCCTTCTGCTTACCAATGCTTATTCCTCTGTTTAGCTAATGCAAAAACATCTATATGGTTTCTTGAATTGTTTCTGTTGAATAATAGCAATCTGCATTGTAAAAAAAATTAACTAATAAATTAAATAAAAAAATTAAATAAAAAAAATAAATAATATATATATATATATATATATATATATATATATATATATATAAACACACACACACACACACACACATATACATATACGTATAATATGTACACACACACACACACACACACACACACACACACAGGTGCATCTAAAAAAATTAGAATATCGCGAAAAAGTTCCCTTTTTTGGTAACATTTCAAAAAGTGAAACTTTCATATATTCTAGATTCATTACATGTAAAGTAAAGCATTTCAAAAGTTTTTTTGTTATAATTTTGATGATTAGAGCTTACAGCTCATGAAAGTCAAAAATCCAGTATCTCAAAATATTAGAATATTTCCTAAGATCAATCAAAAAAAGGATTTGCAAAACAGAAAAGTTCAAGTTCTTTAACTAGTTAACGAGTTTTCAGTATGTTCATTTATGCACTCAATACTTAGCACAAGGCGCTCCCTTTTGCACAAATTCCAGCATCAGTGAGGTGTGGCATGGAAGCGATCAGCCTGTGGCTCTGCTGAGGCACTACTGGGTCTTCAGCTTGTCTGTATTGTTGGATCCACTGTTTCTCATCTTTCTCTTGAAAATATCTCATAGATTCCACATGGGGTTAAGGTCATGAATGTTTACTGGCCAATCAAGCACAGTAATATCATGGTCAGCAAACCACTTGGAAGTGGTTTTGGCACTGTGGGCAGGTGCTAAAATCCTGCTGGAAAAGGAAATCAGCATCTCCATAAAGCTTGTCAGCAGATGGAAGCATAACGTGCTCTAAAATCTCCTGGGAGGAGGCTGCACTGACTTTGGACTTGATAAAACACAATGGACCAACACCAGCAGATGTCACGGCACTCCAAATCATCACTGACTGTGGAAACTTCACACTGGATTTCAAGCAGCTTGGATTCTGTGCCTCTCCAGTCTTCCTCCAAACTCCAGACCTTGATTTCCAAATGAAACACAAAATTTACTTTTATCTGAAAAGAGGATTTGGACCACTGAGCAACAGTCCAGTTCTTTTTCTCCTTAGCCCAGGTAAGATGCCTCTGACGTTGTTTCCGTTTCAGAAGTGGCTTGGTAGCCCTTTTCCAAGACGTCTGAACGTGGTGACTCTTGATGCACTGACTCCAGCTTCAGTCCACTCCTTGTGAAGCTCTCCCAAGTGTTTGAATCGGCTTTGTTTGACAATATTCTCAAGCTTGCGGTCATCCCTGTTACTTGTGCACCTTTTCCTACCCAATTTCTTCCTTCCAGCCAACTTTCCATTTAATATACTTTGATACAGCACTCTGTGAACAGCCACCCCTTTCAGTAATGACCTTCTGTGACTTACCCTCTGTGTGGAGGGTGTCAATGATTGTCTACTGGACCATTGCCAAGTCAGCAGTCTTCCCCATTGTTGTGGTTTCAAAGAACAAGAGATACCTGAAATTTATACTGTAGGGATGGTCATTTATTGCAACTCAAATGTAAATATTCTAATATTTTGAGATACTGGATTTTTGACTTTCATGAGCTGTAAGCTCTAATCATAAAAATTAAAACTTTTAAAATGTATTACTTTACATATAATGAATCTAAAATATATGAATGTTTCACTTTTTGAAATGTTACAAGAAAAAATGTACTTTTTCACGATATTCGATTTTTTTGAGATGCACCTGTATATATATACACATACGCTTATAAGTAAATAAATAGAATAAACTATTTCAGTATTTCAACTTCAAAATTTCATTTTCATTTCAGTTTTACTTGCCATTTCTTCACAATTTTTACTAGCAATTTGAAATTTACTAGCAATTTTTTAGTAATAATAGTTTCAAAGAAAATCCTTCACCATTTTTTTTGTCTGCAAAAATATGACCACAATTTGATATTAAAACAGCCATAGTGTTTAAGGCAGAATCATAATAGATATGATAAGATATTTTACTGTAATTGATACACTACTACATAATATATTTATTATCATTAATATATTAAGATATTAATATATATTATTTATTCCTATTTTAGATGATTTTTTTTCCATTTTGGTTAAAGTTTTAGTAATTTTATTTTGAATGAGTTTTCTTCAAATATGAATATATTTTTATTAATATTTATTTACGTTTTAGATTTTTAGTACATCAGGTCACAAGAACATGTTGAAATAAAATGTAAATGTAATGTATACGTTGAAATAAAACAGCTGTAATAAAATGTATTAAAATTTAGATATAATTTATTTTACATTTATTTTACTTAAAGTAAAAAAAAAAAAAAGTTAATGTTAAACTTAAACCTCAGCTTAAACTCCAAAACCCGTTTGTTTTAATGAAACAGTTTGTTCAGATCAATAATGATTCACTGATCAAAATAACGATTCAACAGTCAAAGAAACAATTCAGTGATTCGTTTGAAGAAACTATTCACTGAATCAACTGAAAAAGGCATAGTTGTGAGATGTAAACTCAGAATTCCAAAAAAGTTCAAATTGCGAGATATAAACTCACAATTCTGAGAAAAAAATTCAGACTTCTGAGATTCAGACTTCTGAGATATAAACTTAGAGATATAAACTTCTGAGATATAAACTTACAACTGCAAGAAAAAAAGAAAAAAAAAAACTGATAAAAACTTGCAATTACCTTTAATAAGTTTCCATGTTCAACAGGCATTGTCATCATGGAAAAAAAAAATATCAAAGAAAGTAGTTAGCTACTTTTTTTCTCTGTTTACTTTAATGTTTTCTCAAAGAGTAGCAGCCTGTTTTTGGATTAATTACAGTATGAATAGCTCGGGAAGTTCACGCTGCAAAGAATCTTCCAGCACTGCACCAAGATTACTACTAAACTACCCTTTCTGACTGCTCTTATCAAAAGATTTGTGATAAATTAGCAATTAATCCTCTTCCTTTATCTGCTGTTTGTGAGGTGGTGGCAGAGAGGAGGCCTATAAATAGCATTAGCATATGTACTTAGCTGTCAAAGAGAGCAAAGAGGAACAAGGGCCCGAATGACCTCAGTGAGTGCTGGAATCCAAACTCACATACATATTTATTGGCGAGGTTCACCTCTAGTCTCGCTGACAGCAAACCTGAGCCTGCGACGGCAATCCCAGCCAAAGGGAATGTTAAGCTGCTCTTGTGGCGTACTGCAGAGGCTAATATCTCAGATCACACACATTTAATCATGCTTTTGTCTTTAAATAGCTAATTATTTTCACCATCACACATGCAGAGGTTTGTCTTCACGGCCGTTCACTGACGATTCTGTGTGCTATTCTGCCAAAAGCTAGTGGTTTCTGTGTGGCACCAGTTAAAAACATGAATCTTTTGTCTATTCCTCTGAGTGCGGGTCTTCTCACGCAGACGGTAATTAGCCGGGAATTAAACATGCTACACAAAAGCGAGATATCTTCTGCTAACAATACAGGACAATAACATTTGATTTGGACTGAGAACAGGACCTGGCCGGCTTCCAGAAGCTTCTACACTGCCAGTTAGCGAAAAGAAACATGATTATTTACAGACTAAATCATGTTTGCAATAATGCAAATACTGCAGAGCGAGTCAGATGCCATGCAAGAGTCTTGCATGGCATGCCAAGTTAATATAACAATAATATATTTTATTTTATTATTCTTTTATTTTTTGTGTCTGTAATTTGAATTGAGTCTGTAAACAATATGCACAATTTCCAATTTAAACAAGAGAATTGCAATGAAATAAAACTGTGCATAGTTGTAATAAAACATTTCATTTTTCTGTATGAATTACCGTAACATTTTACCATACACATAAGTACTTCCAGAAACATTAGATGATTGTAATATCTGAATTGCCACCAATAATCTGTATTTAAAGCTGCAGTCCGTAAATTTTACCTCTTTGTCGCCCTCTGTGTTTGAAAACCTGGAATTGCAGTTTCTTGCGGAATGATCTTCAGTGCGCGGGGTTGTGATCCGGTGTTCCGCACGGCTCCAGCGCGGATGAATCTAATGTTTTGAGGTGAATGTGTAGTTGTCAGTCACTGCACCGGTGTGGATATTTACTGCCTATGTCTTGGAATATATGACCCAAATCAGAATTTTCACCGTAATTTGCCATCTTAACAAGTAAGTAACAAATCTGCCACGTTTGTTCTGCCCAACTGAGGAAAAAAGCATTACAATAAATCGCGCTACCAACAGTGATTAAATCTAAAGATCAGTTAGCTCATATCACATCTAACTGTGCAAAGTATAATTATTATACTTTGTTCTCAAATTATTAATGTTAACAACATCAGCATTGCGTGACTATGAGTATAGTATTAGCGTGTAGATTTCAATTTCTGTACAGTCTAATATCTAATTGTCATACCATTCAAATTTTATATTAAGAAATTCTTTTAATCCAAAAAGCAAATTAATCTTCTTTCAAACTGGTTCTATTTAAAATACAAAAACTTGTGTAATCCCACGTTGGCTATCTGTAATCAGAACCACATTTAAAACTGGAATATAATTTAATTTCATTGACATGTGTTTCATAAACACATAATCCTTTCTGGATTACAATCCGCCATCAAAATGATAAGTTTAATTATTCGAGCTGCTGTGAGAAAAAGCTATAAATGATCCACCACCTGCAGGATCCTCACGTGCCAGAGCCTAGTAGCCGGGAAAACTTCTTCATGTTTACAGATGTGACGTAATGACGCAGTGCCACGCTCGAATTTCCCGCGGAAACCTACCCGCGCCACTCAAATTAGAAAACATTATTATAAGCTAACCGTTGTGAATCAGGCTAAAGTAAGGCGATAGTTTTGAACACTGGCTGGTTATGTACTTTCTCAAATATTGATTTCGGGTCATTTTTAACCGAAAAAAGTTACGGACTGCAGCTTTAAATAAACAAAAATACAATTAATATACATACAAGGGCTATGAACCAATTACATACTTTATTGATATCATTACATGCTTTGCCAGTTGAATTAGTCACAATTAATTGCATATATTAATATTTTTATTTTCTTTATTTTATTTTATATTTATTTTTTATTTTATATTTATTTATTTATTTAATTTTTCTGTTTGAAAATGCATTTTTTCCCCCAGTAATACACACATAAAGGAATATACCCAATAATATACAAGAACATATACAATGGTAACAATGATTAAGTGTCTAACTTTGCATGCATGATATGCTCTTCTGCTCACAAAGACTGCATTTATTTGATCAAAAATGCAGTAAAAACAGTAATATTGAGAAATATTATTACAATTGAACTTTTCCATTTGAATTTTAAAATGTAATTTATTCTTGTGATGCAAAGCTGAATTTTCAACATCATTACTTCAGTCTTCAGTGTCACATGATCCTTCAGAAATCATTCTAATATGCTGATTTGCAGCTCAAGAAACATTTCTGATCAATAATAATGTTGAAAACAGTTGTGCTGCTTAATAAGCACACTTAATATGCTGCTTATATTACATGCACATCCAACATTACATTCATTAATACCTGGTGGCATGGAGAAGGAGAGGAAGATTTTGATTGTCTTATAATGTCAAATGTCATACCTGGAAGTGAAGGAGGAAATGTTTAAATTACATAAACCTGGCTGATGTGTTGTAAAGAACAACCAAATGACTGATTTGGTGTGAATGTGGGAGACTGAAGATCTGTTGCCGATGGTCATGTCTGACCTCCTCCAGGACAGAGAGAGAGCGAGAGCTGCTTTTGCACATTTCTGCTGCCCCGCTGTTTTCTCAGCAGGGCGTCCCTTGGGAAAATCAGGAGAATAGAGAGAGAGAGAGAGAGAGCGGCTGGCAGTAACATCAGCAGCAGTATGTCTCTCAGCCCTGTATATGCCAGCAGTGTGTGATTATCACAGGCTCACTTAACACACCATCTGATGGCATTAAATGGCTCAGTGTGAGTGCAGTGTGACGGGTCGTGAGACATTCACAACTCAACTGAGAACGTCTTTTAAATTTCTGTTTAATTCCTGATTTTAACTCCGTAAACAAAACAAAAATTTAAAAAAGAAGAGAGAGAGAGAGCATTACAATGAAATAATGTGTAGTTTTTTAATAAAATAGATCATTTTTCAATAGGAAATAGGCATAAACAATTCATCATACACATATGGGCTATCTCCAGAAACATTAGATGATAATAGTGTCTGAAAAGCCAGCAATTAAATTTTTTAATTAAATAAATTACATGTTCTGAATACACGAATCAGTCGCAATTAAATTACATATACTAAAAATGACCACAAATGAAGACAATTATTTGTACATTAATATGTACATTACTCAGGCAGACAAGTAAATAATTAAATATAAAAGTGGCTTTAAAAGTCAATATATTATTGGTTGGCTTTCCATATCATTGAACAACGTCTTGTAATTAATTCCACTAAATTAACACTTTAAATTGAAAGTCATAATAAATAAATCCCTAATATACAAACTATTGTTCAAAAGTTTGGGCTCAGTATTTTTTTTTAAACGCTTTTATTCAACAAGGACATATACAATTTTTCAGAAGTGACAGTAAAATATCTATAATGTTACAAAAGATCTCTATATAAATGCTGCTCTTTTGGACTTTCTATTCATCAAAGAATCCTGAATATTAAAATGCATCACAGTTTGCACAAAAATATTAAGCAGCACAACTGTTTTCAACATTGATAATAATCAGAAATGTTTCTTGAGCTGCAAATCAGCATATTAGAATGATTTCTGAAGGATCATGTGACACTTAAGACTGGAGTAACGATGCTGAAAATTCAGCTTTTTTGCATCACAGGAATAAATTACATCTTAAAATATGTTTTTTTCCCTTATTTTTTGATCAAATTAATGCAGCCTTGGTGAGCATAAGAGACTTTTTTTGGCACCATGAGGAACACTTTGTTGCCTAGAATGTTCTCAATTACCCCAAAATCATAAAAGGGAGCCAAACATATATATTTTTTTTTCAGTTGCAAAAAAGGATATACCTCTTTCTGTCATTCTAATCCTATTCAAATATCAGTTCATGCTGTATAATATGGTCAATTCAATTCAAATTCACACTCATGAATTCAAAAGGAGCCAGTTCTTAAATTCTGAGTTTTGCCCACTCCTGGTGTGTGTGTGTGTGTGTGTGTGTGTGTGTGTGCGTGTGAGAACCGACAGGCCTCCCAGTGTCAGGCTGCAGTGGTTGAAGAATGTGTGTGTCTCTGTACTGAGTGCCACTGGCTTTGTGAAGCTTTGCTGAAACTGACAGTTATCTGCTTTTACTCAGAGACTGACACACAGAACCAAGAGCACAGAGACACGGGATACACGTTCTGTGAGACATCATCCGGGCAGATGTTTAGATATATCTACCCATTTAAAAAAAGACGAAAAAAAAAAAAAAATCACAAACAAGGTCTTGTCTCAATTGTTTAGCGTAGAATGCATTGAGATTAAAATAGACATTTTGGTTGGAAGATGATGTGGTCTTTCACCTATCTATAGTCATTCAAACTCTTGAAAAAGACTGTTCTAAATGAATTAAAAATAGTTCATATAAATTTAAATTCTACTTCCTTACATTAAAATTTAAACTGAAATTTTACATTCCCCAATCTACCTCCCCAATCTACTTTGAATTTAAAATTCACAATTCAACTCTAAATGATGCACAACCCTGAAAATAAAAAGCGAGCAGATAAGAGTATGTAAATGACTCCTGCTTACTGTCGTCACAAGGGTTTACTGGGTTCAGTTCAACCTTTCAGAAAGACTATAACATGATTGCTGAAGACATATATGAAAGAGACTACAGTACACACAAAACTGAAACTCCCTCAAATTTTCACAAAAATGCAACAGGTTTCTTATATCAAACTTTTCAACACATGAACATGAATTTACATGATCTTTTAACTCAATAAAATAATACAGGTGCATCTCAATAAATTAGAATGCCATGGAAAAGTTCATTTATTTCAGTAATTCAACTCAAATTGTGAAACTCGTGTGTTAAATAAATTTAATGCACACAGACTGAAGTAGTTGAAGTCTTTGGTTCTTTTAATTGTGATGATTTTGGCTCACATTTAACAAAAACCCACCAATTAGATTATGGTGACATGCCAATCAGCTAATCAACTCAAAACACCTGCAAAGGTTTCCTGAGCCTTCAAAATGGTCTCTCAGTTTAGTTCACTGGGCTACACAATCATGGGGAAGACTGCTGATCTGACAGTTGTCCAGAAGACAATCATTGACACCCTTCACAAAGAGGGTAAGCCACAAACATTCATTGCCAAAGAAGCTGGCTGTTCACAGAGTGCTGTATCCAAGCATGTTAACAGAAGGTTGAGTGGAAGGAAAAAGTGTGGAAGAAAAAGATGCACAACCAACCGAGAGAACCGCAGCCTTATGAGGATTGTCAAGCAAAATCGATTCAAGAATTTGGGTGAACTTCACAAGGAATGGACTGAGGCTGGGGTCAAGGCATCAAGAGCCACCACACACAGACGTGTCAAGGAATTTGGCTACAGTTGTCGTATTCCTCTTGTTAAGCCACTCCTGAACCACAGACAACGTCAGAGGCGTCTTACCTGGGCTAAGGAGAAGAAGAACTGGACTGTTGCCCAGTGGTCCAAAGTCCTCTTTTCAGATGAGAGCAAGTTTTGTATTTCATTTGTATTTCACACCAAGGTCCTAGAGTCTGGAGGAAGGGTGGAGAAGCTCAAAGCCCAAGTTTCTTGAAGTCCAGTGTTAAGTTTCCACAGTCTGTGATGATTTGGGGTGTAATGTCATCTGCTGGTGTTGGTCCATTGTGTTTTTTGAAAACCAAAGTCTGCACCCGTTTACCAAGAAATTTTGGAGCACTTCATGCTTCCTTCTGCTGACCAGCTTTTTAAAGATGCTGATTTCATTTTCCAGCAGGATTTGGCACCTGCCCACACTGCCAAAAGCACCAAAAGTTGGTTAAATGACCATGGTGTCGGTGTGCTTGACTGGCCAGCAAACTCACCAGACCTGAACCCCATAGAGAATCTATGGGGTATTGTCAAGAGGAAAATGAGAAACAAGAGACCAAAAAATGCAGATGAGCTGAAGGCCACTGTCAAAGAAACCTGGGCTTCCATACCACCTCAGCAGTGCCACAAACTGATCACCTCCATGCCACGCCGAATTGAGGCAGTAATTAAAGCAAAAGGATTCCCTACCAAGTATTGAGTACATATACAGTAAATGAACATACTTTCCAGAAGGCCAACAATTCACTAAAAATGTTTTTTTCATTGGTCTTATGAAGTATTCTAATTTGTTGAGATAGTGAATTGGTGGATTTTTGTTAAATGTGAGCCAAAATCATCACAATTAAAAGAACCAAAGACTTAAACTACTTCAGTCTGTGTACACTGAATTTATTTAATACACGAGTTTCACAATTTGAGTTGAATTACTGAAATAAATGAACTTTTCCACGACATTCTAATTTATTGAGATGCACCTGTATAAAAACCCAATTTAATGCAGAATCTGGGACTAAAATACTGAATTAGTAAGAGTAAGTCAATTCACAAGTGTCTGGTGCTATAGTGAATTTCAAATTTGTAATACAGTCACAAACCTGGAACTACTTCACAGCTGTATCAAAACAGAACATTAAATCAATGTTAATTTAACATTATTTATAAACTACTATAGCATTTATTGATATTTTAAATTAGCTTTTATTTTTATAATTTCAGTTCTCATTTTAGTACACATTCCAGTAATCTTAGTTTTTTTTCATAATTTGTATGTTTATTTTTTTATATTTCTATTTTGCCTTAACTGGGGTCGACAAACGCGAATACGCGTTTTGTGGCAGATTTTCCTGATAAGGCCGAAATGAGCTTGAATTACTCTGCCATTTTTGATCGTACAGATAAGAGCAATACACCATTCGAATCTGTAAGGGGTCTACATTTATTTGTATATACTCATTATAACAACTAAACTTTGTGCTTTTGAAGAATAAAGAAAACAAACAGGGTGCGCTCTCTGCCTTCTCCGTCTCCGCGAGCTGCTTTTAGAAACGCGTCACTAAAATGAACTGCAACTCAGCAAATACTCAACACACAGACATGAGAGTTATATCTATAGAAAGCTTGAAGTGTCTATTTTTCAATGAAGTTAGTCAGGTCAAAAACAAACATTCTGTGATAAAGTAATCCGTATGAAACCAACACGATGTTCAGTCTTTCCCGTCTAACTCATTATCTTTAATGCAATCCCGCCTCCTCGCGGCTCGCGCCGTTCATATGTAAATATCCACGTGAGACACGTGCGCATGGAAACGCCCAACATAAACAAAGCGCGAGGAGATCATTCATCACTGCTACTGTCCGTTTCTGCAAGAAGACGAGCTGAGTAAAGACTGGATTTCCCTCAAAAGAAGAACAAGATTTCATCCAGAAGAGAAGATCAATCTGATGAGTAAGTAATGTTTCTTTTTTTGCATTAGTTAACGTGTTATTGTGACATAAACTTGAACACATTACTAGTTGGGTTGTTCCCAAACTACAACATGATGAATGCTACGCATCTAGGAATGTTTAGACCATGTTTATTATTAATAATCTGTTCACAAATATATTTTAATAGCGTGCTAAACGATAACAATTACTTCTCAAATATAAAATATCCTTTTTTATAGTACAAAGTACATCCTTTTATAGTACAAAGCATGCGTGAGTCTATGGCTGCAGAATCATATCTTAGGCTACTATAAAATCATACATGATGTTCGGGATGGCTATATGACTACAAAATCATAGTTGGGTTTTTCCCAAACTATAATTCATGACTACAATGTTTGAAATTGAGTAAAACATTTTGAATATGATTCAATTCATTGTATTTAAATTTCTTACCACGCGATAATGTTTTCATGCTCTATATAAAACAAAGGTAATATGAATGTACACTGTAACATGATGAATGCTACGAATCTAAGTATGTTTAGAACGTTTATCATTATTAGCCTACTCTGTTCAAAAATAGATTTTAATAACGTGCCAAACAATAATAATTAGTTTCTCAGACATAAAATGTTTTTGTTCTTATGATAGTACAAAGCATGCGTGAGTCTATGGCTACATATATACAGATGCTCGTGATATTAACATGTTCACAAATGTTTTTTTTTTTGTTTTTTTTTGTTGTTTGTATTTTATTGAATCAGATACCTGCACCACAGATGAATCCTGCTGACTTTCAGTCTCTTCAAACTGTTTTCCTCTGAGAGCGCTGTACCAACATCAGATTTTCAACTACACTGAAATTCTATGGTAAAACAAGCTTGACTACTGATTGTTTTTTTCTTCTTGAATCCATGGAAAGAGGCAGAAACACTTAATGTATTTTTATCTATTTTAGTAATTTCAGCACTTAAACCTATTTTACTTATTTGTCAAGCAACATTTCTAATTTTCATTCACAATTTGTTATCTAATATTTATATTTTAATTTATTTCAATCAACAAAATGTATTTTAATAGTTTTAGATTTAGTTAACAATAAAAACACTGTATTTTGTATTTCTGTTGAAACACTTACATTATAATTATTATTATCATGCATTACCAACAAAAATGATGTAAGTGTAGTTTGCACCATGCATACGCTGTACATATTGTGCAAAACTTGTATATAACAAAACGCTAAGAGATTCGTTTGTCTATACTTTTTAAACAGCGCATACTTCCACTGCAAGCAAATTACTGTAACTGTGATTTTTGTTAATAACCGCGTCAAAACCATTTTCTGTAGTAACTGACATTATGCCATAAATGCTGTACTGTGTTTCTCTGTTAATGTGAGGAATGTGTGACAGTTTTCTTCAAACAGCTTCATTCCCTCAATGGCATGTGTCTGTTGTGTGTGAGTTTATCCAGGTTTCCTTTTATACCCATCAACACACACACACACACACACACACACACACACACAGACACAGACACACAGAAACACACACACAGTCTAAACTCCATTACCTGCAGGAATGTGACCTGGTCAGATCATGAAAGCTTCTAAGATCAACAGCCTGAGTGTTTAAGAACAGCAGACCGACTGCATCTTCCATCTTTACTATGAATTTTCCAAACACTTCCACAGTGCAGCATCATTGATGACTGAATTCAGTGTCAGTGAGTTTAAAGGATAATCGCATGAGAATCTGAAGTAAAAGAACAAAAAAAATACACAGTAGAGTAGAATCAACAGTCCAGCTATAGTAAATACCATCTTGCATTTCTTTGTCTAAAAAACACTTCTGGCTGTAATGTCTGTTTGGATGAGAGCTTAGATCCATGAAAACAGCAATATATTCACACATTATGCAGTTAAATCTAAAATAATGCGCTCCTAGTAGGCATTGATCATAATAAGTTTTAATTATGAATGTAGGCTGCTTGATTTAATTTATGCACATTTTATGCACAATGCACATTGGTGTGTAATTCAAGCTTGAAGTATTTATCATTCTTGTGCTGCCACATTCAAATGCAGTTCGGTCACAAATGAGTCATCTCATAAACTGGCTACATAATAATTCACTATTGTTTATTTAAATTCCATACGATGCATGGCAAACTTGAACAACTGCAGTCAACATTCACAATTACAAGTTCAATACTGATTTGGCTACGACCTCAACTCAGATGTTTTACTTTGAATCTGTGGCTTCCCAAGCTACAAGCAACTAAAAATATAAATATAATTAAAAGCTTCAGTAAAGCAATTTGAAAAAAAAAAAAAAAAAAAAACCTACCCTGTGAGAAAAAGTGGTCAATTTAGGCTATTTAACAGGCCATTATATTTTTAAACATAAGTATTACATTTTTTTTGCAGAAAATAAGCTGTGACCAACAAACTTTTATGATTCTTGCATGTTTTGTTTATCAAGATAATCTTCACAAACGAACACAACTTTTATGAATGTTCAAGCTTAAATGCAATTGGCATAAGTAAAAAGCTACAAACTTTATTTCAGGCATTTAACCAATATCATTCAAACAACCCATTGATTGCAGGATGATGGAAACACAAGAGCTAAAATGTGAACTAATTTCTGTTTTGTCCTACAAAAATACATCATCCCTGCAGCACTCTTATCATTAATGCAATCAGTGCTGTTAATCTGGCACAAAAACAATGAGGATCTCAATAAGGGTGATGACATTAAACTAAATACAATAAAACTAGAACACAAAACCTATGTTCACCTATGTTCATTTTTGAACAGGTTCTTGAACCATTTGAACATACAAACTAATTCATTCAAATGAATCAGACTTGCAACACAACAATAAGCAGTACGGAAGCATTGTTATGCTATACACTGTACAATTTCTTTTTAATTATTTGTGAAATGCTTCACCAGTTTATTTATTTATTTATTTTTTTTCGGTCTACCACTATTTGTTGGAAAGCAACTTGTTACTAGAAAAGCTGCACTTGCAATTGAGATAACTGAGCCACTGTCATGCTAAATACTCAGAAGTAGCATGTCGGAAATTAATGTGGGGTTGTGGCAAAAATACCACCAAAATGAACAAAAATGCCCCACAAATTCAAGATAAAGCCCTTCGTAAAGACCCGCCCCCCTTCGTTACTGTTGCTATGTCCGACAAGCCATGGCATTCTCACACCAGACATTATGTTCTCACGCAGTGAAAAATACATTGCGGAGCAAAGAGAAAACTGACAATGCTCCAGCAGACAGAGCAGGTTACTTTAGGTATGAAACAAAGTCTCAGCTTTGAAATTTTGACATTTTTTAAGAAATTCAAACTACATAATACCGTTTTGTGGCTCTGTAATGTGTCGGGACAGATCTCTGTAGCGCCTCAGGTGGCACATGAACCGAACATCTCTTCCTCTTTACTAGTTATAGCATGAAATAAAGGTATTTTGTTTTAACTACAGAAAGATGTCAATACACATACGATTTGAAGAGTTAATCTACTCTCCTGTCTGGTTTGTTTTTTTTGTTTTTTTTTTTTTTTTTTTTTTTTTTTTTATTGTCAAGTATGGTGACCCATACTCGAAATTGGTGCTCTGCATTTAACCCATCCAAGTGCACACACACAGCAGTGAATAGTGAACAAACGCACACGCGCACACACACACCGTGAACACACACCCGGAGCAGTGGGCAGCCATTGCTCCAGCGCCCGGGGAGCAATTGGGGGTTCGGTGATTTGCTCAAGGGCACCTCAGTCATGGTATTGAAGGCAGAGAGAGTGCTGTTCATTCACAATCCCCACCTTCAATTCCTGCCGGTGCGAGAATCGAACCGGCAACCTTCAGGTTACTAGCCCAACTCTCTAACCATTAGGCCACAACTTCCCCCATTTGTCAGGCAAAAATGGCAGATTCTGCATTATTATTGGTCAGCTCACCTGTCAATCAAACTCCCTGTGAAGGGTCAATTAAATTAAATGTATAATGGCTGTTCCGATTAAAATGAAATGTGGAATTGAATAAAAAAAGTGTCAATTCGCAAAATTACACTTCGATCTGTGTGTTACATCAGCTTTTTAACTTGTTTTTTTTGGAGCCATAACCAATCACACTGGTTTCTGTTGGGCTTATGAATGCAATGACCAATCAGAGGCGTTTAGAATAGTCAGCGCTGAAAGCACCAGAGTTTTGTTGAATGAGCGCGCTTATTGACTGAATTCTGCGCACTTGTGAATTCTCTCATAAACACCAGAGTGCAGAAAAGATGTAAGTTAGAAACTCATTTTGCAGCTTCAGTGATTATAACGGGAATTTTTGCATAACTTGCACTAAAATAGATTAACATCATGGATTTACACGTTTGTCTGTGTAACAAGTGTATGTGAAGTGACATTTTCACCAAACACAAAACATTTTACATATGTATTTTATTGACATTAATAATCAATCTCACAATATCAAGAGCAATAATCGACAATAATGATTTTTGTCATAATATTGCAGCCCTGCCCAGTGAGTTCCTGTTTTTTTTTTTAAGTATATACTTTTGATAACATTTTAAACAGTTTCTGTTATTGGTAATAGTTTCTGATTTGGTTAAAGCATTGAAAAAAATGTCCCTAGAAATCAATTCCAGGGAGCAAATATTGGCCTTCAATGGAAAAGTTAATTTCTCACCCTGCTATTTAAGTTAGTAAGCTGCTTCACAACATGCACAGAGCAACTTTGTGGTGGCGAATAGCTACAGGCTTGTTTCGTAAATATGATAATGCTAATAATACATCACACAAGCTAATAATGGCCGGCTTTTATTTTATATAGCACCCATCAGGTGTGAGTGTTTGTGGTCTCTATGGTTCTACAACACTCTATAGCCGCAGAGAGAGAGAGGGAGACGGAGAGGTGATGGAGGGACGGAGCGGTGCGGGGGAGGGTGCAGCTGCCGGCTGGGATTAGATACCTGAATCCAATCTTGAGGAGCAGTGGGTTCCAGCCGTGCTAAAGTGTTTTCAGGAGAATTTCTTATGTTCCCCCGCTAGCTGATTACTTCCAGATTTTAGTTCTGCTCCAGCGAAGATGAGCTGCATGGCACACTTTTTGTCAGCTGTGGTTAAGATGCGGTTTGACACACGAGCCGTCCGGAGATGTGCTGTATAATCACAGTTAAAGGAGGAAAAGAGCAGGAGAGCCACCAGCCAATCATCATATGAAAATAGACGTGACATTAAATCATGAAACGCTAGACTATACATGCGGATGTACACGAGTGTGTGCTTTGATGTGAAATTGCGTGTAAAAGTGATGCATGTCATTTTTTTGTAGCGTGAACCATAAGTCACTTGCAGATTGATATTATGTAAATACTTGCTGTGTACCTTTTTCTTTCAGCACAACACAGCAACATGGGTGTGATTGTTCTGGGATGGGACGATCTGTTTGTCCAACCAAGCAGAGACAGGCAAATGTGTTTGGGGAAACCTGTTTGAAAACAGTCATTATTTTGATGTAATTTTGGTGAACACAACATTCAGAATGGAAATGACAATGCCTTTTAAATAAACAGAAAGAACGATAGATAGAACGACATATAGATAGATAAACAATAGATACTGTAGATAGATAGACAGACAGAGACAGATAGAACGACAGATAGAACGACAGATAGAAAGATAGATCGATAGGAAGATAGATCAATAGATCGACAGATAGAACGATAGAATGTTAGAACGATAGAACGATTGAATGATGATAGAATGATAGAATGATAGAACAACATAGATAGAACGATAGATAGATAGAACAATAGATAGATAGACAGACAGACAGACAGACAGACAGATAGATAGATAGATAGATAGATAGATAGAACAACAGAAACAGACAGATAGAACGATAGATAGATAGATAGATAGATAGATAGATAGATAGATAGATAGTCAGTTGTTGAGGTGTTTTGGTTGCTAGTGTGTTTCCTGACTGTTACTCTGAGTGGATTCTAGGGTGTTGCTAGTGTGTGTTCAGGGTTGTTACGAGGGTGTTGCTATGCGTTTGTCAGATATACAGACAGCCAGATAGACAGAAGTCTAATCAGTCAGAAATGAAACAGTACATCAAGTCAGCTTAAGAGATTTAGAGGGAAATGTAGAGTCTCAGATGAATACATTTAAACAGAATAACAGTATGTTGGCTTTGACAAGCTAACATAAAAGCTTTTCCATCTTCAGCGCCGCTCATTTGATTTGCATTTCAAACACGATTACATTAAACAGCAATTAAAGATTCATCATACAAACATCAGATGTCAAAAACAGCAAAAATGTACCAAAACAGAAGCGTCTTGCTTAAAGTTCTGAGACCGCGGCTAAAACTGTCATGAGGGAGTTGAATCAAAGAGAATGAGCTGTGTCTATTTCTGATGCGACAGGACTAGCAAGCGCTCGTCTTCTGCAAACGTACTCTGTTCTTTCTACTCTTTGTTTTAAACTAATGTCAGTTCTGCTCTTTTTACTTCTACTCATTAACCTTGCTTGTTCTTCCAACTACACAGGCTTCTTCCGGCACCTCCTCCGACTTCTGTAAGTCTCCGCGTCTCTCCTGGGACTCACACAGAACCGAGAGGTTGGTTAATCATATACCCTTAAGCTCTGTGATTTTATCTGCCAAGAGTTTTTTTCTTATTCTCACTTTCTCTCTTCCAATTGCTTGCTTTGTTGTCTTTTTGACATTTTTTTGTTAATATTATTATTTCATTACTGTTACTTTCTTTGACACACATTCTGAGCTCATCAAAGCATTTTATTCTTCACAGACAAATAGAGAAACTGTGTTTGTAAAGTGGCCAAATAGTATTCAGGTTATTCATACAAGGCAGTACATTTTTATGACCACATTAAATGTCTTATATATGGAATAAAAATGGATTTAACAAAGAAAGTCATATAATAGTGAGTTTTAAGCCATGTTTTCTTGGAAATATTGTTTTTGTAATGGATGATTTATAGGTTTTTATTCAATATCATTTCTACTCTGTTAGTCTTTTTCAAAATCTCCAATGAAAGCCAGTTCTGTAATGACATCATCATCGTTGATGATTTAATGAGTTCTATGACGTTTTGTGGTACTATTTGCACATCTTTTTATTGTTTGAGAAAAATACATCTGATTCATATTATCAAAAAGTATTAAAATCAAAAAGTATTAAAAATATGAAAATTGCATGGATAGATGGAATGAATGACAGCTAGAATGCTATAAAAACAATAGACGGAATGATACATTAGATTTATAATATGGAAATAGTGGATAGAATGATTAGATTTATATCATCAAAAGATGATTAAAAATAAAAATGGATTAAAAATGGATGGATGGATAAAACGATAGACAGAACGATAGATTTATAATATCAAAAGATGATTACCGATATGAAAATTGGATGGATAGAACGAATGATAGAACAATAGATTTATAATATGGAGATAATTACAGATATGAAAATTGGATTGATGGATGGATGGGAAAAAAGTAGGTAGAACTAATGATAGATACAACGGTAGATTAGATTTATAATATCAAAAGATGATTACAAATATGAAAATTGGATGGATGGAAAAAACGACAGAAAGAATGAATAATAGAACGATAGATTTATAATGGATGGATGGATGAAAAACAACAGATCGAACGAACACTAGATTAGGTTATCATAAGATGATTAAAAATATTAAAATTTTGTGGATGGATGGATGGAATTGCAGCTAGAATGGTAGAATGAACAAACAATAGAGTAGATTTATAAAATAGGATTAATAAAAAATTTAAATTGGATGAATGAATGGAAGCTAAAACGGTAGAACAAGTGATAGATAGAGCGATAGATTGCGATTAAAATATCAAAAGGTGATTAAAAATATGAAAATGAGCTTCACTGAGCTTCAAAGCTTTACTGAGCAATCAGCAACTTTAGCTGAAAACGGCCAATATGGCTGTTTGGTCAAAATTATGGTTTATTAGATTTTTTTTTTTTTTTTCTCTTTAGTGGAAAGGAGAAGAAAAAAAAAAATCACTGGTTTAAGCCATTTCAGAAAAATACATAAATATTGGGATATATACAGGTTTCATATATAATATTGTCAAAAGTACTGAAATATAATTTTTCAAACTATCACCCAGTCCTACACTAAGCACAGAAATGCTTCTTTTAAAATGAGCAGTATGTTCTGCTCTTGGTGTGTATTTGAGAAAAGAGATTGAGTCCATCTCTAGCGTTGTCCATCTCAGGAGATGGATGTGCAATCTCAATAATTCAGCAGTGGAATTGCTACACTGTGTAAACACAGCAGAAGACAAGCCGAGCAGCACATCCTCTCTGTCTCTACACCTTCATCACATCACACTTTACGCTGAATATAATCCATTCGCTCGTGCTCAAGGGTGCCAATCGGAAGGAATTTAATGATTCTGATTCCTCAGCGATTCTTTTACCATATTTTTTAGTACTTTTAGTACCACCAAGCTCCCTACAAATGAATCTTAATTAGGCTAAATGCCATGTTTAATTTAATGCGAATGATAACGAGGCAGTGAGGGATAGATGTACGGTCCGTTCAATGGGTTGCAATGTCTTAAGTCTTCAGCTGACGGCACTGTTACGTGGATCTACTAGGTGGCAACACTCACAGTTGGGCTGCTGTTTTCAAGAACTATTCGAAGAAGATTAAAATTGTTAGTAAAAACAACAGAGGACGAAAGCCACAAAACAGAGCAGGCTTAATGTGTTAGGAGACCAACATTTTTATATGCACTTTTGATCTATACATAATATATTTTTAGTGTTTTATCAACTAAATGATGAAAATATACAACCCACTGAACAAACTGTAAACATATCCCTCACATGACAACAAATTTACACTTACACATATCTTATATTGTCACTTATAAGTATCACAAGCCTTCAGCACACATAAATCAATAACTCAAGAATCTGAAACTGATGCACAAGGCCAAAAAAAATGTTGTACATGACTTAAGGAAATAATATGTTACAAACTGAAAAAAAAGAAAAAAAAAATTGTTTAAAACCTTCAAATGCCCAAAAAAAGTACTTTAAGGGCCAAGGAAATGACATGTTTTACCTTAAAAAAACATTTTGGAAAATTATTTTTTGTTAAATTCAGCTATATATTAATTGAAAATGTATTTAAAAAATAAAATGAGTAAATAATATGTAAACCATTAACTCATGAGTTTGAGATTGAGGCATGAGTCTTTCCCCGTACAATAAATAAATAAATAAATAAATAAATAATAACAGACAAATATGTTGTAAAACTGGACTTAAGTAATATTTATTGTTAATTTTTATATTGTTTAAAACCATCAAATGTTAAAATATATTATTAAAGGGCAAGAAAATACATTTTTGTCAATACAATTTTAGATAAATTAATGTTTTTAATATTTTGGACAATTTAAGTATATTTAGACTGAAAAACATGTGAAAAATAGTAATACATTAGTAACAAAAACTTAGCAAAAAATATATCCATAAAACTGTATTAGCAATATATAAATATATAATAAAGAAATATACAATATTATAATAACTATATATATTTTCACTGCTAGAACTGCTAACAAAACCAGACATCATGAAAATTCTTGGAGAAAACATTTTTTTTATTTTTTTTTTTTAATCCCAATCTTGCCGTTGTTGCATTCAGCATTATATCTGCTAAGATTATTACACCGAAGATGTGCATAACTGATAGATTCCCATATCAAAACCATCATTTGCCATGGTGATTAACTCATCAAGCTGTTACTATAGTAACAATACAGCAACAGTGGGGTGCAGTCATCACAATTAACCCCTCTCACATTGTCTGTTCTCGTTTAATATCTCCGACTATGTAACCCATATAGAATTATCAAGGTAACACAGAAAAGGAAAAAAATCTCTTGGGGGTTAGTGATTTTTTTTTTTCCAGATTTTTTTTTAATGATTTCACAGGCCAAACTCAAAAAGTATTTGAACTGATGCAATTACTAGAGTCAGGCCACACTTTGGAGACGGCACGCACACTATTTTGAATAAAGTCAAGCTAAAGATCCAACACAGCAGCAATGCTGATACTTCCACTTGTCATTTAGGGCTTTAATTAGAGCTCTCACCAGAAACAGTCTGTCTCCATTCACGGTCCCTGAAGAAATACACCATGAGCTCTCATTGTGGGCATTAAATGTGCCGTCACTGAACATGTTTTCCTCGCTGTTTATTCAATTTCTCATCCAAGTAAAGCGATTAGCGGCTCTCTGAATGACATTTACAGCCTGTATTGTGGTTGTTGAGTAGGATTTGTGTGAACTGTTAAACAGAAGCGGTTTAATTGAAGGACAGACAGTGTTTAAACAAAGAAAATTAACAGCTTGGATCTTAAACACTACTGGGATTCTTCCGATGCTCATCAGATTTTTTATTTTGTTTTTCTCCACAGCACACATTACATATATGGGTGATTCTTCAATTACTTAAATCAACTACTTAACAGAACAGGACTAATCCAAAAATGAAAATTCTGCCACTATTTACTGTCGTTCCAAACCTGTAAAAGAAGAGTGAGTAAACAGAATTTTTATTTTCAAGCAAACTAAACACTTTTTTGTCCAAATTATGTTTTGTCTTTGTTTAACACTCAGTAAGTGGTGCTGATTACGTGGCAGTCAAAAATGACAGATTTATTTTATTTTAATTAATGTACTATATTTTAGCTCAATAATGTTTTTTTGAATTTTGAGGGGATTTTATGGAACTAAAATATTTACGGAATAGTTTTGATCCATTTAGTACCCATTAATCACTTTTTGAGCATAGACCTAAAATTGACATTTCCAACATGAATTATTGTAAATCGTGAATGCTTTTGAGCACAGTCTTATGTCTGGTCTCTTTAAAAAAAAAATAAAAATTAAAATAGTGAAAATATACGTAAAAAAAAAAAAAAAAAGAGAAGTTTAAGTTTATTATTATGAAAAATGCACAAAAATAATATTTTATATGAAACGCATATTTTTCAAAACAAGTTTTATTTTAAAACTGTGTGAAAATTAAAGCCAAAATGTAAACAAATTGTGTTCCAAATTTGAGGTTGATATCTCAAAAAATGAGCTTTCGGTAAGATTTTGTTTGGGCACAGTACCAAGCATTTCCAATAGTTGAAATTCGCTTCTCATTCATTTTCAATGCAGTCATTTTTGACCGTGAACAATACAAGTATGACTAGTTTTTCAGGACCAATTAACCTTTTCTAATTATGTTTTATGTGTGTGCATGTACACACAGCAAGTGCCAAAACCTGTACGAAGTTTCATACAATTCTGATTAAGAAAAACATTCTTAAAAAAGACTAAATATAAGAAATTGTGGTCAAAAATTATCTGAAAAGAGTTTAAAAAAAAAAAGAGAAAAAAAGTATGTTAAAGTGCCCCTATTATGGGTTATGAAAGGTTTATATTTTGGTTTTGGGAGTCCCCAACAACAGGCTGGCATGCATACAAGGTCAAAAAAACACTTTCATTGTCTTAAAATATGCATTTATTTTTTCCTTTTTTGCTCACGACTCCTAAATGGTTCGTTCAACGATTCATTTTTCTAAACCCCTCCTTTGCGTGACGCTAATCTGCGGTGATTGGTCTGATGACCCAGTCTGTTGTGATTGGTCTGCTGCATGCAGCGCATGTCAATAACGGAACGCCCAACACCACTTAGCCCACAACTCGCTGGTAAACACCCAAGCAGCCATGGTATATATGCGTTAGCCCAATGCAGAAAAGCATTGTTAAAGCACTGCGGTTTGTATACCAACGTATTGCTCTATTCTTTATCAGAACTCCAAATAATAACAACGACAAACATTCACTATTCATCGACACATTTCTAGACAATTGCGAGCGAGCAGATATTGCTGTTAGCCGGTTAGACGGAGACCTACAAGCTGCGCGGACCGAACACAACACACACAACTAAACACGTATTTTGCATGCTACAGTACAGAGTACATGACAGCAGCAGTTTTTAAAAGAATTACTCCACTTTCAGAATAAAAATTTCCTGATAATTTACTCACCCCCATGTTATCCAAGATGTTCATGTCTCCCTTTTTTCAGTCGCAAAGAATTTATCAGTCACAACTTACCTAGCGAAACCATCTGTAATTTTCTTAAAAAAAAAAAAAAAAAGTTTATACACTTTTTAACCACAAATGCTCGTCTTGTCTAGCTCTGCGAGGCGCATGAGTACTTTGTCTGTGTACAATGGTTCAAGACAGGGTATGTCTAAAAACTCCCAACACTCCAACTTCAAAATCGTACTAGATCGTTGTTTTACCTTTTGTGTTTGTTTTTTGTAAAGGGTGTTTGACCCTCCTTGCACGTTCACTTTGTAAACACTGGGTCGGTGCTTCTGCAGCGATGTAGGATGATTTTGAAGTTGGAGGAGAAAATGAGTTGGGAGTTTTTAGACATACCCTAACTGTACCCTAACGGATTTACCCTCACAGTGCACAGCATAAGCTTTTCTCTTTACAAGATCCTCTAATTGAAGAATTACTCATATAAATGTATTTTAAGACCAACTCAATTTCCACTCTGGTTATGACTGCTGTAAGGCTGGATGTACTAAATGTGAAGCTGTGTCTGGGTCACGCAGGTTTTTCCCTTCAAGTCTTCAATCATGTCGAGATGGCGTGGGTCCCCTGGCGGTGCGTCTGCTTTTCGGTTATGCCACATTTAACTGACTCCTCCTGTCTGCTGCCAAGCCGCACCAGCCGTCCGTCCAGCCAGATAAACGCAACACGACAGGTACGGCTGGCTCTCCAAACACCGCCCATGTCCTCTGCCTCACCCCACAATCACAAATGCTGTCGATTCGCTTCACTCTTATGGACAGTCTGAGATACAGACTAAATAGACATGTTTTGGTTACATATGACTGATTCTGTCCTGAAGAAGCCTATAACATCGACCAAACAGGATCTGCAGACTCTTTTGGCACTTCACCAAGCAGCTACTGGTGAACCTTTTGGATTTTGGCACTGATTTGGGTGAATATTCTGTAGAATGGATAAGCAGTCTTACTGATAACTGAAAGATAACCATGTTATCCAAATTATTATTAAGGAATTAATTTGATAGACAGACACAAAAATAGATAGAATGATAAAACAACAGATAACATAAAAATGAAATGATAGATAGAACGATGCAATGATAGAAAGGATGAGAAAACGAAGAACAGTAGATAGAACAATAGACAGAATGGTGAAATGACAGAACTATAGATAGAACGATAGAATAATGAAACAATAGATTCAATGTCAATGATAGACATAATAATGAAACCATAGATAAAATGCTAATATGACAGAATGATAAAATGACAGAATGATGAAACAATAAATAGAATGAATAAATGAAAGAAACGATACACAGAAAGATCAAATGGTAGATAGAGCAACTGATAGAACGACGAAATGATAGAACAATAAAACACAAGATAGAACAATAAAATGATAGATAGAATGATGAAACGATAGACAGAAAACTCAGTAGAGCACTAGATAGTAGAATAAAATTATAAAAAATTATAAAACTAGATATAACATTAAAACAATATATAGAACAATAGTATAATAAACAATAGATAGAATAATGAAATAACAGAATGATAGAACAATGAAACGTTAAATCAAAAGGTAGAACAATAATGACAGAACACTAAAATGATAGACAAAACAATACATAAAACAATAGATAGATGGCTAAATACGACAGACATAACTATAAAATTATAAATAGAACAATTAAATGACACATAGAATGATAAAACAATAAACAGAACAATAAAATGGAAGATAGAATGATGAAACAATAGAAAGATAGATAAAACAATATAATAATAGAATGATAGAATGATAGACAGAATGATAAACAATAAAACCACAGATAGAACAATCAAAAAATAGAACTGATAGAACAATACATAGAATAATAAAACAATAGATAAGACTAGATAGAATGATAAAACGATAGATAGATAGATAGATAGATAGATAGATAGGATGTACATACATATGATTATTGTAGTATTTTCACACTTAATGTTACATTTAAAAATGTTAGTGTTACATTTAAAAATTGCGACGCTTGCATTTATTCGCATAGATAGAGACAGACAGACAGACAGACATAAATTCTAATCAGTTGTCATCATAGCAGACAGGCTGTCTCTACAGAACTCATAACGGTTTGTTTGTGTAGGTTTTACAGATGAGTACACCGGTAAATAAGTTCCATATGTTTACAGATTGCCGTGACGCTCAGTAGCACAGCGTGTGTGTGGTGTTCAAAGAGCGTTAATTATACAGGCCGCTAATAAGTATGTATATGCATAATCGCATAAATCTATAATTACCTAAACAGCGTCTCATTACATGCACGTGGTTAGTATGTAAATAGTGCAGCTTTGCGGAAGATTAGAGACAATCAGCTAAACATGTTGCATTTAGTTGCTCGATTACAGTTTAAACTCAACAGATGTAAAACAGAAAAGAGCACAAATGTAACATTTCATTGGCTGAAATCTCAGAACACCCATAAAAATGTTAGAGATGTTAGCGATTACTGCATAAGGGTATTTTTTAATACAATAGATTGAGCAGAGCATAACTCCAATTGAAAAAAAATGCTTTCAATTCAATATTTTCTATGAACATTGGAATAATTAGATAGATAGATAGATAGATAGATAGACAAAGGAAATAAAACAACAGATAGAGAGCTAGAACCAATGGAATAATTGATAGAAAGACAAAATGATAGAGTGGTTAATAGAACAACAAATCGATAGAGAAAATGACAAAAGAATAACTGATAGAATGACAGAGCAATAAATAAAATGAGATAACGATAGATAGGACAAGAGAATGAAAGAACGATAGAATGTTTGAAAGACAAATAAATAGAATGATAGACAGAACGAGAGAAAGACAGAACCAGAGAGCAAAAGAACGATGGATATAATGATAGAACAGATACAGAATGACAGAATGATAATAGACAGAATGAGAGAATGATAGATAGAATGAAAGAATGATAGAATGTTAGAATGATAGATGGAATGGTAGAATGATTAATAAAACAATAGATAGAATGAGTGATAAAATGTGAAAACAACAGTTAGAATGACAGAACGATAAATAGAATGATAAAATGAGAATGATAGAATGACAGATGGAACAAGAGAATGATAGGTAGAATGATAGACCGACAGACTGGATGGATGGATGGATGGGTTGCTAGGCAGTTGCTGGTGTTGTGGGAGGTTGCTACTAGGGGTGGGACAATAAATCGATATGGCGATATATCGTGATCCTTCTCCATGCGATACGATAATCGATATCTGGCGCCAAATATCGATATTTTAATTAATACAATAAGGTGCTCTAAATACATTTTCCTGCTCCCAGCGTCTAAAAATGCGTGGAAATCGCGGCCGCGCCATTTCCACATTCTTTCCAAGAGCGCTCTGAGCAACTATGAAGCGCGTTCTCTATGAAGATGGGGAAGCACGAGGAACCGAATGATAAACAGATTTTCAGCCACTGTATTAGCTCTACTGCTATATATACACGTTTATGGAGATGAAAACTAAAAAACTGCCCCGGAACAGTTATCAGCGTGGACCATAAGCACCGATCACGTTATTATTGCAGAGCGCATATTCAGTTCATGAGTAACCTCTCCGCTCGGATCGCAGGTGGATTTCCCTCACTATATGAGAGAGAGAGAGCGCCGCCGGTGCGTCCAGTTTTATGTGAACAACACTGGATGCTCTCCCTCTCTCACAGATATTACAAGTGCGCGTTATGCAGTGTGAACAGTGGGCACCGGCCGGCAGAAACATAAATCTGCACCTATGGCATGGAGGACGAGACAAAACACTGTCAGAGCCGTAATGCGGCGCAGAAGTGTGCAGTGTGTGTGCGCTTGCCGCGCGTCTACATTTGAAATAACCAACCTGAGCGCGCAAAAGACGCGATGTGAACGGCTATTTTTCCGTGCGGGGCTCCGTTTTTATGATGAGAGGAGTAGAAAGGTTGAGAAAGCACTTCAGGTAAATTTTGAAATGTACCAGGTTTATTTATATATACATGGAGAGAGAGAGGCTATATAAGTTAAGCAGTTAAATGTGTTTGTTTACACACAGAGAAAAAGAAAATTGTAAGCTTTTAATAAGTCCAAGAATAAAATTATTAATTTACTCAACATGTTAAAATTGATTTACAGAACTTTTTTTTGCTGTTTTCTAACAGTTTGGACTTGAATAAAGAAAGAAAACTTGCACTTAACCTTTTCACAGGCATTTTGTTTAGACAGATATCGTGATATATCATTATAGGATTTTCTAGAAATATATCGATTATCGCAGAATCGCTGTATCATGATATTATCGTTATCGTGAGCCATGTATCGTGATTATATCGTATCGTGAGGTACCCTGCGATTCCCACCCCTAGTTGCTACCCAAGAAAGATATTCCGTAAATAAATTTCTATGACTTTTCCATGCTGATTTAAGATCTCAGTCATTTCTGTGACTTTTACAGGCCTGAAAATCACTATTTAGAAACTTCCAGGTTTTCCATGAGCGCGTGTGTGTGTGTGTGTGTGTAAACTCTGAGATGTGCTGTGAGTGCTATTCTAATGAAAGCGCTTCTACCCAGCACTACGAAACTCACTGTTGGAACTAATGATGACATTCAGGGCCACTGCGGCCAGGGGTTCTGAGGGAATTTCGACAAAAATGTTCATTAAAAGGTCTAATAATTAAGATATTGATTAATTAGTCCAGCATTGATTTACAGTCACACTTTATCAAGTCAAGGGGTTCTAATTACCGTGCCATTATGCCACAGTCTGACCCGAACATTCTTTTTGTCACTTGTAATGAAAAAGAACATTTCTTTTGGCGCCGTTTGGATTTTTGACCTGTAAAATTTTAATAGGGACTACAGTGGGAACAGGACATGGATTGGCGGTTAAGTCAGGGCGAGGCTAATATCCCTGAGTCTGGTTAAGTGGCTATACACCCAGAGTGCTGAAACGCCTCTCTAGAGGGATCTGATTTAACTACTGACTACTTCCTCTTCTCCATATGAAAACACTGGAGCTGAATGAACAGGGCCCGCAGCCAGCCAACAAGTACAGGCGCCGCTCAGAGCACTTAATAGTGCTTTTTCATTGCATTCTTGAATCCTCCAAAAATACAACAATACAACAAAATTCTCCAAAGTATAATTGGGATGGGTAATAATATACAATTATTACTCTACTTAGATACAAGCACGCACTTTTTGTGGATGACATTCAGTGCTCGGTTAATGAAAAGGCGTTGAACAGGAATTGAATCATATTTTCCACTCCATAGAGTCAGAAAATGGTGCTTCAGACACTTGTGAGTGCAGTCAGGAATCCCAATTTGCCTGCTGGAAATTGGAAATGGTGGAACAGCGAGGCGTGATGTTGTTAAAGTGTGTGTTCTGTCTCAGCGGCCCGGCGGCTGTAGAGCGTGCGTTTGCTTTAAGAGGGACTGTGGTTTGGTGACGGGTTTGGACATGATTACGGTCCCCGCTACGGTCATTCTCTGAACGCTTCACCTCTCCGGCCAAACAAACACAGTCTCGGCTCACAGACTCAAACCTCAGCTGACTGTCCGCTCAATACATACACTCACAGATAGATGGGATGGATGGATGGATGGGTGGATGGACGGACGGATGGAACGATAGAACGACAAACAGATTGATAGAACAATAGATAGATAGACTGATAAATGGAATGATAGAACGATAAATAGAACAAACAGAATGACAGAACGATAAATAGAACGATAGAAAAAAAAGAGAGAATAACAGAATGGTAGTTAAAATGAGACAATGATAGAATGTGATAACGATAAACAGATAGAATGAGAGAACAACAAAGGACCAGAGAAGAACGATAGATGTAATGAAAGAACAACAGACAGGATGACTGAACAATAAACAAAGAATGAGAGAATGATATAATAATAGATAGAATAAATTAAAAGATAGAACAAAAAAAATGATGGAAAAATAGAATGACAGACAGAAAGACAGAATGATAAATAGATAGAACAGTAGATAAAATGGGAGAATAACAGAATTATAGACAAAACGAAAGAATGATAGACCAACAGATAGACGAGAAAGCGATAGATAGATCAATAAATAGACAGAAAGAACAGATAGAATGATAGTTGAGAAATAAAATGAAACAACGACAGATAGAAAAGAACAATAGATATAATAATAAAGTTGACAGAAAAATAGACAGAATGAGAGAATGATAGAATGAAAGAACGACAGATAAAACAAGAGAATGATAGAATGTTAGAAAGAATGACAGATAGAATGGCAGAATGTTTAATAGAACGATAGACAGAACGAGCCGATGATAGAATGATAGATAGAACGAGAGAATGATTAATAGAACAATAGATAGAATGAGAGAATGATATAATGACAGATTGACAGATAGAACAAGGCAATGAGAGATAGAACAAGAGATAGACAGAACGATGGATAGATGATAGAACGACAGAAAAACAGAACGATAGATAGATAGATAGATAGATAGATAGATAGATAGATACAGCCTCCAGCCTTCTTATTTGTCAAAACACATTTAATATAGATATTGCTACAGATCTGACAGGGTAAAATGAGTGAGAACAGCTGTGTCGTATATCATCAAACATCTATACGGAGAAAACATGCAACAAAATTAGAAACAAATCGCAATAAATAGTCTAATGAGAAACGGGGGTGTTCTTTTCTGTCCTAATGAGATGTGAGCAGTATTACACCTCTGTGATTTGACTGGATCTGCACCTCTGTCCATCCGGACCTTTGTTTGCACTCTTTATTTGCATTTCAAAGAGAGCCCAGGGGAACCTGCCTTGCATATTTACATGCGATTAGCAACTTTAAATGAATATGTCAAAATCTGTAAAGTGTTCAACACTGACTTTGACGGGCAAACCTAGGCCACACGCATACATACCCATATCGCTGAAAATAATTTCTTTTTTTCCTTTCCAAGACAAAAAATAGAAAAAAATAAATCCCACTGCATGTATGTCAAATCCTGTCCTCTTTTGAAAATAATACAAGAAGTGAGCGTGTGGGGACGCGTTTTGCAGTGCAATCAATAAATTAAACTATGTGCATATGAATAAAGGCTTTTAGCCAGTAATATTTTGATTAATTAGATGAAGTTGTAAAAAGTGCTGGTTTGGGCATTTTGAAAAGCTTAATGCTAAGGAGCATAACTGACGGTTCAAGGTCGCACAGAACATGCTTAGAATTGTGCGTATGTGGAAGAAACGTCTGCTAGTGCTGTTTTAGATAGATAGATAGATAGATAGATAGATAGATAGATAGATATGATGATGTACATATATATGATTATTGTAGTATTTTCACACTTAATGTTACATTTAAAAATGTTAGTGTTACGTTTAAAAATTGCGACGCTTGCATTTATTTGCATATCTGTCCATGAAACTACTACATTAATAATTTATATTAGTTTGCTTCGATCTATGAAACTACTAATTACACTGATCATTTTTATTTAATATTTACATTTTGTTTGCATTTATTTGCATACCTTTGAAAATACTATTATAATATTTAAAATTGTATTCATATTCTTAAAAAAACTCAATGTTTGATTTTTAACCATTGCCTAGTGCTGAAAAATGTTATATTTAAAAAAAAAAAAAAGAATCTCAGTGTTTGCATTCATTTGCATATCTATCTATGAAACTTCTACACTAATATTTTTATTTAAATATTTTTTATATTATTTATATATTTTATTTGTATATTCTTTAAAAAAAAATCCATATCTACAAAAATACTACATTCATATTTTTTAAATCTAATTTCTATATTTTTTTAATCTTAATGTTTGTATTTTTTTGCCCATCTATCTATGAAACTACTACATTAATCATTTTTATTTAATATTCTTATTTTTTATTTTATATATCTATAAATTTTATATATCTGTATCTATCACTCTACATTAAAATGTTTATATTTTATAGTTTATATTATTTATATTTAAAAAAAAAAAAAAAAAAAACTCAGCTTACAGCTTTCAGCTGTATTACAGAATCAAAGCAGACAGAGACAAAGAACAGCCAGACGAGCCCATCATCAGCTCGGCCATGCAGAAACAGCAAAAAAACACTGACGAAAGTTCAAAATGTTAAGGGGCGTGCCACGCAGAGAGCAAGGGAAAAAAAATCTAAATTTCTGCTCGGCCGAACTTTGTTGGAGCTCAAGAAGTGTGGCATATAAAATATGAACTATGTGATTATTAATTGGGCCCCATTTTGATTTCTGTATTCCGGGCTGCATATTGTTCTCCGGCTCTCCACGGGGTCCGTCTGAGCGCGCACGTGTCGAGGGGTTCGGCGAGCCGCGCGCCTCAGCCATTTAGAGAGCGCCTCGCCGCGCACGCCGCGGAATACCAATGAGCGGGGTTAAAAAGGCACGGCTCCTCTCGGAGATGACTCTCCTTCTCGACGCACCTCCGCCGGGTCTCCACGGACTAATTTTCAAAACCACCTCTTAATGTGGGCTTGTGTCAATCACCTGAACAGACAGCTTCATCCCCAGATATAGAATAGTCCCTACATTAGAGCAATGCACACCGGCTCCTACACAATGGGGCCCCAGCTAAAGGATGAAAAGCCACTTTAATGCCAATTGGGTTTAAAATAATGCCTTATTCATGTGTTCATGCACACATTTATATTATAATGATAAGGGCCGTATCAAAACGTGTAAGATACTGGCTTTTCATTTTTGCGGTTGCGCACACATGCACGCTAAGTATAAATTTCAGAAAGCAAGGAACAATTTCTTTATTCTCCCTTTCCCCCCCACCCGCTCGTCTCTTTCAGATGAATGACCACTCTATAAACTTTCATCTGTTCATGCCGCACGTCTGCTTTCTGACATCTCGTGGCTGTGGCGCTTCCGAATCAAACTTCAAAAGAACCGGCCGCAGATAAAAAAATAATACTATGGGAACTCATTTGGCCCTGAAAGCTGTGTGTTGTAGTCATTTCGCTCCAGACTTTATCACACGCACTTTCAAAGGCCGGGGTCTGAGGCGGAACGGCGAGGACAGGAAATCTCCCATTCAAAGGCGCTTGAAGAGAACAATGTTTATCGCGGTGTCTTGTTATTTTCAAGGAGCTGCATTTAAAGAGAGTCATTTGGCTTGCATATTAGAGCTGGAGCGATGCTTGATGTTACTCGTGCAAGAAATGACCATTTTGCACTTCTGATGGACAGACTTAAGGGTTGAGTTTTGCTTGTACTTTGGTACCATCCATCCATCCATCCATCTTTCATTAATAATTTTTATTTAATATTTTATTTCTTAAAAAATACTAAAACATTACATTAATTTTTTTCAACTCATATATACACACATATTCAATATATATATATATATATATATATATATATATATATATATATATATATATATATATACACACAGTGGGTACGGAAAGTATTCAGACCCCCTTAAATTTTTCACTGTTATATTGCAGCCATTTGCTAAAATCATTTAAGTTCTTTTTTTTCCTCATTAATGTACACAGAGCACCCCATATTGACAGAAAAACACAGAATTGTTGACATTTTTGCAGATTTATTAAAAAAGAAAAACTGAAATATCACATGGTCCTAAGTATTCAGACCCTTTGCTGTGACACTCATATTTAACTCAGGTGCTGTCCATTTCTTCTGATCATCCTTGAGATGGTTCTACACCTTCATTTGAGTCCAGCTGTGTTTGATTATACTGATTGAACTTGATTAGGAAAGCCACACACCTGTCTATATAAGACCTTACAGCTCAAAGTGCATGTCAGAGCAAATGAGAATCATGAGGTCAAAGGAAGTGCCTGAAGAGCTCAGAGACAGAATTGTGGCAAGGCACAGATCTGGCCAAGGTTACAAAAAAATTTCTGCTGCACTTAAGGTTCCTAAGAGCACAGTGGCCTCCATAATCCTTAAATAGAAGACGTTTGGGACGACCAGAACCCTTCCTAGAGCTGGCCGTCCGGCCAAACTGAGCTATCGGGGGAGAAGAGCCTTGGTGAGAGAGGTAAAGAAGAACCCAAAGATCACTGTGGCTGAGCTCCAGAGATGCAGTCGGGAGATTGGAGAAAGTTGTAGAAAGTCAACCATCACTGCAGCCCTCCACCAGTCGGGGCTTTATGGCAGAGTGGCCCGAAGGAAGCCTCTCCTCAGTGCAAGACACATGAAAGCCCGCATGAAGGACTCCAAGATGGTGAGAAATAAGATTCTCTGGTCTGATGAGACCAAGATAGAACTTTTTGGCCTTAATTCTAAGCGGTATGTGTGGAGAAAACCAGGCACTGCTCATCACCTGTCCAATACAGTCCCAACAGTGAAGCATGGTGGTGGCAGCATCATGCTGTGGGGGTGTTTTTCAGCTGCAGGGACAGGACGACTGGTTGCAATCGAGGGAAAGATGAATGCAGCCAAGTACAGGGATATCCTGGACGAAAACCTTCTCCAGAGTGCTCAGGACCTCAGACTGGGCCGAAGGTTTACCTTCCAACAAGACAATGACCCTAAGCACACAGCTAAAATAACGAAGGAGTGGCTTCACAACAACTCCGTGACTGTTCTTGAATGGCCCAGCCAGAGCCCTGACTTAAACCCAATTGAGCATCTCTGGAGAGACCTAAAAATGGCTGTCCACCAACGTTTACCATCCAGCCTGACAGAACTGGAGAGGATCTGCAAGGAGGAATGGCAGAGGATCCCCAAATCCAGGTGTGAAAAACTTGTTGCATCTTTCCCAAAAAGACTCATGGCTCTATTCGATCAAAAGGGTGCTTCTACTAAATATTGAGCAAAGGGTCTGAATACTTAGGACCATGTGATATTTCAGTTTTTCTTTTTTAATAAATCTGCAAAAATGTGAACAATTCTGTGTTTTTCTGTTAATATGGGGTGCTGTGTGTACATTAATGAGGAAAAAAAAATGAACTTAAATGATTTTAGCAAATGGCTGCAATATAACAAAGAGTGAAAAATTTAAGGAGGTCTGAATACTTTCCGTACCCACTGTATATACATACACTTTTTAAAATCTCAATATTTGCATTTATGTACATATTTATTTATAAATATGTAATTAATGTTTCTCTAAATGTTATGCAAATAAATGCAATGTAGGAAAATACAAAATACTAAAAACACTAAAAAAAAAAATTCTAAAAAAGCCTACTAAAAATACAAAATGTATTTAATATTTTATTTTTTTAAATCTGCATTTATTTGCATGATATATAAATATGCCATTAATATTTTTATTTAACATTTTATTTTATTTTTTAAATACTAAAATATTATTTTCATTTTATTCAATATTTTATTAATATTTTTTAAAAATTTTGTATAACATTTCATTTATATTTGTAAATGTATGATTTTAAAGGCATATTTGTTTGCTTTTGTAACCAAATTTGGTTCTGTGTTAGGTCACCAATTTATAAAGTCTGATATCTGAAGTTAAAAACCTAAAAAAAAAAAAAATCCCCGTCGCCACCGAAATCAATCGACAGTGTCCTGCTCTTTCTTTTCCGAGAATGATACATATTCAGCGAATCTGTAACTGTCAAGCAAATTTCTGTCTTTGTTTTGGACAGCTCTCTTTCCTCTTGTCTTGTGACAAAATCTCTCAAGCCCATCAAAACTGTTTATGAATGTGTTGTCGGGAGGCTTTAAAGGATTCGGGAGAGGCAGTCAGGTATGACAGGGCTCTACTCATCAGCATGCGAGCGTATGAAAACATACAGGAGGACATAAAAGCAGCACACACACACACACACACACACACACACACTTGTAAGTAAGTTATGAAAAGAGTGGTCCAAGGATAAGTATATTTTTATAGAAATCACAGACGAGTATTTTGATTCACCTCAGTGTTAATGAAAATAGCATTTATCATGCCCGCCACATATGAGAGCCTGCACACACACATACACACACACACACACACACACACACACACACACACAAAGTACATATATCAGATAGAATTGATTGTCCTTGTATGTGGTGCATTGCATACAGAAATGTAAATTTAATTAAAATGCAATTCAATAGCAATTCAACATTTTCCAGCCCCAACATCAGAATCATTTCTCTTTTGGGTCTTTAATTAATACAGCATACAACCAGACAGATTTTCAAAAACCCAAGGTCTGTTCCTCCACAAGTACCAATGGGGATTACTGAAGAAATTATCTTGTCAAGAACTGAAATACAGAAAGTTATTAAAATCCATTAAGAGGAATTCATGTGAGAACGTATGCACCAAATACCAAAGCAACGTTAAATCCACTAACCAGTCAATGGGGATATGAAATGAAATTGAAATGAGAAAAAGAAGAGGGAAGATATGTTAAAACAAGAAGATCAAAAAACAGAAGTGTGAATGGCTTGAAATGCTTCACAAAGTGCCACTGCTGCTTTAAGTGCACTTGGTGAGCGCCTGCTGATGGGTTAACCAGTAGATATTACGATATATCGTGAATTCAGGATGCCAAAATGAAATAAGCAACATATCACATGAAAAAAATCCTTAATTCAGCAAATAATAAATTAATTTTAAAAAAGACTCTCTTCAGAAATTGGGTGCACACTGGTATGTTTTTAAAGCTAAACATGAACTTTCAAAGTTAAACATAAAAATAACCTACTTTTCTTGCCGTGCTAAATTAACACATCCAATGTCTGTATCCCCCATTAAAATGGTGATTTTGGCCTGTCTGACTGAGGTTGTTTTCTTCTCATTTTTCTTTGTCCAACAATTAAAATGAAAGTAAAATGATCGAACAAATATTTTCTGTTTAATTTTATTTTAATAACAATAATAATAAAAATATAATAATTTATTTCATTTCGATGTTTAGCTTAACTTAAAATCATAACAAAAACTTATTTTTAATTTATTTTATTTTCCTTAAATTATTTCATTATTTTATTAAAACCTCTCAAAGTTTGCATTTATTTGCATATATATATATATTTATTTATATATCTAATTAATTAATTTTCATTTAATATTTTATTTACATTTATAATTATATAATATTTTACTTAAAAATCTCAATGTTAGCATTCCTATCTGTCTATCTGAAAATACATTACAATTTTTTTTCATATTTTATTAATTTTTTTTAAATCTCTATTTTTGATAAGACATTTGTTTACTTCTGTAAAGAACGACTTAGAAATATAATGTTTTTATCATAGCATTTTATTTAACATTATATTTTATTCATTTTGAACACCCACCAGATATAAACCTTAAATAAATAAGCTCATATAATATTTAGTTTGACCACCTGAGCTTGACGATCAACATTTTATGAAGGTTAAGCATCTGTGTTCACTGATCATTTTCTAAGAAAGTAAAA
The DNA here is from genome assembly GCA_039654775.1 of Spinibarbus caldwelli. Lineage (NCBI taxonomy): Eukaryota > Metazoa > Chordata > Actinopteri > Cypriniformes > Cyprinidae > Spinibarbus > Spinibarbus caldwelli. The sequence goes on from CM077233.1 coordinate 4,183,265, forward strand.
TATATTGATCTTTTTAGAAGTTTTGTGGAAAGTTTCATAAAACAAACCAAAAAAACTTCACATTAGTCAACGGCTGCATTCACACCATCTTAACATTATTGAAATACATCACTAAAAAGAAAAACCCATTCACTTCCATACACCCCTTTCCAACCTCCCAGTTTCCCACTGGTAAATACAACTTCACTTTGTCATTTATGTGTGTGTAGCTCGTAATCATGCTACTGACTCTTGAAGGTCTCATGAAAGTGTGAGCGAGTCTCTGGTCCCTCCAGAGCATCCTTATATCTTAAAGCGAGGGTTTAACAGAAGGGAGTGACTGTAGTGTCAAAGTAAGGATTCCTCAGAGTGTCAGCACAAAACTAAATCATTGATTCAAATACAATACTGCTGAGGTGGTTCCAGTCCTCACAGCCTGATGTGCCCATCAGCAGAATCACACAGAGCTCCAAACCCAAACAAATATATACACTGACAAATGAGACGTACGGCCCACCGCAGGCCATTACGGACTCCACTTCATCTCAGCCCCCTTAAAAATAAGTGATTAATCTGTGATCGCCTCAGCCAACCTTAAAACTCTGTTATTATGGATCCGTTCCAACACGCAGTGAGCTGACTACATAGGCAGCATTTTAAGGCATCATACAGTAGGTGCACCTTCAACACAAAGGCTGTTCCAGCAGAAGCCTGCAGCGTAATTATACCTCATTTTAGACAATGTACACTTCACTGTGAAGGAAATCCCGACAGATAGACAGACAGATAGATAGATAGATAGATAGATAGATAGATAGATAGACAGACAGACAGACAGACAGACAGACAGACAGAGAGAAAAAAAAAATTATACAATTTTTTTTTTAAGATAAGTGATTGCAAACAATTTATTTTAGCTACATTTAAAAAAAAAACATGTTGAAGGTTAGTCAACTAAATTTGTGTATTTAAATGTAGCTAAAATAAATCTCTTGCAACCACTTACCTTTAAAGAAATTAGTAACTTCAATGATTTTTTTTTTTTCATTTTTGGATTTATATGGATTTATTTTTAATATATAATTATATTATTTTATTGTAATTTTTGCAGCCCTAGTCTAAATAGTTAAAAAATATATTTATTATTTTATATCTGTAAGCATTAAATAAACATCAAAATAAAATAAAATAAAAAAAGAATAAAAATAGTTTGAACAAATTTTATTAGATATATATTCTATATCATTTCATTTTAATTGAATAAAGTCAATAAAGACATAACCTTGGAGGTCAGATAGTCCAAAATAACCACGTTAGGTGACCATGTTTAGCAATCTTGAGTCTTCAAGATACATGTGCAATGAATTATGCTTTATTCAATTAAAATGAAAGTTAAAAAAAAATGAAAGTTTTTGAAATATTTTTAATTAAAATAAATATTAATAACTACAAACCAATATAATTTGGTTCCAAACTATTTATATTATATTTTATTTCATTTAATTTAATTTTGATGTTTATTTAAAGGGGTCCTATTATGCTTTTTCAATTCTTTTTGAATTTTAGTCAGTGTGTAGTGTGTATGTTTGGGCATAAAGAAAGATCTACAAAGTTACAAATCTCAAAGTCCACCCCAAAGGGAGATATATAGTTTTTAAAAAATCCCTTTTCAAGAACTACAACGAACGGCTCGTTTAGACTACAAAGTTGTTTTCCTGTATTTGTGACATCACAAATTGGCCCATTAGAATATCATTAAAATAAATCCCGCCTCTGGAAATTCGAATGCACGTTTCAAAATCGAAACCTGGTGCTGGTGTTTTATATCACTGTATTTCTGAAGGAAACCGACTGTCTTCAGAAAATTTTGGATGTCATTTTCATTTCATCTTGCATGTAATGTCTGATAAAGCAGCGTTTGTGAGCGGAGCTCTGCTTTGTGTACAGCGTTACCTGAGAAACCTCGCTCTCTCCTGCTCCAACAGTGCCTCCCGCTGGCAGAGAATTAATTTGCTTTTAGTCATTCTGCCAAGCTGTTCGCCAGTCACAACGCACTGGGACAGCTAACAAATCACAACACATTTCGTTTTTCGGAAGGCGGGCCTTCATCAAACCCTGAACTAATCGAGCCGTCTGTGCCAGACTGGGGAGAATGGTACAGTAATAATGTAAATCATGTGAAAAATAATGCGATTTTCGAACCACCAAGCATGACAGCATGTTCTAGTACACCCCTAAAAAGAAATCAAGACTTCGTAAAAGAGCATAATAGGACCCCTTTAAAGTTTACAGATAGAAAAGAGTATTTTATTATTTTATTTAGTATTATATTTTATTTATTTCGAATACCCAGCAGATATAAAATAAATCTAAAATAAATAAACTCGTATAATATTTAGTTTGACCTCCTGAATTTGACTATCAACATTTTCTGAAGGTTAAGCACCTCTGTTCAATGATCATTTGCTCAAAAAGAAAAAAATATATTAACGTTTGTGAAAAAAAGTCCTAAGTAGTAAACTTCTACAGCCAGTTTCTTGCAGCTAAATTGCAATCTTGATGGCGCAACAGTGAAAGATGACAGAATTTAGCTAAACAAGTTATATTTAATAGCCAATCACTCCTTGAATACTGAGGTTTGTTACCAGCACAGAACACAAAAGCAGACTTATTAAATACAGTACGCTTAGCAGCATCACACACTTGCAATGAGTTGGTCTAGTGTTTTGTGTAAAGTGTTTCTGGCCTCTGCTTCCCACACTGACGCTTAAACAAGCACGACGTCTGCCGTCTTTAGCAGTACCCCGGACACAGGGAAAACATGGCCGCACGTGTAGCAATCGTCCCCGCTGTGAGTCTGAACACAACATAACACACAACTTATCTCCCTCACTCATTCCATCAAAATCACTCTTTTTCCTGTCTCTCTGACTCTATTTTCTCAGTCTGTACTAATAAAAACCCCTTCATCCCACATACTGAGTTTGTTCTTTTTCCCCGTTATGGACAGAGATGACACACGACACAAGACGTGATGAGAAAACTGTGGGGAGGCTTCCAGTAGATTGATTCTCCCATCTCCTCATTCTTTTCTAGTTAGTCTTTTATTGACTACAAAGGTAGGGGCGAAGCACGGGGAGAGGACGGGCCTGGCCTGTTTAATCCTGAGGGCATTGCAGGAAGGTGATCACTTCTTAAGGCCTACAAGGAAATCAGCGGCATGGAGGAGCACTTAAGCTGCTTTAAAACACAGGATGGGAAGAGTTCAGCACCGCTTCTCACCGGGGACGACGAAAGACAGACAAAAACAATGAAGATGACTGAAGGAGAAAAAGAGACACAGCGAGACGGAGGGAATTGGAAGGTAATCTGGTTCACCCAAACGCCATCCGCTACCCATTTCACTTCCACAATGTAGTATATTAACAAGTCAAACGGGAGATGAAAGGATATGGAAACAGGAAATGGATTGTGAAAGTGGATGTTACATCCCAGATTAAGAAATATAGTTTGGGAACACTAATTTTCTATCTAGTAGAGTCTCAGCAAAAAAGGTACAAAAGCTGTCACTGAGGTGGCATCTTTTCAAAAGGATCACCTTTGTACCTAAAGCATCCATATTGGTACCTTAAAGGTACATATTAGTACCTAAAAGGCACAAAAGCGTAGCTACCTTTTGAAAAGGTACCACCACAGTGACAGCTTTTGTACTTTTTTTTCAGAGAGTCTATCTTCTATCTAGTAGTAGGCCTACACTTTTTCAGAAAATGTATATCTCCTATTACCAAATTATTTTTAATATCTTATTTAAGCATAAACCTAAAAATAAATAAATAAATACAAACGTTAAAGTAAAAAGAACAAATTTAAGACATTAATGTATTAATAGTAGTACTAGTATTTAATTATAATGAATTATTTAATAATCATTTCATTTTCTAAAAAAGAAGTCTTAAAACTTTATGAAACATTTCTTCTCAGATACACAGGATTGTGAAAAGTGAATTTTACATACAGTACCAGATTCAGGAGGGATTGCGATTTTTTTATTTTTTTTATTAGGAAATGTAGTTTGAGAATACTGATTTTCTAGTATCGTTGAGTATTTCTGTCTTATTTTTTCAGTCAAAAAATAAATAAATAAAACATCTCTAAAGCCCTAAACACGCTGCACAATTTTCGGCTGTCCCAGACGAAAGATTGGCATTGTGAAACAATTGTGGCCAATCAGAAATCACCACGATTGCTTCACGATACCAGTCTTTCGTCTGGGACAGCCGAAAATCGTGTAGTGTGTTTAGGGCTTAAAACAAGACAAAAACTTTTTCCTGAAAATATATCTCTTGATTTTTTTTTTGAACCAAGATAAAATACTTATTACTTACAATATGATATTTTCCGTGTGAATTGCAGGAAACGTATCAGTGTATTATGATGCAATGCTTCATCTATAACAGTGAAAAAATACAGGCATTCAAGAACTGAAACAAAAGTCATGAAAATCATTCTTCATTCCAGTATTTTTTTTTTTTAACAACAAATGGGACTGTTCTCATGAATGAACTTCTAAAGGAGGAAGATGGTTTTGCTCAGACAAAGGAGTATTTTGGTCTAGCTGACGGTCTGGCCTGCTGCATAAAGGACACAAAAAGAAAACAAAGTCCTTGATCTGTCAACTAACTATTCTACCGGTTGACGGTGTTATTTATCTAATTGCAGGCTCAGTGGATTTCAGGGATTTAGATACACAGATTAAACATCGCACCTGCCGTTCAACCCTTCAACTTTTACCATTTTCCTCCTGCTCCACATCCCTCTACCCCCGGCCATGTCAGGCAGACAGCGACGGCGATTACCCAGTGTCCTCTGGGAGTGAGAAGAGGACATGCGGTAAGCTCTCACCATGCAGCTTAAACTCTATTGCACTTCAAGGCAGATCAGTCGTGTTTATTCAGGGCTAACCCAAATGCTTTTCCAAATGTAATTCTTTCTTTATTTCTAGATCTGACACAATGTGAAGAAATAGATATCACAACCTTAGTTGTTTGATATGGATCATATGCATCTTATGTTACATTCAGGCACCAATTCACTAGTTATTTTGTAGTAAATTGGCTTTGAAAAGGTAAAAACCTAGCAGTGGCCACTTATTTTATTCGGCACCGGTCGAAGTTGGCAGAGAAAAATAATCTTACATTAACTGATGCAAATGATTCACATCTTTTTTTTTTTTTCCCTGTAATGACACGTTTACATGGAGTATTCCTTCTATTAATAATCTCTAATAATGACAAAAATATAAAAATTGTATTTCTTAAAAATATTAAAAATTAATATAAATATATTTAACACTATATATATATATATATATATATATAAATTTTAATAATATCATAATCTAAATATATATATAAATATATATAAAATAATTATATATATATATATATATATATATATATATATATATATATATATATATATATATATATATATATATATATATATATATACACACACACACACACACAAACACACACACACACACACACACACACACACACACAATTATGTATATGTGCACAAACATTAATGTAACATATTTTACATATGTATATTTTATATATATTTTATGCAAATCATCACTTATCTATAAAAATATCTATATATTTTTTTCCACTTCCACCATTGGCAGCTGTGAGAAAGTTAATTTTGAACCCCGCTTAGATTTGCATGTCATGTTATCAGCTAACACAAAGGTTAGCACAACAACGCTGGTTTAGCGACTGTTTTGATATTAATTTCCGTTTACACCGCCGTCTTCCAGGACTGCTTGATCACAGGCCACACGCGTTCCTTCAAACCTTTACGTTCTCGCCGTCAAACGTGTGAGCGCAATGCACAAAGCATCTGCCGCATTAACCTGTTCACCTTCACGCATGTGCAGCACTCGTGTAGTAGGAAGATCCATCCCACACAACAAATCTCTCTGATAATGATGCTTTTTTCCTCTGGAAAACCGCAACTTTGTAGCATCTATTACAGAGGAAATGAGTGCTGTTTAGCACTAAACTCTCCTAAATAGCCCCCTGTGAGGCGTGTATCAACACACGGCTGAGCAATGATGATAAAACGCCCACCATACATTTGAGGGGATAAAATAAGGAATTAAAGTGTGTGATAGATACGACTTCAGTGGAGTGGGAGAACAAAAAGTAAACTCCAGATAGAGCCGAAAGGTCAGCGGCCGCCATCATGTTTGAAAATGATGAGCGACACGTGGAAAGCGTTGGTGGGCTCTCGGAGTCTTTCACGAGGCCACGCTGAGACTGAGCAAAGAGCCGGCTGTCCGAACACATTTCCAAGTCTGAGAGAGCGACTTTAAAATTAATGAAGGGGGAACTCTGACTTTTAGTCAATGTAAAATTTTCATTAATGTTATTATTCCGCTGTCTGCGTGGTGCTGAATTTATATCACTTCACGTTCCGCGCTCTGAATTTTTATGCCCTGAATCTTGAAAATCACTGGAGTCACAGAGGTGGGAGTGAAAGAAAGAAAGAAACTTCTTTTCTAAAGTTCTGTGCGCTGCAGAAAATCTGTATTTTTGCCTTGTTTTCCAGTTAAAATATTTAAAAATCCTTAAAACAGAATACATTTACTGAAGAAGAAAAACAGACTTGTATTGTATCTTGAATATAAATGCATTTGGTCTTTCTGCACTGGCAGATTTTTTCCACTCGTTTTTAATGTTTCTTTTACTGCCAGTGCAGTAAGGCAAAATACACACATTACATTGCTAATCCAATACATATGTTAATGATTTATAAATATTTTAAATTGAAAATCAGTAAAAAAGATGGATTAAAGGGATAGTTCATCCAAAACAATTCTGTTATTAATCACCCTCAAGTTGTTCCAAACCTGTTCTTTTCAGGTAAAAAAAAATAAATAAATAAAAAAAAATTATATATATATATTTATTTATTTATTTAGGTGTTGAACACAGAAGATATTTTGAAGAATGTTGGTTATCAAATAGTTGCTGGTAGCCATAGTATGGGAAAAAAAAAAATCTGTGGAAGGCAGTGGCTACCAGCAACTATTTGGTTAACAGCATTCTTTAAAATATCTTCTTTTGTGTTCAACAGAAGAAAAAAAAAATCATAAAGGGTTTAAAACAAATTGAGAATCCCTTTAAGAAGTCATTTTTTTGCAGTGTTACATTTTCACAATTTAAGAGCCCGTTGACATTTGACAACTGAATTTGGCCCCCAACCTACCTCATATTTATCATATTATATTATGACCAAAATGTATGGTCACAGTATAGTGAATTTAAATCAAGTTTACAGTATACATAATTATTTTCTGGGAAAACAACATCCAATTGTTTTGAATATTAAATAACCATCTATTAAAGGCATTTTTGGATAATTAATTGAATTATATACTTCAACAAACTGATAACTCTTTTAAGTAATTTAAATCCTTATTAAAACTTGTAAAAATACATTTGAGACCCTGCATTTAGCTAAAATGCTCTTATATGAAATGCATCCATTTGGGGTCAAATAAACCCAAATCTGCATAATTATGCAAGCCTTCATTAAGAATGTTTAAATCTACTTAAGACAAAATCTGAATCTACTTCTTATACATTTACATTTGACATTTATTCATTTAGCATATGCTTTTATCCAAAGCAACTTACAAATTAGGAATGCAAGCAATTCATCATAAAGAGGCAAATAAACACGAGAAGTGCTCGTAGTACAAAGTTTCAGATTTGTAAGACTCAACCCACTACTTTCACCCATTACAGTCGCACAGCAAACACAAAGTACACACACATATTATGTCTACATATCATCAGTCACACCTGCCACTTCTGCATTAAATCTGAGGTCTGTACGATTTCCCTGCCTGATACAGTCACATGTATTCCAGCACTAAATGAATTAATAATCTTGAAAAAAAAAAAAAAACACAGATAAAGAGAGAAAGAAAGCACAACAGCTCCACAGCTGTACAGAATCGATTCTCTGTGGTGTTTAGGGTGCCGATGGCTGCGACTGAAGAGGCCCCGTGCTCTTGGGGCGAAAACGCTCTCTGTCAATAGCTCTGAAATGCTATCCTTGTCTCAAGTAGCGCTCCACTTCACAGAGGACTGCTCCATTCTGTGGAGCCTCTAATAACAACTCTCTTCAGATATGAGGAAAACAGCGCCTACACCCCAAAAGAGCGCTATCAGCCAAACACCGTCAATTGAGTAGAGGATGAATATTTTTCTTTTGTCAGAGGGCGAAACTTTGGAAATTACATCTGAGTTTATGAAAAGATTAGAATGTAGATGAATCTGCATGCACAAGAATATGTTCTTCTTCATGTAATCTATGACTGGAATTACTGATGTATATCATAAAGGGATTGTTCACCCCAAAACTTTAATTCAATCACCCTCAGGCCTACCAAGATGTAAATAATTTTGTTTCTTCATGGAAACAGATTTGGAGAAATTTAGCATTACATCACTTGCTCACCAGTGGATCATCTGTAGTGAATGGGTGCCGTCAGAATGAGAGTCCAAACAGCTGATAAAAACATCACAATAATCCACACCACTCCAGTCCATCAGTTAACGCCTTGTGAAGCAAAAAGCTGTGTCTGTAAGAAACAAATCTATCATTAAGGCATTTTAACTGTAAACCACTGCTTCTGGCCAAAATATGAGTCCATAATTCATAATAATGCTCTCTCCAATGAATAAGTCCATCCCCCGTGACGCTCTCATGTCAAAATCATCTTACATATTTTTTTATAAAACTGTTTTGGACTGTTTTTGCTTGTAAATGGTGCTTGATCAGTGCATATTTCTCTCCTGATTCACTGGAGAAAGCAATATTACATATGAAGGACTGATTTTAGCCAGAAGCAACAGTTTGACAACTGTTAAAAATGTGTTAATGGTGGATTTGTTTCTTACAAACACACAGCTTTTCACTTCACAAGATGTTAATTGATGGACTGGAGCTGTGGATTACTGCGATGTTTTTATTAGCTGTTTGGACTCTCATTCTGACGGCACCCATTCACTGCAGAGGATCCATTGGTGAATCAGTGATGTAATGCTAAATTTCTCCAAATCTGTTCTGATGAAGAAACAAACTCATCTTCATCTTTAATGACATGAGGGTGAGTACATTTTCAGCATCTTTTAATTTTTTGGTGAACTATTCCTTTAAATTACAAGAAAAAATGTGCTGCAAATTGTGTTTAATGTTGAGAGAAAAAAACAGAATAATTGTTTCCAGACAGGAACGCTCCCCTGTTGCACAACAGCTGCATCAAATGCCAAAGCATGTGTAAGACGGCACACAGATGGTGTTGCCATGTAAACAAAAGCAAAAAGCTCCAGAAATGTACTGAGCAATTACATGCAAGCAGACAAGTGAGTGTTTAAAATAGCACACAACCATACTATTCTTACAATTCCTGCAGTAAAGGGGGACGTATATTGTGTAAAATATGCATGCTGTCTGTATGCATGCAAAACAAACGAAAAAAAAAGTTTTTTTTTTTTTTGACAAGTGTTTACTTCATCTGACTGAAAAAAAAAAATCGAACATTTTTAAATACAGGACGTAATTTTATAACGTCATATCAATCCTTTAATTTCTCAGATGATATCTACACATCACTACTGATGAGGTCATGTTGCAACACTGTAGCAAACTGCAATTTTTCTAGTTAAAAAGGCAACTGTTGCACATACTATATTTAAAGAAAACTATTTTGTATGAAATGTGCATGAAGTAAACAGTAAGCTTGCATTCCCATCCAAACAGACAAACAAAAAAACATGCTGATAAAAAATTCCATGACCCTGAGAAATCACCATTCTACCAGCTATCCCGCTTCCTCTTTAATCTCAGGGATCAAAGTTGGGTCAATAAAAATCATCTTAGCGTTTGCTCAAAAGGGGAAAAGAGCATTTGCTTTCGCACTAATTGGGAAGCATCATATTTGTTCGTAAGAGTAAGCTCATTTAAATCCTAATAAGCTTTTTAGATTCTCGTCGGGGGATTTGCAAGCGCGCCATTGTGCATTGCGTGTTATTGATAACAGGCCTTGTTGTCGGACGTTCAAGTTTGTTAGTTTGGCCTAAATCAATGTTCACTTCATGGGTCTAATTTGGCGAATCTGTAAGGAAAGAAAAGCCGGAAAATGAAGTAGGTATTGAAGTTTTAATAGGCGTGTCAATGTCCTGCTGTTTGTCTGGCTGAGAAAATCCACAGGAATGAGCCTTAGAAATACAGCTGCTCCAAGATTATGTTCATTAATTCAAATCCCACCACAATCTGGGAACATGCCCAATCTGTAGGAGGAAGTGTGCTTGAGAATGGTAGCGTGCATAGAGACTAGTAAAGTAAAGATGACAAATGGGTTGAATCACAGGTACTGGTCACAATGATTGTAATTTTTAACAGGTAAAAGACTGTAAAAATGCTACAATAGAAACCTATTAATTGGTTCCTTTATGCCTTATGGTGAAAAACTGTAAAAGATTCATGTAATTTTACTGTAAAATACTGTCAAAAGTACAGTTTTTACAAGTGTAAAAGAGCAAGCCATCTTAGCATTTACAGCAAATTGTGACAGTTTTTCATTATTTTATAAATGAAAATGTACAGTTTTAATCTAAATTTAAGTTCAATTGGTAAAACTGAACCATTTGTTTTGGGTTTTTGTACAGTGAAATTCTGTCAACCACAGATGCCAGTTTTGTTTTTTTGATGGTGCAGACAATTGAATAATGCACTAAAACACACACATTAGACACTCTGGAGATCTTTATATAGATTTAAATGTTACAGATCACAAGATAAACTGTTGCAATTTGATTAGAAATTTACAGTTTAAGAACATCTCTGCTTATTTTTAACCAACTTTGTATTGTTAGATGTTGGTGTGCCTTTTCCCCCATTTATTTGTCAGCAAAATAACTTTTGACAACAAATAAATTGGAGTATCGGGTGCAGATAACATGGAGAAAGAGTACACAACTTACATTATACAAAGCTGACTGAAAATCGGTGAAGTGGCCCTTTAAAAGAACAGTTAAAATCATAAAAAAATGATCATGTCATTTCATACTTGTTTAGCAGATTATTTTATCCAGGGTGACATACAAAAGAGAAACAAAAGCAAATCAAAGAGCCAACAATTTTTGGCTCTTTGACGATTCACTTTTCTTCTTCTTGACTGCCGTTGTATTGTTGTGATTTTCAGAAAAGGGAGAAATTTTAAAATCTCCTTTTGTATAACACTGGTTTGGAACCACAATTATAATTTTTTAGGGTGAACGTTTCCTTTAACGTGTTCACTTCTATACAGTACATCCACTTGGCTGACAAATCACCTCGCAATTGAGTGAGTGCTCACAGTGTCAAAGGTTATCAGTCTGGAGAAAGAACCGCAGGACACTGATATCGATGAGGGATCTTGTCAGGCTCAACATTTGAAGATTTAACAAAACGTGTCACATGTTAAATGCGTATGCCATACAGCCCTTAGCATGCAATACGATGGATCACTCGCCGCTCCAGGGGTTTGAGCGTGAGACAATGTGCCAGTGCATTTCATCTATAACCAAAAATGACCATACAATCCTAGTGGACCACTGATTTAGGCAGTAAAACATGGCATATAACTCATTTCTCTGGAAGGGAATGGGATTGTGGTTAAACTGTGGGCTGCTTTACTGTTTACAAAATGTAGGAAGTGTTCACACACTTTTGATCAATGAATTGCCATGATTTTTCTACTCCACACAAGGACTCAACAAACAAAGAGTTTTGACAAAAGACTGATGGCAAATCTAAACTCGGCCAGCTCAAAATACACCAATCCCAGAGCAAATACACAGATTTTTAAGTCCCTAACCGATTTCCTTCTTTGATGTATAGGTTGCATTAAAAATGAACATAGTCAATGTCCATAGCCATAGAAAAAAAGAAACAAATCCTGATGTCATCTTTGCCCAACTATCAAAAATCAACTTGTTGGGCAAATTATAAAACTCTGCCAACATCAGAAAACCATATTTCCTTTTGTTTTTCTCCAGTCCTGCTGTCAAAATGTAAAGAGACATTCACAAAAGACATGCACATATTGAGTAAGCCAACTGAACATAGATAAAGGTGTTAGCATGCAAAGCGAAATTGAGGTAATGAGCAAAAAACTACAGTATGTGTGTTTAATGTACACAGTAACAGTTTACAGTTGCACTTAAACTGTTTATGAGCTTTACACTGTACATTAGTTGCTTATTAGTCATATTCAGTCCCAAACTGTGAATTTAAAAGTGCTCAATTATAGAAAAAAAAAAAGCAATGGAACATGAAAACATAAAAAGAGAAAGGATAACCTCTAAACATCTTATAATCTGTTAGACAATTCTAAGTTGGATATTTTTAAGATGAAGTTCTCACTTTAAGAGAAAAATCCTCAAGTAAATAAAAATATAAAAAATTTATAATTTTTTTGTTTTATATTTAACTAATTGCCAAATTAATAAAATAAAATAAAATAAAGTGTATGCTAAAACACAGAAACTGGAGAAAAAAATGACAAACTTGTGTAATATGAAAAGCATAAATGAGAATCAATAATCTATTTCCTATACTTGATTCTAAGTGTACAGTTGTTTTAGTTGGGATATTTGTGATGATTTTTTCACTTTAAGTGACAAATCCTCCAGTAATAAATAAATAAAATGAATAAATTTTCATTTTTTTTTTTTAAATTTACCTAATTCCCACAGATTTTTCAAGTCTAAAGTAGATAGGAGAGAAACATAAAACAAACCATAAAAATTTGAATTAAATTCCATTATTTTTCCATGTTTTCCATGTTTGTAGGAGCCCTGTGTATCCTAAAACAGAAACTGAAATACAAATTACAAACACCCACAGAGCATCAAAGCCATAAATAAGAATCAATAATCTATTCCCTATGTGTCATTCTAAGCTTGCAGCTGTTTTTGTTGGGATATTTGTGATGAATTTTTCACTTTCACAATTCCAGACGACGAGGTCGATTAAGAGACTCCAGCTAATGGCACTGGGCTGCGTGCTGAGAACTTCTTTCTGAAAACAGATCCTGGTGGCGAACAAAACAATAACAGGTTTTTCTCATTCGCTTAAAAGCCACATAAAGCTTTACTGATAAGAAATATCGCACGCTTCCATAAGCTATCAACTTCCTCTTCGCCCTTAATAGAGAATCTCTTTCAAAGCTAATCTTTCAGAATTACACAATTTGGCTATTAGAAAAAAGCCACGGAGGTTCAGATTCTTTCCCCAGATGAATGCATTAGTGTGCGCAGGGCAAGCATCTATTGTGATGTCCGTTTACACTATTGTGAGGCGCAGTCACTCTCGGCGAAGCCTAAAAGGTGCGGGCAACGAAGGGTCAGGGCCGTTCTAACTGTGTCCATATCTGAGACGAAATCAACAGATCTCGTATCTTTTCTCTCCGACTTCTCTCCTTCTGCGCTGAACACACAAGCAACCCTGGACTTTCCACGGCTGTATCAATAGGCCGATATGTACCAAGGTCAGAGTGTAATCTTCTTGAATGGAGCCGACATCAGAATAATGTCCAGAGAATGTTTACAAAGACAAATCTGCCCGTCTGCCGTGAGGCCGAGCGCCGCAATGGAGATCTTTAATGGAAATAAGTGTTAACACAGACACACCTGCACCAACACTTTGTGTTTTCCCTCCGAGGAGCATCTGGACGGACGAAGTGAACTCTGATTCAATTAACTCGTCCTGTAACAAGGGCCACAGTGAGAGGAGTCGGACGCGGAGGACTACTCAGCTCTAGCCTTCCTTGGCGCCCTCGTATGAAAGGAGAAGCTCTGGGTAAACAAATATACGAGTGAATGTGCCCTGAACAGGCAGAGCAAAGGTAACTTACTGCAGCGCTGGAAATAAACGCGTGATGAGAAATCAAAATGCAATTAAAGCTCAAGTGTGTTATTTTTTTCTGGTAAAAATACTCTTTCCCATACCAGCTTAATAGGAGACACCTATAAGTAGGACTTTCATAGGTTGATCGCACTAAAACGTGTAACACTGTGGTGGTTTTAGTACACTGGTTTGACCTGAGCATCACTAACAGCCCGAGACAGCAACACTGACTCGACCAATGGCGTGTGTTTGGGGCGGGACTAATCGTTATCTGACCAATGGCAGACCTGGAAGAGTGTTCAGAAACCTGTTTGAAAATAATCATCTACTTTGCAAAAAAAGATACACTACCGTACAAAAGTTTGGGGTCAGTATGATTTTAAAAAGAATTAATTCATATATTCAGTAAGGATGCATTAAATTGATCAAAAGTGACATTCGTTACATTTATAATGTCACTAAGAAGATTTCTTTTTCAAATAAAATGCTGTTCTTTTGAACAAAAAAATCCAGAAAACCACAGTTTGCACAAAACTATGAAGCAGCACAACTGTTTTCAACATTGATAATAATAAAAAATGTTTCTTGAGCAGCAAATCAGCATATTAGAAAGATTTCTTAAGGATCAGGTGACACTGAAGACTGGAGTAATGATGCTGAAAATTCAGCTTTGCATCACAGGAATAAATTGCATTTCAAAATATAAAATACAAAACAGCTATTTTAAAAGGTAAAAATATTTGAGAATATTACAGTATTACTGTATTTTTATCAGATAAATGCAGAATTGGTGAGCATAGGAGACTTCTTTCAAAAATTTTTTTTTTTTTTTAACTGAGTTGCATCTTGCAAATAACTCACAATTCACTTTTTTTTTTTTTGAGTCGATGAGTTGTTAATTTCAAGATGTCGAATGTATAATGTGTAATTGCGATTTTACATCTCACATTTCTGCCTTTTTCTTAGAATTCAGAGTTTACATCTTGCAATTAACAAATCACATTAGTGAGATATCTTCCACTTCTGAAAAAAAAAAATCTGAATTGTGAGATATAAACCTTTTTATATATTTCTGGAAATGGCAGAAATATGCTTCCTTTGCTTACAAACTCAAATAATCTAACGAGAGTTAGAATGTAAGTATTGGATAAAAGAATATGAACACAATATTGAACATATAACTGCATATTAAACATTACTGTGCTGCATCATGCAGCATTTCTGCTTTCAGTGTGAACAGACAAATTACTTTGTGGCTGGAAACTTGTCGTGTCTGGTTAGGCCACGGTGTAAGAATGAAACGCTGCCAGTGACGATAGTCCCCTATTGTGGTGTGACAAACCAGAGCGCCGGACCATAAATCAACTGGTGAAGGACACCAACACGAGACACCAGAGGCTCTGAGAGAAAGGGGCGGTAAAGACACCGCGAGCAGAGCGTTTGTAGCTCTCTGTAACAGCAACGGCACGTTTTACACGTGTAGATCAGCTGTCATCTCGCACTTTTCTCGCTTTGGTTCTGGAGAGACGTTCAGAAAACAAACCATTTAATGGTGAGGAGGATTTTGGGGGGCCGCTGTGCAGAGGCAGTACTGCGGGGGGTTTCGGGGAGAGAAGGGGCTTTTTATCAGCGCCGAGCCGAACGACACTGTGTCACATCCTGTCTGGAACCTTTCATGTTTCACTTCACTGCACACTTCACAATCCCTCTCCTTCCCTCGGCTGCCACCGAATACATTAGTCTTGTTGTTCTGGCAGTTGTCATGTTTTGAAGACATTCAAGTAAAATACAGAATAATAACAATAGCTGTGATAAAAGCTAATGCAAGTGCAAAGAGAGGAGAAGCCTCAGCTCTATATATGTGCAATCCAAACAAAATGTTATATATATAGCATGATATAGATAATAACAGTTAAGTTTGGAATAAATAAAAAGGAGAAAAGCCAGAATTTTATCAGTTTTCCATAGAAATATAAGCTTGATGTATGATTGAAGAAGAAATACAAGAAATTAAACACAAAAAATAATAATTTAGGAAGTAAAAGAAGTAATTTAATATCTTAAATTTTAACAGTGAGATTATTTTTTATGCACTTTCCTTTTCCTTAGTAGTCTTTACAAATAAAATCGCATAATCAACAGAAAAAAAGTAGGGTGGGCTATTTTTTTCCCCGCATCAGAATTAATTGGATTGTGAAAAGTGGGGATGGGGTTTTTTTTTTTTTTTTTTTAAGTCTAAATAGAAAGACGTCTCAGAGGCGGGGCAAACTATTATAAAATATTATGAAGCTTAACATACTTTTTCTTTAGAATAGCATGCACTAATGAACGGTTCACAATAAGCGCAAAAATGTGAGCGGAGAAAGTTATTAATTTTCATTTTAAACTGACTTTTAACACCAAAATATTAAGATCATGTTTCATGTCATGCAGTATTTTTACTCATAGTGTGAAGAGACATTTTTTTTTGTTCAAATATATTAATATATTTTAATGACATATGTCACATTCAAATATTAATAATATAATTAGAGTAGTGAGGTTCTTTTTTGCCTTTTATACTTCAAGTGCCAATTCTTGAAATATTACTTGACAGAAATCTGCTGTGTTTGTAAAACGTGTGTGTGTGTGTGTGTGTGTGTGTGTGTGTGTGTGTGTGTGTGGAGAGAGGTTTCACTGAGAACTGTGGGAGTGTGTAAGTGTCTTTCTGATCCATGACATCTGTTCCTCCCTGGCAATCTGTGGAAAAACCTCTCAGACACACACACACACACACACACCATATACTTGAACTGTGTTTATCTAAAGCTAATAAACTAATTCTAACTTACACCCCAACCAAAAAATAAATACAAGATTGCTATAAAAAAATAAAAATGTACAGTATATTAGTGCTGTCAAACGATCGCAATTAATCATATCCAAAACAAAAGTTTTGGTTTACATAATATGTGTGTGTACTGTGTGTTTGTGTTATATATATTTAATTATATGTATGTATGTATGTATGTATGTATGTATGTGTGTGTGTAAAATATATATATATATATATATATATATATATATATATATATATATATATATATATATATATATATATACACATATATATTATATATAAACACATTATGTAAACAAAAACTTTTATTTTAGATGCAATTAATAGCGATTAATCATTTGACAGCACTAATGTATACATACACAAAGTAAATAATTTTTCCAAATACTCAGATGTTTACTAATAAGTCCATGATAATAATGTTTGTTAATAAGTCTATATATCATCTATCTATCTATCTATCTATCTATCTATCTATCTATCTATCTATCTATCTATCTCTTCAATTTTCCTCTTAAACAACAGCCAAACGAACACACACAAACACACATAAGATGTGCGTTTCAGAGAAATGTGCCAAACTATTAATTATTTTTACAGTTGTATTACTCTTTTCACTGATTTTCTCAGCAGATTTCATTTCATCCTAAATAATGTTTTGCGGTCTTTTTCACTAAATGCTTAATGATGATTGTGTGTAGATTTTGAGCTTTAATGTGCTAGTAAATGCATCAGTGCTGTGTGCAGTTTCTCTCCTGTCTGGATCTGTCCTGCCCTCTAGTGGCCATCGGCTCTAAAACAACCTCAACCTCAGTTTGAACCCAGTCATAAGAGCTGGAATTGTAACATATTCCAAAAATGAATACGGGATTAAAAACGAGATCAGAAACTAATGCACACGAGTCTATTAGGAGTGCTATAACCAATGCTAGAATCTGTTTGTAAATATGCTGCTACTGTGTGACTGAGAACAAAATCAAACCAAAACCAACAACAACAAAAAAATAAATAGTATCTATACCATATATGGTTTGGTTCCTTATTTCATCAAACAAATGACTATGAAAGTTTTTTAGACTATTATTTCAGATTTGGACTTTAAATGCTTATTTGTTTATTAATGCTTATTTAATTTTTTATCAATTTGATATATTTCAAAATATTTGAAAAATGTAATTTAAAAATATGTTTCAAAGATAATTTTTTTTACATATATAAACAAATTAACAACAAATAATACATCATGTTTTAATTGTTAGATATATTATACAGATAATAATGAACAAGACTTGGTCCTTTGGTTGAAAACATTGCTTACTTGTTAACAATTTTAACATCACTCTTTAAACAAAATCACATCTTTGTCTGCTAGATAACATTACCCTTTTGACATGATTTCATCAGCCGAGTTTACCATAATAATGTTAAAAATGTTGCAGAAACATGCAAGACTGAAACAGTTCTACTCCACCATCATTGAATCCGTCCTCTGCACTTCAATAACTGTCTGGTTCAGCTCAGCTACCAAATCTGACCTCAGAAGACTACAGAGGGTAGTCCAGACTGCTGAGCGAATCATTGGTACAACCCTCCCCACTCTCCAAGAACTGTACTCATCCAGAGTGAGCAAAAGGGCTGGCAAAGTCACTCTGGACCCCTCACATCCAGCACACTCCCTCTTTGAACTGTTACCGTCTGGTCGACGCTACAGAGCTCTGAGCACCAGAACGACCAGACACAGGAACAGTTTCTTCCCTCAGGCAATCCATCTCATGAACACCTGACAATAATTGTGGAACACACACTATTTATACACTTATTTATCTAACACACATACTTAGTCTACATTTCAATTTGCACATAATATACCTGTACATACAAAACTGTCTATTGTAATATACCTGTACATACAATTGTCAATTTGTATATTGTTATTCCTTATTTACTTGTCCTATTTTTTAATTCTTCTTTTTATTATCTGTGGTTTTTGTTCTGTCACTGTCATTCTGTTGCACTGTGGAAGCTTCTGTCACGAAAACAAATTCCTCGTATGTGTAAACATACCTGGCAATAAAAGCTCATTCTGATTCTGATTCTGAAGACTGTCATGTCTTCTGCCAAACACTTGATGATAATTAATAACACATCAGTATATATTTGGAATCTATACATAACCTAGTTGCTAAAGCAATCTGTTATTGTGTGCTAAACAGCTTGAGAGGCAGCAGCAAGAGACGGAGAGATGGAGAGAGCGAGAGAGGCATCAGATGCCCAGTGAGAGGTCAGCTCGATATCGAATTTTTTCGAATATTTCGCTGAATACCTCCTGGCACTGTAAATATTTTTGACTACAGCCTGGTACTTTAGGGAAGCCAGTTCTCCCCGCACAGCTCTGCTGCACTTCTAGCCTGCCCAGAAAAAGAGAGAGAGAGAGAGAGAGAGAGAGAGAGAGAGAGAAGAAACATCGCTTCAGGTTATTCATGGATTGACTCTTCAAATCCCAACATATGCTCCTCTGTTTCCATTCCCAAGCACCGGGAGAAATGGACCATTTCCTCTCTGCAGCCTCCTCTCTACCACCCTGTCCACTGCTCGCAATGTAAATCAGAGAGAGAGTGATAAGAGCCAATGCAACCCAAGCGCATGTGGGGTGTGTGTGGGCTGCCAGAGTGAAGTTAAAGACCCCATCCAGCAGCCTGTCAGTCCATCGTGTGTGTGTGTGTGTGTGTGTGTGTGTGTGTGTAATATTCTTTAAATAACAGTTTCAACTAGATCTGCTTCTCTTGAAAGAAACAGCATTGTTTGTGTAAATTTAGATTATAGGTTTTGATTCTGCATAAATGATACTCTGATAAGTGCACAAATGATTTC
Source organism: Spinibarbus caldwelli (assembly GCA_039654775.1). Lineage (NCBI taxonomy): Eukaryota > Metazoa > Chordata > Actinopteri > Cypriniformes > Cyprinidae > Spinibarbus > Spinibarbus caldwelli. The sequence continues at coordinate 4,202,928 of CM077233.1, forward strand.
TGCATTCATTATGCATCATACAGTACATTGTCATATTCTCAGTGTGACTATAGCGTAATCTGTCCTCTAGAGTCAGATTTTTATCCTTTCTGAGGAGGTTTGTTAAAATTAGTTGTTGAAATACTCAACAAAAAATGCAAACATTTTTACGCTGTATGCACTGGAGTCTGTATTTGTGTACTTGTGTAAAATGTGTTTCTACCCTTAGAAACAATACACAACATCATAACACTTTAGAAGTAAAGGCAGCATCTGTACATAGTTAAACACACTACCCATTAAAAATTCGGAATTTTTTTTAATGTTTTTGAAAGAGGTCTGCATTTATTAGATCTAAAATAAGAGTAAAACAGAAGTATTGTGAAATATTTTTAAAAAGACCATTTTCTATTTTAATATATTTAAAAATTTAATTTATTCCTGTGATGACAAACGTGCATTTTCAATCTTTGGTGTCACAAGATCCTTCAGTAATAATTCTAATATGCTGATTTGCCGCTCAGTTATCATCAATTATTATTGGTTCTCAATTATTAATATTGATTCTTGTTATCTTCAATGTTGGAAATAGTTTATTATTATTTTTTGTGGAAAGCATGACAATTTTTCTGGATTCTTTGAGAAAAAGAAAGTTCAAAAGGTCAGCATTTGTTTGAAAAATACAAATTTCGTAACAAGATGCAAGAAATAAAGTACGAATCATAATTTAGTATGCAAAGAAGACAAGAATATTCAGTGTGCAAATTCTACAATGATGTTGTCAAGAACATTGTTTATGGCAAACAATGCAAGTCAATTCTTAAAAAAGTATCAGGATTACTACTACAACCAATATAAAAAGTAAAGAAAATAAAGTCTGAATGGAGTCTGTATGCTAAGCGGTTCAGGCTGAATTATTTGCGGTAGTTTAATACTCAGGTTCAGAATAAACCCAATCCAGAATGTTTGAAGAATATCAATCAATACATCGCTTGCACACAAACACAGTAATCCTCTTCCAAATATTTTCATTTTGTGTGTCATTCCTTCATACGGTTCTTGATGCGTTTTTAGTTTACGCAGCTGATGTCACATTTAGAGATCACTTTAATAATAGTCTCTGAACTGACGATCAAACACTAACGCGAGATAGGACGCGTCATTTTAGACAGTTTTTCCAAGCTGAGTCAGAAGATCAAATCTAAAGGCATGTCAGGCAGTGGCATATTTGTATTTTTGTGGGGGGGTTTTAGCACAGTATGCTGCTGTCACGCATCTTTCAACTTGTTTTATTTATTTTTTTTATTTTTGTTCTTAAGATACTCTCAATCTCAATGGTTTTTTTTTGCTTTCCACACCTTCCTGATCCAGCTGTGTCATTCCTTTTTTCACTCTGCCTTTGATCGTCTGTAACAGCCATCCATATTTTCTGCGCTTCAATCTGCTGTAGAGTCTCACTGTAAACTCCAAACATCTTCACAACTGTCTAAAATCTTTCTAGCAGTAAATAGACACACTTTGCCACTTTTAGCAGGATGTAAACGAAGCAGAAATTTAGATTTTCCATTAAAACAATCATTTACACCAATAATGTTGTTTTTCCACAGCAGGCTATTATTATTGTGATATCAACTATTTCAAACAGACCCACCCCTAATGACACTTTCCAAGTGGGCCGTTCTTGGTCAGAAAAAATAATATGCTTCAAACCGGACCAGACTTTATGATGCTAGTCAAACATCTGGCTACACGATCTTCACTTCTCAGTCAAACACAGTTTCATTGGAAGACTTAATAATTTAAAAATCTTACCACCCACTCACACACACATTGGCAGACTAGACTAGTCTAGCATCAGTGATATTTATTAATGAAAACGCATGAACATTATATATTGACCATTAAAAATATTGACCAACAGTCCTTTCTTGTGTGTTACCACCCACTGCATGATGCCGGGGTCACGACAGCGGTGCTACGCCTCAGGTGGTGAGAACTGCCCTCTGGGTAAAAAAAAAAAAATTAAAAAAATTAAAAATACCCGCCAATGCATGAGCTGTAGAATTATTGTTGTTGTGTTGAATTAATGTTTATAGTTGAGGGGGAAAGTAATTATTAAACTTTCATTATACATTGAGATTAAAAGAAAAAGCTAGCTGGAATGTCAAACACAACAATATATATATATAAAAAAGAGACAATAGGGTTAAAACACTGACACTGGCTGAAATTTCTGTTTTAAAAGCCTTTTAAACAATAAATGTCAGTGCAAGTTGGAAGTTCCACTGAAACAATAAATAAATAAATAATATGAAATAATAATAGATAAATATTATTGCTCTTTTGTTTGTTTTTGACTGCTTCTATTGTCCTCATTTTTAAGTCGCTTTGTATAAAATTGCTAAATGACTAAATGTAAATGTAAATGTAAATAAAATTTAAAAAACTATAATAAATATAACACAACAAAGGTGGTACAATACAGTGTTATTTTAATATCACAGATTCTTTTATAGTTTTTATTAATATTTTAAACAGTTTTTATTTTTATATTTTCTGTTTTCATTTAGTAATTTTGTTGTGTATTTGTCATTTTTTAATGTCTATATAGTTTTAATTTTTGTTCAGTTTTAATTTTTTAGTATATCAAGTTAAACTAAATTACAATGATAAATGTTGCTTTGTCAACTAACTGAAATATATATTTTTTTTTCTCCCCAAGTAACAATTTTTTATTTTAGATTTAGTTACCTATAGCCCTGCCAATACAGTAAACACTCACTCACTCTCTCTCACACACACACACATACACACACAAAAATGGGAAAAACTTCAAGCAACCAACTTTACAATTTCTGGATCACTTGAGTTGGAAAGACTGAAAAATTAAGTCTTATATAAAGCAGTTAGAAAGTGATCAAAATGTACTGTACAGGTGATGAATGTGGGTAAAGCATCTGTTTCAGCATATGTTATGCGCAGTGAGGTTCATAAGTCTGGGATCACATTGCAAAACTGGGATTTAGAATCTAATTTAAAGGGGTCCTATTCTGCTTTTTCACTTTTTTAATTTTAGTCAGTGTGTAGTGTGTATGTTTGGGCATAAAAAAAGATCTACAAAGTTACAAATCTCAAAGTCCACTCCAAAGGGAGATATTTTGTTACTTTTCAACTACAACGAACGGCTCGTTTGGACTACAAAGTTGTTTTCCTGTATTTGTGACATCACAAATTGGTCCATTAGAATATCATTAAAATAAATCCCGCTTCCGGAAATTTGAATGCACGTTTCAAAATCGAAACCCGGCACAGGTGTTTTATATCACTGTATTTCTGATGGAAACCGACTCTCTTCAGAAAATTTTGGATGTCATTTTCATTTAATCTTGCATGTAATGTCTGATAAAGCAGCATTTGTGACCGGAGCTCTTCTTTGTGTACAGCGTTACCGAGGAAAACTCGCTCTCTCCCGCTCCAACAGCGCCTCCCGCTGACAGAGAATGAACTTGCATATATATGCCGCCACAAATCAACTGTATAACAGTTTCACTGCAATTCAGGTCATAATGTTAGAATTAAAGAACAATAAACATAATACATATTACCGTTGCACTTATCTGTACATAGTAAATGCAGTTATTTCTAAGCTGTTGTTGACATCCTATCTAAAACGTGATTTAGCCAAAAGAAAAACAACAACGATATCGTTACCACTTTAATATGTCTTGCAATATCCATGCGTGCACAGGTTCTGCGCGATCCTCTTGTTCAATATTCTCGGGGTCTGAATTGATATGGCAATACTGACAAATTTGCTGTTTTGTCAAGGGGTGGGGCAGTACTGAAACGCCGTCTAAGCTGTTCGCCAATCACAATGCACTGGGACAGTTAACCAATCACAACACATTTCGTTTTTCGGAAGGCAGGCCTTCATCAAACCCGGAACTAATCGAGCCGTTTGTGCCAGGCTGGGGAGGAAGGTATTGTAATAATGTAAATTATGTGAAAAATAATGTACACCCATTACATCTACATCTAGTACACCTCGTACTACACCTACTGTACATCTAGTACACCCACAAAACAAAATCAAGACTTTGTAAAAGAGCATAATAGGACCCCTTTAAATCTGGAAATAAACAGAACATGTTAGGATTTTATTAAGAAAAATCAGATGAAAAATCAATAAGAAATACTTAACATTCTGCACTGAAACATTTTGAGGTCTGAAATATTTTGCCGATCATATGATTTGTTATTACAAATTGTATTAAATTAGAAAAATGCAGAATAGCAGCATATTCACGAGTGATCTCAGACTTTTGGACCCACTGTACAAATCATTTGTTCGGCATCCCTGCTAATATTTTACAGTCCACAGGCTTCCGCGTTCCGCACTTTACCTCATAAGACACCACCTCTTTTCAAAGAACTAAATGCCACAAGCTTTTCTTCCGTCCTTTTTCTATTGGAATTACACTGGTAAATGCATAGGAAGCGCTTTGAGCCAATTCCCCTCAGGCATTTGTAAAAATAGAGCTTTTTTTTTTCCCTTTGCCTTTTGAGACTTAATGACTCTTTTGCAACTCCATGGAGAATTGCTCTCAGTAATTGATTATTAAAACTTGAAATTGTAAAGCACATCCATTATTTGATGAGTGAATGTGTTATCCTCGTAATTAACAAAGCAGGGTACTCGCCGTCCTTCCACACCGAGACCTCTGGAATGAAAAAAAGAAAGGAGAAAAAAAAAAAAAGGACAGAAATCCTGGGGTTAAGGAGACAAGAGAGTCCGCTCTGAAACACTGCAATTAGCTTCAACTACAATCTATCAGAACGAGGGAGAGAGAAAGAAAAAAAAACATGGCCACAAGCCTGTGTCCGTTTATTCCCTCCATCTGAGAGAGAGACCAAGGGAGAGAGAGACATTAAAAGCAAGAAAGTTTGAAGAGGAAGTATGTTCTGTGCAAACTGCATTTGTTTTAACTGTCTGCGTAACAAAGTCTCAGAGTATTGTGTTAATGGGCTGTGCTCTGTAAATAACTCTCGTCTTTGAAGGAATAGTTCATCTCAAAGGAAAATTATGTCATTATTTACTCACCCGCATGTCGTTCGGAAGGATTTTTACACAGATATTATGCATACAACAGCAATTCAGTGACCACGGGTGTCAAGTTCCATAAAAAGCACCATAAAAGTAGTTCATTTGACTCATGCTTAATATTGTAAGTCCTCATATAAAGTCAGGTTTGTGTGATGAACAGAATAATGTTTTTTTACATGATAATCTTCACATCCACTGAAGCTCTGAAATCTCATTCGCGTTCAATAGACATGCCAATGCTTCAGGTTTGACATTTTGTGTCTAGTTGAATGGAATGAGATAAATATCGACTGAATGATTCTGGTTTGTAGACTTGAAAAATAGTGCTTTTTATTACTTTTGTTGTCTTGTATGGTGTTTTTGTCTAGAGCCCGACCGATATGGGTTTTTTGGGGGGCCGATACCGATATTAGGGCTTAAAAGGGGCCGATAATGATATATCGGCCGATATTCTTTGTGTATATTATAGTACAGTACCAGTCAAAAGTTTGGACACTTTCCCATTCCTGTGTCCAAACTTTTGACTGGTACTATGTATAGAATACTATAGTATATACATAAACAGAATATATATACATAAACACATTTATTGCAATGATCACTCAAATGTGGTGATCAAACACTTATAATGACGTGACAAAGATATGTAATGGAGGCAGGGCATTTAACAATTTAACAGTAAACTTTATTATCCAAAATGAGTCTGACATCAGTGCACTGAAAAGTAAAGGTGAAGTTTATTTAACTTTATTTCAATTCAATTCCATTCAACTTTATTCCGTTGAAGTTTATTTCACTTCAGAACATTCATTCGCGGATTTGCACTACTGTCTTCACACACAGACGAAACTTACTAGAGAAGTGTGAAGTGTGACATAATATACCACTGTAAATAAATACAATTTAAATTCACATCTCGCGCACTTTAATGCCCTTTGAATGTAACGTGTACGTTCCCTTGGAACTGGAATCATGGCGGAATATCATGTGAAGTCCACTTCGCAGGGCACTTACGGTCGAATAAGACAACGCTTGAATGCTGCAGCCTGAACAAGAGACCTCTTTACAGAAGTGAAAGTGTTGGCTGATGTCATTATCTCGCGAACGCGGGTGCGGATCTCCACCAAATTCGGGGGATCCCTTCAGCTCGAGGAGCCCTCTCGAACGCCACCCTCTGCGCCTCAGTAGCCCCCCGGGATCGCCAGATCGGTCGCCGCCCGACCACGAATTTAACTGCCCGTAACTCCCGGACACCGGGGGCTATCGACGCGGGGGTGGTCTCATTCGAAAGGGGGCCTCGAGACGTACACTCGATTCGGCGTTCGAGAGGGTTCTTCGAGCTGAAGGGATCCCCCGAATTTGATGCGGATCCATACACTTAAGCTTTAAAGCGTTTCATCCAGGTCGCCAATAGCAAACAATGGAGCGCGCTCTGCTGGACAAACTATGTAATTACACCATATACAAGCATTTTATCTGAGTTTTATGTTCTGTAAAAAAAAAATGTTCATATCAGTGGCATATCAGCGGCATATTCACCGATACGGATATTACTGCGACAGGCTCATATCGGCTGATAAAATCGGCAAAACGATATATCGGTCGGGCTCTATTTTCGTCAAACAAAATAATATGCAGGTTTGGAACAACATGAGTTTTTTTCAATTTTGGCTCAGTTTCTATTAATCATTTTTGTCAGACAAAACAGGCTTTAATTAAATTCCAATGTGACTGAATTACTTCCAAAATCTCAGTCTCATTGTGTCTTTGACAAATGACAAAATTATTTGAGATAATTAAAGATTAGAGCAACATAATTATCAGGTCACTCTCAGGCACCTGACTGTATACTACACACGTCTTAATGAGTGGCATGAATAGCACTCATATTAGTGATTGTTGATATTTTGCCAATATATGCAAGCAGATGGGCTACTGCATTTACTGTAATAGCAAATGAGACTTCAAAAACATTACTGAAATTGAACGAATGCTTATTTACAAAGTATTTACACAAAATTTACAGTTCACATGAAAACAGAAAATGTACATCCACTGATAAAGTGTCTTTGTACTCTGTTTGGACTATACAGGCACGTACATCTAGCATCATACCTGCGATTTTGAGGCTGAATATCGGCTGATTAATCGGCATGGCTGATATATCATCAATCAATGATTCATAATTAAGCAATATCACAATCACGCTCAATAAACAAAAGTTAATACTCAGTTAAACGTACATTTTAGACAAAATATTTGCAGTTACATAACAAAAACAGGCTCCAAAAATCCAAAAAGCATCGACAATAATGTGCATCATATAGCTTCACCCCTAAATGAATCACTGTTTTTCAGTGAATTGGCTAAAGCAAATGATTCAAATGACTCATTCATATTGGCTACTGAATGAATCAACGATTTTGAAAGAATCAGCAGAATAAATGATTCAGTGACTCGCTCATAAAGTACACATTCCTGAATAAATCAGTGTCAACAAATCATTTTTGAAAGATTTAAATGGCTCACCACTTGTCGCCACCTACTGGTATAACAACATAACCGGCAGAAAAACTGCTGTAAAATACTGCTTTAATATTCACAACACAATATCTAGTAACTACTCTTAAAGTAAATTTAAAGTGGTTAATTAAGTATTATTGTTATTATAAATATGAATTATGTCTACGTTACAATCAAATAAAGTACAGAAATTCATGCGTGAACATACAGTATACTACATGGTTTTCATTTCAGGGTGGGGTCATTACGTCAAAATATGAATGCATTAAGGCAATCATATCTTTGATTTTGAGGCTCAATATTGGCTGATATATCATCAATCAATGACTCATCATTAAGTAATATCACAATCACTCTCAAACAAGAAGTTAATACTCAGTAACTTACATTTTAGACACAAAATTGCCAGTCATTTAACAAAAACAGCTCTAAAAAGCCAAAGCAAAATCAATAATAACGTGGATCACATACAGCTGTAGCTTCACCCAAATGAATCAATGTTTTTGAGTGAATTGGCTGGAGTGAATGATTCAAATGAGTCATTCATAAAGGCAGCTGAACAAATCAGTGACTTTGAAAGAATCAGCTGAGTAAATTATTCAATGACTCGCTCATAAAGTACTGTACACGTTCCTGAATAAATCAGTGTACTGTACATCACTCATACTGATGTCACTTGTCGCCACCTACTGGTGTAACAATGTAACTGGCAGAAAAAATGATGTAAAATACAGCTTTAATATTCGCAACACAAATGTCTAGTGACTTGCTTTCAGAAATTCAGACTTGTTTAGTAAGTGTTATTAATAAAACCAATATGAATTAAATATAAATTTCTAGGTTAAGATTAAATAAAGAACAGAAGTCCATGCATGAACACATGCTTGTCATTTCATGCATGCCTTCTTTCTGTATGATAATACACAACTAGGTGAAAAAGGAGTTTTGATGAATGGATTCAGAGCCTACAGGATGATGTTCCTGTTTCACAGGAAATGCTGTATGAAGTCCTCAGCAACAGACTGAACTCTACGGTAGTGTCTCCTTCTGTTGTTATGTGTGTGTGTTTTAAAGGAGCACGACAGGATTGTTTACAGTAGAGTAAAGTCACTTGCTCCTGTAATCCTTGCTTACTTTGCTGGCGGTTCACTACCTTTGGGGCTTTGCTGACATTAGCACAGGCATTAATGGGAACTGGAGTAGTTCGTGCCTCGGGCCCAGCTTGACCCTTTCGAAGGAACACTTCCTGTGACACGCTCTGGTCATGTACCCTCACCTTCAGCCCCAGCATGCTTCATCTCACCTCACGACCAGGTGCATCCAGCAGACAACAGATTGGGCACTACGGCTGATTTTCACTTTGTACTTACAACGGTTTTGCTGTCAGTGTATAAAATTGGATGAATTATTGCAATTCTTTTATGATGCAATTACATCAAACCAGCCTATATGCCACTAAAACAAACATTCTGCTGGGAAAAGGGTTGCATATTAACTGAGCAGTGCATAACGCATTAGCCCATATTAAAGATGATTGACAGCCAGTGCATGCTCTTTGCCAATGCAGACATCTTTGTGTGCCAATGCACAAACACACAATTACTTGTCCCACTGTGCATGCAACACAAAACCTCTTTCCATGCATCATTTCTTAATAATGTCCATGCACATGGTCAGAGACACGCTATACAAAATTAAGACATTTTCACTGCACAGATTGACTTCTTTAACACAGTCAACACTGGACTACAATACTCTTTGTCTGCAGAAAGTTAAACTTTTCTACACAAGTCGCTGGCCAAAATGAAAGACTTTTGATTTTTTTGCTGCAAGTTGCTTGCCTTATTTACAGTTTTCTCAGCATATTAATACAGTATATATAAGTATTTGTTTTTATTTTAAATGTAAATCAGTTCAAACTTTTTTATTGAATCAATTCAAACCTCAAAATATCATTTGCATTATCATGCATTATTAAAATGTGCCATTGAAAAGGCATTTTTCATGTATTAAAATATTGGTAACACTTTTATTAATTTTATTTGTTAACTAACAATAAATAATACTTCTACAGCATAATAATCTTAGTCAGTGCTATTTCAACATTTAATAATGAGTTTTTTTTTATATCAAAAGGTATATTTGTTAACATTATTTAATGCAAACGCTTGATTTAACATGAACAAAAAAGTACATGAACAAAGTATTTTTATTAACTAACATTAACAAAGATTAATAACTACTGTAAAATACACATTGCTCATTGTTAGTCAATGTTAGTTAAATCATTAATTAATGTTACCAAATAAGAACTTATTGTAAACTGCAAAACTTATTGTAAATTCCCATACACTATTTACTAAAATATTTAAGTTACAGGAAATTAGTGTATGGGAATATTGCAGTTGATCATGACTATGAATTGTTATACTGGTGCATATAAATTATTCCATTTAAATCACCAGCAGAGGTGTGTATTTTTCTTAAATATTTAAAAACGTAGTGTAGGTAGCAGTCAGTCAGAGGAGGGCCCCAGACACAGGGCCCTTATAGTGAAGCAGATCACAGCTATCCACAGGCACTTTGGACTGCATTTAGCAGGATGAATTCATTAAGGAGCGCTTTCTCTCAAGTGCTCTCTCTCTGACAGCTGCTCTCTCTCTGTAGAACCCTGCAGCCAAACACAGATCAATGGGAGAAATACGTCCACAGGAGCGTTTAACAGCAGACCTTGGAAGACGGGGAGTGTGTTTAAGACATCAGTGCATCTATATCCTCCAGATCTGAGAAGTGAAAGTGTTCTGCCGAGAGAGAGCAGCGCGCGGGGTGGGAGGAGAAGAGAGACGCTGCGTTTAAACTCACAATAGGGATTCAACTCTCACATGCATGTTATGTCATATGAATGCTGCACGGGATTTCTGATCACTACAGAGCTGCAGACTCTCACATGCCACCCAACGGGTCACTCAGCAGATGGCAGTCAGAGAGACATGCTAATTGTGCAGTGTGCACTACAGATGCTGCCAAAGGCAAGGTCTCTGACAACCGATTTCTCAATCTTTCAATTTCAAACTACTGTATCAGAATGATTTGGCACAGAATATTGCGAAAGTATCAATACGCACGCATACAAAGAGAGACAGAAAACGAAAAAAGCACAGGCTATTCAAACCAAGTGAAGGTAGATGATCTTTTTAGTAAACAGTGATAAATACTGTTTGGAAAAAATGTACTTTAAATAGCAACAAATAACATTTTGTTTACACTAAGAGCAAACATTGATGGTATTTGCACAAAGTGTAACATGCTGTTATACTATTTGTACTAAGGGTAGACTGTCTGACCAGTAGTGGCTTGTAAAAATAGCCTTTTGCAATTGGTGTTAATTATAAGAAATAAAATAAGAAATAATAAAATAAATAATAATTAAAATAGGAATAATAGAGAAGCAAATATAGGAAATAGGAATGAAAGAGAATTAAAATAAAGTTGCCAGTAGGGTGTATTGTATAAAATGCCCACAAATATGCAGTTGTCTTAAAAATCTAATGTATTAATATTTATCTCATCAAATAATATTTTTATTATACAGGATTTATTTACTTTTATTTTATTATGAACTATTTATTACAAAGAAATGTATAATTGTATAATTTTATAAAATAAAAGAAAATATATATATATATATATATATATATATATATATATATATATATATCTCTTTCTTTCAATTTCTTGTTTTAACACATATGCATATAATTTTAACAATGAAACAATTAACAGACCATAGTACTGTTTGTATAGATACTGAGGTATCTGCGAAATAAAGTGTTTTTAAAAAGGAAATCTCACCTTTTAGAAGTAGAACAGCACCTTCGGAAGATAATCCACAAAATAATCCATCCAATTTACAAGTGATTAGTGAGATTGTTTTTTGTTGCTAAAAGCTAACCTGAGGAGCGAAGAACCGGTTTAACAATCATTTACTGCCATCTTGCGGCGAGCGGCATGTAATGCAGCCTCACGCTGTCCTGACGGTGCAGATATGTTGTCTTTCACTGCTCTGTTTATCTGTTAAATAGTTAAATAAGGGATAATGTACCTCTGAGCCCGCAGGGTTCGCGATAATATGCCGTAACTTATGTTAGTTATTCGGTTGACGCAGTAACCGTCACATTTGACCTTGGAACGCCGCCACTGACCAATCAGAATCAAGTATTCCAGAGATTCCAGTGGTTATATATTTTTAAACGTCTCTCCAGACAAAATGTGAATGTTAGTATGATTAACGTTCTTTCGAGTTAAAACAGATCAAGTCGCGGTTTCACAGACAGGGTTTAGACTAAACCAGGATTAGACCATAGTTCAATTAGGACATTTCAGTAATTTTGATAAACATGCTTAGAAAAAAAAAAACATTACTGCTGTGCATCTCGAGACAAAACAAAGGCACTGATATATTTTAAGATCAGTCAGTGCACGTTTATTTCAGTTGAAACAGCTCAGATTTAGATTTTAGTCTAGGACTAGGTTTAAGCCATGTCTGTGAAACCGGGGGCAACACTTTTTAAGGTTATATGGCTTAGTTTGATTATTATGCCCTGTAGGAGGTTGCTGGGGTGTTGCTAGGCAGACAGACACAAGAGCAGCTGCATTGACATTTTTCTAGTTTCGAAGCTAACAAAAATATGTAGAACGTTTTGCTAACGTTCTCATTATGAATACGGCATTTCTTACTGTTCTCTGAATGTCTAAAACGTCGTTTTTAAAACGTTTAAAATAAATAAATAAAAATTCTTGGTTATATGAACATTCCATTTGATCATTTTGCAAACATTATGGGAATGCTACTTTTGAATGTACTCTAAAAAAAAAATAATAAAAAAATGTTTAACATCCAAATAAAAAGTTTCAGAAAAAAGTTCCATGAACAATGAATAATGTTTGTGAACTAACAAACATTCTATTAACGTTACTGGAAGAACATTTGCTTATAACAACCAATCAAACATGTGGCTTACTTTCTATAAAATGGAAGTTTTTTTTTACTCAACATTGTTGCAGAAGTTCTGTGTTGCTTTGCCCTACCCTTCTGTCCAGTCGGTCCTGATCTGACTCAGTGGGCTTTATGTCTGGACACTGCGCTGGCTGTCCATCATTTGAAGTGAAGGTTGTCCTGGCATACCCCGGAGGTTTGTTTTGGGTTCTTTTCTTGCTGTAGGATGAACCCCTGAGCCACTAGCTGAGACCAGAGCATGCAGCATCGTGCTGTGAGGATGTGCTTGTGTTCCTGCTTCAGGGTGCCACTCACTTTAAGCAAATCGCAGACTCTGGATCCAGCAAAAGATCCCTGGAGCATCATGCTTCCTCTTCCATGTTTGACTGCTGGTGTCACACAATAAGAAACATCCTCTCACATACTCAACGGTGTACAAAAACCCTGTGTGATGAAGTTCAATGGCTTCATAAGGCCTTCGTTCAATCATAAAGAGTCCACCGGTGGGTCTTAATGGGCTATTTTGTTATCCCGAAATTGCTGCTCTAAAACTTTTGACCTATTGATTAAAAGTCCAAGTTTGTGCAATAAAAGTAGAGCAAAAATAATTATGGATTATGCCTACAAGTCTCTTTTTGCATCCTACAGATGAATATATCATATTTGACAGCCTATGGCTGTAGAGAAAACCATGGAAAAATACAGTAACACTTCATTTAGGGACCAATTCTCACTATTAACTAGTTGCTTATTAGCATGCATATTACTAGAATATTGGTTGTTTGTTAGTGCTTATAAAGCACATATGAATGCTTTATTCTGCATGACATACATATTTTAGATCCCTTAATCCAACCCCATATCTAAACTTAACAACCTACTATTAATAAGCAGCAAATTAAGAGTTTATTGAGGCAAAAGTCTAAAATACTAATAGGCCATTGCAAAATAAGACATAAGATCATTTTGGATGGAACAAGGTTTTTCAAGTTTATTTGCTGTCAGTGTCATGGAACATACAGGAAATAAAAGTACAGTACAGTTCAGTGCTGCACTGAAAATAACAAAGAAGCAAGATTGAAAAGTGAATCTACTGTAAATGAACAGGCACGCAGTTACTGAGGAGAAGACATTTGATCAGATATGATCTGATTCACATATGCTGGAAATATGACTGGTAGTATAATTTAAATGCTTTTTTATTCAACCAGAAACATAACATGCCCATGCCAAAAAAAAAAAAAAAAAAGTAGAGAAACAAAATTGTTATATGTCATAAGAAAATTAAATTTAAGGATGATTACCACAACAAAACCTTTTAATAGTTTTAATTGTTTTCTGCATTACAGTAATGAGAATTATTGGGGAAAAAGTGCTTAATTATCATTTAAAAAAAAAAATCCTTTTGATTTTGTTGTTACTTATAACCCAGTTTTTGAGGTTTTGTGAGATTGCACTGTACAGAAAGCATGAATTGAGGAAATAAACATACTGTACACTCCAGCATTCACACAGCTGAAAAAAAGACATAGATGAATGTGACAGCAATAACGGAGCTAAATATTAAAATAATAATAACAACAACAGTAATAAAACTAACAGTCAGAGAAAAAGAAATCTTATCATATACTGGATCAGAAATCAAGTTACCAGTGTTCCAACTACAGTGCAGTTATGACCTTGGCCATCAGAAATTTTTTTAAAATACTTTTCAAAAAAAATTTTTTTTCTTTTAATACACAGCTGTAAAACAATTTATAATATTGTGTTCATTTTACAAGTCATTCTACAAGAAACATACACAGAAAGATCAGAGAGGACGCAGAAAACACACCAATTGTTCATTTCTACAACAGAAATTGCAGCCCATGACAGTCATTTGGACAGTTTATTTGTCTTATCGAGTCATTTATTCTATAGAGTCTATAGCTTGGTTATTGTACAGTTATACTGGCTATTCAAAACGGATCACTGGTTATTAGTTTTTACATGAGCTCTGCTGGATCTGTGTCGTCAGGATTGTTTTCATTAAAAATGAAAGTCGTGTGTCTCCTGGTAAAACCACCACTTTTGATCATTTCACTGTTACAAATATTCCAATCCAGGTGCGTGACGCCGTTTACCTGAATTCTGCTGTGTGTCTATAAAAATCAATTTCAAATGTACAACAATTGTTTGATCTGTCATCGGTGGTGACGTGATTTCTCTCACCCGTGCATGCAGCTCTTGAATGTAAACCGTGCTGGCCGTCATCGGGAGGAAGTGATACATTCCACGGCATGATACAGCAGAGGATAATGTCAAGTGTTCATGTTATGTGCGTTGGTGACGGGTCGTCGTTTACGGCATGCACGGATACAGATTCTCTTCAGCAAACAGAACATTTCTCTCAACAAACACGTTGTTTATAAAATACCTGAATTTTTCTGACGCATGATTAAAAGAATAAAAAGGAACCCCTGGAAAACAGCAAGAGTTTGAGCTTATTAAGTGTTGAGATTATGGCTATACCATACCATTTTAAGCCGAGTGCACGCGGTACGACTTCTTCCTGTCAGACTGTGCAATAAATGTCAACTTTAGGTCAGATTGTACATCTTATATATCTTAGCTTAAACTTGAGTCTTGACTGACAGCATTACCTGGATGTTTTACTTAAATTGATATCGATAGCTCTAATGTTGCTAAACAGATTTTTATAAAAATTTCTGGACTGGGACCCAACGTTTTATTAATTAATCATTAAAATTTGGTTCCAGCTTGGTGCAGTTACTCATATTTACTTGGCCAAAAAGTAAGATGAAATTATTATAGCATGTAATGTAAATCAAGGTTTTATTAATATTATGTAATACATTCTCTCTATTTAATTAGTTAAATATTTTATTTAATATTTATTAATATATATTATTATTTTAATAATATATATTAATATTTTATTTAATATTTAATAATATTTATTTAATACTATGTAATATTTTTATTTAATAACGGTTAAAAATGTATTACATTTAATGCCATAATAATAATAATAATAATAATAATAATAATAATAATACATTTTTTTGAGAAAGAAAAAAAATCTGGGTTGTATTTTATATCCTCTTCGTGCTGAAAGAAATATTTTACCCAAGATTGTCTTAGATGGCAAAAAACAATTAAAATTGAAATTTTTATTTATTAATTAAATAACATGTTACATTAAATGATCTTCTTCTTCTTCTTCTTCTTATTATTATTATTATTACTATTATTAAACTGATTAGATTAGTCATAATGCAAAAAAATAATATTTTTAGTTAATAAAAATAAATAATGTTTACATTAAAATAAAAATGTCATGATAATAATAATAATAATAATTATAAAAGGTTTCTTTAAAAATTAGGGTTATACAATATTTTGCACCTTATTCGTGCTGAAAGTAGTCTTTTACCCAGGATTTGTCTTAGATGGCAAAAAATAACAATTGAAATATTTTTATTTAATTAACTTGTTACATTAAAATAAAAATTATTATTATTATTATTAAACTGAGAAAAAAAATCAGGGTTGTACAATATTTTGTACCCTATTCACGCAGAAAGGAAGTTAAATAATTTTACATTAAAATAAAAATGTCATAATAATAATAATAATAATAATAACATTATATTAATAATAATAATAAAAATAATAATAATAATTATTATTAATTTATCAATATTATTATAAAACATTTGCTGAAAAAGGAAAAAAAAAAAAAAAAAACTGTACCCTATTTAAGCTGAAAGAAGTCTTTTAGCCAAGATTAGTCTTACATGGCAAAATGAACAATCGTAGCATGTGCACCCGGCTTTAGTTTGTTCACACCATACAGAGACCCAGCCGGTCTGCCGTTAAAACTTAGCTTTGATTGATAGCTTAATAAGGTGGTCTCATCCACACTGAGAGTGTTTGTATCAGGACAGAGTACGTTATACATTCCCATCTACATTTGCGCACCACAGATCATCCCTCGCTGAATATCAGGGTCCTCAGAAGTCCAGTCTGTTTAGTGATGCTCGTCCTTATCACAGTCTCAGAGTTCAGACCCTAATGCTCATCAGGGAGTGGACAGTGAAACGGTTTCCTGTCCAAGGCACAAGCTGCGGTTCAGAGGGTGACGCGGGCACAGTGATGTTTGAGCTTGCAGGGCAGAACGCCTCTGTTCAGCTGGTAAAACTCCACGAGTTGCAGCAGGTCAGTGAAACGCGTGTGTCCGTCGTCCAGACTGTAGAAGAGCTCGCCGTTATCTTCAACCTGACAGTCACACACACACAGGACAAACAGACGTCCCAACAAATACATTTACTGCCACTTTCCATCAACACCGTACACTTTTTAAAAACATCAGAAGCACAAATTTCATATATTTTTTGGACTTTTCAGATAAACTATAATCTTACATCAAACTTGCCTGACATAAAAATGTCATTTTAGACAGCAAGATCTGTGGAATCGATACTCTAATTAATTGTAGTGAAATCATTTAAATGTCTGTCAGAGACTGTAACGTGCCTATTACACAACACACTTGAGTATAAATTTGTTCTTCACTGAAATTCGCTGAAATTGACAGGTGGTTTTTGTAAAATGCAGACCACTACCTTCTCATTTGTTTAAAAGATTACGACAATTGTGAAAGCTTCATAAAATGTGGTTTCATTTTCCTATAAATGATGCATAAAAGATACACGATTTGTTACATTTAAGTGCCCCTTAGCAGATTTTTACACACACACACACACACTATATATATATATATATATATATATATATATATATATATATATATATATATATATATATATACAAGATTTTACCGTGTTACCAAAGTCATTGTAAGAGAAAATTACTGAATACAATTATTTTCTTTCATTTATGGAAATATAAGCTATCACTAACTATAAACTAACATTTCATCACAAGATAGTTAGCTCTTTCTGAGTGACAGACAACATAATTTAGTTTTAATTTGCAATGCTGTTACTTGCAAATTTATCCATTGTGGCATAGCTTTTATTATTATTATTATTATTATTATTATTTAAATCTATTACATTTTTTAGTATTGTTCTTTAATTTTGTTCAATTAATTTTAATTAGAATTTTTTTTATTTAAAAAAAAAATTAATTACATAATAATTGCATAAATAAAAATAAAATTAATCATAAGTAATGAATTTGTTGTAAAAAATCCTATTTTATACCGTATTTGTAGAAAGTGGCTATAGTTAATGTGTGTTAGTACAGACTTACCGGTACAATCTGAAAGTGTTTGATTTTCTGAGTATGGCACAGTGACAGAACAAATGTCCTCAGGTTACTTTGACTGTCCCTTACCAGAAACACCCTGAGAAGAGAGAAATGAATGCAGAAGCTTCAATTCAATGCATCTTTAAAATCAAGTGCTTCAAAAATGGCATCACAATACTAAAGTTAATAGAAGTTAAAGGGCTCATATCATAATTAACTTGATCTTCTGAGAACAAAAATAAATAAATAAACAAATAAATGAATTAATAAGAATCATAAAATATAAAAATAATCAAATAAAAATCAATATCATCAGAGTTTTAAATGAATATACCCATCGATGAGGCCCTGCTGAGTGATTAGTTTCTGAGCCTCGTCCCGGGACAGTTTGCTGTGAAACCACGGCTGAGCCACATGGATAGCTAGAGAAGAGAATGATATCCTTATGTCAGACTGAAGGAGGATCATCAGGATTTTACTCTATTTTGCTGACGTGTGTTTGTGTGCTGACCTATGCTGGACATGGAGTTCTGAGAGGTGGACGGACTACCATGAGAGCTCAGCCTGTGACAGCTTTTCCTCTAGAGAAGAAGAGAACAAACATATGCAGTATATATAATACTTTTTTATTATTATTTTTTATATATCTTATATATATTTTGGCGAACAAATAATGCATCCAAAAAAAAAAAAAAGATGTTGAAAAGTACAACGAAAGTAATAATTGTGGTTAATTGTTCACCCTGGAAGAGTGAACAATTAGTGTAAACAACTCTAATGCAGTTTTAGTTAATTTAAGGCATAGTTTACCGAAAAATTTTATTCTGTCATCATTTACTCATCCTTAAACCTGTATGAGTTTCTTTCTTCTGTTGAACACAAAATAAGATATTGTAAAGAATGTTGGTAACAAAACAGTTGACGGTAGCCATTGACAAAAAAATACTACAGAAGTCAATGGTTACCGTCTACTGTTTGGTTACCAACATTCTTCACAATATCTTATTTTGTGTTCAACAGAAGAAAGAAACTCATACAGGTTTGGAACAAATTGAGGTTTAATGCACAGATGTTATAAAAATATCTGTGCACAATGCTGTCACAATCTAGTATGTAGCGTGTTGTTTGGAGTATGTTACCCTCCATGACAGACCCTCCTCCACAGCCACTGACAGCACCTCGGACGGGTTCTCGATCACCCGACTCTTGTGTCCTGAGAAGTCCATGGCCACCAGTGAGTTCTCCGAGATGCTCCTCTGAAAACACACACAAAGATGCATTAGTGAATCTCACAGAAAACATGACCAGATTACATTTCACACCCAAAAATTCTGAATTTCTGAATTCAGCCTCATATATGACCCTGGACCCCAAAACCAATCATAAAGGTCGGTTTTTTGAAATTGAGATTTATATATCATCTGAATAAATAAGCTTTCCATTGATGTATGGTTTGTTAGGATAGGACAATATTTGGCTGAGATACAACTATTTGAAAATCTGGAATCTGAGGTTGCAAAAAACGAAATATTGATAAAATCGCCTTTAAAGTTGTTCAAATGAAGTTCTTAGCAATGCATATTACTAATCAAAAATAAAGTTTTGATATATTTACAGTAGGAAATTTACAAAATATCTTCATGGAACATGATCTTTACTTAATATCCTAATGATTTTTGGCATAAAAGAAAAATCGATACTTTTGATCCATACAACGTATTGTTGGCTATTGCGACAAACATTCCCGTGCTACTTATGACTGGTTTTGTGGTCCAGGGTCACATATTTGATACATTAGGCTTCATATATTCATTTTATGGCTCATATAGCTCATACTCCAGGAGGAAAAAAGCCTGAGCAAAAATATGCAATTTGGTGCAGGTGCTGACATTTATATGATCAAAAAGTAAGATGACGGCTAGTTAGAGGTTGAATATTTAATAATAATACTATTTAATTTTAGTTTCGGTTTTAGTTTTAGGTAACTATAATAACCCTGCCTCTGTGGTACAGGTTCATGCAGTTTCATGTTAATGTATAGAGTTTGTAAAATGCATAAATTATTAAACAAATCAAATTTCAGCTCTAAAGCAGCTCTACAGAAGATAATAGTGTTATTAGACTGTCTATGATTTCTATGAATCCACAAACAGTCATTTGAACTCATCTATAAATTCAGCCCCGTATTTGATCTGCTCAGTCTCTCTGGTCTTAAGATGCGGTCACACTACACTTTTTAATCCATTGACTTTCATTCATATAGATGCGAATGCGTCAGACCGGAAACTCAAGCTCATGTGAAAAGTTTTGCATTTCGCTGCATTCCAAAGTTCAAGCTTGGTGAACTCTGACCTGCGAATTCGCATCACGTGAAACCGTGTGACTGACAGCAGATCGATACGTCACAGCATGAGCTCGTAGCTGAATTAAAAGAACATAAATTTATAACTGCAGCACTGCAGGAAAGTGGAGTAGACTGTATGTTTTTCCATTTTAGAAGTATCATTATATGTTATGTATTGAATTTAGGTTTTTAAAAAGACGCTGCAGAGCGTGATGTCATATTATGACCATTGCAGCGTACAAAGAAAATTTGCATGCTCAAAGTCTAGTGTGACCGGGGCTTTAGTCTGAGAGGGATTTTGTTATTTTTTTACATGAACACTGATTACTTTGTTCAGGCGCCTCTTAAGGATGTTGAGTTGTGAAGAGCTTACAGCTGTGCTGGTTTTCAAGAGCACACTCACTTATCAAACAAAAGAAGCATTTCCTTCCACAGTGATCCCTATAGCGAGAGAAGCAGTGATTGTGACTTCTGAAAGGTCCTTAAGCTCAGCCATGTGTTCGTATCCATTCAAACGCACTAATACACGAGCGGTGAGGGTTTATGAAACTGGATGACAGAATAATTCCACAAAGACAACAGCTTCACCACATTCTCAACTGCTTCTTTGTGTTTGAGGAACAAAGTGAAAGAAAGCAAATCCAGACACGGAGAGCTGAGTCTCACGAAACCTGTCAAGAACACATCCGTGTCATACTTAGTTCCAAAATCAAACAAAATAAGAAATTATATTTAGCATATTTTGTGAAGCATTTAAGTGAAGCTCATTGTTTTTAATGCTGTAACTGATTTGTATTGTGACATTATTTTCATGACGAATAAAGAAAAGTGGCTGTAGCCTTTAAACATTGGAAAGCAATTTCTTGTTAAATTTGCTGCTTTTCATGTTTTGATAAATGAGGTTTTAATCAACTGGATGATAGTGAATACAGAATAATTAATATATTGAGTGCATATGATGAAATGTGCAAAATTGTCTTCAAAATTAATGTTAATTTTAATTACAGTATTGCAAAAAAAATAATTCTAATTACTGAATTGCAAAAAATACACATGTATTTAAACTAAAGTATTTATACATCATAATAGTTTTGTATGTGTGTGTGTCAATACAGCCAAGATAATCTATAGAAAAATCTGATAACATTTTAATTAAATATTATTTTTAAAAATCTAAAAAAAAACATGCATTAAAGGAGTTAGAATTTAGTGGAGATTAATTAAATGCCAATTTCTTTAATTAAGCATGAGCCTAATTAAAATAACTTCACAATAAATAAATAAATGTCCTAAATATAGGTGTAATTTTTATTTTTATGATGAAATGTATGGAGGCCATAAAAGACCATGATTATTATTTTCTTCCGTCTTGTTTTTTTGTATTTTCAGGATCACAACATAATTTTAGCAATCTTGAAATAACAAAAGCTGTTTTTTTGAGATCTGGACTTCATTTTCTCACAACAGGTTACCATTTTTCTAGTCAGCTGCAAACCATTTAATCATCATCTGTCAAACATCCTTCTGTAAGCATGCAGACATTTTGGTCTCTCGAGTCGGCTGCCGATGAAATTAACCGCATTGACCCTATAGTGTCTAAGACGATAGTGTTGCAGTCTACATCTCAAGTGTCAGTCTCTGATTCAGAAGTCTGAATATCACTTACAGACATCAAACTAAAACCCAGTTCACTCATTCATGATGCAGCAGCATATTGAGTTTAGAAATTGCTTCTGTTTCCTTAAGATCAAGGAAACAAGAGGAAACAAAGTTCTGTCATGACAAATCTCAGAGGGATTGACATGGTAATGTACATGACAATGTTAATGTATTTGGTCTTGACGGAATAGATCTGCTGCGCTGCTGCTACGGCAGAGCAAGTACCGAGACTTGCTACTGCCAATACATCCATAACATGCTGCTATGAGCATGTAGGAAATACTACTGCTGCACATATAACACATATGAATAACCCCCCATAGCATACATGAATCACCTCGTGGCAGATCTATACAGGTGGAGCTGGGGAAGATGGAGGGTTTCTGAAGTGCGCTGCCAAACTGCTACAGCAAACAAAAGCCAGGTATTTGAATATTGAGGAGTGAGCTCATTGGCTACTGATACAGGAGAAAACCAATCAGCTGTGCTATGTGATAATGTTGTCATTAGGTCAGATTGAGTTAGACCTATCGGACTGCGCCATCTAGAGTTGCATGCCAGAACTCTGTATTTTAATTTTAAGTAACCTTTGTTATATTTACTGTACATTACATACATACAACTTGAACTTTAACCTTGAGACCTTCTTGAGTTTTAAGTCTTTTTAAAACAATGAAGTGCTTTCTAATGAAAAAGAAACCTGCCAAGGATGTGCTGACCAAAAATGACAGTATTTCAGTGCTGGATTCCACTGTATGACTGTAACATGTGTTTATGGTTATCATAGAGCCTCTCGGTGGTTTAAACATTCTACTGTGCTAAACATACATGACAGATATAAACTAGAGTTTGTGGCTCACCATTGGAGAACTCTTCTGCTTCTGACAGGGCTGGACGAAGTTCTGATAAAGCTGCATGCCGTACTGTGAACAAACAAACAAACAAACACATGACAGCTCTGTTCCACAGGCTATATAGGCAGCTGCCTTCTGAGCGAGTGTCCTAGCTCAAATGGAACCTCAAATGTGTCTAATTTAGAATGTTTGTGTCGGAGAAGTCACTTTGTAACGGCAGCTTCCCAGAATTCATATGACTCTGAAGTTAAACTAAACTCCCAGGTAAAAAACAAAAAAAACAAAACAAAAGGTATTCATTGAAGATAAATAACTACATTGACGCCATTAAACAAATTCATATTTTTATTCAGCAAGGATGCATTAGATTGCTCAAACTCATTTATAATGTTACAAAAAACAAATGCTGTTCTTTTGAACTTTATTCATCAAAGCATCCTGAAAAAATGTAAGTTTCCATAAAAATATTAAGCAGCACAACTGTTTTCAACATTAATAACAATCAGAAAATCTTCTTGAGCAGCAAATCAGCATATTAGAATGATTTCTGTAGGATCATGTGACACTGAAGACTGGAGTAATGATGCTGAAAATTCAGCTTTACATCACAGAAATAAATTACATTTTAAAATTAGTGCTGTCAAACGATTAATCGCGATTAATCGCATCCAAAATTAAAGTTTTTGTTTACATAATATATGTGTGTGTACTGTGTATATTTATTATGTATATATAAATACACACACATACAGTATATATTTTGAAAATATTTACATGTATTTACATGTATATATTTATATTCATATAATTTATATGTAAATATATTTCATATATAAACATAACATATTTTTCTGAAATATATAAATGCATGTGTGAATTTATATATACATAATATATTTACACAGTACACACAGATATATTATGTAAACAAAAACTTTAATTTTGGATGTGATTAATCGGGATTAATCGTTTGACAGCACTATTTAAAATACATAATAATAGAAAACAGTTCATTTAAATTGTATTAATATTTCACAATTTTAGAGTTTTTATTTTTGATCAAATAAATAGTGTCTCGACATGCAAAAGAGCCTTTTTTAAAACAGATTTCTTCTAAACGCTGCTTCTAAAACTGTACAACACCTCAAGTTAAAAACACAGGGTATAGATGTGTGTGTTTTATTTAAGCAGTTCATTGCAATGTAACATATAGAAACCTTAGAAATGCATATGCATTATATGAACAAAACTAATTATATTACTTAGCCACTTATGTCGCCAGAAATCGTCAAATGTAACTGAAAATGAATGACTTCTGGCTGCTCTGTTGATGCATTTTTTTGTGTCAGGAGTGCATTTTAGCACAGAGCCTCAGACTGAGTCTCCTCATGGCTGAGGATTCAGCAAGACCACTGTCATCGAGAGATACGACGGGGACAGACCTTACAGAGTGTCAGAGAGAGAGGCAGTTCTTACCTTGAAGAGGCGCATGGCTGTAACCCAACACGTCCTGGTTTGCTCATCATCTGCACAGAGCAGTTTCAGATCACGTGCAGAATTCAACTTGCTTGCCTGGATATGAGGAGACATCAACACTTTAAAGCTCAGTTTTCCTTTAAAGATCTTTATCAGACCTTTTATATATCTATTTGAAGGAACACTCCATTTAAATCTCAGATTTAGAAATGCATTACACAGATCTCTGTCAATGCTGACATTGTGCACTTATTTTACTCTCTCTCTCTCTCTCTCTCCCCCCCCCCCCCCCCTTTATTATATGTCTCTTATTTCCATTTCAATGTATACTTTTATTTCATTTTAATTTATCAGTTTTTCCTTAATTTATTTTTTTTATTTCTTTTTATCTCTTATGTACATTTTTATGATTTCTTTTTATATTAAGCACTTTTTTTCACACACAATATTATGTGCGAAATGTGCTGTATAAATAAGCATGTCTTGCCAAAAATTGATGCTAAAATGATGCTAAAGAGTATAATTGATCACTGTACCAAGAGCTTTTCTAAAGTTTCAATGTTTCACTGTCTCTCTCTTACATAAAAAAATTGCAATCAATAGTTCATGTCCATTTATTTAAGCATCCATATGATAAGCGGTTTTATGCACAGTCATTATCGTGAAATAGCTATCATCTGTTAACTCATGCAATTCAGCCCGAAGATTTTACAGTATAATTTTCCTAATATTCCCACTCTCAGAGATCACTGTTTTAACACAAAAGAAACATTACAAAGTTCACGAAAGATAAGGAGCCAGACAGGTTGTTTGATAGCAGTTTCATATAACCCACAATAAACAATAAATCTGAGACATAATGAGGCTTATTAAATCATAAAACCACTGGTAACACTGACCTTGACTGCTGCAGTCCAGTATAATCAAGTATTACAGTGAGATTATAAAGTCAAAACACTGTGCGATTTGAAGAATGAAAGTGGCTGAAAGTCTTTGCATTGAATTACCTTCACACAGAAGCCGTAGTCTGTCGGGGCGCCGTAAACTTTTTTGGCAGATAATAAAGTGAAGACATCACTGTCACCGAACTCTGCAATGAACTGCAAGTGTCTGGGTTCCTTTAGAAAAGAGAAAATAATAATAATAATAACACAACATTAAAATAGGAATTCACACCCAAAACATGCATCATTGCTATTTATTCCTAAATGAACCATTAAACTGGCTATCTATAAAACAAATAAATAAAACAAGTTTCCTTCTTTGTAGATTACAGTTTTCCAAAAATATGTAATCTACAAATATTTACTTTCACATGATTTTTATATATGATAAAACAGAAATAAAAAGAGCAAAAAAGTCTCTGATGCTTACCAAGGCTGCATTTATTTGATCAAAAATACAGGTAAAACTGTAATATTGTGAAATTTTATTATAATTTAAAATAACTTATTTATTTGAATACATTTTGAATTGTAATTTACTGCTGTGATCAAAGCTGAATTTTCAGCATCATTGCTTCAGTGTCACATGACCTTTCAGAAATCATTCTAATATGCTGATTTGCTGCTCTAGAAACATTTCTGATTGTTATCAATGTTGAAAACAGTTGTGCTGCTTCATATTTTGTGGAAACCGATTACAACAAATATAAACTTCAAAAGTCATCTATCATAACAATCAAACGTGTGAGTGTATATGAGAGGCACGTGCATTCGCATTCCGTCACAGCGTGAAGTTCCAGCGGTAAGCTGCTGTAGCGAGGAATAAATCCAAACATGTGAGACATGAACGGCATCTGACAGACCGTCAGGACATGAGCGACACGCGTGGAATTTGTAATGTAATATAGAGAAGAGAATGTGTGAGCGTTCACAGACTCCTAGAGACAAAAGAATTGACCTGTGCACATGAGGAGGGAATGGGAATCAAAAAAAATAACAAATAAAAAATCAACAGTCAGGCAGTTTGTTGAAATTCAGTTCACTTTCGCTGCGCTCTTGCTGCTCATTTACACTCTCACATGCTTTCAAATTGGTTATCAAAAGTACAAAAGTATCTTAAGTGGATTTGAAGAACATTTCTCTGCTTTACACCTGAAAGTACTTGTTATTTTACATGTTTGAAGTCTTTTCCAGAATTTAAATAAATGCTGCAAGCTCAAAGAGAGACTAAGGCTGCTGGCTTCAGTTACACCGGGGCTGTAATATGCATATCCATGGTGAGAGATAGCATGGAAACGTGTTGCAACGGCAGGAGCTTTATCTCAGCAACACCGCTAGTGAGGCGAGCCAAAAGAATAAGAAAAGAGAGAGAGAGACAGAGAAAGAAAAGCAAGAAAAACCCCCCACAAAGCCAGGCTTTGTCTCACCTTTATAAGCCTCACCTGTCTCGTTTCCAAACTGACAGAGACAGACTAGAAAGGTGTGGACTCACAAACAAGCACAACACTTTTCACCTTTGAGAAAAATATTATAGCAAAAACCAGAAAAAAATAAAAAATAAAAAATAGAACTGTGCCAGTTGTGGCATCACTTCCATCATGACCAGCAATTTTGTTCCCAATAATTTATAGTAAAGTAATTAAAGTAATTAAAGTTAACATGACAGTGTCAGTGAAACGCTTGAGAGAATATTATATATCACTTGTGAAAAAGTGAACTGAATATCATTTCCAATCAAGATGTCATTTTGCCAAATTTAGCAATGAAAATAATTAATTGTGTGCATTTATGATACATAATTATTAATAATAACATTTTATTAAAAAAATAAGAATTAAACAAATTATAATTTATTTAATTTATATAAAAGAAAATTTCCTTAAAATCCTTATTTTAGAGGCAGAACTATTTTATTATTATATAATAATTATTATTATTATAAATAATAATGTTACTAATTACTATTTGTAATTTTGCAATAAAAATAAAAATTATACATAAATTATAAAAGGAAACACAATAGAAAAATATGAATGGTCCTTATTTTCTTGAAGCATTTTCTACAGTATTTCAATATAACTTATTGTTATTATTTTTATTTTTGTGTGATGCTGTATCCACATCAATATGTGCCAGTATAAATGTTATTTTGACAAATTATGAAATTAACAAAATTGTGTGCATTTACAATACACAAAACGCCAGCTATGAAACTTGCCTTTTAGAAAGACAAAGCAAAGGTGTCACCCTTCGTTCCAAAAATGTTCAAAATATAATTTATATAATTATATGTTAAACTGAATACATTATTTGAGATGCACGTATATACAGTATGTCCAGTGTTTGTGGACACATTAAATATAGTAATGAGAGTATGAAAATTGTTTTATGAAAGTATATTTTGTAAAAGTGCCCATAGAAACAGCCTGATATCATGAAGTGGAGAGCGAGCTCCTCTTATGTCCTGAACAAAAGCTCTATTGAGGTAAATACAACAAAAAAGGGAAAGCAAAAGAGCGAGGGCAGAGCAGGTTGGCACAGTAGTGTGCGAGTACACAGCTCACCTGTTGTGTGACTTTGAAGGGTTCAGCTCTTGGCATACCAGGAGTGTTACACAAAATCCAGCTCGACCAGTTTTACTGAGTTAAGCCCCATAAAGCTGCACTGTAAGATCTCACTATCTCATCTAGTAACGAGGCTGCATCAGATAAGAGTCAGAACCTCAGCACCTGAATGAACCTGGGATATTCAGCATAATCTCGCAACTCAAGACGCATTTCAGACACGCAGCTCACTTTTAAGGGATTCTAATATTAAGAGCAAGTGGTATTGTGAACGATTAAAGCTAATCCCTGGAGATTCTGTGGCATTGAGATCAGAGGTGGAGAGTTTTAGCGAGTAATCGTGAGCAGAACGTGACCCGTCTCGACCCACCTTTGATGTGCCCTTGTTGGAGAAGTACAGTCCTGATCTTCTTAACACAAAGTAGAACTTCTTCCACGATTTCCTGCCATGCTCTTTGGCGTGGAGGAACCCGTGAATCTCAGGACAAGAGCTGGAGCTGAGAAAGGTCTGCAGGAGGAACGTCAGATACGACACACTCAAACGCTTTATCCATCTCAGGCTTTGACCAATTAAGGATGAACAATGTCAAAAACATTTCTCAATCAATTACAGTAATGAGACTGTAATGAAAACTATCAATAATAATAATAATAATAATAATAATAATAACAACAACAACAATAATAACAATGTATTACCTTTTATTATTCATTTAATTATCATTATTATTAATACAACCTGAATTTATCTAGCAATCAGGTTTATTATAGTTAATTAAAATTAAAAAAATTTAAACTTTTTTTTTGTTACTAAATAAAATAAACTTTAACTGAAATAAAATATAAAAAAATAAACATTATATTTCAGCTAGTGGCTAAGGCAACATTTCTCATTTGCAATCATATGTACTAAATTAACTACAACTAAAACTGAAATAAATATAAATAAAAACTACATAGACTTAGTAAAAAAAATAAAATAAAATAATAATAATAATGACAAAAATAAACAATAAAATGACAAAAAAACTTTAATGAAAATATAAAAAATAAAAACTAATCAAAATATTAATAAAAAGCGATACTAAAGCAGCAATTAGAAATTATTAATACTTAATTATTAATAATAATAAATAGTGTTATTTTATTAAAAAAATAAATTATATACAAATTATATACAAAAATAGATATACAAATTTCAATAAAGTAAAATGTCCTGTTGTATTGTGGTACTGAGTGTTTGTAATATAAATATAAGCCTAAATGTAAAAAATATAACTAAATAACTAAATAAAAATAAAAAATACGCCACAAAAGAAAAAAAAATCTTAATGTTCCTCATTTTACTTGAAGCAAAATTTTATTTATTTACCTATTCGTTTGTATTATTATTATTATTATTATTATTACTATTATTATTTTAGAGAGAAATATAACCTACCCTGATCATAGCACACATATGCTTGTGAATTGAACGTCTTAACAAAACTTTTGTTTCTTGTTTATGTGAGATGCTATATCCACATTGTGTATGTGCCTGTATAAAAGAACTAGCTAACAGAAGAAACAATGACTCTGTGAGCCTTTAATAATAATAATAATAATAATAGCATAAGATGAAGATGCTCACCTGTATAAGTTGTGAGTGGTTCATGATTCCATTGGTTTCACTGCATATAGACACCATATGCTCTGGGAAAAAGTCCTGCAATTACCCACATACTGTATAAATACAATCTCCAACATTTTAAGGGTAAATTTTATCATACCATTTGTACTGTTTATTTACTGTCTGTCATAGAGATGTGCAATTTCACCTATTTGACACTTATTTCAATGAAATCTGTCAGGTATTAGGAGCATTTTACAGATAATATAAAAGAAACCACTTAAAGCACCTTTGTTAAATCTGGTATTAGGATCCGTGACCTTTAAAATCACAGGAGTTAGTGATCTGTACTTGATTATTTAGGCATTACCTTTAATTCTTAACCAGTACAATTAAAGAGCCCTATTGTGTGTTTCTGTTTCAATCTTTAATGACCTTGAATAGGTAACCCTGGATGTTTGGCTAAACCTCGGGAAATCAATTATACATTAGCAGGGCTGCATGTGTCCTTACACACACGCACACACTTACAAGAGGCTTCTTGAAGAACTCGTATTTGGCATAATTCTTCCTGAAGTACAGACAGCAGTGTGAGTCCATTCCCCAACCTGACTGAACCTCCATAACCGACTCATGGTCTTCTATGGTTCGCTCTGGAAATCACAAACAAGAGTTAGTTTAGTACATGCTTATGAATTTATGAACCACGCACGTGCACTAAAGCACAATATGTGCATTAAAGAACATTAAGTGAAATGTGTAACCTATTTACTAACATAATGCAATTAAAAGTGGATATTTAACAAAAAAAAAAAAAAAAAATTAGGATGGGACTTTGTACCTTGAAAAGGGAATTATTAGATTTTGATAAAGGATTATGAAGACAAAAACAGGATGCATTACATCAAAAGTAACAGAAAAGGCATTTATAATGTTACAAAAGTCTATTCATTTGAATTTCTATTTCAAATCAATGCCATCCTTTTGAATTTTATATTCATCAAAGAATCCTGAAAAAAAGTTTCAGTTTCCATAAAAATATGAAGCAGCGCAACTGTTTTCGGCTTTGATAATCAGAAATGTTTCTTGAGCAGCAAACCAGTATATTAGAATGATTTCTGAAGGATCATGTGACACTGAAGACTGGAGTAATGATGCTGAAAATTCAGCTTTGAATCACAGGAATAAATTGCATTTTAAAATATATTACAATAGAAATCCTTTATTTTAAATTGTAATAATATTTCACAATATTACTCTTTTTCCTGTATTTTTTTTATCAAATAAATGCAGTCTTGGTGAGCAGAAGAAACTACTGGAAATGGTTTGCAAGTAATGTACTGTAGCAACTTGACGTATTAATATCTAACATGCAGTTACAGGTGTGTGTTAATCGGCATTTTATAGCTTTAAACATGGCTCATCCAATCAGAATCTAGAGTCTGAACTATTTGTTTAATTAATAATATGAGATTTCACTGCCCTCGTTTGTTTCCAGCTCTGAGTTTTACCATCCCACTGCACAGTGGGCTTGACAGATTAATTATTAACACTCTTTTCAAAAATTATGCCTTGATAATGAGCAACCTTCAATAGTAATGAGAGTGATGTGTGGGGGAGCTCGTTATTCCACTTTATCATTAAATATTATTCAGCTCCTGCAACCCTAAATGCATGTTTAATGACTAAATGGAAAGCATCTGTTTAGAAGCAGCCATCAGGAAGAGTTAGACTACTGTTATCTCATTCTAATTAATTCCCATAGCGTTACTGCAGTGAACGGACAGATCTTCACTGCAATACTGCAATAATGCTGTTTGTACTGGCTTTGTCATCTCCATCCGATCATTTTGAGTCATTTTAATCAAACAACAAATTAAGCAATAAAAAGTATCTAAGAGTCAAAGTTCCAACTTTATATTAAGAAAAAAAAAATATATATATATATAAAAAAAAATATATATATATATATATATATATATATATATATATATATATGTGTGTGTGTGTGTGCATTATATGCACATATATATACATATATATATATATATATATATATATATATATATATATATATATATATATATATATATATATATATATGTATGGTACCCAGATGTCATGGTTCGGCACGTACATCGGTTCGAGGGTCACAGTTTGATACGATTTCGGTAGAACAGGGGAAAAAAAACAAATCTACTATGCTCGGTTTCTTTTCATTTATTTTGAACAGACAGTAGTAAAAATGGTACTTTATCAAAATAAAATACAGTGAACCAAACATCAGCGCGCCCGCCTCTGTGTCACCGTTGGAACGCGACTGAAGTACAAAGCCTATCATTTACATAATAAATAATAGTTTAGCATTCAGATACATTGCATCGCAAATATGGAAATATTATGGAATATTTGGATTTGTGGCGAATGAGAGAGGTAGGATATACGAGCTCAAAGCTCCATTTCGCAATCAGTTGAGTGCACAAGCCTTTAAAGTATACTCCTTTGTCAGTCTATGTGAGAGACGGATTCAGAATCAGCACATAGTCACTGTCTGGGGGCTTTGTTTTCAAGTGCGCAACTCATGGCATTCGCTGTTCTTTTGCTGGCGGTTATCAAACAGCGTTGCATTACTGCGGGCGCCCCCTTCTGGATTGAGGGTGAATTGCCTGTATTCGTTGTAAGGCCTCATGCACCGAACCGAGATGTCCGTACCATGACGGTTCGGTACGAATACATGTATCGTTACACCCCTAATATATATATATATATATATATATATATATATATATATATATAATAAAATATTTCACAAATAAAACCTACCAAATGTTTAGCAAGTGTTTGCATAGACAGATGTGTAATTCACGGTAAATGATCCTCTCTAAACAAATTTCAGCACTGTGTGGCAGAATTTGTACTCTGTAAATATTGCTATTTTTTTTGTTGAAAACTTGAGAACAGCAAAATGTAGCAATTCTGTTTCTGAAACATCATTTTCCGAGCACAATGGATATAGTATACAGTATATAGTATATAGTCAGAGATATCAAAGTAGCAATATCCTACATCTGATTTAAGTCATTTTAGCCAAACAACAAATTAAGCTGCCGTAAACCTTTACGCATAATAAAATTGACTGTACAAGTAATTTAAACTTAAATTATATTACACTAACTTAAGAATCAAGTTGAATCTCGAAATTGGTTAGCTTTTATTTTTGATGAGTTAAAGTAATGGAAAAACATTTGAACATATCCACTTATTGATAATATCATTGTTTACAGTAAAGGTTTAAACTTAAAAATAAAAATGTAATAAAACCTGTTTAGTAAATGTGTGCTTAAAAAAGATGTGTAAGTTATCCTCTCTCAACAAACTCTAGCACCGCATGGCATTTTTTTTGTAAATTCTGTAAATTGTAAATTGTTGTTTTTTTCTTTGTTGATTATTAACCAACATCAATTCTGTTTCTGTATGTATATCAAAGTAGGAATACCCCACATCCCACATTTAAACTGAATACAGTACAATCAAAGACAGCATCTCTAGGAAAGTTATTAACCCAATATTAAGGGCATGAAAATACATGAAAATCACTTCAATATTAAAACTTAAATAACATTTTAAAATCACCAACAATTCTGTGGTTTCACTCATTTGGGAATTACATGTTTCAAGATCCCAGTTTGGCTTGTTCTGCATGGATATCCTGCCAAGCGTTCGCACTAGCACTGAAACTCCTGCAATGAGACAGGTTACCGAGAAGATAAATAATGCATGTGGCGTCTTTAACCCCGGGATGAGGAACGCCGTGCTAGAATGTGAGCAGACGGAAACCGGCTCTGCAAACCTGCATGCAAAGCCTGTGTTTAAATAATGCATCTGCATCTGAATCAGTTCTGATCTAGCTGGAACTAAGAGACTAATTGACTCATGATCATTCAGACCGGCTTGGCGAACTGGATCAGCTGATTCATTGAAAAGATTGAACTCAAAAGAACAAATAATCTATGAATCAGACATCACTACTGCTCTCATGAACTCTCATCAGTGCATCGAGGAAAGTTATGGTGGATCAGTATGTGTGTGTGTGTGTGTGTGTGTGTGTAGATAGATAGATAGATAGATAGATAGATAGATAGATAGATAGATCTAAAAAAAAAATCAACAAAAAGTAAAATGAAAACCAAATATATAAAAATAAAAGCTTAGTCAAAATATTAACAAATACTATTTTTGTATATAAATAATATATTATACATATATATATATATATATATATATATATATATATATATATATATATATATATATATATATATATATTAATGCAATAAGCCCCAAGAAACCATGGTTTAAAGTGAATTTATAACAGCTTAGGGGCATTGTTAGCTAAAACCTCCTTAGCTGTTATAAATTCACTGTAAACCATGGCTTCACGGGTTTATTACTTTTATAAAACGGTTATTCCATATACTTAGTAAGGTTTCACAAAACAAAACAGAGCAAATAAGGGTAATGATATTAATAAAAGCATTATTCTTCCACCAAACAATGTAGTTCCTCAGAAACAGTTGTGGTTGGAATCTATGGTTGGAACAAAGTGGTTCCCAAGCAACACACAAAGTAAACAAAGGTGTAGGTTTGTAGTGTAATTTACAACGGCTTTGAATGTGGCTCAACCAATCAGAATCAAGGATACCTGTATATATATATATATTAGGGATGGGAAGATTCCCCGATTCGCTTGGTGCATCGGCATAAAAAGTTAAAAAGTGTGCATCGGCTACAAGTTGCACAAAAAAATTATTTTTGACTTGAAATAACCTAACAAATCAATCGGAGCTAAAGTGGTTCCATAAACGACAAATTAAATTCACACAATCTCACTAATTTGTGCACGCTTATTCTTAAGCAGCCCATAATGTAAATCATGGATCAGATCGATCCACCATGGCAAACAGCGAATATATCTGTGCTGTTTAATGCATTTGAGATGTTGTGTTTTCCTCAGTGCATAACTGACATGTCACAGGTATATTTTTCATCTGTAAATGTTAGAAAGTCATGCAAACATATCAATTTTGCTGTCAGGAGTGGGCGAGGTTTATGCGAGAGCAAAGAGCGCTGCTGCGCGCATGCGCTAAACAGACGGAGTGCAATAATTCTGAGTAAAATATACTTTTTGTTAAAATATTTGTTGTTGGACATTAAATGTGTCTTTTGTAGAATTTTAAACCTACATATAAGTGTATTTTTATGATAGCAGTGACTGTAAAGGGACTATTGCATTAGGTAAATCAAATGTAAGCTAGTACAGTACTAATTACTAAGCTCAAATGAGTTAATGTGTGTTTCTTATAGCAGTTAAAATGTAGTCATTTTCTTTAATATTTATTTTAATTTTTAATTCAGTGATTTTAACTTTTAATTTAGTTATTTTAATGCTTTAAAGAGCCATTTTCGATTGTAATGTTCTTATGTTCTGCTATCTGTTCTGCAAACTATAAAAGGTACAGCTGTCATAAAACCAGAGAGAAAAGCTGCATGGCAAAAAAAAAACAATTTAAAAAAAAAAAAAATCAAATAATAGTATGTGAGACAGCGGTAATATCATTGTGCTCCTATTGGTCAGTGTTAAAGGAGCTCAGCTTAGCCTGACGGTTAGCCTGCTTTAGACCAGGTTAGTTTCCCAGCATAAGTTGCCACAGTGACAGAGCTTGATCTAGGCCTATGTTAAATTTGCTTTATGGAACAAAATCATTTAACAATGAGTCAGACTAAATGAAATAAGCCTGGCTTATTTGGTTAACTTGTTTTATGAAACAGGCCTCAAGGCATTAAAAGTGATCATATTTTCTCCATTGCATTGTATTGCATCAAATCGCATTGTGTTGAATCGAATCGAATTGAAATCGGATCGCACTGCATCGTAAAAAGGGGTGAATCGTACTGAATCGCATCGGTACCTGCTTCATATGTATCTTTAACGTATCGTATCATTGGCTATGCATCGAGATGCGTGTTGTATCGGCCTGAGTCATGAGATGCACATACCTAATATATATATATATATATATATATATATATACAGGTGCATCTCAATAAATTAGAATGTCTTGGAAAAGTTCATTTCTTTCAGTAATTCAATTCAAATTGTGAAACTCATGTATTAAATAAATTCAATGCACACAGACTGAAGTAGTTTAAGTCTTTGGTTCTTTTAATTGTGATGATTTTGGATCACATTTTAAAAAAAACCCACCAACTGATCATCTCAACAAATTAGAATACTTTATAAGACCAATAAAAAAAACATGTTTAGTGAATTGTTGGCCTTCTGGAAAGTATGTTAATTTACTGTATATGTACTCAATACTTGGTCGGGGCTCCTTTTGCTTTAATTACTGCCTCAATTCAGCGTGGCATGGAGGTGATCAGTTTGTGGCACTGCTGAGGTGGTATGGAAGCCCAGGTTTCTTTGACAGTGGCCTTCAGCTCATCTGCATTTTTTGGTCTCTTGTTTCTCATTTTCCTCTTGACAATACCCCATAGATTCTCTATGGGGTTCAGCTCTGGTGAGTTTGCTGGCCAGTCAAGTACACCAACACCATGGTCATTTAACCAACTTTTGGTGCTTTTGGCAGTGTGGGCAGGTGCCAAATCCTGCTGGAAAATGAAATCAGCATCTTTAAACGCTGGTCAGCAGAAGGAAGCATGAAGAGCTCCAAAATTTCTTGGTAAAAGGGTGCAGTGACTTTGGTTTTCAAAAAACACAATGGACCAACAGCAGCAGATGACATTGCACCCCAAATCATCACAGACTGTGGAAACTTAACACTGGATTTCAAGCAACTTGGGCTATGAGCTTCTCCACCCTTCCTCCAGACTCTAGGACCTTGGTTTCCAAATGAAATACAAAACTTGCTCTCATCTGAAAAGAGGACTTTGGACCACTGGGCAACAGTCCAGTTCTTCATCTCCTTAGCCCAGGTAAGACGCCTCTGACGTTGTCTGTGGTTCAGGAGTGGCTTAACAAATTCCTTGACACGTCTGTGTGTGGTGGCTCTTGATGCCTTGACCCCAGCCTCAGTCCATTCCTTGTGAAGTTCACCCAAATTCTTGAATCGATTTTGCTTGACAATCCTCATAAGGCTGCGGTTCTCTCGGTTGGTTGTGCATCTTTTTCTTCCACACTTTTTCCTTCCACTCAACTTTCTGTTAACATGCTTGGATACAGCACTCTGTGAACAGCCAGCTTCTTTGGCAATGAATGTTTGTGGCTTACCCTCCTTGTGAAGGGTGTCAATGATTGTCTTCTGGACAACTGTCAGATCAGCAGTCTTCCCCATGATTGTGTAGCCTAGTGAACCAAACTGAGAGACCATTTTGAAGGCTCAGGAAACCTTTGCAGGTGTTTTGAGTTGATTAGCTGATTGGCATGTCACCATATTCTAATTTGTTGAGATAGTGAATTGGTGGGTTTTTGTTAAATGTGAGCCAAAATCATCACAATTAAAAGAACCAAAGACTTAAACTACTTCAGTCCATGTGCATTGAATTTATTTAATACACGAGTTTCACAATTTGAATTGAATTACTGCAAAACAAGTTCAGAAATAAATAAGTTCTGTGTAATAAAGTGGAATGACACAGGGAAAAAGTATTGAACACACCAGCTGAAATCTATCAGTAATTAGAAAGCAATCCTGCCCCTTGTCAGTGGAAATTAATATTAGTTGGTTCAGTCCCAACTAATGGCCTATAAAAAGGTGTCTCATGACCAACGTGTCACACAAGAAACATTTCATGATTTGTAAAAGCAAAGAGCTTTCTCAAGACCTTCGCAACGTTATTGTTGCAAAACATACTGATGGCATTGGTTACAGAAGGATTTCTATACTTCTGAATGTTCCAGTGAACACTGTTGGGGCCATAATCCGGAAGTGGAAAGAACATCATTTCACCATAAACCGGCCACGACCAGGTGCTCCACACAAGATTTCTGACAGAGGAGTAAAAAGAATTATCAGAAAAGTTGTCCAAGAGCCAAGGATCACTTGTAGAGAGCTTCAGAAAGACCTGGAATTAGCATGTATAATTGTTTCAAAGAAAACAATAAGTAATGCACTCAACCGCCATGGCCTGTATGCACGCTCACCACGCAACGCTCTATTGCTAAAGAAAAAGCATGTTGAAGCTCATTTCAAGTTTGCTGCACAACATTTAGACAAGCCAATGAAATACTGGCAGAATATAGTCTGTTCAGATGAGACAAAAATTGTACTCTTTGGATGCCATAAGACACACCATGTTTGGAGGTTAAATGGCAATGCACATCACCCCAAAGCATCATGGTGTAGCACTGGCAAAATACATATAATTGAAGGAAGGATGAATGGAAAAAATGTACAGAGACATTCTTGATAAAAATCTGCTGCCATCTACCAGGATGATGAAGATGAAATGAGGGTGGACATTTCAGCGAGACAATGATCCCAAACACACAGCCAAGGAAACTCTCGATTGGTTTCAGAGAAAGAAAGTAAAGCTGCTAAAATGGCCAGCCAATCACCTGACTTGAATCCAACAGAAAATTTATGTAAAGAACTAAAGATCAGAGTTCATAGAAGAGGCCCATGGAACCTTCAAGATTTGAAGACCGTTTATGTAGAAGAATGGGCCAAAATCACACCTGAGTAATGCATGCGACTAGTTTCTCCATACAGGAGGCATATTGAAGCTGTCATTGCCAACAAAGGCTTTTGTACAAAGTATTAAATCAATTTCAGTAAGCGTGTTCAATACTTTTTCTGTGTCATTCAATTTTATTACACTTAACTTAATTTCTGAACTTATTTGTATTGTTTTCTTTGTATGTATGGTTTACTTGGGTTGTTACCGACATCTGGTGAAAATTTCATGTCAACAGCACCTTTAGAAATATATTTAATGAGAAAAATGGTGACGCGTTCAATACTTATTTTACCCGCTGTGTGTATATATATATATATATATATATATATAATTCTAAATAACACTGGGGTGGATGTCAAGATTTTGAGTGAAAAACATGCTTCAGAAAACTTACAGTATAGCACCCCTTACGAAAAAGAAGTTTATTCAAGTGTGCTATTAGTATACTTCTTTTAAACTAAAAATAGGAAAGTATACTTTCAGTCTACTTTTTGTGTACTTCTCATGTACTTCTTTATGTACTTTTCAGAAATATACTTAAAATGACATTTAAGTATACTTGACTTATACTTAGAAAAAGTGTTTATTTGAGCTATACTTGTGCTCCGAGAATCCGTGTTTTCATTGTTATACAGTAGGGGGAGATATTGCATTACTTCTGTACAGAATTTCCAAAACACAAGCGAAGAAGGAACCGAAAGACAACAGATGCTTTCACACCTAATCTAACGTGATCATCAGACTTAAAACAGCATCAAAACTTTGTAACGTTAAGGAATAAAATATTAACAAATGAAGAAGTAATAATGACTGTCAAGCTTTGGGTGTTGATCGACTCTCTACGAATCTACGTTTTGATTATCATTCTGAATCCATTTCAAAGTTTTTTTCAGCTTTTTGTTTAAAATGTTGTTTATTTATGTTTTTTTTTAATAAAGCTTACCCAAATTCAAGTGTTTATAAAAAAGGATGCATGAAGCTAGAATAAAATGTTATTGTTTACAAGCAGATATCATGTTCTTTCTTTTTGATGTTTTGTATGTTTAGATTTTCATATAACAAAATACATACAAATTAATAAATAGGGACAGTGTACTTAAAGTATGATGTAAAGTTCACTTAAAGAACACTTACGAGTATACTTGCAGTATAAAACTACTAAACTAGTAGTTTACTGAGACTACACTTCAAAGTGTATTAAAAATGCTACAAGTATTTAATTAGTAAACTATCAGTATACCTATAAGTTCACTTTTAGTACAGTTGCAGTACAAACTAAAAACATAGATGTAAACTAGCTGTGTACTCAAAGTTTACTACTGTTATACTTAAAGTATACTTAAAAGTGTACTTTTATATACTAAAAAGTGGGCCAATTTAGTCCCAAGGAGTATTGAAATAGTACACTTACAAGTATACTACTAGTACACTGATATTTGTATACTTACTACATAAAGTATACTTAAAAATATACTTGAACTTTACTTAAGTATACTTAATCAAATAAACTTGAAGTATACTTCTTTTTGGTAAGGGACACATAACGCATTTTGACTTTTATGATACTTCGCCTCTAGAATAAGAATGTGCATCCTCCAGTTTAAATTAAATACTGATATTT
This sequence comes from Spinibarbus caldwelli, assembly GCA_039654775.1. Taxonomy (NCBI): domain Eukaryota; kingdom Metazoa; phylum Chordata; class Actinopteri; order Cypriniformes; family Cyprinidae; genus Spinibarbus; species Spinibarbus caldwelli. The sequence goes on from CM077233.1 coordinate 4,242,575, forward strand.
TTTCATGTGACCTTTATTTTTGCCTGTATTATATTCGGTGACAACGTACCAAAAAGTATTCAGTTTATCCATTTGTTGCATTTTTCAGTTGTAGTTTTTACTTGTTCAGAAGCTTACCGATACTCAGATGTGGGATCTGCTCAAACAGGGTCCAGCTGTGGTCATCAATGCAGTGGTTCTTCAGAATGAACAGCTGGCATATGTCCCGGGCAGTGATGTCACTGGGCACCTCCACTGCACGGCTGGTGTTGTCTTCACTGTACACTTTGATTACCTGCAACACAGTAGAAAATAAATGAAAACAGAAAGAGGCTTTGGCTGCACTCAAAATTTAATACTAACTTACTGCTTACTACCTACCTACCTACCTACCTACCTACCTAACTAACTAACTAAATAAATAAATAAAATACCAATCAAAATTTGGGGTTAAGATTTTCTAAATGTTTTTGAAAAGATGTCCCTTCTGCTTACCAAGGCTGCACAAAAAATACATTAAAATCAGTAGTAATGTGAAAAGATTTTACAATTTCAAGTAACTGTTTTCTATTTGAATATATTTTAAAATGCAATTTATTTCTGATGCAATACTGAATTTTCAGAATCATTACACCTGTCTTCAGTGTCACAGTGTCCTTCAGAAATCATTCTAATATGCTGATTTTTATCAATGTTGAAAACAGTTGTGCTTCTTCATATTTTTGCACAAACTGTGATGATTCAGGATTCTTTGATGAATAAAAAGTTCAAAAGAACAGCATTTATTTCAAATACAAATGTTTTGTAACATAATAAATGACTTAATTATCACTTATGATTAATTAAATGCATCCTTGCAGAATAAAACTATTAATTTCTTTAAAAAAAAAACATACTGACCCCAAACTTTTGAACTGTAAGATAGATAGATAGATAGATAGATAGATAGATAGATAGATAGATAGATAGATAGATGATCTTAACAATTTGCATTTTTATGCCAATTTTGTGCAAAACAGGTTAAGTTTTAGAAGGAAAGAGATGTTTAAAAATGCTGATATTACTTAAGGTTCATTCATTATACCGAAAACAGAAGGTCAAATCAAGTGCACTGCATTGTGGGATACATTATCCCATATAAGCTCTGCTGTATACTGAACATTTGAGCATATCTAGCACTGAAGGTCAAAAAAATCACATATGCACAGTATATACCATGGCAATAGTAAGAGCAGAAAGCTACTATGCTGTTTCGAACACAACCACATTTTTACATGCAAGTTTATTTGTCACACTGCCATTTTATCAGATACTCCTTTACCATCCCACGAGAGCTAAATTTCACTTCATGTTCTATATACAGTATGCAACAACCCTCAAAGTGCAGACAGCCTGTGCTGCAGAAGAAGTCATGAATGTTCCCTTTCATCAGTGCTTTAGTTCCCTGCTACACCTCATGTGCAGAAACCCTACAGACTGGAGAGCTCAATATCATCTCCGAAACCTTGTTTTAAGGCTGTTAGAGTTTCATTTATCAGCTCAAAATTGCTCTCAAATGATCCCGCAGAGAAGCAGAACAGCTCTCCAACAGATCGCATCGATTTCACATGCACACGTACAAGAAAAGCAGACATAAATTGGTGTTTCAAAGCAACTTACCCCTGTGCTGGGCTGCAGGCAGGGCTGCGATTTGGGACAAGCTCGGCAGCTTATGTAGTGCTGAGTGCACAGCATTTCTCAAGAGTTGAGTGAACATAAAATATAAACGCAAGTATCTGGCGGAGAGCAGCGAGCTTCCTCTCTCTCTGTCTCTCTGTCTGCAGACGAGCTCAAATGAGGTAATTAGAGAGAGCGGCTCAGTGCAGCCTCCGCTGCTGCATGTCACCATGGTTCTGTCCAATCACCTGCCACGTTTATCCGGTGGGGGTGAGTCCCGCTCGTCTGCCCCCCACGCACACACACCGGAGGGGGAGGGAGGCAGAAAAGTCAAAAGGTTTGCCCCACCTACCTATTCACACAGTCTTGACAGGCCCCTGCCCTTCGCATAAATCCCAGCAAGCAATTAGGAAAGCGCTGGATAAACGCGAGACCCGACGGGTCAACCCAGGCTGAAGGGTGGAGGGCAAGAGGGAGCGAGAAAGTGACACTTCTGATATGAGGTGGATTTTCATGTCCTCACCATGTATGTCAGGAAATTATATTCGTTTCTTCAGTTTAATCACAGTATTACAGGTATAGCGCAAATAAAAGGAAATTCAGTCATTATTTACTCACACCTGTGTGCTGTTGAAGAAATTTCTCCCTCTTTGCTGTAGTCTTATTTTAATATTATTTATATACATTATAATATTTTGTAATATTCTGAATAAGATGTAATTTATATTAAATTATATATTTACAGTATATTTTAATTTAGTTTAAGTCTTAGTAATTTTGTTATGTACTTTTGTCAGATCTATTTAAACTTTAATTTATTTTTAGTAGTTTTGTTGTACTTTTGTCATTTTTATTAGTTGTTTCTAATTAGCTTTAATTTATATTTATTTTTCAGTTTTACTTTTAGCAGTTTTAGTACTTCAGCTTACACTTGTTTCATTTAAATTCCGTTTACATTCTTTTCATTTAGTTTAAAAGTTTAAAATTTTTCCATGTAATATTTAGGGCCCAAGCCACTAAGGCACAGGGCCCTCTTGTTTTTCTAAGGATTCTTCTTCTTCTTCTTCTTCTTCTTATTTTTCTTTCAATCGTCCGGGGGTTTTTGGGGGCCTTAACATGCTCAAAAACTCTTGAAAATTGGCACACACGTTGGAATCTGTGGCCATTAGGACGCCGCAGAGGCTGGGATCCGGGCGTGGCACAGGGGCTCTACGGCGCCCCCTGGAACACAGTGAGAAAGCTTGATGTATATCTCACACATACTTGCACGTATTTATATGAAACTCGGTACACGTATAGATCTCAAGGGCGTGGAAGAAGCACTCTATAGCATCACCTTTTGACAAAACTTGGGGGGTTAGTTTTAGCTACAGTCACCAAACTTGGTACATATATTGTTCTCATCAAGCTGGACAACTTTCTAATTTACAGTCATTAGATACGACCAACAGGAAGTCGGCTATTTTGATTTGAATGTGGATTTTTTGAAAAATATGGCTGTGAATTAATGCATACTCCTCAGAGGAGAATTATACTATACACACCAAACTTTCTCTACATGATGCCAAAACACCCTTTAATTGCTGTATCTCTTAAAACTGGACTGCCAGAGGGTTGCTGTAAATGCATGTGCCCGCTGTGCCCATTTTTCTTGATGCCACCAGGGGGACGGTTACACTGATGGCTTGGGCCCGCCATCGCTGCTTGCAGCTATATTTCTATTTTATTTTAGCTTTATTTCAATTACTGAAAACTTTTTACTAGCAGTTTTTAACAATAATTCTATTGCTATAGCTCTCAAAACTAAGCTTTGTTCATATTTAGATGTTTTTCATATTTTAAAATGATATGAAATCATGAATTCATATTTTGTTGTGAAGTGTTATTTTAGTATTATTTATATACTAGGCTAATAGTATTTATTAATATTAATAGTAGATATTAGTAGATATAATAGCAGAATTAGTTTAAATTTTTATATGTTAAGTTTTCATTTAATTTTAGTTTTAGTAATTTTGTTATGTGCAATTTTGGTGCAAAATAAAGTCCAATTTTTGTTCATTTTTTCCAATTATATTTCATGTTAATCTATTTATATTTTACTTTATTTCAGGTTTATTTCAGTTACCAAACTATTTTTTTTTAATAGTTTCACTTCACAGTAACAACACTGTTGCTGTAGCTCTTTGTTAAGATAAGTTTGGGTTTAAAAAAAAAAAAAATTTAAAAAATGCATGTATCACAACAAAGAGGACTATGAGATTTGACTTTTTGTGACGACTTCAGAAGATTTGGTATAAAGCGCACAAGCCACAAGGACGGCTTTTATTTTATCCTTATGCCACTGTAAAGGTATTTCATTGTGGAGTTACAATCAATACTGCATGGAAAGATCTGCATGACAAAAAGTAACAAACAAGGTTTGGGTAGACATGAGGGTGAATGAATAATGACAGAGGTGTAGGTATACACTGACACAGGGATTCATTTTTTCCTTAATATTGGTCGAATATTGTGTTAATTGATAATCAATTTATAGGGTTTTCCTGTGTCCTCAATTACCATTCTGTCAATCTTTCATAAAAATCATTTTAAATAACAAACGCCAGTTCCAAAATGACATCATCCTCCAGGAAGTGACATCATTCTGGTGGGAAAACAACAGCACAGACATCAATAAGCCTTATCAATGGATCCGATGTGTTTACACTCCACCCTCTGATCAAATTACACAAATCAGTTTGATAATATCAAAATATCAAAAGGTACGTAAAAGCTTTAACTCCTGATGAACATTCTGATCATTTTCTTGTCATTGCGTAAACAATATTCATAATTCATAAAGTCTAATATACCCTTTTATCAAAATATGTCCTTAAATTACAAGACAAGCATATCAATTTCTTAAAAGTTGCAGAGATAAAAGGGTCTGCGGAGCAGGAATGACCCTGTAAGGTATATGGGAAGAGCAGTAGATGGGGGCTGAGAGAGTGTGTGTGAAAGGCAGATTGGTAGGGAGGACACGCCAGTCCTCTTTCAGAGAGGAAAAGGAGGTCAGTGCTCCCCAGCAGGGCCGGGGTTAGCAAGCCTTTCAGCCAATCACAGCCTCCCACAGTGACATCATCTCCAAATGAGGTAAACGATCCACTGTTTAATCAGTAAGAGAGACCTACAAGACACAAAAAAAGACAGAGAGGAGGAGGAAAACCCCTCACGAGGACCGGCTCTATAAATCTCCCTGACAAGCATTTACCAGACCTAACCTGCTAAAGTCACAAGGTAATAAACAAGCAGGATTCTTACAGCTCTCTTATCACAATAAATACAAACAGTCCTTAAAGGTAAATGAGTAATGGACGGTAAAGTTAAAGAGTGGCTGGTACATTGCACTACAAGGGGAAATGTGATATTTAAATACACTGGATAAATTTGCTGAGTCTTTGAAAAGAAACTCAGACCCATTAAAAGGAAGTTCACCCAAAAATGAACATTTCTTAAGAATTTACTCACCTTCAGGCCATTCAAGATGTCAATGAGTTTGTTTTTTCATGGGAACAGATTTGGAGAAATGTAGCATTCCATCACTTGCTCACCAATGGATCCTCTGCAGTGAATGGGTGCCGTCAGAATGAGAGTCCAGCTGATAAAAACATCACAATAATCCACAAGTAATCCACACCATTCCAGTTCGTCAATTAATGTCACGTGAAGCGAAAAGCTGTGCATTTGTGAGAAACAAATCTGTACTTAGGATGTTTTTAACTTCAAACCGTCACTTCTGGACAAAATACCAGTCCATAATCCATAAAGACGTTTCCTCCAGTGAAAAAGTCCATCCCCTGTTGTCCTCTCACATTGAAATCCACAACATATGTGTTTGGAACTGTTTTGGACCGTTTTCTCTTGTGAATGGTGTTTGATCTGTGCATATTTCTCTCCTGATTCAGACAAGATGACTTTTTCACTGAAGGAAGCAATATTATTGATTATGCATTTTAGCTGGAAACAATGGTTTAAAGTTAAAACGTTTTAATAATGGATTTGTTTCTTACAAACATGCAGCTTATCACATCACAAGACTTTAACTTATGGACTGGTGATGTGTGGATTACTTTTGGATTATTGTGATGCTTTTATCAGCTGATAGTCTCTCATTCTGACAGCACCCATTCACTGCAGAGGATCCATTACTGAGCAAGTGAAGCAATGCTACATTTATCTAAATTTGGGCCCATGAAGAAACTCATCTTATGGCCTGAGGATGAGTAAAATAATATCACAATATATTATAATACATCATAAATAAGTCACACCACAGACTTAAAGTTGTAATAAAACTGAACTTGTAGTCAACTGCTAGACACCACAAAAGATGCAAGCCACAAGAGCAGTGGTCAAAGATGTCCATCTATTGCATGTTTACATAGAAAAACAATGGAAAAGCTGGACCGTAGAATGCAAAACATGTTCTGTGTGAACCAGCCTCTATAAGGCCAGGAAGAGACAAGAGTCATTTTTGATTTTAAAGTGAACTCTATTCAGACTACCTCCCAAAATGGCCTGTTTGGTTTGCTTTAAAGAGGTCTGCATTCATTCAATATAGAAGCATACTAACTATCAATCAGAAGACAGAAGGCATGTAGTAGATTGTGTACAACAGTTTTTCAGCACTGTTTTAAACATGTTGATCATTTAGAGGCCTTAGAAATTTGCATATTAAATATGAAAGGGTTAACTGATGTAACCTAACCCGGGAAGCCTGGGTTTTTCACTAGCAATTGTGATTGTGAGGTGGTTCATCTGCACTCAACTCATAAATGTTGTGACACGACTAAAGACAGAACGAGACTCACTGGCTCAAGGACGGGAACATAAAGACCAGTTCACCAGCCTGAATGAACCTTGAACTGCCCTTCCACAGCTGCAGCGCTATCAGAAACACTACCTCGTGTTCCTTCCATCCATCATCCATCCATGCCAGTTTATCTCGTTCGTATCAGTCAATTCACACATTTAATCTTTTCAATTTCTGATGCATTTACAAGTAAATACATGTGATTTTCACTGTACTTTAGAAAAGCAAAGCTGTCATTCTCTATACAAGCTTAAAATATTAAATATAAAATTTCAGCAAAAAATGGCATTCAGCTTGCAAAATTTATGAATAATTGGTCAATGTACATCAAGATTATTAACAAAAATAAATGTTTTTTTTTTTGTACAGACAATACTTTTTAGTTCCCCTTTCAGTCGGTCACTCCGAGTCACGTCGGATGACCGACGAAATTGGGATCTCGCCAGAGAGACCAATCCACTTCGAGTGTAACTAAACGAGCCAATGGACATTGGCATGCGATTATTGCATCCAGCTGCCGCTGATCACAGCGTGAGCATAAGAGGCAGCTGATGCACCGCATCAATTATCCTTTCGCTTCGGAGCCGAGCGGTAGTGGTTAAAGCTACTGCTCTCCCTTCCAAGAGAGTGTTCTGCGAGCGAGTGCGGGCGTTACGGCGCGGCAGCGGTGGTCACGGTGTCCGGGAGAGAAAGATCGTCTTCCTGCTGACAGCCACACTAGGAGTGTGCGGTGGCCAGCTCCCCTGCGTGCTTCAGCACTAAAAGAGCATTTCTCTGAAAGAGCAATTTCTCTAAAAGAGCAACACGGGTGATCGCGTCTTTTTAAAGATGTCTTTTCACCCGTGCGTTCTGGGTGTGGTCGTTTCCTGGCGCCTCAGGACGGTCACGATCGCTTCCTCACGTGTCTGGGCATTCAGCACGCTGAGGTGGCTTTCGTGGATGGTTCATGTTCTTCTTGCGGGGACATGACCATCTCGGAGTGCGACTCTGCTATGTCAAACATGGCAGAGTCCCTCTGCCTGCCGTGATCCGGCGTGCACACTGGATCCGGTGGAGTTAGAGGTGATTTGAGGATTACGGTGAGGGCTTCCCCAAGTGGAGCTCCTCACCCCTCAAGCACTCCGCAGCCGGTGGAGCTGCCGAAGGAGCGCGCTGGCCACGCGTTTCCTTCGGTGCCCCCTCTGACGACCAGATGTCGATCACCGCATCGGAGGGCGGGCCCTCTCTCTCCGGGGATGACGACCCGGCTGCGTTGCCCCCTTCGGGTGTGGTAGCGTTGTCCGTGCCAGACCCAGAGATGACGGCTATGCTTTCCCGGGCCGCCGAGAATGTCGGGCTCGTGTGGAATCCTAAAAAGCCACCGTGTCCCGATCCTTCGAGGCTGGGCGAGTGGTTCCTCGGTGGGGGTGGCGCTGGTTCTCAGCGCCCCCCTCCGGTGCCATTCTTTCCGGAAGTGCATGAGGAGCTGACAAGATTGTGGAGGGCACCTTTCACTGCCCGAAACACATCTTGTAGTTCTTCCGCTCTCACCACCCTCGATGGTGGAGCCGCTTTGGGGTATGCGGGCATCCCCTCGGTGGAACGGTCTGTGGCCATGCAACTGTGTCCAACAGCCGCTTCCACCCTGCGGGGTGATCCGTGTCTCCCCTCACGGGCCTCTAAGTATTCGTCAGGTCTAACTGGCAGTGCTTGTAGAGCCTGTGGGGAGGCGGCTTCCGCCCTCCACGCTATGGCGTTGCTGCAGGTCCACCAGGCCAAAGCACTGAAAGACCTGCACGAGGGTGGTCACGACCTGGCGGTTCTACATGAGCTGCGTGCTGCGACGGACCTCGCGCTACGAGTGACGAAGGTGACCGCACAGTCTCTGGGTTGTGCGATGTCCAGGAGCGCCATCTCTGGCTGTGTCTCGCTGACATGACGGGGCAGGAGAAGGTACTCCCGTGTCACAGACCGGCCCTTTCGGCGACGCTGTCGAGAGCTTTGCCCAGCAGTTCTCGGCAGCCCAGAAGCAGACTGAGGCAAACACATCATGCGCCGGAGGAAACCTGCTGCTTCCACCCCGGCTGCAGCCACTCAGCCTGCTCGTCGCCGTGGGCGCCCCCTGCGGCCGTCCCCGCTCCCGCGCAGCCGCAGCAGCCTTCACCAGGCAGCGTCGTGGAGCCGGTCGCAGGCAGGACGCCCAGCCCGTCCAGGCCCCCGCCAAACCTGGCGGCAAGCGCAAGTGCAAGAGGCCCTGAGACGGGCGACCCAGAGATGGAGGAGACTGCTCATCGGGAGATGGTGACTGCACCACTCCCTCCCCCGGAGGAGGGCCGGGTGGAGTATCTTTTGTTCATTTTGTTCCGCCGCTGGCCCAGCAGCCAGCGGTACCCAAAACATCAGTAAACAGCGGTCTCCTCAATCTCCGGGTCTCAAGAGGAGGAGAGTGGTGATCCGTGCATCACAGGATCACTTCCCTCCTCCTCTCTCGCCAGCAGGCAGCGGGTGGTTGCCCAAGAGCACCCCTTCTGCCCATTCGTGGAACCAGGTAAGGGCAGTAGCACTCCAGTCCCCGCTTCAAGTCGTCAAACGCCGGGCTGTCACAAGCCTCAAGCCGGGTTCCTGTGTCTCCTCCCATGCGAGGAGAAATCAGGTGAGTGCTACACTACACACCCAGACCCCGCCCCCTGCCGTCACAGGCCAGGCCGTCACAGGCCCTGGGGCCGGTCCCTGTGTTCCACCTCGCTGCCCCACCGCGGGCATGTCGGTGGGCCCGTTGGCCCCGCTGGTGCGGTCTCTCGGAGCCTGGTTAGCGCTCCCCAGCCCGTCCCGGTGGCTCCTGCGGACCATCAGACTCGGCTATGCGATTCAGTTCGCCCGGCGTCCCCCCCAAGTTCAGGGGCATCCGGTACACTTCAGTCAAAGCCGTCGATGCCCCTGTCTTGCTCGCGGAGATTGCAGTCCTACTGGCGAAGGATGCAATAGAGCCGGTCCCTCCAGCCGATATGAGGTCGGGGTTTTACAGCCCTTACTTCATTGTGCCCAAGAAAAGCGGTGGGTTACGACCGATCTTGGATCTGCGAGTTTTGAACCGTGCACTTCACAAGATGCCGTTCAAGATGTTGACGCAGAAACGCATTCTTGGATGCGTCCGTCCCCTAGATTGGTTTGCAGCAATCGACCTGAAGGACGCGTACTTTCATGTTTCGATTCTCCCGCGAGACAGGCCATTCCTGCGATTCGCGTTCGATGGTCGGGCATATCAGTACAAGGTCCTGCCCTTCCGGCTGTCCCTTTTCGCCTCGTGTCTTCACCAAAGTCGCAGAGGCGGCCCCTTGTTCCCCTGAGACAACGGGGTGTGCGCATTCTCAACTACCTCTACGACTGGCTCATACTTGCACAGTCTCGAGAGCTGTTGTGCGCACACAGGGACCTGGTGCTCAGGCACCTCAGCCAGTTGGGCCTTCGGGTCAATTGGGAAAAGAGCAAACTCGTGCCAACACAGAGGATCTCTTTTCTCGGCATGGAGTTGGATTCGGTCAACCAGACAGCACGCCTCACCCAGGAACGTGCTCAGTCGGTGCTGAACTGCCTCAAGACTTTATCAGGCAGGACAGCGGTCCCACTGAAACTCTTTCAGAGGCTCCTGGGGCATATGGCTGCAGCTGCGGCCATAGTTCCGCTCGGTCTGCTCCATATGAGACCGCTTCAGCACTGGCTCCATGATCGAATCCCGAGGTGGGCGTGGAAACGCGGTACTCACCGGGTTCAGATTACACCGGCCTGCCGCAAGACCTTCAGCCCGTGGTCAGATCCTTCGTTCCTTCGGGCAGGAGTGCCCCTGGAGCAGGTATCCAGGCATGCTGTGGTATTCACGGATGCCTCGGCCACCGGCTGGGGTGCCACGTACAACGGGCACGCAGTATCAGGGGTTGGACGGGCCCCCTTCTGCGTTGGCATATCAATTGCCTCGAGTTGCTGGCAGTACGCCTTGCCCTGTGCCGCCTCAGAGGGCGCCTTTGGGGCAGGGACGTTCTGGTCCGTACGGACAACACTGCGACCGTTGCCTATATCAACCGGCAAGGCGGTTTGCGCTCCCGTCGCATGTCGCAACTCGCCCGCCACCTCCTCCTCTGGAGTCAGAAGCATCTGAGGTCCCTTCGTGCCATCCACATCCCAGGAGTGTTCAATCAGGCGGCCGACGAGCTGTCTCGAGCGGCACTTCCTGGGGAGTGGAGACTCCATCCCCAGGTGGTCCAGCTGATTTGGAGTCGGTTCGGAGTTGCTCAGGTAGACCTGTTTGCATCTCCAGAAACCACCCACTGCCAGTGGTTCTACTCCCTGTCCGAGGCAACGCTCGGCACGGATGCACTGGCACACAGCTGGCCCCAGGGCTTGCGCAAGTATGCGTTTCCCCCAGTGAGCCTGCTAGCACAGACATTGTGCAAGATCAGGGAGGACGAGGAGCAGGTCCTGTTAGTGGCTCCATATTGGCCCAACAGGACCTGGTTCCCGGAACTCATGCTCCTCGCGACAGCCCCTCCCTGGCCGATTCCTCTGAGGAAGGATCTGCTTTCTCAGAGACGGGGCACCCTCTGGCACCCGCGTCCAGACTTGTGGAAACTTCATGTGTGGTCCCTGGACGGGACGCGGAGGTTCTAGGTGACCTGCCCCAGGAGGTAGCGCTCACTATCGCTTCAGCACGAGCACCGTCCACAAGACGGGCCTATGCGCTGAAGTGGAACCTGTTCGTCGAATGGTGTTCCTCTTACCAGGAGGACCCCCGGAGATGTTCGATCAGAGCCGTGCTTTCCTTTTTGCAACAAGGGTTGGAGCGTAGGCTGTCCCCCTCCACCCTTAAGGTATATGTTGCTGCTATTTCTGCCCACCACGACCCCATAGAGGGGAGGTCGGTGGGGAAGCACGATCTGGTCGTCAGGTTTCTTAGGGGGGCCAGGAGGTTAAATCCTCCGAGGCCTCCCTCCCTTCCCTCTTGGGATTTGGCTTTGGTGCTAAGAGCCCTACAAACTGCCCCCTTTGAGCCATTGCAGTCAGTCGAGTTGAAGTTTCTTTCTATGAAAACCCTACTCCTGACTGCATTGGCCTCAATCAAGAGGGTGGGGGACCTGCAGGCATTTTCGGTCGACGAATCGTGCCTTGAGTTTGGGCCGGCTGACTCCAGTGCAACACTGAGGCCCCGGCCCGGCTATGTGCCCAAGGTTCCTACCACGCCCTTCAGGGACCAGGTAGTGAGCCTGCAAGCGCTGCCCCTGGAGGAGGCAGACCCAGCCCTAGCTTTGCTCTGTCCTGTACGCGCACTGCGTCAGTACGTGGATAGAACTCAGAGCTTCAGGACCTCAGAACAGCTCTTTGTCTGTTACGGAGGACAGCAGAAGGGGAAGGCTGTCTCCAAGCAGAGGATGGCCCACTGGATAGTGGATGCCATCACCTTGGCCTACGAAGCACAAGGTGTGCCCTGCCCGCTCAGGTTGCGTGCTCACTCCACTAGGGGTGTCGCATCGTCCTGGGCGCTGGCTCGTGGTGCCTCGCTAGCAGACATCTGTAGAGCTGCGGGTTGGGCGACTCCCGACACGTTCGCTAGGTTTTATAGCCTACGTGTCGAACCGGTTTCCTCCTGTGTTCTCACCTCAAACGGGTAGTGGCACTGAGAGGGCCGGCTCAGAGTCGGCTTGCGGCGTCCTTACGCCTAATTCTCCAGAGAGTTCCTTAACCAGGCAAACCCTGTTGAGTCCTCCAGCACTCCGGCGTCCGGACACGGCGGAGCGTCCGGCGCCAGGCCTTCAGCCAATGAATTCTTGAAAACTGGTGCGAGGCTAGTGCCCATATGAGAGACCCTGTCGGGATCCCATATGTGTATTCCACGGTATTCTTATTAGAGCCGTGTTTCCCCTGGCGGACCACGTTCTGCCATCTCTAAAGATGCAGCCTGAGCCATCTCAGAGACTTCCATGTGCAAAAGGGCCCTCTGGGTTACTTCACATGTTTGAATGTCACTTAAACCCCCTTTGGGAGGAGGTGACTCCGCAGTGTGCCTCTTCCAAGTGGAAGGGCACGCTTCCCAGTGTTATCCTAGTCCTACTGTTTGGGTTGCTCAAGGAACACCAGTAGTTGACCTTCTCTGTGTAGAGCCCGGTCCTATCGTCTGCCTTATAGGAAGGGTCAGGAGCCCTACACAGGGCACTGGAAGGGGCAGCTCCTGTGGCGCTTTGGTAGGGATCCCAATTTCGTCGGTCATCCGACGTGACTCGGAGTGACCGACTGAAAGGGGAACGTCTCGGTTACGTATGTAACCCTCGTTCCCTGAAGGAGGGAACGGAGACGTCACGTCCCGTCGCCACAGTCGCTGTACCACCGCTGAGCTGCCGGGTCGCCGGCTCGGCTCCTCAGCGAAAACATAATTGATGCGGTGCATCAGCTGCCTCTTATGCTCACGCTGTGATCAGCGGCAGCTGGATGCAATAATCGCATGCCAATGTCCATTGGCTCGTTTAGTTACACTCGAAGTGGATTGGTCTCTCTGGCGAGATCCCAATTTCGTCGGTCATCCGACGTGACGTCTCCGTTCCCTCCTTCAGGGAACGAGGGTTACATACGTAACCGAGACGATTTCCAATCTCCCTAACTTACCTAGTACAAACCACCTTAAAATTAAAAGTAAATAAACAAATAATTAAATACAACTGGATCTGATCAGTATATATATATATATATATATATATATATATATATATATATATATATATATATATATATGGATGGATGAATGGATGGATGGACAGATTTGGAGCTGATTTGAAAGACTAATAGGTAAATAACAGAGGTCAGTGAGGTCACTCCACTGTTGAACATCATGTCATTCATTTTCACTGAGAGTTTGCTATTAGGGCAACATAAGTGACAGCAACCTTTAGAAATGCGACAAAGTTGAGCAGAGTTCAACTTTATGCAAATGAGCTGCAATGTCATGCACACAGTGTGTCAAGAGAGTGTTTCAAAGGCAGCATGACAAGTTAAAAATAATTCAGCTTTTAAAAATGCAACTGAAAGTCACTGAGTAAAGTGTTCATACACAGCTGTCCCAACTCAACCCAAACCAATCAGATCAATCAGACCTGTCAACATGCCACTGTAACCAGTTACAAAAATTAAAAATGAAAAGTTGAGAAGTCTTTAAATACTCAAGGGTAATCTCATTTAGTCGTGGTGCATAAAATGTGCACATATAGTACATTTGTCATGTTTAATGGAATAGTTTATCCAAAAATTAAAATATGCTATACGTATGTCATATATGTCCTCACCCTCAGGCCATCCAAGATGTAGATAAATTTGGAGTGGTGTGGATTACTTGTGGATTATGATGTTTTTATCAGCTGTTTGGACACTCATTCTGACGGCACCCATTCACTGCAGAGGATCCACTGGTGAGCAAGTGATGTGATGCTACATTTCTACACGTCTTCATCCATGAACAAACAAACTCATCTACATCTTGGATGGCCTAACGGTGAATACATTTTCAGCAAATTTTCATTTTTGCTGAACTACTCCTTTAATAGACACTGCATTGTACAACAACGTTTGGACAACATCTAAAACATAAACCCTTAAGGTGGTTAAAATTTTGAGGAGTTAAAATGTAAACCCTTTTAGAAGTACATTTACATACAAATACCACTTGCAAGTAATATACTTGGCAAGTATCATACTTGGCTACCAAACTATTGCCTTCCACAATCATGCATATGAAGACTTTCAGACAGCTGCTCACAGCATGTTAACAAACCTCCAGCATTGTTCTTGACCTTTCCTCAGCTCTCGCACTAATGTCATTTTATCACCGTGGCTTTTCCAAGAGCACTTCCAGACAAGTTTTTCCACAAGCTGTCAGATTTGCAGTATTTTGGGCAGCACACTACAGTCAGGCCATTGTTTAGCTCATCTCAGAGGGGTATGAGCCTGTTCGACTGAGTGCCGATAGTGCATCTTTTGGCAGCGGATATGGTGATGACAACAATGAGGAGATCAGTGACATTTACAGGTGTTTAGAGCAGCTAGAATGCTGCTCTATATTCACATGCAAAAATGAAATGATTTGTGTGAACTGGATCCACTTCCAAAAGTGATTTGCCAGGGAATGTTGCTACACTGACACTATGATAGATGGCGAAATCTTTTGACATAAATGCAACTTAATAGTTTTGGACATAAATGAGTTTCCCTTTCAGTCAGTCACGTTCGAGGTTACGTCATAGTGACTGATGTAAATGGGATCTCGCCCAAGAGCCCAATCACCTTCGAGTCTTAACAAAACAAGCCAATGACAGTTGGCATTCGTGGTTTGCGACACGCACCCCGCACCGCAGTGCGGGTATAAAAGGAGAGCGCGTGCAGACGCACATCAGCTTTTCGCTTCGGAGCCGAGCCTTTCAGCGTGAATCTCCGAGAGTGTCTACAAGACAGCAAACGACGGTGTTGGTGTTACGGCGCGTCAGCGGGAGTTGCCGATCCAGTGCTGCTGCTTCTGACGGCGTGCTGCAGCTCTTCATTCTGCGGTCGCACTGCGACCTCCCCTGGGCGCTTTCTCTAAAAGAGTATTTTTTCTAAAAGAGCAATTAAAGATGCTTTTTAAAGATGGCTTCCCGCTCGTGTGTATCTGGATGCGGTCGTTTCCTGGTCTCATCTGACGGTCACGATCGCTGTGTCTCGTGCTTGGGCTTTCAGCAGTTGGAGTCCAGATACCTCCTCGTCAAACGAGGGGGTATCCCCCTCGCCATGCCCCGTTCTAGTTTCTCCGACTCTCAGAGGGCTACTTCGGCTCATGGTCAGGGTGATCTGAGGATTACGGTGAGAGATTCCCCGTTGAGCGCGTCTCCGTGGGCCTCTCATTCCTCCAGCACATCGCACCAACTGGTGTTTCCGGACGAGCTCGCTGGATCCTCGGACAGGGCGGGGCCCAGCATCTCGTTCGGAGAGCCAGCGGATGACAGGATGTCGGTCGCTGCATCGGAGGGCGAGCTAGGCTCTGGAGATGACGATTCGGCTGTGCTGCCTCCGTCAGGAAGAGTGGCGTTGCCCGAGTCAGATCCAGAGCTGACTGCTATGCTTTCCCGGGCCGCCGAGAGCGTCGGGGTGCACTGGAGGCCTCCTCCTTCTCCTGAACGCTCGAGGCTGGACGATTGGTTCCTGGGGGCACGGGCCAATCGCCGGCAGCCACCTCCAGTTCCATTCTTCCCGGAGGTGCATGAGGAGGTGACTAGGTCTTGGAGGGCACCTTTTTCTGCCCGAACTTGCAAGCGCTGCCCCGGGAGGAGGCAGACCCAGCCATTGCTCTGCTCTGTCCCGTCCACGCCTTGCGTGTTTATGTGGACCGCACGCAGAGCTGCAGGACCTCAGACCAGCTCTTCGTCTGCTTCGGAGGACAGCAGAAGGGAAAGGCTGTCTAACAAACAGAGACTTGCCCACTGGACAGTGGAGGCTATAGTCTTGGTATACCAGGCCCGGTGCTTACCGTGCCCCCTCGGTGTAAGAGCACACTCTACGAGAGGTGTGGCATCTTCTTGTGCGTTGGCACGGGGCACCTCGATAGCAGACATTTGTAGAGCTGCCGGCTGGGCGACACCTAACATGTTTACGAGATTCTATAATCTCCGTGTAGAGCCCGTGGCCTCTCATATTCTAGCTTCAGATGGCCAGTAACATCGGACCCACTCAGTGTCAATCACGCTTGCTGCACCATTCCCCTCTACGGACCAGATACGTGCACTTTATTGCTTCTCAGTTCAGTTCCCCTTGGCGAACCCTGCTGAAGTTCCTCCCGCATCCTCGCCAGTCAGGCGTGGTGGAGTGCCAGACGCCAGGTCCAGCACTCGTGTGTTTGCCCAAGGTCAACCCTTGTGCTGGGCTAGGTGCCCGTGTGTAGTGATTCCCCTTCGGGTGATCCCACATGTGTATTCTTCCACGGTACGGCTCGCCTCACGGTGAGCCCGTGTCTTTCCCTGGCAGAAACCTTCTGCCGTCTCTGCTGTGTATTGATCTCACACTAGGCTGGCTGAGTCTACCTCAGAGACTTCCATGTGTAGTACTTCCCTTGGCCAGTCCATATGTGTAATCTCCACATGGTACCTCCTTTATGCAGGATGTGGCCTCTGTAGCGTTCCCCTACTTGAGTACGCTTTCCCAGTGTTATCCATACCCACTGTACGGAACAACAGTGGCTGTCATCTCTGCCTAAGCCCTGTCTTATCTTCCGTCCCAACTGGTGTGGTGGGACTTGCTGACTTCCGCAGGGCACTGGAGGGAGTCAGCAATAGTGGCGTTTTCATAGGGATCCCATTTACGTCAGTCACTATGACATAACGTCGATTGTGACTGACTGAAAGGGAACGTCTCGGTTACATATGTAACCCTCGTTCCCTGAAGTGGGGAACAGAGATGTTACGTCCCGTCGCCACCGCTGTATTGCCGGGGCACACAGTCTCGGCTCCTTAGCAAAAAACTGATGTGCGTCTGCATGCACTCTCCTTTTATAGCCGCGCTGCGGGGCGGGGAGCGCGTGGCAAAGCACGCACGCCAACTGTCATTGGCTTGTTTTGTTAACACTCGAAGGTGATTGGGCTCTCGGGCGAGATCCCATTTACGTCAGTCACTATGACGTAACATCTCCATTCCCTCCTTCAGGGAACGAGGGTTACATACGTAACCGAGACGTTCTTTTAACTAGCATCAGTGTTTTGAAATTAATAAATCAATCAAAAATAGTGCTGTCAAACGATTAATTGCGATTAATCACATCCAATATAAAAGTTTTTGTTTACAGAATATGTGTGTGTACTGTGTATATATATTATGCATATATAAATACACACATGCATGTATATGTATTTAAGAAATACATGTTACATTTATATATTAAATATATTTATATATGATATAAATTTTATGAATATAAATATATACATGTAAATATTTTCAAAATATATGCTGTATGTGTGTGTATTTATATATACATAATAAATATACACAATACACACACATACATTATGTAAACAAAAACTTTTATTCTGGATGCGATTAATTGCGATTAATCATTTGACAGCACTAATCAAAAACCAAGTATGAATAGTTGAATGAATTTATAGGGGACATACATAACCAGTCAAAAGTTTGGACACACCTGCCCATTCTTTATTATGACTGTTTTCCACATATTATAACAAGAGTAAAGTTGTCAAAACTATGAAGTAACCAATATGGAAAAATGTGAATTAGGTAGCAGACAAAACATGATACAATGAAACATCTTCATATTTTTCTTCTTTGTCTAGATTACAGCTTTGGAAAATTTGTACATTCTTCAATCATCTCAATTTTAACAAATATATAAATTAATAAAATTTTTTAATATAAAATGTATTTAGTTATTTATTGAAACAAAAAAATATTAATAACACATTTCTATTATATCAACAGAACTGTATAATATTTAAACATATGAATAAAACACTTTTATATAAAAGTGTTTTATACATACACACACACACACACACACACATACATACAGTATATACAAATGATGGACCACAATACTATTAATACAACTTATCGTACATACCAGTTATGTCACATATAAATAAAATATAAAAAATATTTATTTACATAAATAAATATACATAAATAAATATATTCTATAAATACATATATTATATTATATTATATTATGTTATATTATATTTTTAAAAAATCATTTAATTTTGTTTAAAAGTAAATGATTTTTTTTAAATATAACATAATATAATATAAACTTTTCACCTAGTTATACACAACAGGAAATTATGACTGATGGTCAGATGACTAACCGAGATTTTGTTTAGTTTTTTCCCCTTCACAGCTTCAGAGAGAAGAAAATAAAGCCAGAAAAGAGACAAAACATTGCTGTAAACCTCTAAAAACCTCTAAAAACTCTCCCATAACCAATTAATGTAATGTTTCTGTAAAAAAAAACAAAAAAAAAACCACATAAACGTTCGTACCCTTTTCGGCAGGCTGAGAGGCGTGATAGCAGGCAACGTGACTCTTCTGGCATGGAAATTCATACTGTTGTCCTCAGCCTGGATCCGTACACCTTCAGATCTGAGTGACGTTTGTTGTTAATAAACAGCTGTAGCGGTGAAGTTAGTGAAAGGTAATGTCTGCTCTTTTAAATCTATGATAAGACTCTGGAGTCTGCCTTCCTTCCAGAGACGACGTCCGTGTGAGACTCAGCGTGAAATGCGTCCTCCTCTAGACTCATCCTTCTGTGGCCTTGGGAACTCGATCAGTGTTTTTTTCCCTGCAGAAAAAGCTCCCTGTTTTAATAAAAACTCCTGATAAAATAGCCACATAAAGGAGTATAGTTAGAACATCAGGGAGGTCTGGGTAAAACTAACGTTATCTCAAGACAAAACCTTAGACTTCCCTCGAAAAGGGAATGATGTGACCTCCACTGCAGATCGTCTCCCATTAAAGAGCTGAGGACGGCAAAACCTATTTTTGGCTTTGCGAGCATTAAGAGTTATTTGGTCACATTACAACCCTAGTGTTGTAGGGTTAACCGAGGCCTTCGGGGCACGACACTTTTATAGCGCAGAAATCCCCCGCTGAGAGGACGCATTGATTCACACTCCCAATCAGATGCCAAACACAACTTCTTTCATATGAATATCCTCATCAGGACATGGAAAGATGTTTTTCTTCTTTCTGAGAACTAAATACTGACAAACTGATTTCATGATGCAGGTAAAATTTAGATCCAGGCTCAAAGTATAGCAAATAAACAAACAATTGGGTTCTAATTTAAAAGACTACTAAGTAAGAAAATAAATAAATAATGAGAATCTAATTAAAATAATTTGAGCTAATTTGAAAGACTGGTATACAAACTAGCAAACAAATAAATAAATAAATGAGAATCAAATTAAAACACCTGGAGCTAATTTGAAAGACCAGTAAGTAAATAAGTAGGTAAGTAAATAAATAAATAAATAAATAAATTTAATTAAAACACCTTAAGCTACTTTGAAAAACAAATAGAAAAATGGGAATCAAATTAAAACAACTGGAGCTCATTTAAAAGAAAAGTAAATAAATAAATAAATAAACAAGAGAATTTAAAACAACTTAATCTAATTTGAAAGACTAGTAATCAAACAAACAAATAAATAAATAAATAACTGGGAATTAAATTAAAACAACGGGAGCTAATGTAAAAGACTAGTAAGTAGGTAAACAAACAAACAAACAAACAAGAGAGTCTAATAAAACTTAAGCTATTTTAAGATAGTAGTAAATAAATAAATAGTAGTAAATAAATAAATAAATTATTAAATAAATAAATAAATAACAGGGAATCTAATTAAAACAACTGGGGCTAATTTAAAGGGTTACTCCACCCCAAATTTTGTCATTAATCACTTACCCCCATGTCGTTCCAAACCCGTAAAAGCTTTGTTCGTCTTCGGAACACAATTTAAGATATTTTAGATGAAAACCGGGAGGTTTGTGACTGTCCCATTGACTGCCAAGTAATTCTCACTGTCAAGGCACAGAAAAGTATGAAAATTACCGTCAGGATAGTCCATCTGCCATCAGTGGTTCAATCTGAATTTTATGATGCAACAAGAATACTTTTTGTACGCAAAGAAAATAAAAACTTTTTTTCAACAATTCGTCTCCTCTCTGTCTCTCCGCGTCACCGTAGCGCCATTTTAGAGATTATCCACTGAACGCAAACTGCGTACACTCTTCTGTATCAGCCACAACACAAGGATGCACTATTCTACGTATATTTGCGCTTTGATTTGAACGAAAATAGCGCATCCTTGTGCTGCGGCTGATACAGAAGAGCGTACGCAATTACTTGGCAGTCAATGGGACAGCCACAAACCTCCCGGTTTTCATTCAAAATATCTTAAATTGTCTTCCGAGGACGAACGAAGCTTTTACGGGTTTGGAACGACATGGAGGTAAGTGATTAATGACAAAATTTTCATTTTGGGGTGGAGTATCCCTTTAAAAGACTAGTAAATGAATGAATGAATGAATGAATGAGAATAATTAAAACAACCAAAGCTCATGTGAATGAAAGGAAAATAAATAAATTTACACTGCTCATTATTCACTTAAATTCACCTATTCATTGCAGCTTTTAAACCGTATACTGTGCCATTTGATGTTGTGTCAGGTTTAATGACAAAGTTTGGTCATAAGACCAATAGACAATAATTTTTGATATTACTAATGTCTAATCGGCACCATATTTGATTTGATCTGTTCCTCACACAGTCATATGGACTACTGTATTTTTATGCTGCTTTTTTGGTGCCTTTTAGAGCTTGACAGACAATATGAAATGTCACTATATGGAAAGGACTCTTCAAGTCTATAGAAAAACATCATACAGGTTCAGAACAACATGAGGGTGAGAAAATAATGACAGAAATCCATTTTACACATTCCTTTAAGCAATTAAATAGCTCACCTTCCTCTCTACCTGAATGAATGAAAGATTTAAAGAATGTTTTACAAACAGGAGGGTTATATAACCACTATCTGAGGATAAATTAGACTGAATTAAAGGTTTAAATAATAAGGATTAGTAAGGTTTCACTGGGATTAAAAAAGAAGATGTCTGTCTCTTGCTTTAATCCATTTTCGTTTAGCCGACAGCTTTGAAAAGCTCGTGATCAGTCAGCTTTCTTGCAACACACAAGCTTAAGGTGAGCCAAAGGTCATCAGGGAAACTAATATTGTTGCATATAAATGCAAACGCTTCAGAAATCACTTCAACTTTCCAGGGCAGGAAGGTTTGATTTGTCAGGGATTCATGTATTGATAGTGAGGCTGTCATGCATTGACTTCCAGTCTCACATGAAGTTCTGCACGGCACCTTCTATCTGAAATCTGACTGTGTAACACTTTGAGGTTTCTGTAGGCGGAAAGCATCTCATTGTGAAGGAAGCAGATTGCTGACAAGAACCCAAAACTCACTGCTGGAGAAGGAGAAAGGGAGGTGTTACAGAGGAGTCTCAGATTACAGGAGCGTGCAAGACTGAAAAACACTGGAAAAATGGAGCATTCATGAGGCCTATGCTTTATGAACTGCACTGATATTGACAGAAACCGATAAGCAATAAAGCCATATATTTGTTTAGAACCAATAAATGGCCAATATTATAATTTACAATATTTTGCAAAGAAAGGAAATTAAAACACACACAAAAAAGTTAGTATGTTTAAAAATGGCCCATATACAAAAACTATAGATAAAATAAAATAAAATAAAATAAAATAAAATAAAATAAATATGAGCATAAACAGGGACCACATATCTTTTCAAATAAAATAAAATAAAATAAATAAATAATATTTATAAATATTTATAAACAAATTATAAAGGAGGAGAAAATGCCTCTCCTGTCTTTTGTTAGTGACATATATACAGTCAAACACTGCAGAGACAGGTTGTGTGACATGCCCTCATGCTCAAATGCCATGTACAAAACTACAGAAAAACAACAACAATAACCCAGATTATGGGTTATACGGGTTCACTTGGAGTGAAAATAAACATGGTTTGTGCCAATCACAATGCGTTTTGTATGCTGAATTAATGGCTGCCAAGAACAAATAGTCAACAATGCATTTCATTATTGTTTAGAAAGCCTCTATTAGTACTATCATTTTACGGTAACACTTTACAATAAGGTGTCATTTGTTAACATTAGTTAATGTATTAACTATCATGAAAAAACAATGAACAATGCATTTATTACACTATTTATTAATCTTTGTTAATGTTAGTTAATGAAAATACAATTGTTCATTGTTTATTCATGTTAGTTCACAATGCATTAACTAATGTTAACAAACACAACTTGTGATTTTAATAATGCATTAGTAAATGCTGAAATTAACATTAACTAAGGTTAATAAATGCTGTAGAAGTATTGTTCATTCTTAGTTCATGTTTACTAATGTTGTTAACTAATGAACCTTATTGCAAAGTGTTACCCATTTTACAGTAGTACTGAAAAAAATGTGCTGTATTTGTTTAAAAAATATTATATAACAGATTATTTTTTTTTTAATTGCAGATGCTATACAGAGTTACAGGAAAAGAAATACTGCTCTTCAAACAAGCTCATAAGCATAACAGTTTCATGTGGGCTGAAGTGACAGGTGCTTTGATGGATTATTTCTGCTGTTTAATGCGCTTCAGAGGAGATTTCTCCAGTGTGTAACTTACTTTAAATGGTTATATTCTTATCTCTAAACTTTGAAGTTCAGAGTATTTTCATTTTGCAAAAAGGCTCATCCTAACAGCAAATAAGTTCTCAAAGAATTCACTGCTTCAGCACTTCTTTTCTTATAAAGGGATGCAAAATAACATACTTTTTTAATAAAACAGGAAAAAATCGGAATAATGAAAGAAACAAACAACAGACTACTTATCAACATAGTAATTAGTTGAATTATGAAACCATTGAACTTCACACTTCTGCTGCTATTTATGCAATTTTATGCAATTTTCAGCCCGTGTCATGTTAATACATTTGCATATTATTGGGCCTATGCATTTTGCAGTAATATAAACGATTTTTTTTCTAGTAGCCTACGGTGTTGAGTCGCCGCTTGATGTCCAATGTGAAATCTGAATCCTGAAGCAAAACCATTTGAGAAGCAGTGATGTAATCTCACACCATCCCCCATAAACACACACACACCCCTATACCCAAATAAACACACATATTCTCACACCATCCCCCCGACACACACACACACACACACACACACACACATTCAGTTTTCTAATCCCGCTCTCACTTATCAAGCACAATCTGCAGTCAGGCTCTGTTCATCCAGCCTGTCCACACAAGCTCCACATGCTGTTAAGATCAGAACAGAATTCCATCGTCCCCTCATCCAAACTGACCTGAGAGAGCGAGAGGCTCGCTGTCTTTATCAGCAGTGGGCAGTGGTAGCACAGACAGGCAGGCGCTACAACTTATCAAAGAAATGGAGAAAAAAAAACAAAAATAATTGAAATGAGTGAAGCAACTGATAACAGTCTCTTCGATTCTCAAAACACTGACCGACTCAGACACAGCGGCCTTGACCGTGCCTGAGAGCCAAACAACAGAGCAGTGTGCTGCAGCTGCTGATACACACATCTACATATATATAGATTTTAATGTATGTATTTATTTATTTATTTTTATCATCACATTAATTATTATTATTATTATTATTAATAATAATATAATAAATTTAGTTCATTTAAATATTTTAAAATAACTTCATAATATCATATTTATAATTTGTTAAAAAACATTAAAGAAAAGGCATTAAAGAAATTTTAACAATTTAAGTCTTTACTATCGCTTTTTATCAATTTAACGTATCCTTTCTGAATAAAAATATTAATTCCTTTCAAATACAAAAAATACTAACTTTACATATTTGAACAGTAGTTAATATTGTTACAAAAGATCTATTTTTAATAAATTCTGTTCTTCTTAACTTTTTATTCATCAAAGAATCCAGAAAAAAAGCATCACAGGTTCCAAAAAAATATTAGCAGCACAACTGTTTTCAACACTGATAGTAATAATAATTGTTTCTTGAGCAGCAAATCAGCATATTAGAAGGATTTCTGAAGGATTATGTGACACCGAAGACTAGAGTAATGATGCTGAAAATTCAGATTTGCATCACAGAAATAAATTGTATTTTAAAGTATTTTAAAATGGAATACTTTTATTTTAAATTGTAAAAATATTTCATAATAGCCCTGTTTTTACAGTATTTTTAATAAAATAAATGCAGCCTTGACGAGCATAAGAGTCTTCATTAAAAAACAATAAAAATCTTACTGATTTCAAACTTTTGAACAGTAGTGTACAAAGTAATATCAAAAAAAACAAAAAAAACAAACAAACCTATATCGCTCTAATCTTACATTTCAGCCACTGCAGAAAATGATGTCACCATCATTAAGCAATATTACTGGAGCTTCAATTTCAAGGATTTCGGACATATTTAAATATAATATTACAATATACTATAAAATGACAATTTTAGTATTACACTACAAGTTAATTTAATTTATTTCCTTCAGGAGACTAAGCACCTATTTGAAAAACATTGTTAATTTAAAAAAAAAAAAACTTGCAACATTTTTATAAAATAAAATTTTTGATTAATGAGTGGTTATATTGCTGTATACTGTTGTATGCTTTGTCCTAATAAAAAGTGCATATTTGTACTGGAAAAGAAAAAAAAAATAGTAAGTTTTTGCAGTGATGCTTACCATAACAAACCCCACTGATATTAATAAAAAGCTGCCCTGCGAACACTGTAGGAAGGAGGTAAAATGCTGAGAGCCAAATGTGGGGCAGATTCCAGCTGAGATTCTGAAGGCCTTGTTCTGGATGTGAGTTTTAGGATCATGTATCACTGCTCCAGACATGTGTAGAGCAGGCTGGCGATCCGGAGCGGGACACAGATAGCCCCTCTGCAGCAGACATACTCTATGAGTCATGAGTCTAAAGCCAACAGCAGCACGTCTGCAGGCCATGTGTCTGTCTGCTGACAATCCACAAACTCTCTAGACGTGCCTTTTTCTCTCCTTTCAGGGATCTTGTTTCCCTCCCTCTCTTCTTAAAGATGGCTATAGAGTTGCTGTGGAGTTCCATGTAAAAGGGAAAACCATTGATTGTGGTTGGCAAAGCTCATTTAGTTCTTCTTACATCTGTTGAGCTACATTTTTTACTTAGATAGTTACATTTATTATTAAAATAAATAAATACAACTCTTCTGGCAAGTACTATAGATCATTAGTATAGTTGTAGATTGATTTAGGTTTCCCAAGGTTGCAACTCAGTGCATTAATCAGATTATATTTTATTACAAAACAAAAATAATTCAATAGTTAATTAGCAAATACCATAATTTTGGTAAATACATAATTTTGGAATATACCTTTCATATATGTTTATGTTATGTTAAATACATGAACAGTAGTGTCTTTAGTAGAAAGAAATTTAAAGTCAATTATGCTCCCCAAAGGCTGCATTTATTTGATCACAAATACATTAAAAACAGTAATATTGTGAAATATTTTCCATTTTGCAATAACTGTTTTCTATTTGAATGTTTTAAAATTTATTTCTGTGATGCAATTCATATTTTTTGTGGAAACTGTGATACAGTTTTGTTCCAGGACACTTTTAGGAATGGAACATTCAAAAGAACAGCATTTATTCGAAATGGAATTTTTTTGTAACATTATAAATGTCTTTACTGTCACTTCTAATCAATTTAATGCATGCTTGCTGAATACAAGTATTCATTTCATTTCAAAAATGTAGTATTATATAGAATCACTGGACCTCATTAACACAAGTTTTGTGGAAATGGTTCATAAAATCATTCCTTAAAATGAATGTGTTACACAGATGTTTGCTCAGTCAGTCATGAATGAGTCTCACTATGTATAATTAAACATGAGCTTTTTCTCACTGCGTGCATTGTTTTCTTCATGCTGGAGTAAAATGTCTCATTTACATGTGAACGTTCCTTTCCTAGATGTGCGACGTGAGAAAAGGGGAAGTACAGTGAGCTGGAACGCGCCTGGCCAGGAAGACACTTCACCGTCTGTTTGCGTTTAAAGCGCATGAAAGGAGAGCTGGGAATTCGCAAATCTTGGGAAGATAAATTTAGCCGACTCAGCAAATACAGCAAGGCCAAACGGTGGTGCGGAGAACGAGGGAGCGATAGCATTTATGGCTAATAATACCTTGTCCATTGCCTTGAAATATAGCAGCATGTTCCAAGTCAGTGTCGGGGGAAGCAAGTAACCCAGCAGTCCTTGAACTGTAATGGGCAGTGTTTGGTTGTGCTGAATGAAGCTGTAATTTGCTGAGCCACGGTTCAGGCTTACATAATCGCTATAAGACGATATGCGCCGGAGTGCCTTCTTAACTATTATAGTGATAAGAGAGAGAGACGAGACGCTGAGATAAGACTTCTGATGGACAAATTGTCTGCGGTCTATAATGCATGTGGAATTATTTATGTGACAGACAATCCCATAAATTTATGCAGCAGAGACAAATATATGCAATATTTTGTCATCATTTGCACTCCTTCATGTCGTTCTGAAACTGTATTTTTTTCTCTTTAATGTGAAACACAAAATGAGATGTTAGTCTGAGCCAGGTTTGTTACAGCTAACTTAAAGGGGACCTATTATGCAAAAATCACTTTTATAAGGTGTTTGAACACAGTTGTGTGGCCGCAGTGTGTGAAAACAACCAGCCTATAATCTTAAAAATCCACCAACTAATTTTTTTTATAAAACCAATAAATCATAAACAGTCTCTCCAAAAGAGCTGTTTCAGATTCTCCCTCTGTTCACGTCACTGAGGGGAAAAAGTCCCGCCCATTTGTGACGCTCTCTGACCTATTAGCATAAACACAGCCCTGAGTGAGAAGCTGCAGTCCACCATTACTGGAGATATATACAATGTCAGCGCCAAAGAGGCATTACAAGCATTGTGTTTTGGGATGCACTAATGAACATAGGAGTCGCCATAATCTCCCCCGATCTGAGCCGAGGACACTGTGGTTAAATTTCATTTTTGAAGGAAATATCCTGGAAAAAAAATTGGTAATGTCCCCTAAATATTTAGGAATCAATACCAACGCTTCGTGCGCAAATGTCATTTCCAGACAAAATAAGTATCACGCGTTTGTTTTCCAAATTGCCTTTCTGAAAGAGCTTCTTGGCACTCTTTAAGGATAATTGCTAAAGCTATCATTGTCTCTGCCTGTTTTCACTGATGCTGCCTTCAAATGCTACCAGAATGATCTTAAATAGGAATGTGGTAGTTAAAAGTTGTATATGAAAGCAATGTGAGTCGATCGCTTGAAGTTGTCGAGCTCATAATCAGAAGTGGGACTTATACAGTTTGTGATAGCATGAGACCAGCTATGTTGTTATTTTTATCCCGCCGTGCTCCCTGTCTGTGTTATTCTTAAACTCGAATTTATTATGCACAGCATAATCAGATGACTGACTTTGAAACCGAGTACGTTTTCTGTAAAGATAACAGGCTTGTACTAATAGTGGAATGTTTATTTGCAAAGGCTAGCACTGCTAATGCCGGAGCTTGAGCTCTTGAAGCTCCGCCCTCTTCTCCGGGAGCAACAGCTCATTTGTATTTAAAGCAACATACTTTTGGCTCATACCCTAAAAGTGGCAATTTTAACAAGCTATAAAAATTTATCTGTGAGGTATATTGAGCTAAAACTTCACATATACGCTCTGGGGACATAAGAGACTTATTTTACATTTTGTAAAAAGGGGCATAATAGGTCCACTTTAAGCTGAAAATAAGCCATTAAAAAAACACTTTCATTACTTAATATAAAATTAACATTAAAGGTGGGGTAAGCGATTTCTGGTAGCCAATGTTGATATTTGAAATCACCAAAACAAACACGCCCCTACCCCAAAAGGTTCTCGCCCCTATTTTGATAACTCCGCCCCACACATACATACGCATTACGCATCCCAGGCAACGATTAGTTCTGTAAAACAAAGCAAAACCAATGTCACTCACAGATCGAGAAGAAACAAAGCAACCTTGGCATCCAATTGCAGGCCTTCCCACTCCTTGAGTTCTCTCCAGCGCTGGAAAGTTGATCCGATGTTTACACGGGTCCTACTTCTTGCCTTATCGTAACACCGTGTCTACAGCGGACGCGAGCAGCGCGGCGCCACAAAATACTATAGAACTCATTATAATCACTAATAATGCTGTCCACACTGGATACTGACAGTAAACTGCTGCTGCGTTCATTTCAAATGATTTTCAACGGTCGCTTTGTCGCATCCAGTGTAGACAGACTTTAGCTGGTGCAGCGCAGCACAACATGACAATTGTCGCGTCTGGTGTAGACACGTGTAAGCCTTCTTTTGTTCCGTAGACGTTTTCCTCTTTTGTTTTTTATCCGCCATCTCTATCATTCTGTCGTCGCTCGCCTCGGCTAATGTCCGTCCTGTGCACTGAGCACTCTCTCTCCCCCGCATCATGAGTAGACACGCCCCTTACTGATGATTGACTACAAGTTTGTTTTGGTACTCGGCCCCGACTCGTTTTCTAAAGCGTTTTTGAAAAAATACATACCCCACCTTTAACTGAAATGAAATATTAAGTTTAAACATTAATATTCTAAATTTTATTTTAGCTAGCTGCCCAGGCAACACATCTCATTCATTTTTATTTAGTTTAACTTGATGCATTAAAATAATTAAAACTATAACTGAAATAAAAATGAATAAAAACAACAGCAAATAAGAAAAAAACAACTAATAAAAACACAATAAAAACACAAACACCAAATTTCTAAAACTTTAACTAAAATGTAAAAAATGTAAAAAAAAAAAAAAAAAAAAACTAATTCAAAATATAAAAAACTAGGCCTATAATAGTATCTCGATAACGTATTTTTATATTTTACAGTTTTACACTACATTTCATAAAAAATATATTGTTTGCCATTATTTGACATGCTCTGACACCCAATAGCAATGTTTAATTCATAAATGATTCGTTCTTTTGAGACGATTCTGCTCATTGAACAGGTTCACATGTTGCACTGAATGATTCATTTGCTAATTCGATTGCAGCAGTTAACAACTCACTGATTCAATGATCTGGTGAGAGTGAATCTCCAGTTAACAACTCACTGATTCAATGATCTGTTGGGAGCAAATCTCCAGTTAACAACTCACTGAAGTGATTTTGTCCAACTCAAAAGGATCCAAAGACTCGGAGTAATGTGATTTTCAGAGCTCCATGCTTTCATCTAGTGTTTTACAGAGGCAAGAAAACAATACATGGGTTGAAACGACACAAGGAATGTAATGCTGAATAGAAAAGCATACTTAAAGGAATAAAGGCTGAGTAAATGGTGAAATTTACTCACCCTCTCTTGCTTTAAGTATATGCTTTTCTATTGACAGGCTCTTTTCAAGAAGTTCTCAGTGTTGTGTGAAACAGAAAACCATCATGCAGTGCAAGACCTATCAGATCCCTCACATTCATTGTGGGGTATAAAAACAGTTTCAGTGCATATGGATCTACTCAAGTGTGAAAACAGATCAGGGCTGGTGTCTGGGAGAGGTTAGAGAGGCTGACGGACCCAGAGGGCTCTGAAACAGCACTTCTAACTCTGTGAGCCTTTGTCATGTAAATGTACCATGACACTGCAAGCACAGAAGTGCTTTCTCACGACTAAAATAGCTTTTAAAGACCACGTAAAACAAAGCCGTGCCAATGGCCAGGGCCTCTGGGCTCAGCTGGTAATATAAAAAGCATGGGACAAGGCTCGAGTTTGTGGTGAGACGCTTTTCTTGCAGAGTGGCAACAAACCGTGTGTTTTGAAGCGAAGGCCTTGTGGCTTTGATATCAGTAAAATGCTGCCCTCTTGATGCCGGTGACAGCCACACATACCAACTGACAAGTCTTTGCTTCATGAAAACTATATTCCAAATCTCTTCCAAATCTCAGGTGGTCTCAGTTACTGTAGGTTTTATTGATGTATCAACTTTGTCTTTCCTCTAAAATCCCTTCGGAGGAATAAAAGAAGACAAAGATTGACAAACAATGATAACTGACATTATGGGTGTGTAAAAAACAAATTTTCAAAATTGACTAGTTGGTGTGTTGTCTGAAAGACCCTCAGATACAGTTTTGACAAGCAAAATTAAAAAATGGCTTATAATAACGGCAAGATGCTCAAAAAAAAAAAAAAGAAAAAGAAAAGAGAGATGCAAAAAAGCAGCCAAAGATGAATTTCAATAAGCTTTTTTTTATCTATCTATATTTTTACATAAATATTTATTTATTAATATATATGAAAATAAATATTATTTTATATTTTTATATTAAGAGATATTAAGCACATTTGTGATTTTTTTTTTCATATGGGCAGAGCCGTTTGAAGGGTCTTTCATTAACATCAAGAGCTGAATTTACAAAATTACAAAAAACAAAAGCTCTTCACAGTTAGTGCTAAAAAACTTCTGAAGAGATTTCAATGTTTACATATATTTTTTTTTCTGAAATGAGTAACTACTATTTATTAAAACAGTTTTTGGTAGCCAATTAGATTCTAAATGTTTAATGCAAGAGCTAAAATACATTGTTTTTGGCACATAAACACAATAAATGATATTTTACTGTCACAGTCTGGCGTATTTTGAAAATGCCATGTACTGTAAGATTTCCATAAACATTCCAAAGGATGACATCAAATCATTGAATCAGAGTTCTGAGAATTGATTCAAATAATCATTGCAAATAATGCCAAATAACCATGAAATCTCACACGACTGCCGCTTCACAAGCAACAAAGGAAAGAAAGAAAATCTCTCACAATTACTTTCAGCGTCTCCAAATCTAAAAACCAATACTCCAACACAGACAAGAGGAGTCATTAGCGTTGTAGGGTGAAGGGGCGGCCGGGACAATGATGCAACACTTTACTCAAGCTCTCCACATCTATTCATCTGGGCTGGGGGCAGGGCAGGGAGATGATGTCACTGCTTTCTGCATGCTGACCGTGTGACTCAGACGTGCTGTCAGACAAACAGCTGTGCGCACTAACATTCTCCTTTTGTCCTGCTTGGAGTAACATCTCAAAAAGACCTGCCAATCAAAGCACCCTGGGACAGGGAACTGACCCTTTGCTAAGCCCCACCCCTTCGATTACTATTGCTAAGACAAGCTTTACAGAACATCACATAGGAATGAATTCAGTAAAATGTACTTGGATATTATTCTTTTGACATTGCAAAACATTTTATCTAGTGCTGTCAAATGATTAATCGCATCCAAAATAAAAGTTTTTGTTTACATAGTAAATGTGTGTGTACTGTGTATATTTATTATCTATATATAAATACACACCCATGCATGTACATATTTATGAAAAATATGTTATGTTTATATATTAAATATATTTATATATAATATACATTATATGAATATAAATACATGTAAATATTTTCAAAATATATACGGTATGTGTGTATATTTATATATACATAATAAATATACACATTACACAAAGATATATTATGTAAATAAAAACTTTTATTTTGGATGCGATTAATCGCAATTAATCATTTGACAGCGCTAAATTTTTATCCAGCATTTTTCTTTAAAGAAACTATTGAAGTACACAGTAACATGATCAAAAAGTGTAGAGACTACAGCAGGAATTTCTCAACATTTCTTTAAAGACTTTAAAAATTAAATGTATTATGATACATTCTGAGTATCACATTTGATAATTTTACAGCTTATATAGTATGATATAGTGAGAATATGAAGCTCATATTTGAGGCTCATATTCAGAGGCCCAAACTGAACAAAATGTATGCAATTTGATGCAGAAACTGATATTTAAACGGACAAAATGTAAAATGAAATTCTGATGCTTGTAATGTAAATCAATGAGATCTTTATAACAGTATAGCAGACACTTATCTAAAATATATAAAAATTAGTCGCCACTCTTCATCTCCCAATAATATCTTCTTAATAAGATGATATATTAATGCTTAGTTTTATGATCAAAACATATAATGCAATGCATTACAATGACGATAGAGAGATGAAAAAATAAACGTTCCTCAAAAGCCTGATGATCATACTGATATATTGATAATCAAGTAAACCAAAGTTGCTTCAGTCCAGCAAGTGTTCATTTTTAAATACTACTAACCATATAAAAGTTATTCTTATGTTTATATAATCACTAAAGGTTTCACAGCAAAAAGTTACGTGAAACATGAGTTGTGTAATTGTACAATTATATTAAAAGGCCTTTTACTTGCTAAAACAGTATAAACTCTCAATCAGATGACAGAAGGCATGTAGTAGATTGTGTGCAACATATGCGAGTATGAAATATGATACATTTATTAAAGAGTTAAATATAAAAGACTTGCATTTTAAAAAAGAATAAAAACTTGTATGAAAAGATGAACCAATAATAGAATCAACACAAGTAATAAAAGAACATAAGGCGACAGTTTCCAAGGTACGATTGCTCAGTAAGATTTTAAAGGCGGTGCTTAGCAAAGGGTCAATTACCCCAACAAGAGCTCAGGAGGTCACCGAAGAGGCGTTTCGCTGTCACAGCTGAAGCTTAAGTATTCCCTGCTCCCCTAAATCATCCAAAACAAAAGCAAATCCCCCATAATCCCATCAGCGCACTCAAACAATGACAGGCCAGGCACTGGAGAATTGCAATCAGCAGCTAATGCAGTGAAGTGCAGCCTGAGGCGTGTATAAGAAAGAATCAGGTAACAAGACCTGGATTGGATCTTGAGAGGACACTTCACTCCCCAAAAAGAGGAGTTCGGCACAATCAAGCTCTTTAGACGATGTTCTAGGGAACAAAACATATCCTGATAATCTGCAATATCTGAGAATCGCACAATTACGAAAACAGTCACGTTAAAAAAAAACTGAATTAAAACAATAATAACAAAATCAATAATAACAAAAATAAACAAAAAATAAATAACACAAACACATATGTACTGTATATATTCATCTACTATTTTATATTAATTATATTAATATAAAGCAATACATACAGAATATTTCTATATATTTGTATTTAATATTAAAATTATATTCATGTAAATCATTAAAATAATAATAATAATGATAAATAATGTATTATATTTAATTGTATGTATATATATATATATATATATATATATATATATTTTTTTTTTTTTTTTTTTTTTTTTTTTGACCACCGGCAAACTAATGTTGCTAAATATTGGCCCGCTCTACGATCGATGGTCTGTAATTTCAGCCTGCGGAGTGAGCAAGCCTTTCTGACGTGCACACGCGCAAAATCTGATGGTAATTAGCGCCGCCGCCCAGCCCTGGACCGTCTTTTACGCCAGACACAGTCTGGGTCATCGTCTATCCTCGGCAAACTGCAGAAACTAGCACAGCAAAAAGTTTTCGTGACACTTCCACCCCATCCCCCTCTGGTTTCCCTAGGTTTCGCTCATATACTGCAGCCCTAATTGCTAGCCTCAGATATAATACGAGAGGGATCATTACTGCTATCCTCAAATATAATGAAGGCCCCCATAATGGCAAACTGCAAAGCCACATTATGACGGCACGTTTCAATATGCTGTAATTTGCAGATTTTGCTGCAGGTCAAAGCTGTTCCGGATGGCTGTTCATAACATATATTTGTCATATAATAAGATCCACAGGGGTCTTGGTTTTCCCAAATCAGCAATGTAAGCAGATTGCATTGGCCATATAAATTCTGGAGCAAACTCGCTGTGAGGATGCATCTCATATACGGCTCTCAGCTTTCATTACACATAATGCACCAACATAATCTCATACAAAAAAAATTAAAGCTCTTCACAGTTAGTGCTAAAATAGAAGGAAGACATTATAACAACTTACAACGTATTAGAGATATCTCAACATTTACACATTTTTTTCCTGAAATTAGTAACTATCATTTCAACCAAACAGCTTTATTTGTAGCCTTTTAGATTCATAATGTTTAATGCAAGAAATTAAATACTCAAGTAAAACAAATTATATCACACTGTTTTTTTCCTAAACACTAAGAATGATATTTAAATGTTAGGCTACTTTTCCAATCTGAAACACTTTGATTCACTAAAACACTTTGATTCACTGAAAAGTATGGAACGATTTTCCGGACTATTTTCAAATAGAATTGTAAATTGTATTTTCAGTTGCGTTATCCATATGTGGACGCATAAATTGTGACATAATCCAAATGCAACCAAAAATACTCTGTAATTAAATCTAAAGTCTAAATCTAACTCATTTTAAATCTTTTAAGCTGCATGTACCAAATTCGGCACAGATCTTCAGCCTGTTCTGACTCTGTATATTTTCTAATTGATCAGACATATGGGTTTTTCTCTAGTAAATGACCAGATATCTCTAAAATCCCATTGACTTCTATTGAAATATTATGATTGTAATTAATACAAAAGTTTTAAAGCTACATCAACCAAACTCAGCATAGCACTTCAGCCAAATGATCCATAAATCCTTTCGTCCATCGATCGATCCATCCATCCATCCACTTATCCATTTTTCCATTCGTCTATCCATCAATCCATCTGTCCATTCATCCATCCATCCGTTCATTCATCCATTCATCTGACCATCCATCCATTCATCCGTTCATTCATCCATCCATCCATCTATCCGTCCATTCATTCATCCGTCCATCCATGCATCCATCCATCCGTTCATCCATCTATCTGTCCATTCATTCATCTGTTCATCCATCCATCTATCCATCCATCTATCCATCCATCCATCTGTCCATCCATCCATCTGGCCCGCATTAAAACCGTAACAATTAAACTACAGTATTATGTTTTTAAAAGTATTTTAGGCACAATTCTGTCAAGCTGACAAATCAAAGTCTGTCAATGTATATCAAGTACATTCCTTCTTTAATTATAAGTGTTGTTAAAAATGTCTATGTTGCCCTTTGCCATGCCTTTCCCTTGTTTTCGTACTGGATTAGAAACTACATCCAAAAATGGACAGATTCAGAAAGCTGACACAGCGATTTCATTCCCCGTCCCAGTTCATTTCCATTCCAGCTAAACTGGTTCAACATCTCTGTGTTCCAGCGTACGTCATTAGTGCTCTGGGGAGGTTTACACATTCTGCCTGCTTATCAGTCTGCATCTGTTTGTGTGCTGTATTTTTAGAGTTACTAGTGGACTTACACTGAAATATTACCTCCATCTAAGCATTCGTACTGTAGTTACTGACTGGGAATGAAACTAAGACGTTGGAGCAATGAAATGAGAAAGTGATGAAAGTTTGTTTTGGCTTCTGGATTTTTTAAACAAATGAGAACAAGACCAGAGACAATCAATCAGTCAACCAACTGCTTAACCAATCAATGCACTCATACAAAAACATATGCTTCCATATGATACACTACGGTTTTGTTCCAAAGCCAAGATGCCTACGTAGGCAGCATTTTAAGACATTACAGACACAAAAGCTGTTAGAGCCTTTTAAGAAACATCCTTTAGCCAACTGCATCTATTCTCCAAACAGAAACCAGTCCCATAATGTTCCCTATGTAGGCTGCAAACAGCGAGGCAGCTCTTCTGAACAGCAGTGGCTTGAGTAAATCATGCATGTCTCACCTGAGTCGCACTGTTTTTGGTCCAGGGTAACAGACACTCAGACACTGGAGAGACAGCGGATGGCAGCAACTCTGGGAAGGGATTTGGGACATGTCCCATTTGTGTTTCATCCACCTCTCTACTTTTTCTGAGGAGAGAAAAATCAATGATAAGAAACATGAATAAAAATAATGGCAGACTGTAGCACTGTTCAGAGAGTCTAAAGGATTGGAGGATAGTTTTTGAACCAATTGCCTGGGCCGGAAATGTCATGTCACCAATAAATGTATTTGACATTATTAAGAGTCCTCCAAAAAAAAACAAAAAAACAAAAAAAAAAAACAATTTGTGGTCTCATTTCTACCAACTGCTGAAGCTAATCATGCATTTGATACAGAAATCAGTATTATTTTAATATCATTGATGTACTTCGGTGATTGTTGATGTTTTGAATTATACATATTCGTAAATAAATAAATAAATAAATAAATAAATAAAAATATTATATATATATATTATATATATATATACAGTGCCCTCCAAAAGTATTGGAACAGTAAAGACAAAATTGATCTGTTGGCTGTGGAGTCAAGACATTTACAAATATGATTAAAAGATGAATATTACACAAAACTACAGAATCTCACATTTTATTATTGGCTAATTCAACACATAGATGTTTTACCAGCTAAGAAGTTCAGCACTTTTACAGTTTCATCCCTCTATCTGATGTGAGCATAAGTATTGGAACAGTTTCCTCACAGGTCTTTCTAAGTGATCAGCTGTGTCCTGTTGCATTCATTCTTCAGATATTAAAAGCAGGGAATGTGTCGTATAAGTTATATCCATTACTTCTGCATTCTGAATCTTGCATTCGATGATGACACACACAAACCAGGATGAAGATGAGGGAGCTGACTTTGAGAGAAAAGCAAGCAATTTGGATGCTAAAAGAAAAGAGGAAGTCAATTATAGCTATAGCAAAAACAAAGGGCATGGAGAAATCAAGAGTTTGGAAACCACCAGCAACACCAGCAACCAACAACTACCTGATCGGCTGAGAAAACAACAGTAGTTGATGACAGACAAATCATAAAAGCTGTGAAAATGAACCCTAAAAGACGTGTCTGTAAAATCACCAACAACTTCAAAGAAAGCTGGGGTGATGCTCTGACAATCTACTGTCCTCAGGAGACGTTGACACAGAATTACAAATGCTACACAGCAAGATGCAAACCTCTGACCAGCACCAAAAATAGAAAGGCAAGATTAGAGTTTGCAAAAAAGCACAAAGGTGAGCCAGAAGAGTTTTGGAACTGTGTTTATAGACCGATGAGACAAAGATGAACCTTTATCTAAGTGATGGGAAAGCAAAAATGTGAAGAAAAAAAGGAAACTGCAAAAGATCCCAAGCATACAGCCTCATCTGTAAAGCATGGTGGAGGTGGTGTCATGGCATGGGCATGTATGGCTGTCTCTGGAACAGGCCCTCTCAACCATTTTGCCTACCAATATTCAAGAAAATGCCACCAGATTCATTCGGAAGTGCTTCATATTGCATCAGGACAATGACCCAAAACACCCTGCCAGTTCAGTCAAGGAATTTATAAGGGCAAAGAAATGGAAAGTCTTAGATTGCCCAAGTCAATCTCCAGATTTAAATCCGATTGAACATGAATTTCACCAGCTGAAGAGGAGAGTAAAGGCAGAAACTCCCCAAAAGAAGCAACAATTGGAATTGGCTGCATTAAAGGCTGGGAAAAGTATTTCAAAGGATGAGACCAAGAGTCTGGTGATGTCTATGGGTCACAGACTCACTGCTGTGATTGTGCACAAGGGATCTGCAACTAAATAATAGCTTTTAATCTTTTATATCTGCCTTATGTTCAACTGTCCCAATACTTATGCTCACATCAATGAGTGGGATGAACTCTAAAAGTGCTGTTATTTTTATTTGGTAAAACATGTATGTGTTGAAACGGCTAATAATAAAATGTGACATTCTGTAGTTTTGTCTCATATTCATTTTTTAATCATATTTGCAAATGTCTTGACTCCACAGCCAACAGAGCAATTTTGTCTTATATATATGTATTCTGTTTTCATTTTCATTTTAGTTAAAGTTTTAGTCATTTTGTTGTGCTTTTGTCAAGTTTTATTTATTGATTTATTTATTTATTTATTTAAATGTCTATAAAGTTTTTAAGTTTTTTATTTTTTAATTTAGGCTATTAAGTTTTTGTTATTTTAGTACTTTTGCTATATCACTGAGATACTACTATTATTTTTATTAATAGTTTGAATTAGATTTTATTTTATATTTTCTATCTTCATTTTGATTTTAGTTAGTTTTAGTATTTTTGCTGTATTTCTGTGATTTTAGTCGTTTTTTATGCATAAAGTTTGTATTAATTTTTATTTCAGTTTTAGTTTGTTATTTTAGTAAATCAAGTTAAACTAAATTAGAATAAGGAATGTTGCCTTGGCAGCTATCTGATGTTTTGAAGTTTTTCATATTTTATTTCACGTCAGTTAACATTTATTCCAATAAACATTTTTTTTTAAATTATAGTTTTAGTTAATTATAATAACCCTGCTTCAACTGAGCACCTTAGCAACTAGCTGAAATAAAATATTTGTAAGTTTTATATATATATAGTTTTACTTAAGTTAATGTTTATTTCAAGTAATGAAATGTTTGTATGGTTTTAGTTTTAGTTATTGATAATAACCCAGGCTGAGATCACAAAGTACTGTACGTCTGTGAAACTTGAATTTGCCTCCTCAGGGACGACTAGCGCCATCAAAATAGCACTTATCATGTATGTGAGACACGAATGACATTTCATAAACCAGACGTTCTGCATTCTCAGCGCAGCAGACAGCAGCTGTGTGAGGCAGCGGTTGATGTCATATGATGACAGACCGGATGACTGAAGTTCTGTCTCCCAGGCAACAGCCGGTCTTCAGCCAGAGATGACTTCATCGGCAGTACCTGAACGATCCCCGGAGGGCCGGCGTAAAGCGAGGAGTGGCGGTCTGATGCTGTGTGATCATGTGCTTATTTATAATCTGTTTAGAGAGTTCTGTTGATGGGTAAATCTCACGAAAAACGCAGAGAACGTGCACAGGTCATATTTCACCTGCATTGTTTGCTTAAAGAAAATGAAGCTTGCTTGTAGGAGCATTAAGAAATGCTGAATTATTTTCATCCTATAACCCATGAAAATAGTTTTCAGCAGTATAATGTGGGAAAAAATAATGCTAAATTATTTAAATTATAAAGTATTTATACACATAATTTTAGTAATATATGCTGAATTAAATATACACATCGTTGTGTTACAATTCTTTTCAGGTTTATAGTTGTAAAATAGACTTCATTATGCAAAATCTCCTTTTTTATTTTGATATCATGGACATAATGCAATGTGTATAAAGAGTAACTTGCAGGGGCTGCAAACTCATTTGGCCCGTCTGTGTGTGTTTTGCTGTATCTTAGCTGGCACACCCAACTAAGAGGAGGAATGGATAGAGTGAGAAGACTGAAGAGACAGACAGAGAGAGAGAGAGAGAGAGAGAGAGAGAGAAAGAGAGACAGAGGCTGCTTTTATTTTCCTAAATCTAACGTATATATTTTAATAAGATTTATTTTTTCATTTTCTTTTTGAAAGAAAGAAACTATTAAACAAGGATGCATTAAATTGATCAAAAGCAACAGTAAAGACATTTATGTTATTAAAAACTATTTCTATTTCAAATAAATGCAGTTCTTTAAAACTTTCCATCCATCAGAGAAGGAAAATGTTTCATGATTCCCACCAAAACAGGAAGCAGCACAACTGTTTTCAACATTGATAATAAGAAATGTTTCTTGGTTATCAAATCAGCATATTAGAATGATTTCTGAAGGATCATGTGACATTGTGATTCCTGTGACACACTTTGCTTCACGATTTTCAAATTTTTTGAGATGCACCTGTATATATATATGCTATATATATGTGATCCATAAATAGACTACTATATATATGTATGTATGTATGTATGTAAGTATGTAACAGAGGCCTGTGGGTAGGTAGCGACTGACGCTAGTGGCTATAGTCTTTAGCCTTCTTGTTAGTGCGCCCACCTCCCATGCCGGAGACCCGGGTTTGAGTACCGCTCAGAGCGAGCAGGACACGGGGGGTTACACACACATATATATATAGTAGTCTATTTATGGGTCACATATATAGAGCATATATATATATATACAGGTGCATCTAAAAAAAAATCGTGAAAATGTTCATTATTTATTTCAAAAAGTGAAGCTTTCATATGTTCTAGACTCATTACATGTAAAGTAAAACAGTTCAAAAGTTTTTTTTTGTTTTAATTTGAAGATTAGAGTTTACAACTCATGAAAGTCAAAAATCCAGTATCTCAAAATATTAGAATATTTCCTAAGATCAATCAAAAAAAAGGATTTGCAAAACAGAAAAGTTCAAGTTCTTTAAAGTATGTTCATTTATGCACTCAATACTTGGTCGGGGCTCCTTTAGCACAAACTCCAGCATCAGTGAGGTGTGGCATGGAAGCGATCAGCCTGTGGCTCTGCTGAGGCACCACTGAGTCTTCAGCTCGTCTGTATTGTTGGATCCACTGTTTCTCATCTTTCTCTTGAAAATATTCCATAGATTCCGTATGGGGTTGGCTGGCCAATCAGGCACAGTAATATCATGGTCAGCAAACCACTTGGAAGTGGTTTTGGCACTGTGGGCAGGTGCTAAAATCCTGCTGGAAAAGGAAATCAGCATCTTCATAAAGCTTGTCAGCAGATGGAAGCATAAAGTGCTCCAAAATCTCCTGGTAGACGGCTGCATTGATTTTGGACTTGATAAAACACAATGGACCAACACCAGCAGATGTCACGGCACTCCAAATCATCACTGACTGTGGAAACTTCACACTGGACTTCAAGCAGCTTGGATTCTGTGCCTCTCCAGTCTTCCTCCAGACTCCAGACCTTGATTTCCAAATGAAATGCAAAATTTACTTTTATCTGAAAAGAGGATTTGGACCACTCAGCAACAGTCCAGTTCTTTTTCTCCTTAGCCCAGGTAAGATGCTTCTGACGTTGTTTCTGTTTCAGAAGTGGCTTGGTAGCCCTTTTCCTGAAGACGTCTGAGCGTGGTGACTCTTGATCACTGACTCCAGCTTCAGTCCACTCCTTGTGAAGCTCTCCCAAGTGTTTGAATCGGCTTTGTTTGACAGTATTCTCAAGCTTGCGGTCATCCCTGTTACTTGTGCACCTTTTCCTACCCAATGTATTCCTTCCAGTCAACTATGCATTTAATATGTTTTGATACAGCACTCTGTGAACAGCCACCCCTTTCAGTAATGACCTTCTGTGACTTACCCTCTGTGTGGAGGGTGTCAATGATTGTCTTCTGGACCATTGCCAAGTCAGCAGTCTTTCCCATTATTGTGGTTTCAAAGAACAAGAGATACCTGGAATTTATACTGTAGGGATGGTCATTTAATGCAACTCAAATGTAAATATTCTAATATTTTGAGATAATGGATTTCTGAGTTTCGTGAGCTGTAAGCTCTAATCATCAGAATTAAAACAAGAAAACTTTTTAAATGTTTTACTTTACATGTAATGAATCTAAAATATATGAAAGTTTCACTTTTTGAAATAGGCTACAAAAAATAATGAACTTTTTCAAGATATTCAAATTTTTTGAGATGCACCTGTATATTTTGGTCGAATTTGTCAGTTTCACAAAAATTAGTTCATTAAGCCCTCATCAAGCGATCCCAGTGCTCCAAATAGTAATTAAACGTCTAAAAGTATCTTTATTTGTACGTTTTCTGAGAGGAGAACCTTTTCTCCACTCGCTTCTCATGCTGCCTCTCATCTGAAACACACATAAAGACAACAGACACCGACTGCGCGTGATCCCGATACACATACAAAGATTTACAGTAGGTTAAATATATTTAAGTATTCACATAAACATAATCTGTCACATCTTAAGTGAACGTTTGGGGAAGTTTTGGGGAAAACATCGAATGTGTAACATATTAGATCCATGCATTACACAATGTCTTAATATAGCCCATCTATCTCATTAATGTTAATCAAACAATAAAAGTAAAGAGGGAATCACTCGCTGCTTGAATGAACTGCTTTTGAAGTTTTAATAATCAATTTATTTTTAATAAACACACAAGTGATTTCTACATTTTACTACTTGTTTTTCTTACTTGAATGCT
Organism: Spinibarbus caldwelli; assembly: GCA_039654775.1. Lineage (NCBI taxonomy): Eukaryota > Metazoa > Chordata > Actinopteri > Cypriniformes > Cyprinidae > Spinibarbus > Spinibarbus caldwelli. The sequence goes on from CM077233.1 coordinate 4,284,628, forward strand.
TATGTTTAGATGTAAAATGAAAAAAGTAGATAATACACTTGTTTCTTTTATTTGTTTATTTTTTGCATCGGTTCTTGTTTATAACAACAAAGATAAAATAAAAAATAGCTATATTGTGATTATTAATCTAGTAATGTTTATTAAAAAAAGAAGTGGGAGATGTTGCTGAGTGATTTTGCTTTGGAACCTTCAGAAAAGTTTAAATCAGTTTTTCTCTAAATTTACTTTGTTTGTTGAAATATATATATTAAATAATTGTAAAGTATATTCAAATAGAAAAAAAGTTATTTTAAATTGTAATAATATTTCACAATATTATTGATTTACTGTATGTTTGATCAAATAAATGCAGCCTTAGTGAACATAGAATTTTTTCAAATGCATGAACAATTTTACATATATATGAAATCAATAAACATTTTAACATAAGCAAAAATAACTTCAAAGAGAATCACCATAGCAATTAAACTGGAGTGTGGAATTAGCAAAGCACCATGGCTTAATAAAACATACGGACGCACAGAAATAGAAAGAGATAAAAATAGAAAAAAAGAGTGAAAAAAAACATCTTCTCCAGCAAGTATTTAAAGTATGCGTATATGAGCTGTGCACAGTATTTGTGTGTGGCAGGGTGACCAGATGCCCAGGTTTACTTAGAGCAGTCCCAGTTTCACAAGGTGTGTCCTAGGTAAACCAGGAATTGTCCCGACAGTGCTTTTAAAAATGTCCCGTTTCAACTGACTTGCCCAGTAAGAACATTGAAACACATTAGACTTAAAGGCACAGTTCACCCAAAAATGAAAATTCAGTCATCAATTACTCACATCATTCCCAACATGTCTGACTTTCTTTTAGAACACAACAGTGTTTCCCATACGTTGATTTATTTGTGGCGGGCCGCCACAATATCCACATCGACCACCACAAATACCCACTGCCCCCTGCCATCAGCTCCCGCATCTCACACACACGAGCGCAGATTTAGCACAATATTTAGCAACTTTCAAACCCTTTTAGCGGCTTTTTTCCATAGCAGGTACATACTGACAAACCTAGAGACTTTTTTTGAAAAAACCTTAGCTATGGTTCAGTTGGAAGATGTCACCAGTACTGACCCGCGAGCGCGAGGTCTGACTTTCCCGGCGCAGTGTCGCCTCTCTCAGTGTCTGTTCTGTGCAGTGAGCGGCAGAAAAACCACATTCAGCTGGCTGTAACGCAGCAGACTCGTCAATAAATCATTTACAAAACAGCGTTTCCAAGCACCTGTCGCTTATGGACTGTTTGGACTTTTAAATATGAACATAATTCATCTGTTAATATGCTCAAAGTTTGTTATTCAGACGCAGGCAGGGCGCTGAATGAGACAAAACCACCGCATATAGTCACTTTTTAGTGTAAGTTAGATGTATATTGATTTTATCAGACAATGTCGCGATTATAAATCAGGATTTAAGGAGTACAGTGAGAGTGATTCCTGGTTAACATGTAGTATTAATGGGTCGTGTTTAGTCACTAATTATACTTGTTTTATGTATGACAACAGAAAATATATAAATGTGAACAGCTTTATTGGGCATTCTGTTGTACTACAGTATGTGACAGTTCATAGAGTAGAACAGATCTGAAGTGCCAAAACTTGTTTTTTTTTTTACAGTCTATGGTCTGAATGCAAACTTGACGCAATGACGTCATGAATATGCAAATTAATATATGACGTCACCTGCCGCCACAAGTCTCACAAAATCCTGTGGGAAACACTGCACAAGAAAAGATTTACAGAACAGTGAGCTCCAAACAACACTACATTCCACTGACTTGCATTGTATGAACAGAAACACACATTTTTCAAAATACTTTCTTTTGTGTTACACAGAAGAAAATAATAAAGTCATCAGGTTTGGAACAACATGAGAGAGAGTTAATCATGACAGAGCTGTCATTTTCGAGTGAACTATTCCTTTATCTACATCATTTCATTATTTAAGGCAAGACACTACAGGCAAATATATTGTTTTTGCAAGCAATGGTCAGTGTTTACAGTTTGGGCTATTTGGCTTTTTGCAAAGTGCTGTTTTGGACAGCTGGAAAGAAAATATTACATTACAAAATCATTATTATTATTATTATTATTATTATTATTATTATTTTTTGCACTTTATCTATTTGTGTCCATAGATTTCAATTACAATGCATATCTTCTCAAAATGAGTGAAATCATACTTACACCAAAATTTACTTTTATTCTGAAGTTTTTTACAAAGGGGTTTGTTAAAAATACTATTAACTCAGTAAACCATGAATTGTCCTGACAGTGCTGGAAACAATTCAACATAATAATAAAACAAGAATTTTGAACCTGCCTTTAACCTGCATACAAATGTCAGTTCTGCAAATGTATGCAAATTAGTGCATATTAAATTAGATAATGCCTCATCTGCATAATTAAATATAACATTTCAGAAACCTTGTATTACAAAATGTTTGCAATTCTTATTGTAATCAACCAACTGAGGAACTATGGTGAAAGCTATTAGTTAAATGTTTTACCCTATTCACCTAGAGTGTCTTCACCTTAAAAAAACGACAAGCATACCTGCATATGAAAATACGGTCAGCCTAATCTAAGGAAGCTGGAACGCAGCGGGGTGCTTTTAATTCACTTGTGTGTGTGTCTACATATGAGTGAGCTCAGTTGTATGTTGGTTACGGTACAAATAAACACTTAAGAGTCCTCCTTCGAGGGCCGCATTCGAGCCGTGCCGTCATGATCTCACAGCTACCGTATCACAAACACGTGGAAGATGTGACATAAAGTCCCAGAGCAGAGGGACAAGCGATTCCTCCCCGGAGCTGGAAAGTAACAGGTGCTTGATTTGACTCCAGTTTGGCTGCTCTCAACCCGTCTGTTTACAGGTACAAAGTCTACGGTGTTTTCACAGACGTTGCGGAGAGCACAAAGGCTCCTCTATTGCTTGTCCGATCGGATGCGTTAACGATTAACTGCTGAGAAACGAGGTACGGTATTGATGTAGGGAACCAGATAGTTGTTTATTATACAGTGTGTACACACAGTGGACGTTTGCATGCACAAAAATGAGTTGCAATAGAAAGCGTGTCCTACCTATTCCCCTTGAAGAGCGTGGAGACCGCAGCATCGGGTGGCTGCAAGGGCGAGCGCAATGGGATGAAGGCCGACCCGACGACGTTCCCACTGCCTTTCGCTCCCCGAAATATGGCCGCTTTCTCCCCGAGGCTGCGCGTCTCATCCAGGGAGTCATTCATAGCACTCATGGAGCCAGGTTACATCCAGCAGCTCATCTGGAGCACAAGACAGGACAGACACCATCAGGACAGGCCCGGAAAAGAGCGTGTTTGTGTGTGAAGTCAATGCACTCCTGCCGCTGCTACAAAAACACACACGCACATGCACAAACGCATACACACACACTCCGCCTGTGCTGCCCCTGCATGGCAGGCTGTCCCAGCCTGGGAAGTAGATCCCTCCTTCCAAAACATGATCCGCAATAAAGTTATTTTTAACTCTATGACTCCTGAATGAGCTTGGCTCACTCTTGTGCACACATACACACACACACACGATTCGGCCTCAAAAACTCTCGCTTCTGTTTCCCTCGCAGACCTGCTTAGACAGACAAAAGGTTTCTTGGTTATTGGTATGCAACGTAGCTCGGTAATGAGTGCTGGAGGTCGGCCAGACAGTAAAACCAACTGTTCCTTTGTCATGGACTTTCCTCTACTGCCCTGCACCCACAGCTGCTCTGAAGCCATGCTTGGAGGTTGACCTCCTCAGATAAGATGCAGCGTGTGTGTTTGGGACTTATGAAGAGACCTGAACTGATAACAAGAACACTTCATTATGGGGGGAAAAAATAGATAATTACAACTTTATCTCAAAATTCAGACTTGTTTTGAGGGGGGAAAAGGAAAAATTGTCAGATATAAACGCAGAATTCAGACTTTTTCTCACAATTCTGAGTTTACATCTCATGATTCTGACTTTTTTCCTCTGAATTCTAAGATTATGGGCCAGATTTACTAAGCAGGGCAAATTAGCGCGAGAGCGCAATTCCAAAACAGCGCCGATGGATGGGTGTGGAAATTTCAGCCGGTGATTTACTGACAACGCGCAAGAACACAGATGCAACATCTCATTTACATATCGACCAATGCAATCTACCAATCACAGCACAAATTATAGTAAGGATATGTTCAGGTTCAGATAATGTGTTCTTCTGTCATTCCAAATAAATTAATACGTGTGGTAAAATCCTTTTCCTTCCACCACACGCTCTCTGTTCTCTGCGGTGCCTCCTTCTAGCAACAACAAATACAGCCATTTCAAGCGCAAAACAGTTTAAGATGTTTTTTTTTTGGGGGGGACGTTAAATAATGGCGCAAATACCAGTAATTTGACGAGCGCAAAAGTTAGTAAATCACGTTGCGTGATTCATTTTAATACTCTCCTCCCATAAATTTTGCGTCTGACTGAGAAACTCCTACAAATACATATTCAGTAAGGTGAGGTGGAAAAATAACTGCCCACGCCTTTTCAGCACTAATTCTTCAAGGTGTGTCTTTAGTAAATCCTTACAGTACTATTTTAATGCCAAAACACAGTTAGTGCTGGCGCAAGCTGTTAGTAAATCTGGCCCTATATCTCACAATTTTGACACTTTCTCTGGATTCTGAGATCTCACAATTCTGTTTTTTTTTTTTTTTAGATTAAGTTCAAATAATGTTAGATACTATTTCTATTTACTTGTCGTTATTTGCACCTCAGCATACAAATAGTTACTACAAGTAGTCAAGGCATTTGTGTGTCTGTGTTTGTGCAGTTAATTTTGAGCATAAAAATATGTAGGTCAGAATGACCACTAACACAATAAAAACAGATGGGAATTATTACATTTCTCACTTCTTTATTTTTCAGTCTCTGACAAGCTATAAAAGAGGTTCTCTGTTTTTACAGCAATCTTTAGGTTTTTATTCATGGTGTCAATTTTTGCCAAAATGCATGGAAACCAATATTCAAACCAACAATCAAAACATAATCTTTTGTGTTCTGCAACAGAAGGAAAGTCAAACAGGTTTAGAATGACATGAGGGTGAGTAAATGATGACTGAATTTTCAACTGAAGACTTCAGCATCCTAACTAACTTAACCAGACCCAGTAGAAAGACCATGTTGATTGATCCACCAGCTTGACCAACACCAAACCAGCATAAACTAGCATGATCATTTCATGTTAGTGTGAACAACACTGGAGACCAGACAACATTGGAAGATGAAAAAAAAAAAAAACACTAAAACAGGTTTGGAATGACAAGGGTGAGAAAATGATGCATTATTACTTTGTAAATCGAAGACCATGGTTGCTTTAATTTAGAATGAGAGAATTGGCTGCTTTTCAGATCATGAATGTGAATTTGACTCGAATTGGCCCCAGAGGAAGTCGAATTGGAAATAAATTGGAGTGATGGGAAATTGTATTTATTGAACTGCAAATTAAAGGAATTCAGTGCAAATTTGAGAAATAAAGTAAAAATCCACATAAATGTATATTTTGTTCACAAAATGAGTCCATTTATTAAATATACATGAGTACAAATAAATCTAAATTAAAATATAAAACCTTTCAAGACTTCAAACTTTCAAACAAGCATTGTCAAGCCATCACTCAAAGTGTCTTGAAGTTGACAAACCTTTTCTTAGTTAAAAATTATACTAGCTATTTGAATTTATTATTTTGATAATTTTGATTTCATTCTACATCAAATTCAAATTCAAATTGCTATTTTGCATTCTGTTTCCTGCCTCAATTCAAATTCATGAACTGAATTCTAATTTAAAAAGCATCTGCCTCTGAAAGTAAGATAACATGACCGCATTATTGCGTTTTGTCTGCACACTCTGAGGCGCTAGTAATTTATTATATATGAAAAAAAGACACACAGTGGCTTCTTCTACTGCAGTAAATGACCTTTTTCTTAGTGATATTTGGCACCAGTTTATTAGGAAGTGACGATTTTGTTCTTTTCGTCTTGCTGGATGGAAACGGTGCTCCATATGTAAATGTTTTATGCAATATTCCAATTTTGCGCATAAACTAAATTCGTGACCTTGGATGGAAACAAATAGCTAATGGCGCTGGGAACTCTAACTGAAATGAATGACTTCCTATTTGTCACTTTAGATTACAAATACCTCACAACCAGCACAGAGAATGAAGGTAGATAAAAAAGATAAGAGATCTGAACCCTGCTATCAGATGAGATAATGATGTTCTCTGTTATCATGTGTCAACATCAGTCTTCATTACCAATTTACCTTTCAGATCAAGTATTAATGTGCTGCTCTTTGGTCAAAGTCTCTCCTGCCAGAGTTTCACAGCAGGATGAAATAAACACAAAGTTTAATGCTCTAAATTATTTGTACCAGTCATGTTTATAGCTCAGCTCCCAGGGAAAGCATGCTGGAGGGCTATTACAATACAGTTTTAAACTTTAGTGCTTTTTCCACATTTGCTGTACTGACTTTTCGTCCACCCACATAAGTGCCAAACTGCTCTGAGGTGATTATCCATCATTATGACATCCCTGAATGTACATATACTTCACAAATTATGGATCCACTGATACCGATGCTGGCATCATTATAGGGTCTCATACTGTGCTCTTGTACTCATTTGTCTGTTGCATAAACGTTGCATCACAAATAAAGACAGAAGAACAAGACGTACTACTATTTGTAAAACAAACTGGAACACAGTGAAAAGGAAGATGCAATATTATGTACTTCAACTTTCCAACATGAAGCATTTGTTACTATCAGTTATGCAATGCAAAATACTACATGGTTTAATGCTTAATGCAGAGTTTAATGCATTGGTTGATGCAATGAGCTGTGATGTATGTCTTACTATTTAAACTTTTTTTTGGTAACACTTTACAATGTGTCATTTATTAACATTTGTTAATGTACTAACTAACATGAACAAACAATGAACAATGCATTTATTACACTATTTATTAATCTTTGTTAATGTCAGTTAATGAAAATACAGTTGTTCATTGTTTATTCATGTTATTTCACAGTGCATTAACTAATGTTAACAAACACAACTTGTGATTTTAATAACGCATTAGTAAATGCTGAAATTAACATTAACTAAAGCCGGGCTCACACTGTGCGATTTTTTAAAAGTCCTTTAGGATTGTACTTGTCAGACTGTACGAACATGATGATCATGTCACACTATGAGATCTCAGTTGTCATTAATGTCAGACTGTACGACAGTCGAGACGAGTTAAAAACGGGTGCGCGCAAGAAAACTTGTCCGGAGTTTTACATTATCAACCCATACACATCTAGTGACTGCGAACTGTATTGCACGCGGGACTGAAATGTTGGCTATCATGAAAAGTATATGAACGGCGGCAATACCGGCGTATTTAAGAAGAATACAGTGTATGCAGCTTTACACACCCACATAAAAACAGTGGCGCAACCAGTGTTTATATAGAAAAGGCAACATATCAGATGAATTCCGTGAGCGGAGGACGGGAGCGCTGGAGTTTATGGCTGATAGAATTATTCTCTAACATTAATTCTGCTCATAGCTTGTCTTGAAAAATGAAGACAGTTTGACGTTCGTCGTAGGGGTAGTCACACTGCAGGACTGTGCGCCAAATCTTCTGACACTGCCAGAATTTTGTCGGAGGTGAAATTTGATCGCAACAGCCATTAATCGGCTGTCGGTGAACATGTCAAACCAGCGATCAAAGACTACAGATTTTAGCCTAGGATTATAGGAATCGTTTAGGATTTTCAAAATTTGTCCCAGGCGACCAAATCGTGGCCAAAATCGCACAGTGTGAGCCCGGCTTAAGATTAATAAATGCTGTAGAGGTATTGTTCATTCTTAGTTCATGTTTACTAACGTTGTTAACTAATGAACCTTATTGTAAAGTGTTACCCTTTTTTTAATTAATTAATTAAATAAATAAATAAATAAAAAATAAATTATAGCATGCAACCAAAAAACTGAAGTTAAAATAGTACTAATATTAAAAATATAAAAATATACTGATATAAAATAGTACTATAATAGTAGAACACTAATATTTTCACAAGCTAAAAAATGGTTTTAAGTCAGTCATTTCTTTCTTTTGCTGTAGTGTGTCAGTAGGAAATATCAGTTTACATTTCCAAACATTAATTTTGGCATTAATTGCAATAATCCAGTGAGATTTTTGTTTGCTCCATACAGAGATCTGATCTGATCATCATCCAGTCTGTCTGGAATGACATGAAGAAACAGAACAAACTGAGACAGACTAAATCCAGAAGAACTGTGGCAGCGTCTCCAAGATGCTTCAAGAAACCTACCTCCAAAGCTACAGTACTGTTAAAAGTTTTAGGCACCCACCTGTGTAAAAATGCTGTAAAATGAGGATGCTGTTAATAATAATGTCATAAATAGATTTTCATTATCAATTAACTTCTATTAACTAAATTAAATCAACATTTGGTGTGACCATCCTTTGCGTTTGAAGCAGCTTTTTCTCTCGGTGCACTTGCGCATAGTTTCTCAGGTAGCTTTGCAGGTAGGTTTCTTGAAGCATCTTGGAGACGCTGCCACAATTCTTCTGGATTTAGTCTGTCTCAGTTTGTTCCGTTTCATATTTCTTTCTATATATATATATATATATATATATATATATATATATATATATATAATACTCACAATTAAAATGAGCAAACTGCACATCACTATTCACCTGTATTCCTCTTGTGTTTCAACAAGGGTGTTTACATAAGCCTCATCACCCAAACTTTTGCTGGGTCTAAGACAAGGACACCAGAGGACCGGACAGCATAACGCTCCCAAAATAGTTGCTGGGCTGAAACACATTCTTGTGTTATCGGTCAATGCAAACTCTTTCTAATTACATTAGCGGGACGTAAGAGGCACGGCTATTTCAGTTCAAGCCGGACTCTCTCGCATGCGGCCCTACATGACAGCAACAGCAACAGCCACAGGACAACACAAAAAGTGGGTTCAAAAAGCTGACCATGAGGAGGAAAGACGAGGCCAGAGTGACAGCCATGTGCTGAATGAAGCCTGTGCTGATAGATAGCCATATAAGTGCATTCACGCTGATCATCTTACCTTTCCATATCTCAGCGGTTATGAGTAAACAAATCTCTCCCAGCACTCACAGCCAGTGTTCAGTGTCATTTTTGTTGCTGAGCAAAATCTACTTCTGTGCATTGACTGGTGTTCACTGCACCATTATTTACTGAGAAATTACTGTAAAAATTATTACAAAAACAAAGACCCCCTTTTTGGGGTATTTATATAAAACAGATAATGTGCAGCAAATATACATATATATCAGTCTTATTTTAGTATTGATGATATACTATTATGGTTTTTATTAATAGTTTGAATTTTTTTTTTATTTTTATATTTTATTTAAATTTTTGTGTTTTGCCATTTTTATTATTGTCATTATTATTATTATTATTATTATTATTATTATTTTAAATATGTCAATATATATAAAGTTTTAACTATTTTCAGTTTTAATTGTAGTTACTTTAGTACATCAGTTAAACTAAAAGAAAATAAGAAATGTTTCCTTTGGAACTAGCTGAATTTAAATAAGTTTTATATATCTGTATAATTGTTATTATAGTTAACTAAAACCATTAAAATTAAAAAAGAACTTATATACTTGAAATTATATATATATATATATATATATATACAGTGGTGCTTGAAAGTTTGTGAACCCTTTAGAATTTTCTATATTTCTGCATAAATATGACCCAGAACATCAGATTTTTGCACAAGTCCTGAAAGTAGACAAAAAGAACCCAATCAAACAAATGGGACAAAAATATTTTGTTTGTCATTTATTTATTCAGGAAAAATTATGTGAATCTCTTGGATTAGCAGTTAATTTAAAGGTGAAATGAGAGTCCATCTGTGCAGAAGTGTTTTCAGTCAGTGCAATGACTATCAAATGTCAGTACGTGACTTTTTTTATTCAAAGAACTGGGATCTATCAAAGTCTGATCATGTTTGTGGAAGTGAATCATGTTACGAACAAAGGAGATTACTGAGGACCTTGGAAAAAGAGTTAATGTTGCTCATCAGGCTAGAAAAGGTTACTAAACCATCTCTAAAGTGTTTGGACTCCATAAATCCACAGTCAGACAGATTGTGTACAAATGGAGGAAATTCAAGACCACTGTTACCTTCCCGAGAAGTGGTCGACCAACAAAGATCACTCCAAAGCAGAACATGTAATAGTCTGCGAGGTTGCAAAAGTTTCCAGGGTAACTTCTAAGCAACTAAAGGCCTTTCTCACATTGGCTAATGTTAATGTTCATGAGCCCACCATCAGGAGAACAGAAAGAAGAAAAGAATAAAGCCACTGTTCTCCAAAAAGAAAATTGCTTGCTAAAGATCATGTGGACAAGCCAGAGGACTATTGGAGAAAGGTTTAATGGATGGATGAAACCAAAATAGAACTTATTGGTTTAAATGAGAAGCTATTATGTTTGGAGAAAAGAACACACTGCATTCCAGCTTAAGAATCTTATCCCATCTGTGAGACATGGTGGTGTTAGTATCATGGCTTGGGCCTGTTTTGCTGCATCTTGGCCAGGACAGCTTGCCATCATTGATGGAACAATGAATTCTGAATTATACCAGCAAATTCTAAAGGAAAATGTCAGGATATCTGTTTAAGAACAGAGTCTCAAGAGAACGTGGGTCATGCAGCAAGACAACAACCTCAAGCACACAAGTCATTCTACCAAAGAATGGTTGAAGAAGAACAAAATTAATGTTTTGGAATTCACAAAGATTCACATACTTTTGCAATGCACAGATATGTAACACTGGATCTTTTTTCTCAATAAATAAATGACAAAGAAAATATTTTTCTCTCACTTGTTTGATTGGGTTCTCTTTGTCTGCTTTCAGGACTTATATAAAAATATGATGATGTTTTGGGTCATATTTATGCAGAAATATAGAAAATTCTAGGGTTCACAAACTTTCAAGCAGCACTGTATATATATATATATATATATATATATATATATATATATACACACACACACAGTGGTGTGAAAAATTGTTTGCCCCCTTCCTGATTTTTTTATTTTTTTGCATGTTTGTCACACTTTAATGTTTCAGATCATCAAACAAATTTAAATATTAATCAAATATAACACAAGTAAACACAACTTGCAGTTTTTAAATGAAGTTTTTTTTTTTTTTTTTTTTATGAAGGGAAAACATGGCCCTGTGTGAAAAAGTGTTTGCCCCAGTGTGTCCCATTACATCTGGCGTAAAAGTAACACACCATTTAAGAAAAAAAAACATACCAACAGTAAAATATGGTGGTGGTAGTGTGATGGTCTGGGGCTGTTTTGCTGCTTCAGGACCTGGAAGACTTGCTGTGATAAATGGAACCATGAATTCTGCTGTCTACCAAAAAATCCTGAAAGACAATGTCCGGCCATCTGTTCGTGACCTCAAGCTGAAGCGAACTTGGGTTCTGCAGCAGGACAATAATCCAAAACACACCAGCAAGTCCACCTCTGAATGGCTGAAGAAACACAAAATGAAGACTTTGGAGTGGCCTAGTCAAAGTCCTGACCTGAATCCTATTGAGATGCTGTGGCATGACCTTAAAAAGGCGGTTCATGCTCGAAAACCCTCCAATGTGGCTGAATTACAACAATTCTGCAAAGATAAGTGGGCCAAAATTCCTCCACAGCGCTGTAACAGACTCATTGCAAGTTATCGCAAACGCTTGATTGCAGTTGTTGCTGCTAAGGGTGGCCCAACCAGTTCCCCTTTCAGTCGGTCACTCCGAGTCACGTCGGATGACCGACGAAATTGGGATCTCGCCAGAGAGACCAATCCACTTCGAGTGTAACTAAACGAGCCAATGGACATTGGCATGCGATTATTGCATCCAGCTGCCGCTGATCACAGCGTGAGCATAAGAGGCAGCTGATGCACCGCATCAATTATCCTTTCGCTTCGGAGCCGAGCGGTAGTGGTTAAAGCTACTGCTCTCCCTTCCAAGAGAGTGTTCTGCGAGCGAGTGCGGGCGTTACGGCGCGGCAGCGGTGGTCACGGTGTCCGGGAGAGAAAGATCGTCTTCCTGCTGACAGCCACACTAGGAGTGTGCGGTGGCCAGCTCCCCTGCGTGCTTCAGCACTAAAAGAGCATTTCTCTGAAAGAGCAATTTCTCTAAAAGAGCAACACGGGTGATCGCGTCTTTTTAAAGATGTCTTTTCACCCGTGCGTTTCTGGGTGTGGTCGTTTCCTGGCGCCTCAGGACGGTCACGATCGCTTCCTCACGTGTCTGGGCATTCAGCACGCTGAGGTGGCTTTCGTGGATGGTTCATGTTCTTCTTACGGGGACATGACCATCTCGGAGTGCGACTCTGCTATGTCAAACATGGCAGAGTCCCTCTGCCTGCCGTGATCCGGCGTGCACACTGGATCCGGTGGAGTCAGAGGTGATTTGAGGATTACGGTGAGGGCTTCCCCAAGTGGAGATCCTCACCCCTCAAGCACTCCGCAGCCGGTGGAGCTGCCGAAGGAGCGCGCTGGCCACGCGTTTCCTTCGGTGCCCCCTCTGACAACCAGATGTCGATCACTGCATCGGAGGGCGGGCCCTCTCTCTCCGGGGATGACGACCCGGCTGCGTTGCCCCCTTCGGGTGTGGTAGCGTTGTCCGTGCCAGACCCAGAGATGACGGCTATGCTTTCCCGGGCCGCCGAGAATGTCGGGCTCGTGTGGAATCCTAAAAAGCCACCGTGTCCCGATCCTTCGAGGCTGGGCGAGTGGTTCCTCGGTGGGGGTGGCGCTGGTTCTCAGCGCCCCCCTCCGGTGCCATTCTTTCCGGAAGTGCATGAGGAGCTGACAAGATCGTGGAGGGCACCTTTCACTGCCCGAAACACATCTTGTAGTTCTTCCGCTCTCACCACCCTCGATGGTGGAGCCGCTTTGGGGTATGCGGGCATCCCCTCGGTGGAACGGTCTGTGGCCATGCAACTGTGTCCAACAGCCGCTTCCACCCTGCGGGGTGATCCGTGTCTCCCCTCACGGGCCTCTAAGTATTCGTCAGGTCTAACTGGCAGTGCTTATAGAGCCTGTGGGGAGGCGGCTTCCGCCCTCCACGCTATGGCGTTGCTGCAGGTCCACCAGGCCAAAGCACTGAAAGACCTGCACGAGGGTGGTCACGACCTGGCGGTTCTACATGAGCTGCGTGCTGCGACGGACCTCGCGCTACGAGCGACGAAGGTGACCGCACAGTCTCTGGGTCGTGCGATGTCCAGGAGCGCCATCTCTGGCTGTGTCTCGCTGACATGAAGGAGCAGGAGAAGGTACAGTTCCTGAATGCTCCCGTGTCACAGACCGGCCCTTTCGGCGACGCTGTCGAGAGCTTTGCCCAGCAGTTCTCGGCAGCCCAGAAGCAGACTGAGGCAAACACATCATGCGCCGGAGGAAACCTGCTGCTTTCACTCCGGCTGCAGCCACTCAGCCTGCTCGTCGCCGTGGGCGCCCCCCTGCGGCCGCCCCCACTCCCGCGCAGCCGCAGCAGCCTTTCACCAGGCAGCGTCGTGGAGCCGGTCGCAGGCAGGACGCCCAGCCCGTCCAGGCCCCCGCCAAACCTGGCGGCAAGCGCAAGTGCAAGAGGCCCTGGGACGGTCGACCCAGAGATGGAGGAGACTGCTCATCGGGAGATGGTGACTGCACCACTCCCTCCCCCGGAGGAGGGCCGGGTGGAGTATCTTTTGTTCATTTTGTTCCGCCGCTGGCCCAGCAGCCAGCGGTACCCAAAACATCAGTAAAGAGCGGTCTCCTCAATCTCCGGGTCTCAAGAGGAGGAGAGTGGTGATCCGTGCATCACAGGATCGCTTCCCTCCTCCTCTCTCGCCAGCAGGCAGCGGGTGGTTGCCCAAGAGCACCCCTCCTGCCCATTCGTGGAACCAGGTAAGGGCAGTAGCACTCCAGTCCCCGCTTCAAGTCGTCAAACGCAGGGCTGTCACAAGCCTCAAGCCGGGTTCCTGTGTCTCCTCCCACGCGAGGAGAAATCAGGTGAGTGCTACACTACACACCCAGACCCCGCCCCCTGCCGTCACAGGCCAGGCCGTCACAGGCCCTGGGGCCGGTCCCTGTGTTCCACCTCGCTGCCCCACCGCGGGCATGTCGGTGGGCCCGTTGGCCCCGCTGGTGCGGTCTCTCAGAGCCTGGTTAGCGCTCCCCAGCCCGTCCCGGTGGCTCCTGCGGACCATCAGACTCGGCTATGCGATTCAGTTCGCCCGGCGTCCCCCCAAGTTCAGGGGCATCCGGTTCACTTCAGTCAAAGCCGTCGATGCCCCTGTCTTGCTCGCGGAGATTGCAGTCCTACTGGCGAAGGATGCAATAGAGCCGGTCCCTCCAGCCGATATGAGGTCGGGGTTTTACAGCCCTTACTTCATTGTGCCCAAGAAAAGCGGTGGGTTACGACCGATCTTGGATCTGCGAGTTTTGAACCGTGCACTTCACAAGATGCCGTTCAAGATGTTGACGCAGAAACGCATTTTTGGATGCGTCCGTCCCCTAGATTGGTTTGCAGCAATCGACCTGAAGGACGCGTACTTTCATGTTTCGATTCTCCCGCGACACAGGCCATTCCTGCTATTCGCGTTCGACGGTCGGGCATATCAGTACAAGGTCCTGCCCTTCGGGCTGTCCCTTTTCGCCTCGTGTCTTCACCAAAGTCGCAGAGGCGGCCCCTTGTTCCCCTGAGAGAACGGGGTGTGCGCATTCTCAACTACCTCTACGACTGGCTCATACTTGCACAGTCTCGAGAGCTGTTGTGCGCACACAGGGACCTGGTGCTCAGGCACCTCAGCCAGTTGGGCCTTCGGGTCAATTGGGAAAAGAGCAACTCGTGCCAGTGCAGAGGATCTCTTTTCTCGGCATGGAGTTGGATTCGGTCAACCAGACAGCACGCCTCACCCAGGAACGTGCTCAGTCGGTGCTGAACTGCCTCAAGACTTTATCAGGCAGGACAGCGGTCCCACTGAAACTCTTTCAGAGGCTCCTGGGGCATATGGCTGCAGCTGCGGCCATAGTTCCGCTCGGTCTGCTCCATATGAGACCGCTTCAGCACTGGCTCCATGGCCGAATCCCGAGGTGGGCGTGGAAACGCGGTACTCACCGGGTTCAGATTACACCGGCCTGCCGCAAGACCTTCAGCCCGTGGTCAGATCCTTCGTTCCTTCGGGCAGGAGTGCCCCTGGAGCAGGTATCCAGGCATGCTGTGGTATTCACGGATGCCTCGGCCACCGGCTGGGGTGCCACGTACAACGGGCACGCAGTATCAGGGGTTTGGACGGGCCCCCTTCTGCGTTGGCATATCAATTGCCTCGAGTTGTTGGCAGTACGCCTTGCCCTGTGCCGCCTCAGAGGGCGCCTTCGTGGCAGGGACGTTCTGGTCCGTACGGACAACACTGCGACCGTTGCCTATATCAACCGGCAAGGCGGTTTGCGCTCCCGTCGCATGTCGCAACTCGCCCGCCACCTCCTCCTCTGGAGTCAGAAGCATCTGAGGTCCCTTCGTGCCATCCACATCCCAGGAGTGTTCAATCAGGTGGCCGACGAGCTGTCTCGAGCGGCACTTCCTGGGGAGTGGAGACTCCATCCCCAGGCGGTCCAGCTGATTTGGAGTCGGTTCGGAGTTGCTCAGGTAGACCTGTTTGCATCTCCAGAAACCACCCACTGCCAGTGGTTCTACTCCCTGTCCGAGGCAACGCTCGGCACGGATGCACTGGCACACAGCTGGCCCCAGGGCTTGCGCAAGTATGCGTTTCCCCCAGTGAGCCTGCTAGCACAGACATTGTGCAAGATCAGGGAGGACGAGGAGCAGGTCCTGTTAGTGGCTCCATATTGGCCCAACAGGACCTGGTTCCCGGAACTCATGCTCCTCGCGACAGCCCCTCCCTGGCCGATTCCTCTGAGGAAGGATCTGCTTTCTCAGAGACGGGGCACCCTCTGGCACCCGCGTCCAGACTTGTGGAAACTTCATGTGTGGTCCCTGGACGGGACGCGGAGGTTCTAGGTGACCTGCCCCAGGAGGTAGCGCTCACTATCGCTTCAGCACGAGCACCGTCCACAAGACGGACCTATGCGCTGAAGTGGAACCTGTTCGTCGAATGGTGTTCCTCTTACCAGGAGGACCCCCGGAGATGTTCGATCAGAGCCGTGCTTTCCTTTTTGCAACAAGGGTTGGAGCGTAGGCTGTCCCCCTCCACCCTTAAGGTATATGTTGCTGCTATTTCTGCCCACCACGACCCCATAGAGGGGAGGTCGGTGGGGAAGCACGATCTGGTCGTCAGGTTTCTTAGGGGGGCCAGGAGGTTAAATCCTCCGAGGCCTCCCTCCCTTCCCTCTTGGGATTTGGCTTTGGTGCTAAGAGCCCTACAAACTGCCCCCTTTGAGCCATTGCAGTCAGTCGAGTTGAAGTTTCTTTCTATGAAAACCCTACTCCTGACTGCATTGGCCTCAATCAAGAGGGTGGGGGACCTGCAGGCATTTTCGGTCGACGAGTCGTGCCTTGAGTTTGGGCCGGCTGACTCCAGTGCAACACTGAGGCCCCGGCCCGGCTATGTGCCCAAGGTTCCTACCACGCCCTTCAGGGACCAGGTAGTGAGCCTGCAAGCGCTGCCCTTGGAGGAGGCAGACCCAGCCCTAGCTTTGCTCTGTCCTGTACGCGCACTGCGTCAGTACGTGGATAGAACTCAGAGCTTCAGGACCTCAGAACAGCTCTTTGTCTGTTTCGGAGGACAGCAGAAGGGGAAGGCTGTCTCCAAGCAGAGGATGGCCCACTGGATAGTGGATGCCATCACCTTGGCCTATGAAGCACAAGGTGTGCCCTGCCCGCTCAGGTTGCGTGCTCACTCCACTAGGGGTGTCGCATCGTCCTGGGCGCTGGCTCGTGGTGCCTCGCTAGCAGACATCTGTAGAGCTGCGGGTTGGGCGACTCCCAACACGTTCGCTAGGTTTTATAGCCTACGTGTCGAACCGGTTTCCTCCTGTGTTCTCACCTCAAACGGGTAGTGGCACTGAGAGGGCCGGCTCAGAGTCGGCTTGCGGCGTCCTTATGCCTAAATTCTCCAGAGAGTTCCTTAACCAGGCAAACCCTGTTGAGTCCTCCAGCACTCCGGCGCCCGGACACGGCGGAGCGTCCGGCGCCAGGCCTTCAGCCAATGAATTCTTGAAATCTGGTGCGAGGCTAGTGCCCATATGAGAGACCCTGTCGGGATCCCATATGTGTATTCCACGGTATTCTTATTGGAGCCGTGTTTCCCCTGGCGGACCACGTTCTGCCATCTCTAAAGATGCAGCCTGAGCCATCTCAGAGACTTCCATGTGCAAAAGGGCCCTCTGGGTTACTTCACATGTTTGAATGTCACTTAAACCCCCTTTGGGAGGAGGTGACTCCGCAGTGTGCCTCTTCCAAGTGGAAGGGCACGCTTCCCAGTGTTATCCTAGTCCTACTGTTTGGGTTGCTCAAGGAACACCAGTAGTTGACCTTCTCTGTGTAGAGCCCGGTCCTATCGTCTGCCTTATAGGAAGGGTCAGGAGCCCTGCACAGGGCACTGGAAGGGGCAGCTCCTGTGGCGCTTTGGTAGGGATCCCAATTTCGTCGGTCATCCGACGTGACTCGGAGTGACCGACTGAAAGGGGAACGTCTCGGTTACGTATGTAACCCTCGTTCCCTGAAGGAGGGAACGGAGACGTCACGTCCCGTCGCCACAGTCGCTGTACCACCGCTGAGCTGCCGGGTCGCCGGCTCGGCTCCTCAGCGAAAACATAATTGATGCGGTGCATCAGCTGCCTCTTATGCTCACGCTGTGATCAGCGGCAGCTGGATGCAATAATCGCATGCCAATGTCCATTGGCTCGTTTAGTTACACTCGAAGTGGATTGGTCTCTCTGGCGAGATCCCAATTTCGTCGGTCATCCGACGTGACGTCTCCGTTCCCTCCTTCAGGGAACGAGGGTTACATACGTAACCGAGACGTTATTAGGTTTAGGGGGCAAACACTTTTTCACACAGGGCCATGTGGGTTTGGATTTTGTTTTCCCTTCATAAAAAAACTCTTCATTTAAAAACTGCATGTTGTGTTTAAATTGTGTTATATTTGATTAATATTTAAATTTGTTTGATGATCTGAAACATTAAAGTGTGACAAAAATGCAAAAAAATAAAAAAAATCAGGAAGGGGGCAAACAATTTTTCACACCACTGTATTTTTTATTTTTTTTTAATGGTTTTAGTTTTAGTTAACTATAATAACAATTATACAGATACAAATAAATAAGAATTTGGACACTTAAGCCATACTTATGTAATTAAATAACAAGAGGGTAAAATCAAAATGAATATCTAATTGTAAAATAACAACAATCAACATAAACACTTACTAAAAGATATAATATTTTATTTGTTTCCCTGCATATCAAGTGATCATTAAATAAGATCACAGAACTGCACATTTCTGTCTATATATGTTGTATGAACTGAATGCATGAACTGAATGAATGCATGATGCCTTTAATGCAATGCAAGTTGCTTTGGATAAAAGCGTCTACCAAATGCATGACTGTAAATAGGTACAATTGTATTTCACATTAACATTATAAAGAGGCTGATGTAACTCGAACATTGCAAAAGTTTGAAATCATAATGCAAGTGTAATCTCTCTGAGTGTTCGGTCATAAAGTTAACTGAAGGAGAATAAACAGAGAACTCCTGAGGGTTTAATTCAGTGTTCCTTTGGTGGCTTTCTTGTAATGATTAATGCTGAGCTGAGATGTCAGGAGCAGATCAGCAACAAACAAACACTTCTGCTGCTGGTTTTTTCCCCATCATGATTCAACATCATGACGTCACGCGTGTATTGGCATCAACTAATGCCGCAGACAGTCGGAGCACAAACGTGACTCCATTAGAAACACATCTGCTGTCTGTTTCCCGCTTGTGCGTTTGCTTTGGGTGTGAAACACAAGGCCACTGCTAAATCAAACAATCTGACTTCACATAAACCTCTATATATGTCAGGTTACATATTAACATCAAACAGGCACAATGGAGACTTCTCCATTGAAATTTAACTTCGGATTCAACCTGGATTTACGGAAAGGAAACACAAGCCATCAGTCAATCATAGTTCAAACCCACATGAAAAAACATCACACATCTCTTCCAGATCTCGACTGTTTCTCCTGGATGGCAATGAGGCTAATTGGAAAGTAAAATAGAAACTATTTCCTGCTGCTCAGAAAGAGCACAAGATTTTCACATCATTTAGAGTTTCAGGAGATCTCAGATATGGCTGTGTTCAGTAGGGTTATTAATATTAATTTATTCATATTTTGAATAAATTTTTATTTTTATATTGTTTGTTTCATTTTAATTTTAAAGTTTTGTAATCTCTTATTTTTTTGTAATTTTATTAGTTTTTTATGTCTACATAGATTTAATTAATTTCTATTCCAGTTTTAGTATTAGATAATCAAGATAAACTAAATGAAAATTAAAAATGTTGCCTTGGCAACTAGCTGAAATAAAATAAGTTTCAATTTTTTATATTATTTCAATGAGCAAAACTTTTTATAAAAAGTTTTATAGTTTTAGTTTTGGTGTTCAGAATAGCATACTAACATACTCATCTCATTAGCTCTGCAGTATACAGCGGGGGGAAAAAATATTTGATCCCCTGCTGATTTTGTACGTTTGCCCACTGACAAACAAATGATCAGTCTATAATTTTAATAGTAGGTTTATTTGAACAGTGAGAGACAGAATAACAACAAAAAATCCAGAAAAACGCATTTCAAAAAAGTTATAAACTGAATTGCATTTTAATGAGTGAATTAAGTATTTGATCCCCTATCAATCAGCAAGATTTGTGGCTCCCAGGTGTCTTCTATACAGGTAAGGAGCTGAGATTAGGAGCACTCTCTTAAAGGCAGTGCTCCTAATCTCAGCTTGTTACCTGCAGAAAAGACAACCTGTTCACAGAAGCAATCAATCAATCAGATTCCAAACTCTCCACCATGGCCAAGACCAAAGAGCTGTCCAAGGATGTCAGGGACAAGATTGTAGACCTACACAAGGCTGGAATGGGCTACAAGACCATCGCCAAGCAGCTTGGTGAGAAGGTGACAACAGCTGGTGCGATTATTCACAAATGGAAGAAACACAAAATAACTGTCATTCTCCCTCGGACTGGGGCTCCATGCAAGATCTCACCTCGTGGAGTTTCAGTGATCATGAGAATGGTGAGGAATCAGCCCAGAGCTACACGGGAGGATCTTGTCAATGATCTCAAGGCAGCTGGGACCATAGTCACCAAGAAAACAATTGGTAACACACTACGCCGTGAAGGACTGAAATCCTGCAGCGCCCGCAAGGTCCCCCTGCTCAAGAAAGCACATGTACAGCCCGTCTGAAGTTTGCCAATGATTCAGAGGAGAACTGGGCTCTTTGGCATCAACTCAACTCGCCATGTTTGGAGGAGGAGGAATGCTGCCTATGACCCCAAGAACACCATCCCCACCGTCAAACATGGAGGTGGAAACATTATGCTTTGGGAGTGTTTTTCTGCTAAGGGGACAGGACAACTGCACCAATGGACAGGGCCATGTACCGTCAGGGCCGGGGCATTGAAGCCAACCAGGGCATTGAAAATGGGTCATGGATGGGTATTCCAGCATGACAATGACCCAAAACACATGGACAAGGCAACAAAGGAGTGGCTCAAGAAGAAGCACATTAAGGTCCTGGAGTGGCCTAGCCAGTCCCCAGACCTGAATCCCACAGAAAATCTGTGGAGGGAGATGAAGGTTCGAGTTGTCAAATGTCAGCCTCGAAACCTTAATGACTTGGAGAGGATCTGCAAAGAGGAGAGGGACAAAATCCCTCCTGAGATGTGTGTAAACCTGGTGACCAACCACAAGAAACGTCTGACCTCTGTGATTGCCAACAAGGGTTTTGCCACCAAGTACTAAGTCATGTTTTGTGAAGTTACTGACACACTTACTAGGGTTATAAAACAGTATGCAGAATGTACTGCACTGTATTCAACAAGTTGTATGTTGGTCTTCCACTGCGAATGCAATCCATCTTAAACGACTTCAAAATATCAAAATCTGCGATTATTAAATTGCTCAAAAGTGGCATTTATAATGGTGCAAAATATTTCTATTTCAACACTGTTGATAATAATCAGAAATGTTTCTTGAGTAGTAAACCAGCATATTATAATGATTTCTGAAGGATCATGTGACACTGAAGACTGGAGTAATGATGCTGAAAATTCAGCTTTGATCACAGGAATAATTTACATTTTAAAATATATTCAGAAAACAGTTATTTTAAATTGTAATATTTCACTGATTTTACAGCATTTTTGTTCAAATAAACACAGCCTCAGTGAACTTAAAAGTCATAACTCCAAAACTTTAAAACAGAAAGAAATTATGAGCTGATCTATGTGATACACATTGATTGAATAATTTTATACTCTTACTATACGTCATCAACGTCTCATTTGCACCTATATTTATTTATAACAAGCAATTTTCAAGACAAAATTGATCCTTGAATGAAGTGTCCCGAGCACTGAACTCTCCTGTGGGAAGACATTAGCGAATGAAGCGTTCATCAGACGACTGCAGTGTCAGAGGTCACAGCAGAAATACGAGCTGTCGTTAGCATCGCTAATGTCGTCTGCAGTAATTATCAGATTAACAAGATCCCGCAGGGGAGCGAACACATCATCTCTGCTTACAGCTCAGCATTCATGCATCTGTGCTGTGAAGGACGGCCAGAAACGCTTATTCTTAGACCGTCACGTACCACCATAATTGCACGTTAGAGACACGACACACACACTTTAACCACCTTTTTAGTCATTTGACCTTGAAAGTGCCACTAGATGAAGTACACTAGAGCTCCAGCAGAGCTTCATCACACAATCGGTTCAAGCCCCATAGACTTACATTGAAAGAGGGACTTGGGAATGGGCTTTTTAGATATCTAGTTTACTATCGACTAGCGATATATTAAAAGTTGGATATATAATACATCCTACTTTATCCACATACTGTACATACAGTACACTCACATAAATATATAGTATGTAGCAAATCTCATCTTTTATTTTGATGCAAAATGTAACTATACTATCACCCAGCTCTTTATATAAAGTTGGATATATAAGTACGTCCAACTTTATCTGCATTCATACAGTACACCAGAGATGGGCACTCAAGTCACATTTTTATAGAGTTCAGACTTGACTTCAGACTCGACCTGCAATGACTCCAGACTTGACTCGACTCGAGGAAAAGGACTCATGAATATTTTAAAAGCAACTTGCATCTTTTATCCTTAAATACTTGTAAAACTGATATTCAAAAGGCGGACGGCATCAGCCGTAACAGCAGCACCATTTAGTGAGCAGCGGAGCGGATTACATTAACAAGCACTCAGAGTTGTTTACGGTAAATATCTTTCAGCTCTATATCCTCTAGTATTTTTATCTAAAGCCAAATGCGCTTTATTCAAGTCCTTTCAGCACCATGCGCTTTCTCTCTCTCTCCGGACGCGGACCGGCGCGGATGACGCGGTTATTTTAACAACAGAAACACGGAGAGCAGCAAAATTATAGATTACTTTCACTAAAACACAGTAGAAAAAAAACCAATGCTGCTAATATAGGCTAGTTATTTTTCTTACTATTTATCTATCTATAACTTATGACTCTGACTATTCAAACCAGATGTGACAAGACATTTCTGATCTACATTTAGCATTATTAATCTGTAGGCTAAGAACATTAAAAAATAAATAACAATAAAATAATAATAATAATAATAATAATAATAATAATAATATGTAGGCCTAATTATAATTGGGAAAATTGTTGTTAGATGGCTAGGATGGAACTTAAACTTTGAAACTGTAAGTTATCTTTCTGTTCAAGATGAGAGCGTTTTGATTATTTTAGCTACATTGTTTTTAGTAGGCTATACTGCTTTTAAGTAAAATATTAAAATAGTATAGATTTCAGGAGGAAAACCCTGAACAGAAACAGTATTTTTTATTTATTTATTTTTATTTTTTTGTCACATGGCCTCGAATGTATCTAAATGTAAAAATACAATACATGTGTAAAAAAAAAATAAAAAAATAAAAAAAGTTTTTTTTTTTTATGAATTTATTTTTTGTCCGGATCTTTGCTTGAAAGAAAATAGGCCACGCCTCTTGGAACTTTAATTGAATACCCCTGACTTGTATGATTTTGTAATATCTGTGTCAAATATTTCCTTATGTGTCATGGTAGATTGGACTCTCATTATAGAATTTGATTACAGAAAAACTGTTTTGAATATGGTAATGGTAAAACGGTAAAACAGTAACAGGCTGGATGTACATTAACCTTATATCTTAACACCTCTTTTTTTTTTTTCTTTTTTTTTTACAAAGCAGATCATAGATCATATAGGCCTATTTTGTCTATAGCCTATAAAACAGCTTCGTAAATAGGAAGATTTCAATACATGAGGATTCTGAATGGGATTTTTTAGCGAGCCATTAAATGACTTTAGACTTGACTCGGACTCGTGACCAAAGACTCGAGACTTGACTTAGACTCCAGGTTAAAGACTTCAGACTTGACTCAGACTCCAAGTTAAAGACTTGTGAACATCTCTGCAGTATTATAGCGTAGACTAATTACAATGTATAGCAAATTTCAACTGCTTGATTGCTTATATCGTCAAAAAGTGTAAACTATATCATCAAGCAGATATTTTAAAGATATTATAAACATTAATATCATTTTTTTGTAAATCTACCTTGAAACAATGCATATTGTGAAAAGTGCTATACAAATGAATTTGTCTTGACAAAAATTATGAAATTATTGGTATACTATATAAGTACAGTAAACAATATAAGTATCAGTGTATTTTGACATTTTTTCTAAAAGAAAAAAAAAAAGAAAAAGTGACTTTAAACGAACTGCTATAAATATGATTTAACTTAAAGGTTCATAAATATAGGCCATTAAGTCATATTGCAATAAAAAAAACATACAGTGCAACTTTGGTTTGATTATAAGCTGGAGTTTTAGTAAAAATTAAAAAAGAATTTTAATGGCAAAATGAAACTATATTTAATGCACCTTCTTACTAGTATTGTGTTCCAATTAATCAAACTAAATAAATAAATGTGAATTATTCTGACATTTTCCACTATAATTCTATATAAATAAATAACCTCCATATCTTGCTCTGCCAAGGCAATTAAAAACAGCCAGAAAATTTGTTCTTTTAAATATTGTTCTAGAAACTTGATTCATTTTAATCTATAAATATCTTGTGAATTCATCTTATGCATTTATATCTGTGATTGACCCTAAAGGATGTTTTGAAATAGAAATTGGGTCGAATACTTTAAAAAAGCCACTGGTGTACAGTGAGCAGTCGGTCTCACGCAGGTGGAGAACATCCCGGGAAAAAAACAGGTTTCTGGAATGCTGCTGTTCTGTCCCACTCTAATAAATGCCACTGTAAATCACACACACATTCGTTAAAGCACCGTCCCAGCATGCACCGTACCAGCATCTTCTCACGTTTCACTTCTCCATGTAATCTTAAACTGCTTAGATTTTTTTTGTTTGAAGAATCAGCAAAAGCAGTGAAACCCTGTTATCTAAAACGTCATTCAAAATAGAAGTATACTGCCTCATAAATGAGACCTATTGTGGGATATAACTAAAACAACATTATATACAGTACACATTTTCTACTATACTTCTATATAATTTGTTTCATTTTTAATTGAATTCTAGTTTGGCGCTGAGCTGGTTTTTTTTGGGGGGGGGAGGTTCGGGGGGCCAAAATTAAACTAAATTTAATGCACCTTCTTACTCTTGTTATGGTCCAATTAATCAAACAAAATAAAAATAAATAAATAAAAACATGAAAAATAAATACATTTACCTCCATATCTTGCTCTGCCTCCATGTAAAATTTAATTGCAGATTTATTTATTTATTTATTTTACGCAGAATCAGTGAAAGCCTGTTATCTAAAAGGTCATTTAAAATATATTGCCTCATAAATGTGAATGATTTTGGGATATAGCTAAAACAACATTACATACAGTAAACATTTTACCCTATAATTCGATATAATTTGTAATTTAATTTTCAATGTAATTCTAGTTTTGTTATAAGATTGAAAAACTTAAAATGAATTTTAACACCAAAATGAAGCTATATTTAATGCACTTTCTTATTGTGCTCCAGCCAAACAAACAATTATTTAAACAAATTACTAAAATTATTAAGGTGCCATCATGAATCGCCCTTATTTTTCAATCCCTCTCCTCCATTCAGGCAATAACATTCACTTTTAATGATCCAGTCAACCCCTAATGAATAAAATGAAGTTTCAGCCTGTGTTTTCTCATTGAATACCATGTTTCACTCAGAAATTTACCAGATTATCAAAGCAAAATATGAAAAGAGATTCACAATGACCTTCCATCCATAGCAACAAAAATACTTGTGTCTTAATATCTCTGAACAAATACATACAGCATCTGGATATATATGGAATGGTAAATATTAATGCAATCTAAATGCTGCTTCCTTTTGTCTGAGTTCCTTGCTAATCTTTTTAATGACTGAATGATAAGAGTCTGTTTAATAAAGCAGGTTACATAACCCTCAACAACTCCATTCTCTAAAGTCATATCATTCGATCACGGCATTATAAATCACACTCTTTTATCAGGAGATAAACGGCAAGACTTTAAACATTCACTAAGCATGCAACCATCTAAAAAAATTCATGAAATATTGATACTGATACTTTGCAAAGGCATGCAGATAACCAGTTCACTAAACTGACTAAAGAGAGAAATCCTACTGAATGTGTTTACTTTGCATTGTAAGTTTTTTTTTTTTTTTTTTTTTTTTCAGAACAGTAACTTACTGGTCTTGTTTCATGTTTGGGTCATTCGTGTTATGCAGCACCTAACATTCAAATGGCTGAATTGGTGTAAGAATTTTTAATGTATTCCATAAAATTCTCATCACACTCAAAAAAAAAAAAAAAAAAAAAAAAAAAAAAAACACAACAACAACTAATCTTAAACTAAATTTAAGATTTGTGTTTGCATGTATTTGACAGCCATAAGAAATAGAAAGAGGTTTCTGCAATTTCTGCACTCTAAAAATTTATTAATAAGTATCGCTTTTCATTTATTCTCTTTCCTATTACTTGTTTCACTTTTCTTTCAGTTTTTATAACCATTTCTTACTTGTATGTTTGGCACAGTTATTTTTTAAGGATTACAGTTAAACTAATGTAGTTTGATTTGTATATGTTATCTATTTAAATTTTAGTTACAGTTGTAGTAATGTTTGTCATTTTATTAGTTTTTTCTATTATGTCTGTATAAGTTATTTATTAAGTTTTAGTTTTATTTAATTTGAGTTATTTTAGTACTTCAACAAACTACATGGAAATGAAATAATATTGAATTTATGGATATGTCTGTATGTATGTGTGTGTGTGTGTGTGTGTGTGTGTACATACACGTAGATGTTTTTGGTGTTTGACTTAGTTTTATGTTAGAATCATTATTATACTCTTATACCTTTTGTTCTCTTAATATTTTGAATTGTTTGTAGCTTTATTTTGTTTTCATTTAAATGTTAAGTTTAGAAATTTTGTCATATGCATTTTTCATTTTTATTTAATTTTTTTTAATGTTCATGTATATACTATTTATAAAGTTTTAGCTTTTAGTTTTGGATCAGTTTTAGTTGTTTTAATACTAAAATTGATTGTTTCTGTTGTCCTCATTTGTAAGTCGCTTTGGATAAAAGCATCTGCTAAATGACTAAAAGTAAAGTAAAGTAAAAATATTTTATTAACTTTGCAACTTTGATTTTATTTAAATATCATATGCATATTTCAAATAAAATATATTTTATCAAAATGCATTTATTCAAACCACTTAAAATCATCATAAATCTGTTCAAAAGTATGAACATTGTTAAAATATGTCTTGAACTGGAACAAGCAATATTCAATCAGTTAAAATGTATGAGAAATTGAATTTATTGATGATAAATATATAAACCTAGTTATTGCTTATTTAAAACATTTTCAGTTTATTAGTACTATTACAGAAATCTGACCTCTTTTACTCATGTATGACTGATAATTATGTTTACACAATGCAAGAAAAATAACAGGAAAGAAAAACAGAGCTCAAGTTAGTCGCTACTCAGTGCAAGATTAACAATATCATATAATATCAACATAATCATATTTAAATTATCTTTTGAAACTATTGTCAAACTGATGTCATTTTATCGACCAGGTTCAACAAACACAACAGGTTTTGTTTTAAAAAAGGACACAGAAAATTAATAATAATAATAACAATAATATTATTATTATTATTATTATTATTATTATTATTATTATTATTATTATTATTATTATTGTTGTTGTTGTTATTTTACAGTGCAATGGTACTGCAGCAAAGTAATATATAATAAATTCTTTTTTGGTTTAATAATTCTAATTTAAGTAATATTTTGCAATTTAACAATGATTTAATAATTTAAATACTCATTTTATTTTACAGTATAATAGTATTTCAATAGTAATGTTTCTTTATTAAATTAATTTTACTATTTCAATAATAATAATAATAATAATAAAATTAAATAACAATAAATATTCATATTTTTATCTGACAATATAAAAAATATAATAATAATAACAATAAAAACTATTATTATTATTATTATTATTATTATTATTTTTATTAGGATAAAAGAAAACTAATATGATTTCTATCTTTAAAAACATTTTTTATATATATAATATTTTATGCAATATAGTAAAATATGATGAAAAAACTGCATAACAGGAATGACCCGTTTTATGTTCCTAACACCAGTGGATCGACGGCTCATTGAAAGTCAAAAGCTGACTATGTTTCCAAAATATTCCTAGGCCTGATTTGTTTTATATAGTCGTCAACTGCATAGCACATTTAAATCACATACAAGTTCTTTGAGCAAAGCAACGCTCCGTGAAGCCAGTTGCCTGTGTAAATGCTTTGCAGGAACCGGTTGAGGAGTGACTATCACATGGTCTTTTCATTGAAGCGCATGAAGCAGGGCCACACAAAAGAGTCGCAGCACATACAAGAGCAGATAATTATAGCCTGTAGCAGAAGCTCAGACACCCACCCGCGGCCGACTGTATGCGCTCCATCACTACAATCACTGCATTCACAAACACTGCCCTCTCTAATGTGGCATTAACATGCAATCTTGCTACTAACACACACTGTGCAGATCTGGCCGGGCGGCGCGGAGCCACGCAGATGAATGATGACGGATCGCGGATGTGAATCAAACTGAGGCTGCAGTTACTGCTACATACTAACATGTTTACTCCTCCTTGATTAAAGCAAAATGTAAACACTTTTAATTCTTTATCAGAAGCCCATAGGACCATTTCAGTGGTGGATTTTGAATAAGTGATCAAAATATAATCACTTTTTCATGTTTATGGAAGTTTTCCGTTACATATTTAGTGTTTAAAGGCATATTAACATTCTGGTTACTGTTTGCCCTAAATTATTACAAACGTGATAAGCTAATGAAAGAAAATAAGAAAAACATGTTTTCCCCAATTCACTATGACTATATAATAATAATAATAATAATAATACATTTTCATTATCATTATTATTAGTAATTAGCATTATAATTAGTTATTAATATTATAATTGATCATCATTTAAGTTCTAAAAATTTAAATAAATAAATATTACAATCACAATACTAATATACTGCAAAAACTGAGTATTTAATAATAATAAAACAATATTATATTATTTTCATTATTATTGGTAGTAGTAGCAGTAGTAGTAATTATTAAAATTAAATAAATATATTACTATTGCAATACAAATAAACTGCAAAAAATTATAGATTTTATTAAATTTATTATTATTATTTAATAATAATAATAAAAATGATTACTATTACTATTAAAATGATAAAAAATGTGAACAATAAAGAAAGAATTCTATTGAAATAATACTATTAAACTGTGAAATAAAAATTTCTTAAAAAAATGATTAATATTTTTAAATTTTCAAATTAAATCAATCAATAAATATATTACTATTGTTGGCGCCGTTGCGCTTTGGGCGTCCTGTGTTCAAGTCCCGGCTCGCGGACCTTTCCCGATCAGACCCCCCCCCCCCCTCTTTCATTAGCTTATCACGTTTGTAATATATATATATATATATGTATTACTATTGCAATTATTATTATTATTTGCAATTATTATTATTATTTGTAATATTACTATTTAAAATATTTTAAAAATAAAGAAATCTAATTGATAATAATGACAATACTAATCATTTTCACTTTCACTGAAATCTGCCCTTTAAGAAGCATGTGAGACTGGTTTTGTGCCTTAAAGATGGCTCTAGCAAGGGCAAATCACATTTAAGCTAAACCTAACTCTCAACTGGTAATAAAGAATGCTCTGTAAGCATGCTTGTGTGTAGTATGCAATATGTTATTCAGTGTAATATAATCTTTACATACTACATGTAAAATCTAACATCAAAAGTGTCATTTAACCTTCAACAGAAGCCACAGCCCCACGAGAGCACACTGCCATACTACTCCTGCTATGATCCAATTAAGATTACAATTTTATGAATAAAACATATTCTTCTTCAGCATTTGTAGTTAGAGGATATTCAAGTGTGGGGTTTGAAACAAGAACTGTAGAATGAATAAAATTAATAAATGAAAGAAATGAATAAATCTGATCGAATCATTTGATTCAAAAGATTCAACTCACTGAAATGAATCAAAATCTCCAGTTATACCAAATTAGATCCGCCCTCTCTCCAAAACAACACCCCACTCAGAGGGGGAAAAGTCATTGCTGATATATATATATATATATATATATATATATATATATATATATATATATATATATATATATATATATAACATTATATATATATATATATATATATATATATATATATATTGTATTTATTGCATGCTTTGATGCCTTAAGTGTGGACACTGCTGAAAATGTGTGAATTTCCCATTGGGATGAATAAAGTATGTATGTATGTATGTATGTGTGTGTGTGTGTGTGTGTGTGTGTGTGTGTGTGTGTCTGTGTGTATGTGTGTGTGTGTCTGTGTGTATGTGTGTCTATCTATCTATAAAACAAATCAGCCAACCTGATATCAGCAAAACCAAACTTGTGACAAAATAGTTTTTTTTATTTTTTTATAGTTGTTTTAAAGCCTAGGACATAGTAGAGCCCACACACACTTATATATATATATATATATATATATATATATATATATGTATATATAATTTAAGAACATTTCCATTAACCGTTAAACACAACGCAACGAAGTGCAAAATTCAAAATACAGGTAAAACACCTGTAAAAGTAAATCAATACAGAAAATCATTTCATTTTGATACAGTAGCCTACACTGTGCCTTATTTAAAGTTTGTGTGTGTTTATATTTACATTTATATTTTAACACTCTTTTGCTGCTTTACAACACTGGTATCTCCTTCAAAAACATATCCTTCAGAAACAGCAGATCTCACGATATGAATACATCATACCAACACAAAAAGAGTGCTAACTGTTGTGTTCGAGGCCAACAACAACTTTAAAACCAAAGAGCTGATTAAAATGTTTGGTGTATGAGTTGTCAGTCAGCCGAGCGGAGTTTGACGAGATTAACCATATTAACACTTTTACCTCAGATGAATTTATCTTCTAATAAAACTCAAAACTGCATCAATGTGTTAAAAAAAACGCCATAAATGTGTAGCTTATGGACACATAAATAACACTGCTATAAATGAAAAATAATAAATGACACTCACAAACTGTTATGATGCCTGACAGAGTCCCTTAATTGAGTCAACAGACAGTCATGGAGTCATTAAAGTGAGGTTAAATGACACTTACGACTCGCTTCTCGTCCTGAAGAGCAGCAGTGAACGCTGGTAGTCGTTTTGCTGACATATGCATATTTCAAACAGTACAGTACAGGACGCTGTGTTACTGTACCGCGTTAAAGAGTGTCCCTGCCAAGCCTTTAGATCCCACAGACGGTACTTCAGAGTCGCGTTTGACGGCGTTGCGGTCATGTGAGGTGTTACACGGCTCTGTACCTGCTTCTGCTCGGCGCTCCCGCTCTCTCCACCATCACTGCCGGTAACCGTCTGCACACACACACACACACACACACACACACACTTGTTTCGCTATCCTTGTGGGGATTTCCACAGGCGTAATGGTTTTTCTACTGTACAGACCGTATATTCTATTGCCCTACACCAACCCTACACCTAAACTTAGCCCTCACAGGAGACTTTCTGCATTTTTAGATTTTCAAAAAACTTCATTGTGTGATTTATAAGCTTCTTTACCCGTGGGGACCTCAATTTAGGTCCCCACCGTGACACGAGTCCTCATGAGTCTGTGTGTATTCAGGTTTAAATCCCCACCTGAATAGAAAAACAGGTACACACGCGCGCGCGCATGATGTGCGCGTCTAAAGAGAGAGAGAGAGAGAGAGAGAAAGAAAAGAACTGCAAGAAAGCAAGAGGTAGAAGAAAAAGAGGGAAACAATGACAAGAAAGAAAGAAAAAGAAAAAATGCAGGCAAAGAAAAGTAAAAATTATCATGCAGCAAAAGGAAAATATTAAGAAATTCAAGATGAAAAAAACAAAAGAAAGATGAAAAAAATCCAAGAGAGAAAAGAAAAAATTAACATGCTGCTGGAAGAATGAAATAGATGAAAATGCATGAAAATATTAAAGTGCAAAGTGGAGAGAACGCAAGAAATGAAAATGCAAATAATAATAATAATAATAATAAATAACCAAGAAAAACAAATGCTGGAAAATTAAATATGAAGAAAATGCAAGAAAAGAAAGATGAGAAAATTGCAAGATGGAGAAACGGCAAGAGATGAAAACAAACAACAAAAAAATAAAAATAAAAATAAAAATAAGTTGAAAAATGCAAAAAAAAAAAAAAAAAAGAAAAGGAAAAAATGAACATGCACCTAAAAGAAATTAATAAAGATGAAGGAAAGAAAATGAGAGAACCAGGGGAAAAAAAGCAAGTAAAAGAAAACAAGAATACAATGAGCAAGAAAGAAAGAAAGAAAGAAAGAAAGAAAGAAAGAAAGAAAAAAATAAAAAAGGGTTAGAGTTTAGGTCTGACCTGCAAGTCTGTAAAAAAGAAAGATTATGAAAACTGAATCAAAAAAAGAACAGAAAAAAAGAAAGAAAAAAAAAAACGAAATAAAAAGGTCAGAAAGAAAGAAAAATCTAGGATTGGCAGGGTACAACAGATCTCTATGGAGCAGAAGTGGTCCCAGCCTTTACATTTACTTTATTTCCTTTGATATGTTACACAGACTGTTGCTTCATTATTTTCTTCAGCAAATGCCTTTTGATCTTCACACAGTTTGTGATCAGAAAAACATCACAATCTTTTTAGTGAGACTTTAGAGCTGTTGTACCGACTGATGGAAAACTGGTGTTCCTCCATTCGGCTGCATTAAACCTTTATTCATGAGAAACTGACAAGATCCTCCACTGAACAGAGCAAAAGAGATCAAACAAACATCACTGAAGTGAATATCTGTGTCCTGTAACAGCTGGATTACGCACAAATAAATGAAGCTGACAGAGTCAAGTCAGTGTCAGATTGCAGTAATTGGAAAGTAAACAACTACTTTGTATTGTTCACTCCATGCTTGAATTAAGACATATTATACTTTGACATCCTTACAGCGTCAAAAACGGAAACTTGGAATTAGACCCACATGACAAAAAAAAAAATAACACAATCTGAGGATGCAAACTTTAAAAGTCTTTAATACAGAAAAGAGAGGAGAATTGAGTTTATACATATAATACAGCAGTATTCTCCTCAAAATGAATGAAAAACCCAGTGTTTTCTGTCTTGGCAACAGCTTTGATTAATCATTTGTTTTTGTGGGCTCCAGAAAACTGTTCAATGTCATAACGTATTACTGTTTTAACATATTATAACTGCAGCCCATAATTAACATAGATAAACTGTCTACTGATGGCAAGGGAATAAAGGAGGGGTTTATGTAACAAGAAGTTTCAGTACATTTTTTCATTGGCTAATAATTATATAAATCAAATCTACGCCTAATAATTTAAACCAACAACAACAAAAAAAAAGACCTCGAAATAGAGCATTTTCTTTCACATCTGCATATTTACAAATTTCATAATGTAATTCATGTCACAAAGCAACCCAAAAATATTCATTTTAAAATATGATAACATTAATAGCATCTCTGCTACAATTATTAAGAGGGAAAAAAGTGTAACAGATATTAAGGGAAGGGGAAAAAACTATTAATTGTCCAAATGCAGAATAAATTAAAAGAAATCCACAGCTGTAGTTCATCTCCATGTGTCTGCTCTGCTTCAGAAAAAGCCTAATTTAATAATATTTTGTATGGTCACTATGAACTGACACATGGATTTCTATGAACTGCTGTTTATTTATACATTTGAAATATTTTATATTTTTTATTTTTATATTACATAAATATATATTTATATATATATATATATATATATATATTAAACATATAATATAAAAAATATATAAACAGTTCATATGTATATTTTTAAATGAAGGTAAATATATATATATATATATATATATATATATATATATATATATATATATATATATATATATATATATATATATATATATATATTTTTTTTTTTTTTTTTTGTTATTTATTTATTTATTTTTTTCATTTTTAAGTTCGGTTAAGGCACATTGTGGCTAATTAAAAACTGCTGTGTTGGGGGGGAAAAGGCAAAAAAAAAAAAAAAAAAAAAGAGGAAAAAAAGTGAATAAGTACACTGTAATGGTAAAAGTGGAAGACTGCGCTGTACACAGTTCTGACCAGATCCGGATAAAAATAAAAAAGTGTTGAAAGTCTTTTGATTTGTGAGAAACCTAAAATCATGATTATGCAAAAAATTATGCAAAAATGGAGACGGAAGATCTTCTCTTGACCTGTGGAATGTTAGAGAACGAGTGACACTGGAATTCCGTCAATGAAGGCACATTTCATTCTTCCACTGAAGGAAAGACTTTAGACATTCCCTTCAACATGGCAGACGGTGCTAAAGATACCTCATACCCCTGTGCAGAGAAAAGTACACTTTAGAGACTTTATTAAATGATTCATTGCAGATTGTCAGTTATTAATAGTGTGTTAAGGCACACAAAGGACATTTAAAATAAAGGTTACTGTTTTATCATGGTTTGTAAGCGCTTCAGAGATGGTTAGATCTAGAGTTAGATTCACTCACTGGTGACGGTTGAGTATTTCCAATCTTACATGTTCCCATGCCTCCGTCTCGGGTGGAGCTCGGCGCTGGGCCGTCGGGGCCTGCTGTTTGCCATGGGGCCTCTCCGGATCTCTCTGTGCGTCCTTCTCCATTGTCTGTCACCTGTGGTCCACAGGGGGGAAGAAAACACACAATACACACTCTCTCATTGAGGGCTGAGGATGATGCGCACTAGGCAGGCACGGGGACTGTGAAAAAAGACACTGCTGCTTCTGCGTCACGCGCATAAATCACATGAAGAAGACACAGATAGATGTTCCACTGTACCCCCACTGACAGACACTCACACACACATCACAAAAACTACACTCACTCACACAGACACACACACATGCATGTCTGTAAAATACTGAATATACACATTAGTGTTAATAGACAAATTTAGCTTAAAAATGTTCAAGCCAAGGTATATACAGTGGAATAAAATTATTATATATTATAAACAAATTTAAATAAAATATTTCTCAACAAATTCACTACTGTTCAAAAGTTTGGGGTAAGTAAAATTTATTTTAATATATTTTTTAATGTGTAAAATACTGCATATACACATTAGTGTAAACAAATACAAATTAAC
Source organism: Spinibarbus caldwelli (assembly GCA_039654775.1). Classification (NCBI taxonomy): domain Eukaryota; kingdom Metazoa; phylum Chordata; class Actinopteri; order Cypriniformes; family Cyprinidae; genus Spinibarbus; species Spinibarbus caldwelli. The sequence goes on from CM077233.1 coordinate 4,319,877, forward strand.
TTCAAAAAAATGTTCAGACCAAGGGCAATATAACGGAATAAATTATATTATATTATATTATAAATTCAAAAAAATATATATGTTTTTACTTTAATAAAATAAAACAAATTTAAATAGAATTTTTCAACAAATTCAGTACTGTTCAAAAGTTTAGGTTCTGTAAGATGTTTTTGAAAGAAGACACTTATGTTCATCAAGGTTGCATTTATTTGGTCAAAGATACAGTAAAAAATGTAATATTGTGAAATATTATTACAAATCGACTTAACTGTTTTCCAATTTATTTTTTTAAAATGTAATTGATTTCTGTGATGCAAATCTGCAAATATATTATAAATATATATTTTTAAATAATCAAGGCATGTTTTCCAAGCAGTTTTCTGTATGAAGAATGAATAACATTTAATCATATTCATTTTTATGCACCAATATAACACACAGTCAAAAACAGCTGTATTTACATACACCATCAGTCAAACGTTTAGACACACTTGACTGAATCTTCTCATAAATGTTTCACATGATCTTAAAAATAATTTAAACCCATCAGCAAACAAAAGCTTTTACTCGATACGGTTTTGACGGCGATGAGGCCAAACATACATTGTATACTCTGACGGCACACAACAGCGCCCTGCATCTCTAAACACGCTCTCAGCTGACCCCGACAACGCAACAACAAAGACGAGTAGACAGGTCAATCCAGGACATAGATTAATGAGCCATGTGCGTCAATACATTGAGTACACACACTGCCATTACAATGAGTGTCATCCAACTCGCAATATTAATTTACCAGCGCCGGTTGAAACCGGGTGGATTTCACAATAGAATATTTACTTACACAACAACTGTAGTACAATGAGGCTACAAAGGTGAGTCAAGCACTGCTACAGCAGCACCCAAAAAACCTCGCAGGTCCGACTCCACCCGCACCATACTCTGACCTTCTCACTGCATGCCTCATACGTATACACCATGTCAGATTATTAGTTAATCTTAATCAAATCTGTCAGAAACAAGCCTCTATTTTACCTCAAAATCAAAAGAAAGAAATTAAACATTGTATTCTTCTTCAAGAAAGTGCAGTCTTTAGGACAATTAAACAGCTTTGCATTATGAAAATTTTTAAGCACATTTCCCATGCAATTGTGGGGGAACATTTAAAAAAAAAAAAAAAAAAAACATTGTAGTTTTTGTTGTAATCAAACGCTGGGAAGTGACATTATGACTCATCACTCAATGATATATATATATTTTTTTTTTTTCAAAACTTTTTAAAACTGATGTTCAGTAAAAACTACAAGCAAATATGTCAAAATGTGGCCTCATTTTTAATTTATAGGTTTGTTGTGGTGGCACATTCCAGTGATACGATTGGTTAAATGTAGTGAAAAGTATGTACTTGCATTTAAAGAAATAAAACATACACAACAGAAAGGAACAGAATAAAGATATGACACATTTGTAAAACTATGTTTACTTATCTGCACTCAAAAATTCAATGTACATGTCGCAAGATGCTGAAAAAAACAAAACAAAAACAAAAAAACAGCAAAACAAAATGCAAAGACATCTATCTGATGTAGGACCAATTAAACAAAATAGCACTAATGAAACTCATTTCATGATTCTGCTCTGTATTCTGAGAATCATGAGAATCAGTTGTGAATTATAACCGAAAATAATAAGAATTACAAATCAAAAATAAAACATTTAAACGCATTACAGCAAATCTGGGTGAAAAAATTAAATTCTCAAGAAAAAGGGTCATTTTACAATGCAAAAATTGGTCTTTATTTTTTGTTAAAACAAAAACATACTAAAAATATTTTACTTAAAATATAATAATAATAATAATAATAATAATAATAATAATAATAATAATAATAATAATAATAATAATAATAATAAAGAATTGTGACCCTGGACCACAAAACCAGTCTTAAGTCGCTGGGGTATATTTGTAGCAATAGCCAAAAATACGTTGTATGGGTCAAAATTATTGATTTTTCTTTTATGCCAAAAGACATTAGGACATTAGGACATATCATGTTCCATGAAGATATTTTGTAAATTTCCTACTGTAAATATATCAAAACTTAATTTTTGATTAATAATATGCATTGCTAAGAACTTCATTTGGACAACTTTAAAGGCGATTTTCTCAATATTTAGATTTTTTTGCACCCTCAGATTCCAGATTTTCAAATAGTTGTATCTCGGCCAAATAATGTCTTATCCTAATAACCCATACATCAATGGAAAGCTTATTTATTCAGCTTTGTATTCAAATGAAGTATAAATCTCAATTTCGAAAAATTTATCCTTATGACTGGTTTTGTGGTCCATGGTCACAATTGTCAGGAAAATAAGTAGTTGTCAATGTATATTGCAATTCAAATAAAAATATTGTAATGAAAAATGTAAATAAATAATACAAAATTTCTTTAAACACACACACACACTCGAAAAACAAACATCCCAAACATACTGTTATTGTGACCTGGCCATATGTTTGTAAGATTTGGCCCTTAAACAGATTTATATAAAAAGGTGACTATTAATTAAACTATTAATTAATTAAAGTTTTCCTAGGGTGTACTCACAGTGCTGGCCGGCGGCTCAGGGGACTCCGTAATGGATCTCTGTTTTGTGAGAAGATGCGTGCGTGGTAACTGCCCCAGGGGTTGATGGGAATACGACTGGGATCTCTTCACTGCAGAAGTCACGGCCTGAGCGAAGCGCGAGGGCGATGAGGGCGAGTAAGGTTTGGGAGCGGCGAAGCTTCTCAGCTTCTCCAGACTCAGCGAAGGTGTGGGGTTTGTGGGGAGACTCTTCTGACGGGACACTACAGACGACGGTGGAAATTTAGGAGCTTCAGGTAGAGAATCATCCACCTCTGCAGTTTGAGGTGCATCACTCGCTCTTGCATTCTCCTCATCTTCCCATTGCACCGGTGGCGGTGGAGGAGGGAAGCTGTCCAGTGCAGGAAACACATCTGATTGCGGGCTGCTTGCAGTTTCTTTAGGCCGGGCTGCAGGACTGCTACAACAACTGCTGCTGCTGCTATTACTGCCAACACTCGCTCGGCGAACAGCCGCGGAGGCTACGTAATCCCCAGGTGTTCGTTTGTGCTGCGGCAGGCGGAAAGAAGCTGGTTTGGGTCTTGTTGCCGGTGGAACTTTCTTGCATTCAGTTCCTTCTACAGGGGATGAAACTGCAGCTGGAGGTGAAGTACAAGGACTAGTCTGCGCAAAGATCTTCTGATGGCCATTAACAGCAACTGTACCATTGGAGACGGACTTTGTTTCAGGTTTGTATTCTTCATTGGGCTCCAAAGTTAACTCTACTTCAAAGAAACGCAGCTTTTCGAGAGACTTCTGAGGCACGATAGTGTAGGTGGTCATGCCCACTTTGGGAATGTATTCACGGGTGAGCTCATTGGAGGGTTTGGGTTTGGGTTCGGCATCTACAATATACTGTACGCCGCTTGCTTTAGAGGTTGGTGTGGATGTCAGATCCTTAGTTGGTTGGATCGCAGGCACAGGTGGTTCAGGAACACGCAGCTCTTCTGTGGAAGTGGCCATGTCTCTTTTTATTCCGGTTGAGGACTCAGATGGAGCTGTGGAGGGTTCAGTGCATGAGCTCGATGGCTCATTAGAGGGTTTCTTGGGTTCTATCTGCGTTTGCGTTTCGGTGTGAGCAAAGCTGACTGAACTAGGGACAGTTTTTGGTGCTTGGTCTTCGAGGCTAGACTCTGTGCCCTGTGCTTGCAAATCCGTATGCGATGTCTGGATGCCGCATTCGGAGGTTTGAAGCTTGTTGAACAAAGATGCACGCTTTTCTGTGGCGCTCACAGAAACCTCCTCCAGAACAGGGCCACTTTCTGAAGTCTGAATCGCCTCTTCTGTCTTTTCCATCGGGGGCTCTAGAGAAAGAGAAAACAAAGTCATGCACCAAAGCCTTTTATTCTGTCACTGGAGTTTTACTGTAAACTATAACCCGTTGTACATCAAACAACGCTTTCTTATGGTGTCATAACTGACTTTTTATAGAGATCAAATCATGAGGAATCAAATTTTCCTGTTTGATCTTCTGAGATTAAAGAGTTCGATGTACTATTGGGAGTTTCAGAACTCAATCAGAGCATTTATTAAAACTAAGCTGCAAAAATGACTCATAGGTATGAATAACAATTGCATAAAGTACACTAAAGTGTAACGTTGTGTAAAAACCAGAGGTGCTGAAGGATCTCACCCATGGGTTGAAGCGTACCTATCTCTTCTGAAGGGATATGAGAGCTTGTGGCCTGGTCCAACTTAATCTCTCCATTCACTGTGGCTTCTGCTACTCTGTCAAGGGTAAAAAAAACCATGCAAAGGTTAAAAACTACATAGAAAAATACATTTAATAAAAAACATTAAAAAAAATACATACATTTATAAAAATGAACCTAAATCTCATCCTTCAATGAGAAAATTTTGAATAAGTTTTTATTTTTATATTTTAATTTTAGTAAGTTTTAGTCATTTTATGTTCATGTGTCATTTTATTTTTTATTTATTTTTAGCTTTATTTTATTTCAATTTTGTTTCAGTAATTTTAGTACTTCAATCTTAAACTAATTTCTCTTTCAGTTATACGGCAAGACAAAATTTCTAATATTATAATATTTTTTTAAGTTTCTTTGGTAGCACTTTATGATAATGTCCCATAAGTTAATGTTCCGTAATGCATTAACTAAGACTAACGAACAATGAACAATATATTTGTTACATATTTCTTCATCTTTGTAAATGTTAGTTAATAAAAATACAATTGTTCCTTGTTACCTCAAGTCCATTAAGTAATATGAATAAATAGAACTTTTGATTTTAATAATGAATTGAATGAAATTAACATTAACTAAGATTAATAAATGCTTCATAAGCATTTGTCATTGTTAACTAATGCAGTTAACTAATGTTAAAAAATGGAACCGTATTGTAAAGTGTAACCGTTTCATCATATATTTATATTTTAATTCTGTATCATATTTATTGCAATTACCAAAAATCATATTGAATCATTTTAATTTTTATTTAACAATAACAACAGGTACAGCAAGGTTTTCTGATGGGTTTCTAAGCTTTGCTAGAGTGTTCTGGCTTGTTTTTAGGAGCTGATAGGGTCCTTCAGGCTGGTTTGGTAGGGTACTTTGGTAACATTTTACTTAAAGCCTTTATGTATAAAGCATTATAAAAGTAGTTTTAATGCATTAATTATGCCTTGTAATGCACCTTATTGTACAATCTCATGAATAATTGTAACCACAGTTAATACATTATAACACTTATCAATTCATTGTTGCACTATGCATTTTAAATTTGGATATAATTATTTACGACAAGATAAAATGTATTACAATGCACATTATGAATAATTATAATGCTTTATACCCTTTAATAACCCTTTATAATGCATTATACATAAAGGTTTTACATGAAGTGTTACTGGTAGTTTTAGTTGTGCTCTTAGATTTGTTTAAAATGAACACTACTGCACAGTACGTACTCCGCATCTGTGGAAAGGTCACATGATGGATTGTCTCTGGCTGTCCCCCTTTCCAGAATCTCTGAATCCTGAGACGGAGTTGCTGTCCCAGCCCGGCCCGAGTCCAGAGAGATGTCGGCGGACAGGTTGAGGCTGCTGTCGTCGTCCTCCTCCTCCACAGCGGCCACCTGACCTTCTGCGCTCACATTCATCTCCTCCTGTTCCCTGATCTCCTCCAGAGGAGACGCCAACGCTGCTTCTGCAGTGTAAAATCACGACAAATGCTTAAATATTACAAAGTGCAGCCCAATTCTTTGAGCTCTTCACTGTATCCCTAAGCAACACTAACTCAGGGGTTTCCACATCAAACTGAAGTGATGCCCATTCTCAGCTGATAGAGGGAGAGATCTGGCATATGCAGCATTAATATGGATTCTCTGCTCCTCAGACTGAGCGAGTGCCGTTAATTAAGACGTCTCACTTCTCTCGCCTGATTCAGCTCTTCAATCGCCCTCTCTGGAGAGCAGCGAGATGAAGAAACATCCAGAGAGCTGTCTCTGTGATCTCTCTCAGACATTTAGATTCAAAGCCCTTCTGCAGCCACTCTTTCTATCTCTGCTCCACTCTGAGCTCGTATTTATGTGTTTTGGGGCTCTTTATTTATTTATTTGCTTTCTCAGTTTCTCTCAGTGAAGTTATTAGACCTTACTAGCCAATCAGTGTTGACATGACCTTGCTTTGAAAAAAGCCTTGTGACACAATGCAACTCAGCAAAAGTTGCAAAAGCATTCATAAAACACACTTGTAAGAAACAAAAGCGAGTGAATGATCCCTGCTGGGTCTCAAGAGGCCATCTTTGTATAGTTATGAACAAAAAGAAAAGTCTGTCTGCAGATTTCAGCTCCTGATTAGAGAGCACTTACATTCCTCATCTCACTTTTTTACTTCACAGAAAACCCACGTCTTAAGAAAACAATGTATTTTTATGAGTGCTTTCAGAGATAAAGCATATAAAAGTTACAGGGAGATGTTTTTGTTTAATGCATTTACTCCACAGATGCGCAATATATATATATACAGTAGGTGAGCTGTATATAGCAAAGTGTGCAATGCTTCATTGATTACAACAGGACCGGTTTTGTTGCATCGTTCGCTTCCAGCACAGACATGGTCTGAAGTGAAATTTGATTAAAAGATTACATTTGTTTTTTTTTTGTTTTGTTTTTACAGAATTTCATGGTTCAGATAAAGAGCGTGGTCAGCAAACAAAGTTAGTTACATGCTGTATAAATCTGTAAAAATATTTAAAGAGCAGAAAAGCTACTGATAAATGGATGAATCGATAGATGGATTCATGGGTGGGTGGATAGAATAATTGGTAGATAGATCGATTAATAGAATGATAGTTAGAATGATAGATCAATGGAATAATCGACAGAACAATAGATAGCTCAACAGAACAATGGATGGATGGATGGATGGATGACAGAAAGTATGATAGAACGACAGAACAAGAGAACAATAGATAGATAGATAGATAGATAGATAGATAGAACGATAGAATGATAGAACATAGATAGATAGATAGATAGATAGATAGAACGATAGAATGATAGAACAGATAGATAGATAGAACGATAGATAGATAGATAGAACGATGGATGGATGGATGGATGGATGGATGGATAGTTAGAACGATAGATAGAATGATAGAACGATAGATAGATAGAACGACAGAACGATAGATAGATAGATAGAACGATAGATAGATAGAACGATAGATAGATAGAATGATAGAACATAGATAGATAGATAGACAGATAGATAGATAGAACGATCGATAGATAGATAGATAGATAGATAGATAGATAGATAGATAGATAGATAGAATGATAGAACATAGATAGATAGATAGATAGATAGACAGATAGATAGATAGATAGAACGATAGAATGATAGAACGATAGATAGATAGATAGAACAATAGATAGATGGATGGATGGATGGATGGATGGAACGATAGATAGAACGATAGAATGATAGAACGATAGATAGAACGATAGATAGATAGATAGATAGATAGAACGATAGATAGATAGATAGATAGATAGATAGATAGATAGATAGATAGATAGATAGAACGATAGAATGATAGAACATAGATAGATAGATAGATAGATAGATAGATAGATAGATAGATAGATAGATAGATAGATAGAATGATAGATAGATAGAACAATAGATAGATAGATGGATGGATGGAACGATAGATAGAACGATAGAATGATAGAACGATAGATAGATAGATAGATAGATAGATAGATAGATAGATAGAATCATATGATCAAACTGACTAATTATGCAGCATGAGTGTGTTACCTCATGTAATAAAAAAACACTGTGCAACCAATGATTCCCAAACAAATGACTCTGAGTCGATTCCTTTAAATGAACAGGTCAAAAAGACTCATCAGTGTCAAACTCGTAAGCAGCCTACTTAAATAAACGTTAGGAAGCTGTAATCATTCAGTGAAACTGGAAACAGAATTATTCAATTTCTCATCCAGGAAAATGTCAGGTTGAACGCTTGCTCTGATGAAATGTCAGAGCTGTGTTTACACCAAAACACACACTGCAGCTGCGGCTCATTTGTAACTGTGTGCCCGTACGCGTGTATGAGTGTGAGAACGAGTCGAGCTAATACAGCTGCAAACATTTAACTCATCCAGCAGATTCTCACCAGCACAGCCTCCACCCAACGGCTCACATCCAGCACATCGTGAGCTGCCTACATAGAAAGCTGCCTTCTGAGATGACAACACAACTTAGATGTTACTGTAGAATCTTATACTTTATTAACATCATATTCAGTTTTTTTTTTTTGTTTTGTTTTTGATGTCACAGACCCCCAGATATGATCTTCCTCATGCGACGGACCCCCATGATAAAATTTTTAAAGCATCTATTTAGTTCCTTGTATAAAGACCCATTTTATAATGAGAAAAATTTATATTATAAATATGTCTAAAATAAAAACAGGAAATTTAGTTTCTGTTAAGTTATATTACTTTTCTATTATTTTTTGTAGTTCTGCACTGTTAGATGTTTATATATTTATTTACTCATTTACTTTTTTGAATCTATCAAATTTTCTTGTACTTTAACCTAATTTTTAATTCTACATTATTACATTATTTTTCTAGTATTTTTCTATATAGTCCTGTATATTAGATATTTATGTATTTATTTGCTTGTTTGCTTATTTGAATCTAGTTTATTTTAATCTAATTGTCATTTATTTTAATCAAATTTTTTTATTTATTTTAATATTGTTTTTATTAATTATTTTTTACATTTTTTTAAGCTTTACACACCAGACCCCAGTTTGAAAACCCTTGCTTTAAATATTTAAATATAGAAGGCATACACAAAAATTGGGAAAAATAGTATTGATTTAGAACATTACAACTGGCAGGTATCTAACACAGACAGTATCTAATAAGGCAGCATAACCACATCACTTGCCTGATTGTAATGCCTGATAGTAAAAAACATCTAAATCAGAGAAAGCAGTGATGTGTTTATTGAACCACTAGGTGGAGACAAAGACTTGAGAAAGTCAATTGCAACACACACTGGCCCCTCAGCACTGTCCCCAAATGCCCACCTACACCTCTGTCCCGTTCATAGTACAGCCGCTGTGCTCATTCAAGCCCTCTAAATCCTCTAAATAATGAAATAACTTCAAATAATACTCTTAACTCTAAATAATAACTTTTCTTTCGTTACTTCTCCGCCTACTGCCAACAGATTACTGAGCACGAAACATGATGAAACAGCCAAGATATTAAATTCTCATAGCTCTTAGCTCATATAATCACAGAGTTTAATCTGCATTAATATATATATATATATATATATATATATATATATATATATATATATATATATATATATATATATATATATATATATATATATATATATATATATCTATCTATATATATCTATATATATATATATATATATATATATATATATATATATATATATATATATATATATACTGTTGATGCAATTTTTCCTAAAGAGTAAACATTCACATTCAATAAATAATCTATATTATTTATAACCTAATATAAGACGATGAAGTCTATACTTCATTGTTATTACAATTAAGGCAGTTGTAATTATAGTTTTTAAAGGTGTTTTGGCTACTTATGTTTTATTTTCTATAGTCTGTTTTATATAAATTAAACTAAACAAATATCATATCATATCATATCATATATCATATATCATATCATATAATATCATATATCCCATGCATTCTAACATATACTTTCTTGACATAAAACACTACTGAGCAACTGATACATTTTTTTTACATTAACATAATTGATAGTGCATTTAAGCTACCATCATTTTGACCCAAGTAAACCCTAGATAGTGAACACAAGCATGCTCTTTGGAAGTTTCTGTTGTCTTCAGACTGACCTGTCATGCCTCTGTCCTGTGTGCTTTCATCAGGAGGGGCTGCGCTGCTCGAGGTGGGGGGCGGAGGGGCCTTTCGCTTGGTGGACTTCTTGAAGGACGACTCTGTCGAGGATCCCCGGCTCAAAGGGGCCATATTCTGTGGAAAGCAGGCAGGGGGACAGTAATAAATATGACATATAATTCCAAATATTTGGCTGTGGGAAACATAACCACATTCCCTAATGACAAGGTGATGAAATGACTCAACCCAGCGCCGAGTTTATGTAGAAACAAAACAAATACTGTGAAAGCAAGGTTTAACCGCTCATTGTATTCGCAGAGTGCCGTTTAGACGTAGATTCAGACGTGGTCTTTGAACTCAGGTCATGAAATAACAGGTTACAAAGTCTTGTTTGCTTTGTTTTTTCTTTAAAAGACTTCCATGACAATGAAGGCTTACTTACAGTGGCTCCAAGAGTGTTTGGAAACTTAAACCACACTTAAAAATATCTGAATGTCACTGCATTTCTTTTATTTCCTATAGGTTGCTTTAAATAAAATTAAAAAAAAAATTTTTTTATAACCAAACAAAATCTAGTTTGTCTTGTTTTTTCTTTAAAAGACTTTCGAGATAATGAAAACTCAATTACAGTGACACCAAAGAGTGTTTGGAAACCTAAACCACACATGATTTCACTCCATTTGTTTTATTTTCTGTAGTTTGCATTGGATAAAATAAAATAAAATAAAATGTCTGAATGTCACTGTATTTATTTTCTTTTTTATAGATTGTTTTATAGAAAAATAAAATTAATCAAAATAAAATAAAACAAAAATTATTTAAAAAAATTCTATTTTTTAAAACAAAAAATATAGTTTTTTTTTTTTTTTTTTTTTTTTAACAATTCAAGATAATGAAGGCTCACTTACAGTGACACCCAAGAGTGTCTGGAAACCTAAAGTACACTTACAAATGTCTGAATGAAATGCCTGCATCTCTTTGAGAAGAAACAACTTCATACGTCTACTAAAAATCACCAAACATCAGCAGATTAAAGGTTATTAAGCTAAATGTTGAAGAAAAGTGACGACAGTAAACAAGGCATGTTTTTATCATTTAAATCTACCAAACAACTTTTTTTATTTAATCTTTTGTTAGAAGTATTTGTGCTGTCTTTCTTGCTTTTACTTGCTTTGATATTTTGTATATAATGCAAATGATCTTCAGACATTTTTAGTGCAGTTTAAGTTTCCAATGTATCCACAGACTTTGTTTTTATAGAAGCTATAATCTAAAGCAAAATTTAATAAATATAAAATTTGTGAAACTATAGTTTGTTTTATAGAAACTAATAATCTAATCTAATATAATATAGAGCAGTTGATTAATTTCTATTATGTAATTAATCAGCTTCATGTGCATAGTGTTAACATCAATCATTTTGACCCAAGAAAATGCCTGAAACTGCTGGAGAATAGTGCAGAATCCTTCCTTGTGTTATGCAAAACTCTATTCTTTGCTTTCTTAAGATCCAAAAACTTATTTACATGAAAGAAATCCCAGATTTTCGCTGTGCTCTCAGACTTTTGGGTTCCAGTGCATGTTTGTGGCAAGTTAGTAAATATTAACTGAATCCCAGAACAGCGCTACATACCTGGTTGCCATCGGGATGCGCGGCGGTTTGATGACCCAGGTCGGTAGGCATGCTCTGTGACATCATGCTCGGCGGCAACGGGGCTCGTCTTTTCTTTGGCATGTCAGAGGGCATGGTGTTGGAATCGTACGTAATGGGCGAATGTGCACTGAAGGAACTCATGCTGACCGGCCTCTGCTTCCTGTGCACTGGAGATGCCGGTGCGCTCACGGTCATAGACTTTAAAGACAGACAGCCAATCACAAGTCAGCACACTCCCAAGTACAGTCTTTAACCATTTGCATAGAGCAAATATGACCAGGGAATGTTTACAAAGAAGTGAAAATACACATGCCTTTAACCTTATCTTAACGTTACTAGAAACTCTCCAAGCATGTTATCGTTCTCTGTTATAGACATACAGGATTTCATAACTCACCTGTTCGGATTGCTTCTTACTTCCTTTCCGAAATAAGCTGAATCGCCTCTTTTCTTTCTCCTTCTGGATTTTCCCCTTCCCATGATGAAATATTTCTGTGATTCAATGCAGTTTAGTTAGTTTAGTTTAGTTAGACATCCTTAACTTCTTATTTAAAGGAAGTTCATGCAAAAATGCACAATATTTTAAGGAATAATTCCTTTTTAGGCTAAATTTTTTTTGTAAATAAATACATTATTTATTTATTTATTTGAATGAATGTCATTATTATTGCTATTATTATTAATATTATTATTATTATTATTATTATTATTATTACTATAATTATAATGATGTTTAATTTATATAGTGCCTTTTCTGTGCTCAAGGATGCTTCAAAATAAAGAACAATAACATGACAAGCATACAGTCAATCATATGGATAATGGACATTTGCCCAGTCTAGAATAAAAGCCAATGCATTTGCATATATAAGCTATTTCAAATTGTGCAAAAAAAGATGATTATTTTTCTTATAAAATGGAAAATGTGATATTTAACATTACTTACCTGAGTGAGTTGGAGATGGAGGCAGACTTACTGGACTAACAGGACTTACAGGGCTAATAACTGCAAGGAAAAAATAAATAAATAAATAAATAAAAACAAAATCACAAACCCAAGAGTACAGTATAACAAAAATGTTTTGCAGAGTATCTCAATGTGACCTTATGAAAACCGGTCCTGCATGATTTCATATGAGTCATTTTAATGTACTTAGCATAAACACACAGTGGGTTCTGACCTTTGGTGTCTCTCGCATACACTTCCCTCAGGCCAAAATCATTGAGGGAGCCGCTCAGGTCCAAAGTGTCTTCTGAGTGGACGTTTCGTAATAAAACCGTGGTCTGCAGGTCAAATTCACATTTCTCACAGATCGCTGGAAGCAGTTCTCGTAGAGGAACCCGAGGACTCACCCTGAGAATGGTTTTCTGGGTTTTCTTATAGTTGATCACTAATCGTACGGTTGCCTGAAACAGACGAGAGAAGGAAAGTAAAGAGTACAGCAGGATTTTGTGCGGTTCTGTTTCAAATACTCGTGAGACGACCATATAGGGATCACTGATTATGCTAATAATGGCAACTCATTTTAGATAAATTCCATCACAAACATCCTTAGTGAAGAAGACAATCCCAGGATGCATTTCAAGTTATAACCAGGGTTATCATATTTAAAAAAAAAAAAAGAAATGTTAATATACATCTGAAATAAAGTATAATATAATAAAATATAATATAACATAAAATAAACATATGAAAAAACGTTGCCTTGGCAAATAAATTTAAGTTGAAGCAAAAAATTAAAAACTGGAAAAAAAATAAATAAATAAAAAAATATTATATATATATATATATATATATATATATATATATATATATATATAATATTATTATTATTTATTTATATATATATATATATATATATATATATATATATATATATATATATATATATATATATATATATATATATATATATATATATATATAAAAAAGAAATAAAAATGAATTCACCTAAATAACTGCCAAACCTAATTTAATGCCAAAAAAAGTAGCATTTAATTATTTAATACTAAAACCATATTAATAAATATGTAAAATATATATTAATATTATAAAATATTTATGACAATTTATCAGTTTCTTTAATAATATTATCTACTGTTTGTGCATTCTGTGCATTTTTATGCTTGTTAGAATATCATGTTGTTAATTTTGTAATATGCTTATGCCAACACTTTTTTAAGATTTACAGAAACTTTTCAGGTTGACATCAGCATCCAACTGCCTTCTAAATACATGTTTTTAGTTCAGAATACCACACTAATAAAATATTTTTACTAATGCTAAAGTATATAGTGTGTAGTGTGCACAATATGCAAATTTTATGCTTGTATTTTCTGTAAATATATATTAATATTAATTTCTTTAAATAATTATAATGATAATAAAATAGTTTTACTATTGCTGAAGTACATAGTATGTGTACTAGGGCTGCACGATAAATCACATGCGATTGTCATGCGCATCTCGTCAGTAAAGCCGGTTCTGTGATTAGTAGTAAATCTCCATCATGTGCTTTCAGATGGAGCGGCATTTAATACACAGAGCCGTAGATCACTGACAAGCTACGCAATGACAATCGCATGCAATTTATCATACAGCCCTAATGTGTACTGCGCACAATAATTTTATTTTCTGTAAATATTTATTCATTTCTTTAAATAATAATAACAATAATAATAAATAACAATAATAATTATTATTATTATTATATTCTACTATTGCTGAAATATATAGTATGTACTGCGCACAATATTTATTTTTGTACTTTTCTGTAAATATTGTTTATACTTAATCATTTCTTTAAATAATAATAATAATAATAATAATAATAATAATAATAATAATAATAATAATAGTAATATAATAATAATAACAATTTTACTATTGCTGAAGTATATAGTATGTGTACTGTGCACAATTTTATTGTATTTTTCTGTAAATTTTTTATATTTATTCATTTCTTTAAATAATAATAATAATAATAATAATAATAATAATAATAATAATATTATTATTACTACTACTAGCGCTGATGTATATAGTATGTGTACTATGCAAGATATTTTTAGTAATAAAAAAATTTATATTTATTTCTTAAATAATAATAATAATAATAATAATAATAATAATAATGTATATGTTGCTGAAGTACATACCTCAGGCATCTGTGGTCCTGTTTTTTTGCTTTTGTCCTCCATGCCTTTCGGTTTCAGCAGGATCTTCTCAGCCTCTAGCGCTCCGATGAGGGCACTGGGTTTGAACTTCACATGGTTTCTGTTGGTGGTGATGAGCTCTATGGTGTGGCCAGACGGGTTCAGGTGGTACTTCGCACAAAGCATGACCAGCAGGTCCATCATGGGCTTGCTGAAAAACACGAAAAAGCAGAAGAAGTGAATATCAGTTGCTATCAATCGCTTTGCTATCATCTCATTTTGTGCGTCAGAAGAGATAAAATCAACAAAAATTTGTAAATGATGACAAAAATGCCATTTTCAGATGAGCGTTTCCATTAGGAAACAAGCACCTGATCTGTGAAAGATCTTTTCCATTATATTTTGTTGAGTCAAAGCCCCAAGAAACATGTGACTCCGCTGTGGGGAGTTTGCAAATGTTAAAGTTAACGACACAAGCTTTGCTATCTGTGAAGCATTTTGGATTTACATAAATTATATTTTGCTGCAGGGGTTTCCAATGCATGTCAACGGTTTTTCACTTGATTGTTTTTCAAGTGTTCATGACAACGATACAGTATGAACACAAAAGGGAAATTCAGAAGAATTTAAGCACGCCTTTCTTCCCTATAACAAAATTCCTTTAGTTTTCCACATCCTATATGCTTGACACATTGCATACTGAAAGTGTGGAAAATCCTTTCGAGACAGATTATGACACAAAGCTTTCCAGCTGCTCTTGGAATTCCTGGATCTGCGAAGCCTTTGGAAACACAGAGCCAATCATTTGATCCTGATTAGTGGGAGGCCAGCGAGTTTGGGTGGCACAAATTTAGAAAAGCAGGTGAAGAATTTGATTATTAATCCTTCTATATTGAATTTGGTTTCAGTTTTAGCATGAAGGGGGCAATATGTTGAACTCAGAAAAATCAGGTTTCATTTACAGGTGTTCAGGATCAAAGAACAGAATAAAACGATGATTAAATGGCTATGACAGATTGCTTGAAATCTGAGATCAGGTTTGTGCCAGGAAAAAGAAATTTTACTCTAGCAACCCAATGTCAAAGCACAACCATACAGTCCAATTTATGAAAGAAAAATATTTATTTTTATGATCAGACAAAATAAAATATAAAATAAAATTAATTATTTTATTCTATTTATTTTTATAGACTATTATTACTATTAAAAATATCAAATATTATTATTATTATTATTATTATTATTATTATTATGTAGTAGTAGTAGTAGTAGTAGTAGTAGTAGTAACCATTAAAACCATTAAAAAAGGACGAGGATTCATAGACGGCCTCCATAGCCGTGACAGGGTAGGACGAGGATTCATAGACGGCCTCCATAGCCGTGGCAGGGCAGGACGAGGATTCATAGACGGCCTCCATAGCCGTGGCAGGGCAGGACGAGGATTCATAGACGGCCTCCATAGCCATGACAGGGCAGGACAAGGATTCATAGACGGCCTCCATAGCCGTGACAGGGCAGGACGAGGATTCATAGACGGCCTCCATAGCCGTGACAGGGCAGGACGAGGATTCATAGACGGCCTCCATAGCCGTGGCAGGGCAGGACGAGGATTCATAGACGGCCTCCATAGCCGTGACAGGGCAGGACGAGGATTCATAGACGGCCTCCATAGCCGTGACAGGGCAGGACGAGGATTCATAGACGGCCTCCATAGCCGTGACAGGGCAGGACGAGGATTCATAGACGGCCTCCATAGCCGTGGCAGGGCAGGACGAGGATTCATAGATGGCCTCCATAGCCGTGACAGGGCAGGATGAGGATTCATAGATGGTTACCACTGACACCTCTGGAGGTTCTGCAGTAGACGCCGCCACCTCTGGAGGTTCTACAGTGGCAACATCAGGAAACAGGTAGAGTTCATTAACAGGACAGGTACAGTGCTCATCTATGGTTCCTTTGACCATGACATGACAGGCTGGACGTGCATTGCTGGGCGCCACCACCACGCTAGGAGCTGAAGCGAGCACCGCCGTTTTGGGAGGTTCTGCAACATACGCCGCCACCTCTGGAGAAACTGCAGCAGGCACCACTCCGGGAGGTTCTATGGTGGTGTATGCAGCCTAAGCACACCAAAAAGCGATCCCCATCATGGGAAACGCTTCCGACAGGGGAATTAGTTCAGGAACAGGAGGGGTTGAGAGCGCTGGTTTAGGGATACCAGCTGCATGGGCTGACACCAGCGGTAGGTCCTCCACGCTGGATGCCAGTCTGGGAGATTGACGAACTGACCTCGACAATCCAGGTGCAATAGACAGAGAGTGACAGGACTCTGGATGAACAGCTGTGACATGACGAGACTCTGGACAATCAGTGAAGACATGACTAGACTCTGGAAGATCAGCTGAGACGTAACGAGACTCTGGAAGATCAGCTGAGACGTGACTTGACTCTGGACGATCAGCTGTGACGTGACGTGACGAGACTCTGGGAGATCAGCTGAGACGTGACGTAACTCTGGATGATCAGCTGCGATGTGACGAGACTCTGGAAGATCAGCGGAGACGTGACTAGACTCATGACTCAACTGTGACTTGACTTGGCTCATGACGATCTACTGTGACTTGACTTGGCTCATGAAGATCAACTGTGACTTGACTTGGCTCATGAAGATCAGCTGTGACTTGACTTGGCTCCTGATGATCAACTGTGACTTGACTTGGCTCATGACGATCAACTGACTTGACTGGACTCACAAAGATCAGCTGTGACTTGACAGGACTCACAAAGATCAGCTGTGACTTGACTGGAGTCACGAAGATCAGCTGTGACTTTACTTGACTCACAAAGATCAGCTGTGACTTGACTGGACTCACAAAGATCAGCTGTGACTTGACTGGACTCACGAAGATCAGCTGTGACTTGACTGGACTCACGAAGATCAGCTGTGACTTGACTGGACTCACGAAGATCAGCTGTGACTTGACTGAACTCACGAATATCAGCTGTGACTTTACTTGACTCACAAATATCAGCTGTGACTTGACTCACGAAGATCAACTGTGATGGCCATTTTGCGATCAGGCTCTGCTGTTGCCGCCATTTTGTGCTCGCATTCTAGTGCGGCCGCCATTACACGAGTGAGTGCGGTGTTGCGTTCCTCCACAACACCCACAGTGAATGAAGAACTGACAGTCAATAAAGCACAGTCCATAAAATCACTTAGAGATGAACGGGGACCTTCCCGGATTAATCGCGATTTGACCGGCTGGTTAATGCCCTCACAAAAAAAGTCTATGAGCACACAGTCAGGCAAATCAGAATAATTAGCGATCTCTAAACACTCTTGAATATAGCTCTCGAGCGATCGTGTGCCCTGCTCAAGAGCTAATAGCATTCTTGCTGTGTCCATACCTGGCCAGAGTCCTTTAGAAAAGCCGCTGGATCCTCGTGTGGCCGAGTATTCTGTTACGGAGCCGACAAGACGTGAAACGTACAGATCCATTTTTATTCAGAGACGTGGTAACAATCAGGCAAGGTTCAGACAATGGCAAACAGGTACAACACAGGCAAGAAAAAGAGTAATCCTAGGGCAAGCGTGGGTCTTCAATCAGCATACAATATCTAACAGGGCAAGGCAACGAGATAATCCAGGTTCACAGCAATAATCCAGGCAGGGGCAAACAGAGTCCGAACGGCAAGGCAAAGGGTTAATCCAGGAAACACAGGCAAAAATCAGAACACGAGAAAACAGGCAAGGCAAGACTATGATTGCTAAGTTGGCTCCGTAGAGTAGTTATCGCTAGGAGAGTGATATATGCTATACAATACTTGGCAGTGACAGAGAGGAAGTCCATGGCTTATGTAGGGTGTGTGATTGTGTGATGGGTCTCAGGTGTGAGCGTGTGATTAGTGAAATGGCTGCTGGGAAATGTAGTCCGGGGTAATGTGAAACAGTCTGTGCAATGTGAGAGTCAATATGATGGAAGGGCGACCTCTGGTGGCTATCGGGCGGAAGGCCACAGACCGAATTTGTGACAACTACTACTACTACTAATAGCAATATAGTAGTTGTAGAAGTAATAATAGTAATAATAATAATAATAATAATAATAATATAAAATAAATAATATAGTAAATGTAGTAATGTATTATTATTATTATATTATTATTATTATTATTATGTAACCATTAAAATATAAATTGATCAATTTAATAATATAACAATAATAATAATAAAAAAAATTACTAGCAATAGTACTACTACTACTACTACTAATAATAATAGCAATATAGTTGTAGAAGTAATAATAGTAATAATAATATAAAATATATAATAATATAGTAAATGTAGTAATGTATTACTATAATTATTGTTGTTATTATTACATTAAAATCAATAACATGATTATAATTCATTTATTTTATATAATAATAATAATAATAATAATAATAATAATAATATAATTATTATCATTATTAATATTATTATTGTCACATAAATAAAAAGAATTACAATATATTACATTATACTATAATATTTCTAAATGCATAAAAATAATAATACATTTACTATTATAATTAGCATTATCATAATTTATTATTATTATTATTATTATTATTATTATTATTATTATTATTATTATTATTATTAAGTTGTTACCAAATTTATATTTTGCAATTATTCCAAGGTGGTAATAAAGAACTGGAGCAAAATATGAAGTACTGTAATGCTATTTGGCCAATCATTAAATAAATCCCACTTCAAAAACTTTTCTTTCTGGCACACCTTTTAACAGTTGAGATGAAGTGAGATGAAGTGTTGAGGACAGAAAATGCCCGACACTAAGCACGGCACAGAGAGTACAGCAGGTCATTTGAGCAAATGATCCAACTGCTGAAATCGATCAAAGTGTTTAATGATAATCACAAACAGTGTACAGAGATGCCAGATTACTCTAACGTCATTTCATTCCTTGTACCCAAACCAGACCTGATTTGTTGCAGGATCTTTGAGAAACACACTGCCCCACCCAGCTGACTCCCCGCAGCAATCATCTGATTAGTTTCATAACAGCAATCATCTGAGCAGCTTCATGATCTCATATACAGCTCAGCTCAGAGATTAACGCCTTCCTTGCAGAAGTGTAGAAAAGTCATTAAATATAAAGTTCTGTAAAACTGAGAATTCTTGTATTAAGTTACTATAATCTTTCTTCCATAACGGTTCAGGTTGTTAGGGCTACAGAAATGGACACAGCTGCGAGTAAACCAGTGTTTGTATGCACTCATGCACAAACTGTAATTTTTGCAATGTTTATTCTGTCCTGCCAAACATGCACCATGTTCAAAATATTTTTAAGGCAACAGGATTACATCATCATAAACTCTCTGAACAGTGCTATTTGAAGAAGTAAAGGACTAGACTTATAAGATCAGAAGAGATGTTATGTGAGCAGTGGTCGTTTAAGTAACACATAATGTTAATGTTGCCACAGCGTTTTTGGCATTCTGTCCTAATAAAAAGTTTTGCAAAAGCCACAAATGTCCAGGCTTGTGTCTAAAGATTTGCCAACAAATTCCTCAAACACATCTGTATATTCTGATCTGTTTTCAATGCTATTTGTCTAAAATATTTACCAGTTATTAATTCAAGATGGAGAGAAACTCCGATGTCAACTGAAGTAAACAGTTTCTACAATTTTTTTCAGTGTTGTCTGCTGTATATTAGTTATATTAAAATTAAAATGTTGAATAAAATAATAAAATAATGTTGCATAAACGCACACACACACATTAAAAGAACTATGGAGCAGCAAATGGGTGCAATCTTTTGAAAATTTGAAATTTAAAGATTTCTGTTCATTTTTCAGTAATTGAAATAAAGCTAAATTAAATTAAAGCTGCAGTCCATAAATTTTGCCTCTTTGTCGCCATCTCTGTTTGAAAACCTGGAATTGCAGTTACTTGTGGAATTATCTTTATTAAGTGGGATGTGCTCTGGCACGGCTCCAGCGCGGATGAATCTAATGTTTTGAGGAGTATGTGTGTCTGTCAGTCACCGCACCGATGTGGATACTGTACTTAGGAATCACAGATTCTCGCCTACGTCTTGGAATATATATAAATCGTGCTACCAATGGTGATTAAATCTAACGATCGATTAGCTCATATCACATCAAACTGTGCAAATTATTATTATTGTTATACTTTATTCTCAAATTGTTAATGTTAACAACATCAGCATTGCGTGACTACGTGTATATAGTGTGTATTAGTGTGTAGATTTTAATTTCTGTACAGTCTAATATCTAATTGTCATACCATTCGAATATCATATTAAGAAATTCTTTTAACCCAAAAAGCAAATTATTTTTCCTTCGAACTGGTTCTCTTTAAAATACAAATCTTGTGTAATCTCAGGCTATCTGTAATCAGATGCACATTTAAAACTGGAATAATTTAATTTCATTCACATGTGTTTCATAAACACATAATCCTTTCTGGATTACAATCCGCCATCAAAATGATAAGTTTAATTATTCGAGCTGCTGTGAGAAAAGGCTATAAACGATACGTCACCTGCAGGATCCTCACATGCGATAGCCTAGTAGCCGGGACAACTTCTTTATGTTTACAGACATGACGTAATGATGTAGTGCCATGCTCGAATTTCCTGCGAAAACCCGTACCACTCAAATTAGAAAACATTATTATAAGCTAACCGTTGTGAATCGGGCTAAAGGTGATAGTTTTTAACACTAGCTGGTTATGCACTTGCTCAAATATTGATTTCGGGTCATTTTTAACCAAAAAAAGTTACGGACTGCAGCTTTAAATAAAAAATATTAGATGAAAACAAACTTTAAATGTCATGACAACTAACTAAAAAATAAGTTGAAGTTGAAGTATTAATATTACTAAAGCTAAAACTGAAATAAAAAAGTCAAACAGAAATATTTAAATTAGGACTGTCAAACCAATTAATCGCATCCAAAATAAAAGGTTGTTTACATAATATGTGTGTGAGTATTGTGCATATTTATATTCATATATAAATACACACACATGTATATATTTAATAAAAAAAATCAATTTGACCACAAAACAACAAATTTATGAAAATAATAAAAGTACATATCAAAATTACTAAAAAAGAAAACTACATAAAATAATATAAAATAAAATACATAAAATATAAATGAAAATACAAAAAAACCTAACAAATAAACCTAAACACAGTATATAAATAACACCAAAATAACAGTAACTGATCAGTTAGCAAATGAGGAGAAAGTAGCATGAATCTACTTAAAATGCAAAGGATAATTACACCATTTCTGTACTCAGGGGTTAAAGCAAAAAAAAAAAAAATCTTTTGACTGAAAATTTTTCCTCGGCCAAACCCCATTCCACAGCCATACCTGTCACACACCCAGTTTAAGAGCCGTGTTTTTCTTCTTGTAATTAGGAGCATTTTTCCTCCTAATTTAAAAATTTTAGGAGCACCTTCTAATCAATAATAAAAAATTCTGATCAAAAATTAGCCTTCTTAATATGAGGTGACATTTGACTCAAAGTGATTTACAGGGGCTTTTTCTTTTTACCTTTGTAAATGCATTTTTCTAATTTTATTAAATGTATGCAGTGTTTCCTCTAGGATTTATTCCAGCTGTGGTGGCAGGACTATTTCCCATGGACCACGTCCCTTCCCCACCCAAGAATCACCTGCACTCAGAATTGAATTTATTTTAACTAAAAAAGACAAGTACTTCTTTGAATAATTTAGTAAATAATAAAATAAGAACAAATAAATTAATGGCAATCAATAGCACAAACAAAAATAATAACAAGATACAAATTAAATTATCAGTACTTAAATTTTTTCAGTTAGGTCTAACTATAATCTATTCAACTGTAAAATAACACTGGATAGTCTTCACTGTATAATGAAAGACAGCAGCAGGTTTATTTAGGCTGCTGTCTCTTTAAGACCTCACGCATGGATCTAATATGTTACACATGGCTCTATGCTTACTTTTCTTTTTAGGAGCTTTGTCCTCCTAATTTAATTAGGAGCACCTTCTGATCAATTATCAAAAATTAGCCTTCCTAATACAAGGTGACATTTGACTCCTTAAAGTGACTTACAGGGGCATTTTCTTTTTTGCAATGGCATCATTTTCATCTGTCAAATTCAAAAAAATATGTTTATAAGCTTTTTAAGATTTCTATTTAAAAAAATATAATAAGAAGTAGAATAAGACAAATAAGTTACCAATTATATGAATTTAGTATTAATAAAAAATTAATTTGTACTACAGAGGTGGCACAGAAGAACACAAAAGTGGCTTGTAGGTACATTTTCAGACGTTTAATGAGGCTCAGAGGTGGCATGAGTGCAGTTCAATTAATAAATTCATGTGGAGATTAATGTTTTAAATATACAATTTTGAATACAGAAATATTAAATGATTTAAATAACTGAAATTATACAGTAGCCCCTCAACTGAAACCGCCAGCAGGTGACGGTAAGTCACTGATTTTATCACTGAATCATTCATTCAATTGATTCGTTCGAACGGCTGATTCATTCAGGAATGAAGCAAGTGACTGTCTTTATGAATGAGGAATCATGAATCACTGACTCACTAGATTCGTTCAAAAACGCACTTTCATTCATGAATCTGATATGATTCACCTCTGTGTTTGCTTTTAGATATGCGCTGCAGCTCAGCTGTTACTTTATTTGGAACTATTTTCGTTGATGATGTAGAGTAAAATCATGCAGTACTTGTTTATTGATCTGTTGTATTAAATCAATATCACATTGGCAAACTCTCTTAATAATAATTAAAAGCTGTCACTCTCTTTATCGCGATCTGTGGGCGCACAGAAAATGAGAGTGTGCGAGTGAGTCCTCAAGACTCAAAAGCAGGTGCAAATGTGATACATTCCGTCTGAACCTGCGGGAATGAGTAGAATTATTATTAACAGCCGCAATCCCGCACCGAAACTCAAGTTCTGCTCTGTTCTCTGATAATAACCCGACTGTGAAGGATGAGAGCAGTGTTATTATGCTGTCAGTGAGGAGCTGCAGTGTGGCGGGGATGATTTTGGTGTGCTGGCAGAACAACAACAACAATGCGCTACATGTTTCTTTTCCCCTCGTTTTTTCCAATTGACAGAAATCTGTCGTTAATCCCTGATAACTTTTAAAACGGAGTGAACACGGATCAGTTTTCAGTGAGCGGGAATATAAACCCGGAGTGGATCCAGAGCGCTGAGAGAGGAACCTGCTTCAGCTCCACTCCAGGCTTTGATCACATCCCCCTCAGCAGACTGAATACACCTCGACTTTCCTTAATTTAAGGCCTGTTCAAACTCAAATTAAGACATTTATTACACTATTTGAGAAATGTAAGCCTATTTACGGCCTTAAAATTATGAAAAGTGAATTTAAGACATTAAAGACAGGTGGGAATCCTGCAAATGACGGAAATTCGTCGTAGTGACGGAGAACTTTAATCCCTGTGTACTATAAAAGAATTTACGGTCTTCAATTTAAAAATAAATAAATTAATTAATTAAGGACCAAGGGAACCACAACTACAAAGCTAAATTGCTTTGACACCTCTTTTCACTGAATATGAGAAACTGCAGCATCTTTACCAAGTTGTCTGTATACCAACCACTCCAGCAGTTTACATGTCCAGCTCTACATAAAACACAAACAAAAACCCCTCACCTGCCATGGACGACCATGGTCTTCTCCACCCCTTCAGGAAGGATCACAGTGAGGGTCAGGTCCTGCTCCAGCAGGTTCTCCTTCTGGTCCATGGCAGGGTGAGGGTACGCTGGGAGCTTGTGTCTCAGCAGTGGAGCATCCAGGCCTTTCAGGACAGGAGGAGGAGGAGGTGCTTTGTTTTTCGATGATCTCCTGTTAAACAAGGACAAAACAGGTTTAAAATATGAATGTATCATCTCTTATAATAATAGTGATGCTAGGTGGAATTTAACTCTTTTCCTATCAGCATTTTTTTTTTTTTAAATAAAGCTACCAGCCACAACCAGCATTTTTCATCATTTTCACAAAAATGTCATGGCCCATAGAATTTTTGTTATGTGAATATCTGAACATGCAATATGTTGAAAGAAGAACAGGGCATCTGCTTTTTAACAAGAAAACACATTTTATTCTAGCTTCATGCATTATTTTTTTTAAAATCAACACCTGAATGTTAGAAAGTTTCATAGAACAGCAACCTTTTGAAAAACTAAATAAATAAATAAATAAATAAATAAATATTGAAAATATTGCATTTTTGTCAAAGACTACGTCTGGATCGAATTCAGAGCGATTATCAAAACAGAGTAGATCGCTTCATAAATACCCCCAAAGATTGCACAGTCCTAAATGACATTTCATTCTGTAACTAGGCAGTTATGATGTTTAATGCTTGATCACCACATTATTTTACATAAGTATCTGCTTACATACGCGATTGCTTGTTTCTACTTCTTTGATCCAGACATTCAGTACTCTTTCAGAAGATGCATATAACAGTGAAAACATGAAAAGCCAAAAAAAATTCTGTCAATGGCGGGAAAGTGCTGTCTCATAAATTACGGAAAATTACGTCAATGGAGGGGAAAGAGTTAAAATGTCAGCAAAAATAACAGCAATAGCAAGTTTGGAACAACATAGGGATGAGCAAAAATATCACAAATGTTCATATTTAGCTGTACTATCCCTTTAAATAGGGGCCTACTGCATACATATATATATATGAAATACTACAAATGTTGTGATATTCTGCTGTTGATGTTGCTAAAATTGAATCTTGACAAACAGATCTGCACAATTTCTTTCCCTATTCAAGTACAAACTAGCTTTACTTGTATGCCTGTTAGCGAATGTAGAAAATAGCTGCTTTGGGGCTTCGTAAAGATGGCAGATGAGTCATCAGACTTGACTTTACACACACTCTGTTACTCAATCTCACCTGCTGTGCTCAAACATCTGCTCCAAAACAGACTACACTAAATCATTGGTCTGTTTACACACATTTTGAGTGCTTGGTGTGAACCAGAGTTCAGTTCCATCCTCCAGCTCCACAGATCTGTTTTCACACTGTATTATTTGCATCAGAACAGCGGTTTGCTTTAACAATTTTAACTGTAAATGAAAAACGAGCAGCTTTAATGTTCAGGGAAATGCAGTAATTGCACTGAAAACATTGCATGATGATGCCTGAAAGACATTCATTCTTCTCCACTCAAATAAGCAGCTATTTAATAAGAGGGCTTGGATGCACTTTACACACAAGTCACAAGACACTGGAGTGATGCGATTCATTCATTCCAGCGGACGAGGATGAAGCTTTGAAGAAGCCGAGGAGGAGGAGCATGGTGCTGGTCTCTTTAAATGCAGCAAGTGTTGAGAAACAAAGTCACCGTCTCAGTTTTGAGGCTGACTGCCATTACAGACTGTCACAGTCTCTCTTTGAGGTCTATTAGTAATGTTTGCATCCAAAAGTCATATTTAGTGACCATTTTTCACACTATGTCTGATCCATGAGCCAGAAACATTGTGCACAACTTCACAAACCGCTATGCTCAGCCAATATAGCAAAAACACGATCCTGTTGAACACACTAAATTTACAGAAAACTGACCACAGAATCAAGACTGTAAACATTAATGCATGCTATATAGCACAATACTGTGTATGCAACAGTGACTTGCACTGCATTATGATTTGCAGTCTGACAAATTTTGGAACACAATGTAATACCAGTTTGCATTTGCATGCATGTAATTGCGTACAGTACGTTTCAGGCTTTTATACAAGCTGATTTTAGCTACTGTGGCTTAAAACCCTCTTTGCATGTGAAATAACACTCAAACAAGGCTTGCAGGTCTGCTGTGACATCCAATAGTTTTTTTAACCCCATCCCTCAACAACAGCACATATAAAAATGTGCAAAAATGTTATCTTTAGGTGTACAACAGCTTGTCACTAGGGCAGTACCCTTAAAATTTCAACTTTATACCATATCTACTTCTAACGGGTGCATATTAGTACCTTTGAGAAGCAATATGTAAATTAAAGGAATAGATTGCTCAAAAATGAAAATTTTCCAAGTTTTTCCATCCAAGATGCAGATAAGTTTGTTTCTTTATCAGAGCAGATTTTTAGAAACGTAGCATTACATCACTTGCTCACCAGTGGATCCTCTGCAGTGAATGGGTGCCGTCAGAAGAGTCCAAACAGCTGATAAAAACATCACAATAATCCACACCACTCTAGTCCATCAACTGATATCTTGTGAAGCCAAAAGCTGTGATCAAAAAACAGCCAAAAACAGTGCTTTATCTGTGCATTTTTCTCATCTGATTCAGACAAGATGATTTTTCACTGGAGAAAGCAGTATTATGGATAGAGGATAGATATATTTTAGCCAAAAGCAATGGTCTGAAGTTAAAAAAATGTCATATTGATGGATTTGTTTATTACAAATATGCAGCTTCTCACTTAAGACATTAATTGATAGACTGGAGTGGTATGGATTGTGATGTTTTTATCAACTGTTTGGACTCTCATTCTGACGGCACCCATTAACTTCAGAGGATCCATTGGTGAACAACTGATGTAATGCTACATTTCTCCAAAGAAATCTACAACTTGAACATTTCCTTAAGGCACTACTTTGAATCTTTTTATAGGGGTAAATAAGGTACAAAACTGACATTTTAAGGGTATCCTTAAAGGTATAATTTTTTGCACTTTTTTTCTGATAGTGAATGATTGCCTACATATATCACAAAATAATGCATGTTGAGACATGGTACTGGTAAAGCACAGACTCAATTATGACAAAGATTAATTTCTCTATTATTTAAGAACAATATCTCAATTTATGACTCAATTATGACTTGATTAATTTCTCTCTTGTTTAAGAACAAGATCTATTCTACTTCCTACGCATTCCCTCACCGTGACCAAAATAAGGTCAATGACGTGTAAGTATGGTCATGTGTGGCCATCTCAAACCGACATTTCTGATTTCAAAAAAATAAATAAATAAATAAAAATTGCAGCTTAATTTTGATCGACTCCTTTTTGGACTGGGAGGAAAAAAGATCAAGGAAGAGTTGATTCCTCATGATATGACCCCTTTAAATCTTATTAGGTTTTTAGGCTAGCACTACACAACGCTGTCCAAAAATGTTGTTGCTCAATGTGGTCATTTTTAGGTTACAGGGCATTGAACACATCAAGCCGTATTACACCATATGAAGCTGAAGGGTTTGTTTGAATGTCAAAATCCAAATATGACGACTCCAGAGAGATGATAAAATAACTGAACACTCTGTTCAGCAAAACAATCGTGCATTTAGAAGTGGGCATCCAAGACACAATAAAATCCAAGCAACCATCTGCTGAAGTACTAACAGAGTTCACAAATGTCTCTCAGCAGCAGATAATTTTATATATCAATTACTTGGTTTTTTTTGTTTTTTTTTTATTTGACATACAAGATTCCCTAAAGATGGTAAGGAATAGTCCAGGCCTGAGGAGCAGAGCGTAAACATTACGCAGGAAGTTGGAAAAGCCCCTGAAATGTATGCATTAGCATAGCATGTTATGTTTGAGGTGGCTACGGCAGGCCAAAGTAAACACAGGGGTTTCTGACATAGTAAGCAGACACACTCATGACTTTCAAAACAGACGTTTCAAACAGCAAACGTCCCATTAGTGTCAACCAAAGTGCACATCAACATACATCTAAAGATTTATTTGTATAAATGGCAAAATGTTTCTCTTTAATGGTTCTGTAGTTCATGCAATCAGAGTCAGAACAGAGTCAGTTTTATAAGATTTATTGAATTTAACTACGTTATCTGTGATCAAAACACCAAAATAACATAACGCAACATTGCACACCGTACAAGAAAAAAACAGGCCTTTAATGGGATCACTTCAAACAGCAAATCAGTCAGCAAACTCACACGCAGACACCTGTGCAAATATCAACCCAGACACTGCATGCACAACGCTGATATTTCAAGGTTTCAAACTGTCTGCCTCTTTAACAATAACAGGTTTATCAACTCCCCTTGAATACTGCAATGAATATTCTACTAGAGTATACTTTCTGGTTAACAAATATTACAGCCAAGTAATATATATTTAAATACATTTACAGTTGGATATACAGTGCATCCAACTTTATCTGCATACATATAATACACTCACACAAAGCATTTCATACTATAAGCAGATCTTGGCTGCGTGATTGATATTGTCCCAAAATGTGAAGCATATTATTGCACAGCTATATAAAGCTAGATATATAAGCACATCCAACTTTAATGTAAAGCAAAATATACATCGTATATAGCAAATTTCAACTGCTTGATTGTTTATATTTCTTTGCAAAATGTATACGATATTAATCACAAAGGTCTAATCTGATAAATACAACTACAACGCATGAAGATATCAAAATATAAACATTAACAAGACTTTCTGTAAAGCTGCTTTGGAATAAAATTTACTTGACAAATCGTGAAGAAAAAAGAAAATCAAAACTGATCAAGGATACGTGATCAATCAAACTCGACAGTATTTTGGCCCACATTCATATATTAATTGCTAGAAATTATTCAAATTAAACAGGTGTCAACATTGTTTGTGTGATGCCTTCATCCTCAAAAAAAACAAAAAGGGAACAAAACTATACAACACAAAAGTAAACTGGACTCAGATGACATTAATTGTGGGTTCACATGGAGCGAGGGTAAGCATGGTTGCAGTGAATTACTAGTTGCAGAGCATAAAACTAAAATGTTTTTGAGACAATTAGATGCCACAACACTAAATTTTGCATATTGTTGCACCTGTGCAGTTCATGGCAACATCTAATATTACTTTTGTACACGTCATGCTCGATGTAAATTCCTGAAGTAAAACCAATCCTCATCTTACCTAAGTATCTTTTCAAATCTGAATATTCCAGATATGTGATGCATTTATTCTAGTCAAAGTAAGTCAAACTGTACATTGAGATGAAAGGCAGCGGTTTTGCTGTCAGCTGAATTTGAATGAGAAAGAGTTCCACGGAAGCATCTGACAGCACGCATTGTTTGCCTTATTTTGTTGACATGAGAGCATTGCAAACATGCAACTGGCTACAAAGACAAAAGCTGACCTGTTGACAGCGTTTTTAAGGGGGAAAATCTGTGGAAAAGATTTAAGCGTGGTACAATGTGTTAAACAGAGTTTTGAAGCTGAAAGCATTAACAAATAGGTCAAATGTTTAATAAACAGATTGTGTAGACGTTTGTGAATGATGGATGTTTCAACATTGTGGGAATCGTTATAAGTATTTCTGTGGTTGTTTGGGTCTAGATATGACTAGGAGAGGCTGATTCCAGTGAGACATTTTGACCACGATCTATCACCATCTCAGAGCAATGAATGACACAGCAGGCGTGTCGGAGCGTGACTTTTGGAGGCCTCTTCCTCTGACACATCGCTCGAGATCTAAACTCATTCATCATCAGCACAGATAGCTATCATTAAACACAGCCACACATCCTCAATAAACTATAGCTCTCACCAACACACATACAAACATATGATTTGCTCACACAAGCAGCAAAAATCTGGGCCTGTATTCTTAAAGATTCTAAGAATCCTTTTAGAGAGCTCCTAATTTAGCTTAAAAATTTCTAACTAGGAGTCTTAGTTTAAAAGTGATTCAGGACCAATCTGAGAGCAACTCTGAGCGAGGAAAAGACAAAAACTTTTATCTTAGTGAGGAGGTGGGGCTAATCCAGTTGCTAGCTATGACACAGTCTTTTGAAGACTGTGATTGGTTGGTTGTCCAAGAAGGAAATAAAAGAGCGCTTTTAAGAGTAGGGTTTATTATAAGCCTTCACGTTGAAATTACAGGCGTAATTTTTCCTGTTTTATCATACTCACACACACACACACATTATATATATATATATAATTTTATATATATATGTATATATGTATATATTTTTTTATTTACCATGCTGTCACACTTAACATATTTTATAGGAAATGAACAGCGACACAATAAGGTTCTGAAAGTGCTGTAATTGTTTGTCCTCGTCCGTACTCCTAGCAATTTTGGACCTTAAGACCTCTTTTAAGGGTTAAGATGCGTTCTGAATTACTTTTTTCTTCACTAGGAACTTTTCTTTAATCTTAAGAGAAAACACCCACATTTCTAAGATTTTTCTTAGAATTTTGTTACTAGGAGCAACTCTTAGCACTAAGATTTTTCATGAATACGGGCCCTGATCTTTTGCTGTATCCGACTCTAAAAAATACTTTATTGTAGTTTGAAAAGCAAAAATATCACAAGAAATTGACTGCTCATCAACTTGATCCAAACCACACTTGTATGTAAGTGGTTTGAAATCCTATTACCAGATGATTTTTTTCAATAGTGAAAATGTATTTTATAAGTACCTAGAGCATAACATATATTATCATTCAAAAGTTTGGGGTCAGTGAGATTTTTTTAATGTTTTTGGAAAGAAGTCGTTTCTTTCCATTTCTTATACTCAATGTTAAAAACAGTTGTACTGCTTCATATTTTTGTAGAAACTGTGATACATTTTTATATATAGAAAGTTTAAAAGAATTTATTTGAAATTTTGATTATTGACGTTTTTGTAACATGTTCTTACTGATTCCTACTATTATTTACACATTATATAACATTTATACTGTATATTTACATATTTGTATTATACACACAGTGACATACAAAGGCATAAAGCAAGCAATAATAGTAGTATATTAATATATTATCCTTATATATGACATTATTATTATTATTATTATATTAGCAACTTACACTGTATATACTGTGTGCAGTGTGAACAGCCTTACAAACTGCTGGAGAAAGCAACTGTACTCAATTAAGTCGGGTGAACATCATGATGTCATTTAAAGAAAATTACTTAATGGCCAACAGAGTGAAGTAACATGACTAATGTCTCAGTGAATGCTCGCAGACATAATTTAATTCATTAATAAGCTAATCCCACAATGTCTCAGTGTATAACTCAGAGTCATTCGGTCACATGTGAACACTGCAGATCACACCTCAACTCTCATATTCAAAACACCTGTTGTGGGAAAAAAATCTGAACAAAATGTGCAGCTATTTTCTGCATCCTCAAAACAAGAGCAAAGCAAAGCTTTAAAGCAGTCAGCCGTGCGTTTACCGTACAGAACACAGAGATCCTAACACTGGGTAATCTGCACTATCACAGCAATGACTCGACACGCACAACAACAACAACAACAACAACATTTAGACCGTCTCAGATCAAAGACATCAGTAAACTCAGGCCGTGAGGCTCATTTCTGGAATATTTGAAATACCAGAGAACGGACCACCCCATCCCCCACTAATCTGCTTCAAAATGTGAATACCAATAAATCTGTGAAAAATACAAACTGTAATGCTAAAAAAATTAAATTAAAACTTGTCCCAAATTAATATATTGGAACATGAAAACACTTATATTTGACCTTTTTCTTTGTGTAGATTATAGTTTACTCTGAACATCAACCAACATCATGCTTTTTAAATGCTATATGTACCATATTTAATATACAGATAAAAAAATATTGTTTTCACAGCAAAAATTCACAGCAACTACATTTCTATGTTCTTCTGGCACTGTAGAAAAGAGCCGTTTCATATTATTGCTTAAAAAAATAAATAAATAAAAATAACAAATAAAATAAAATAAAATAAATAAAAAATAAAAATAAAATATGCTTTTTTTTCTTTTCTTCTTTAGATTCCCACCAGGATTGATGGATTAGATTCTAATTGATTCTAATGAAATTCTTACAATCATGTCGATAGACAAGTAAATCCTGAAGTCACAAATAACTGGTTTTAGTTTTTAAAGCACAACTGTGCTGATTAATATAATACCAAATGCATCAATTATATAATGGGACCCAGATAACACTACTGTACATACTGTGTCTATATGACATGATACACGATTAAAATGCTGATTAAACATCTTTGAATTATTTTGAATCTGATCATTTCAAAATGTGTTTTATATGCCACCTTTCTCATTATATAACACTTAACAGATCAGTAGTGTGTTTCTCACATAAAAACCTGGAAGTGTGGATTCTGTGATGTCACAGTAATTACATCTACTGTATTAGGGGTGATATTGCTGGTAAAATGTGAATACTGCACTGTGAATATTGCAGTGATTTCAGTGCACTTTCTTAAAACATCTCCATCATATGCTTTCATAATCACAAGTTATTTTTTGTCTTAAAGAAGCTTAAGTCAAGTCTATTTTGAATTGATTTGTGCTTTCATAACACACGTTGTTTTAAAGCAGCTTTACAGAACTTAATGGGCAAGAAAGCTATTAAGGTTGAGAGTATGAGAGCACTGAGATGTTTTAGTCATTATTTTAAACTTCAGTAGCAAAAATGGCCTCAGAAAAAAAAACTAATTTCAGAGCATTTACATAACACAATATGTTAAAAGGCTAAAAAATATAAATAATATAAACAGTCATTTTGATAAATAATGGCTGCCTTCATTATTTGCATTCAAAATTCTTTTTACATTTTTTAAATAGATTAATTGAAAAAAAAACTATTTGAAAATGAAATAATATTTTAGAATATTACTGTTTTGATTGTACTTGTGAACACATAAATGCAGTCTAATAAATAACCCAACCCTAATTCACTTAAACAGTAATGTCATTAACACCCATTTAAACCTGAGATGAGCATTAATTACATCAATTACTCAATTACAGTAGACCTTTAATCACTGTGAACTACTCATCAGGTGAGAGAGAGAGAGAGAGAGAGAGAGAGAGAGAGAGTGAGAGCAGAAACAATTTTTCCTTCACAGGTTTACAACTTTCTAGCTTTCAGAATTGAGGCAATGAGCCCTGTGTGAATATTACGGCTAACCAGGCGTAACGTGTCTGCTGCCCATTTCCATCAGCTTTATTAAAGGCTGTGTAGTTCTGTGGGCGGCAACAGTAGCCTAATTAATGTTTACACGACTTACTCAGCAAAGACCACTTGCATTATTAAAGCATTCAGAGAGGGAGTGTGGCTATCTGGGGTCACCAGAAATCTTCACTACACATAATACACTGTGAAACAACAATATCTAGAAGTTGTTCAGGGGGGATCGACAAATTCCACGCATTCCGGCTCGCATTATTGCAGCTGCCGTGCGAGAAGCGACAGTTGCGGCGCTGCGTGGAATTTCATTATCCGAAGGATCACGCTAACTGTTGTTGGGAGAATGTTTTGGGAGAATCTGGGACAACTGAGTGAGGATTTCGCAGCGTGGATGGGTCTAATTCAAGGCATTGAGTAGGTGACAGGCTTCTTCCAGTATTGGCCCTTTGGGGAAAGGTGGGTTTGAAAGGCTGAACAATATCCAAAAGGCACCTTCCTGCTCCGTAACGGACTCCACCCGGGATATTTTAGGAACAATGCTGTTTAACTTCATAAACTTTAGACAAACATTTCTAGCTGCAACCCAACAACACTCATTGATATACAAGCAGAGTTACTTATTTTCCAGGTGAAATCAAACAAACGCATAACATACAGCCGTGTGACTGGTTTCACAACCTAGTGTAAACAAAGTAAAATAAACTAACACATTGTGCACCAAGTGACATGAACATGCACCAACAAGAACTTTGCGTTAGAGTTACCTGCCCTACAGGTACAAGACAAAGACTTTCATTCATCAAACACAGAATGTTTCTTACCTCCTGCGCTACGGTGTGAAATTCCTCTTTTTAGACACCTCACATGTCCCATTGATCCACACAGTCGCTCAGAGAACGAGTAAGACACGACTAGAGAGAGTTTCTGCCCAAAAGTGGCAGGCCTACCTTAAGGCCACGCCCTTTTGATGACATCACAGACTCTCCATGGGCCTGTCAGAGAAACCCCTGCGATGAAAGCGTGTGTGTGTGTGTGTGTGTGTGTGTGTGTGTGTGTGTGTGTGTGTTGAAGTGAAGCCGAGCAGCTGATCATGGCCACAGACGTGTAATCAGCTTTGTGTGAACTCAAGGGGTGGTGGGTAAAACAGCATGTCGTTGGACATTCAGCGACTGATGAAACTGCATTGATAGAGTTACACTAATGCAATAAAGTATTATCACTTTCAGCTATGTTTGCTTTGCTGTTATCAAACCACGACGCAAGCATGCACACTAGAGCATGCTGATCCCAATGGAAATAGTAGTAAAGCACAATTTTTTTTAAAAGAGTCGTGAGAAAAAAAGTTAAGAAAGGGACGTTATTTGCAGATGTAAGCATTTGTTGAGAATTAATGATAATTTCTGAAAGGCGGGTCCTAGTTTGCTGCATTTCCACTTAATTTCAAAATGATTCAACTCTTTTCACACCCTCAAAACAGACCTTATTCATTCCTATCCATCAAAAAAAAAGACTCACTGCGTACCAATTGCAAGTCTGCAAATTTGTATAGCAAAAATGCATTTGACCAGTAAAAGATTAATCTTTGCAGAATTGAGATTAATCTTTTACTGCAATCCAATGAAATACAGACTAAATAACAATAAAGCTTTTATGTATGTATATGTATGCATGCATGCATACATGTATGTGTAATAAAATTTTATGATTTTCCTTTCTGAAATCTTTAAATATTTGAATATGTATACACACACACAAATATTTAAAGATTTCAGAAAAGAAATTATATTTAATATATATAATAATGTTTTATTAATATAATTAAACTATTATATATATATACACACACACATACACTAGTGCTGTCAAAATTAGCGCGTTAATGCAGGCGATTAATTTAATTTTTTCAGTTTAACGCGTTAAAATTATTTAACGCCGTTAACGCAGGGGCGGAGCCTAGGTTGGCCACCCCACTCATAACTGCTGTTTCTGTCTGTTTTTTCTTGACAAGAAGTGCATTTATTCAGTCGCTGAACGTCTTTACGATCACATCAATCCAGAGACGTTTCAGACGCGCACTCCAGCTTCACTTCAGCGGCAGGCGCGAGTCAAACAAGCGCGGAATCTGGTGCGTGCTGTGGCCTGTATCAATTCATATCAAAGCACAAAATAAACTATCAGTGCATGCAATGTCATGGTCAGTTAAGTTCATAAAGTTACCAAAAAGGCGATTAAAGCTGCCTTAAAACTGTGCGTGCATGTAATATGCTATATATGAGTTACATTAAGAACATGTCTCTGAAATGGTTTTCAAAACTGTCCTGGAGCAGCCCAGCACTGTCTCCCTCATCTAACACACTCGAGTCAACTCGTCAGCTCATTCAAAGAGACTGAAATGGGTCAGAAAAGGTAGAGTTGAGAGAAAAAACGATGCGTGTCAGATCCACGTCACGTTCAGCAGCGACATCTCTTGAAGAAATAGCAGCCAAAACAACCTTATAACCAGCTGCTGTGATGTCTGTTCATCAAGAATAGAAGAAAAAAGAGGAAATCAATAACTTTTATATAGCTGTAAGTATTTATCTGTATTTAGTTTAGAATTTAGTGTTTGATAACTTTATTCAATTTCTGTACATTTCTGCTGAGGGGCACAGGTAGCCTAGCTAAATATAACAATTATTATAATGGGTTTATGTGAAGATTGTTTTAAGTTCACTTAAATTAGAATTTATTTTTAGAGTCTAATAAATGTTAAAATTGATAGCTCTTAATTATAATGTAATGTTTAATTGCTATAGTCAATGGTTTAATATTAGGGGAATTTTTTTTTATAGGGAAATCAGTATTACTTGGTATCAGTGATACTGGCCTTCAGTCATTAAAAACAAGATGCCATTAAACAAATATTAAAAATATGTTGTTTGTACATTAATTCGAAGATTGAATGAAATTATTGCAATATAAAAGTATATTTAAAAACTTTAATGTTAGGTGGGATTAATCGCGATTAATTTCAGAAAAAATGTGTGATTAATTAGTTAATTTTTTTTAATTGATTGACAGCAACAATATATATATAATTAAACTATTTAATGATATTTATCCATTCTTTAATATTATGTACATATCTAATATGTATTTAAAATTTTAAATGTATTATTTCTTAAATATAGTTCATGTGTGTATGTATGCATGCATGCATGTATGTATGTATGTTTGTATGTATGTGTGTGAGTGTGTGTGTGTGTGTGTGTATATACACGCACACACATAAAAAAAATGATATTGATATTTTACTTATCCATTTCTTTAAATAATAACAGCAATAATATTCATATATACTATATACAATGTATTTAAATGCATTATTAGTCATTTCAAATGTATTATTCCTTAAATATAGAAGTCCAATAGCATGACTTCATCACCTGTTGCCCATATTCATTGCAGTGTCCCAAGTAATTTCACATATAATGTCCAGTGCAAGGCACCTTTCATCTGTTTAAAACAGACTCCGAGATCGCTTGTGCAACTACAACAAAAGCAGCAACATAATACAGAAGTATTCACTCACATTCTTGCTCAGGCATGTCAGGGCCCAGAGGTTCAATTAAACCTGCTAGAAGAAAAACAACACTGCTCTTTTCCATCGCCTGTGATCTTGTTATTATCTGGGCTTTCCTTGAAAGATGGACCTAATTATGTGATCCCTCGAGACACCACATCAGCTTCAACATGCTCTGAGCCGATAACAGCCAATTCAATCAGTGACTGAATGAAAATTATTGATCGAGCATCGGTTCTTCATACTGTGGAGAAAACACGTGACTTTTCCGGGAATTCTGATGCAATGAAGATCTATGAAAAAAACAGCCTTTTATTAGACTTTATGAATCATTTCAATTCATGACATCACATGCTTTTGCAAGAATGTTGTAATGTGTTCGTGGGGCTTTATTTCTCAAATGTGAGTGAAGCAAATGTGGGAATTTCGGATGGAAAACGAATCTGCATTTCATCAGGTGCAGGGAGTCCATGAAGTGTCCAGATGAAGAGAGCCACTCCTGACAGACTCACAAATGGTGTAATAACGAGAAGAGAATCATCTTCTCCCAACACACAGCTGTGCTTCATGTGGTCTGTCTACCGGATTCATCTCTTTATCATGAGACTCGTTCGCAAACAGAAGCTTGCAGTGATGCCAAACCAGACTGTTGCGTAGGAAGCAGCAGACTGTTTCACTAAATCTCCAGATTTCACATAATTAGATAAACTGGCACCATATTCCATACAATTCTGCGCCGGCCCAGCTGTCAGTTTTCGGCTCCAAACAGGCTTTCACAAGCATAGTTGTGGTTATGTGATGGAGAAAAGCTGTTGCAACTTATCAAAGCCTAAAGGGGAGTCGCTAACCTCAGGTTTAAAGGATTATGGTGCCCAGCTTGTTGCTGCTGCGTGTTTTGAGTTTGAGCTCCGTCAAGTAAATTCTTTATCGACTATTTTCTAATCCTGAAATCTATTTTACACACCATCATTTTCGTTTCTATAACGTGTGAATATATCCCCTATCGTATTCTACAACAAAAACAAAGCGCCTTGTTATCACTAGTTTTATTTTGATTTCCAGAGTCCGCTATTAGCTTATAGCCCGTTAGCATCGCCAGCGTGGTTGCATTAGCGGCAACCAAGGAAGGTTGCCGCTAATCTCGCTTCCATTGCTAATACTCTATTCACACACATTACCATCGTTTTACTCACTGCTACTTGCTTAAATGGCGGATGTGTGTCTACCTTTGAGTGCAGGCGAGGACACGTTCGAGCTACATTCGGTGCAGCTGGAGCTGGAGGCCGTGGAGAAGCAGATCCGTGAGCTGGTGGAGAAGCAGGCCCAGCTGAGAGAGCGGAGAGCCGCGCTGGAAACATCCCGGGCTGACGCTCACAAGTCCGGGGTAAGTATACAGCGCGCCGCTAACACTCCCACCACCTCTACTCCGTGTGTTTCTCTGCACAGATCCTGTGCACCCAGGACGCGATCTTCCCAGATGTCCTTCACTCCGGCGCCGGGACACCACGGACCCTGGGTGCAGCAGCAGCGGAAGACGCGAGCCAGGCCCCGGGCGAGGACCTCTCCCCCTCCGCCGCCTCCGGTCTTCGAGATCTCCACCCGGAACCGCTTCGCCCCCCTCCGCGAGACGGAACGCGACGCTGTGATCGTCGGAGACTCCATCGTCCGGCACGTCCGTGCTACGTTAGCTGAAGGTAAAGCACACACTCACTGTTTCCCTGGCGCTCGTGTTCTCGATGTTTCTGCGCAGATACCCGCGATCCTGAAGGACGACGAGAGCATCAGCGCGATCGTGCTGCACGCGGGGGTGAACGACACCAGGCTGCGGCAGACGGAGACACTGAAGAGGGACTTCAGGAGCCTGATCGAGACGGTGCGCAGCGCATCACCCGCGGCGACGATCATCGTGTCTGGACCGCTTCCCACGTATCGACGAGGACACGAAAGGTTCAGTAGACTTTTTGCTTTAAATGAGTGGTTATTGTCATGGTGTAAAGAACAGAAACTGCTCTTTGTTAATAATTGGAATCTTTTCTGGGAGCGTCCTAGGCTTTTCCGCGCTGATGGCCTGCACCCCAGCAGAGTCGGAGCAGAACTCCTGTCGGACAACATCTCCAGGACTCTACGCTCCATCTGACTAGTAAGACCATTCACAAATAACTGCTATGATGACTTTTGTTCTACCCACTTAAATGATAGAAATACTTGTGCTGTCCAAGCTATAAAGACTGTGTCTGTTCCCCGAACAGTGAAGCCAAAATATAAATATAAATTTAATGCAGGATCTAGAAATAATCTAATCGTGATTAAACCAGAAAAATGCAAAACAAATAAACAAAAGCAATTTTTAAAGCTTGGGCTCCTCAACATTAGATCACTCGCACCCAAAGCTGTTATTGTAAATGAAATGATCACAGATAATAGTTTTGATGTGCTCTGCTTGACTGAAACCTGGCTCAAACCAAATGATTATATTGGTCTAAATGAGTCTACTCCACCAAGCTACTGTTATAAGCATGAGCCCCGTCAGACTGGCCGTGGCGGCGGTGTTGCAACAATATATAGTGATATTCTCAATGTTACCCAGAAAACAGGATACAGGTTTAACTCATTTGAATTGCTTCTGCTTAATGTTACACTGTCAGATATGCAAAAGAAATCTC
Source organism: Spinibarbus caldwelli (assembly GCA_039654775.1). NCBI lineage: Eukaryota > Metazoa > Chordata > Actinopteri > Cypriniformes > Cyprinidae > Spinibarbus > Spinibarbus caldwelli. Next base: position 4,359,969 of record CM077233.1, read on the forward strand.
TCCTGTCTCTTGCTCTGGCTACTGTGTATAGACCGCCAGGGCCGTATACAGATTTCTTAAAAGAATTTGCAGATTTCCTCTCAGACCTATTGGTTACTGTTGATAAAGCGCTAATTGTTGGAGATTTTAACATTCACGTCGATAATACAAATGATGCGTTAGGACTTGCGTTTACTGACCTAATAAATTCTTTTGGAGTCAAGCAAAACGTCACTGGGCCCACTCATCGTTTTAATCATACGCTAGATTTAATTATATCACATGGAATTGATCTTACTGACATAGATATTGTACCTCAAAGTGATGATGTTACTGACCATTTCCTAGTATCGTGCATGCTGAGTATTACTGATATTAACTATATGGCTCCGCGTTATCGTCCAGGAAGAACTATTGTTCCAACCACTAAAGATAGATTCAAAAATAACCTGCCTGATTTATCTCAACTGCTCTGTGTACCCATAAATACACATGAACTAGATGAAATGACTAGCAACATGGGCACTATCTTCTCTAATACATTAGAAGTTGTTGCGCCCATCAAATTGAAAAAGGTTAGAGAAAAACGTACTGCGCCATGGTACAACAGTAATACCCATTCTCTCAAGAAAGAAACTCGTAAACTTGAGCGCAAATGGAGAAAAACTAACTTGGAAGTTTTTAGAATTGCATGGAAAAACAGTATGTCCAACTATAGACAGGCTTTAAAAGCTTCCAGGGCAGAGCATATCCGCAAACTCATAGAAAATAACCAAAACAATCCAAGGTTTTTATTTAGCACAGTGGCTAGATTAACAAATAAACAGACGCCACCCGATCTAAATATTCCCTCACAATTTAATAGTAATGACTTTATGAATTTCTTCACTGATAAGATAGATAACATCAGAAATACAATAACAAATGTAGATTCTGCAGCGTCTAGTACTTCAGCTCCATTCATTGCACCCAAAGAAAAACTGCAGTGCTTTACAACTATAGGACAGGAAGAGCTAAATAAACTTATCGATGCATCTAAACCAACAACATGCCTATTAGATCCTGTACCCACTAAATTACTGAAAGAGTTGTTACCTGTAGCAGAAGAACCGCTTCTCAATATTATTAACTCATCGATATCTTTAGGTCACGTTCCAAAATCATTCAAGCTGGCGGTTATTAAGCCTCTTATTAAAAAACCACAACTAGATCCTAATGAACTAGCAAATTACAGACCCATTTCTAATCTTCCGTTTATGTCTAAAATTTTAGAAAAAGTTGTATCTGCTCAGTTGTGCTCTTTTTTGCAAAAAAATGATCTCTATGAAGAATTTCAGTCAGGTTTCAGGCCCCACCATAGTACAGAAACTGCACTTGTTAAAATTACAAATGACTTGCTTCTTGCGTCAGACCAAGGCTGCATCTCATTGCTAGTTTTACTTGATCTTAGTGCTGCGTTCGACACTATAGATCATGACATACTCATAGATCGATTACAAAATTATACGGGTATTCAAGGGCAGGCTTTAAGATGGTTTAGATCCTACCTGTCTGATCGCTTCCACTTTGTTTATTTAAACAGGGAGTCATCTCAATTATCACCGGTAAAATATGGAGTACCACAAGGATCTGTCCTAGGTCCTCTGCTATTTTCAATATATATGTTGCCCCTTGGTAATATTATTAGAAAATACGGGATTAGTTTCCATTGTTATGCTGATGATACTCAACTATATATCTCAACAAGACCAGATGAAACTTCTAAATTATCTAAGCTAACAGAGTGTGTTAAAAATGTAAAAGATTGGATGACCAGTAATTTTCTCCTATTAAATTCAGATAAGACAGAAATATTACTTATTGGACCAAAAAACAGTACACAGAATCTCTTGGATTATAATTTGCAACTAGACAGATGTACTGTTACTTCCTCTACAGTCAAAAATCTGGGTGTTATATTAGACAGCAACTTGTCTTTTGAAAATCATATTTCCCATGTTACAAAAACCGCATTCTTCCATCTTAGAAACATTGCCAAGCTACGAAACATGTTACCTGTTTCTGATGCAGAAAAGCTAGTTCATGCATTCATGACCTCTAGACTGGACTATTGTAATGCACTGCTAGCTGGTTGTCCTGCATCTTCAATAAACAAGCTACAGGTAGTCCAAAATGCAGCGGCTAGAGTCCTTACTAGGTCAAGAAAATATGATCATATTACCCCAATTTTACAGTCTCTGCACTGGCTACCTATTAAGTTCCGCATCAGTTACAAAATATTATTACTTACCTATAAGGCCCTTAATGATTTAGCTCCTGTGTACTTAACTAGTCTTCTACCACGCTACAATCCATCACGCTCCCTAAGGTCGCAAAACTCTGGACTTTTGGTAGTACCTAGGATAGCAAAGTCAACTAAAGGAGGTAGATCCTTTTCACATTTGGCTCCCAAACTCTGGAATAGCCTTCCTGATAATGTTCGGGGTTCAGACACACTCTCTCTGTTTAAATCTAGATTAAAGACACATCTCTTTAGCCAAGCATTCACATAATGCATCTCATGATCTTGTACTGCAGTTATATCTGATCAAACACGCATTATTGTTCTTTAGCTTGGATTGAACAAATCATTTTTGCTTGGTTGGAACAGCAGCTACGCTAATTATGTCTCTATTTGTTTCTCTGTTTCTGCCACGGGATTAACATCCCGTGGTAACTAGGATTTACACAAGCTTCAGTCTGGATCCAGAACACCTGAGAAGAGATGATGCCAACTCCTCAGAGGACCTCAGATGAAGCATACCCTCAGACAACATACAGAACTACCAAATTTCGCCATAAGTTAAATATATTAAGTTTCTACAATATATAAATATATTGTAGAAACTTAATTTCCTGTAAAGCTGCTTTGCAACGATTTGTATTGTGAAAAGCGCTATACAAATAAACTTGAATTGAATTGAATTAAAGGTGAAGTCTGTCATTTCTGCACCACTAGAGTCACTAAACAGAATTGCAAAAACTATGATTAAACAGGATTCCTTAACACTTGCTCTGTCTGTCATTGGTCATTCAAACAGATAGCCTCAACTATCTTACTCTATTGATTAAGCCGAAATTGACAGAAAAACACCTTTAAAGTACCATAGTTCATACAGCTAATGCACTACATTTTAAGTTCTCTTTAAAATAACGAACTTTGTGTAATGAACAGAAATTGCTGTAGGTTATTTACTTTAAATCTCTGCATAAAGTTGTGAAATCTCATTAAAATAGATATTAAAATATTTAATATTACCAATTTTTTTTTATTTAGTTAACTTATCTATTTTATTTTTTATTTATAATTCCCAATGTAATATTTTTTTCCATTTTATGGCTGAAAACTGATATTAAAATACTATACTTTGCATAAATAAAAAAAAAAATGTAAGAGTAAAAACTGAAATCAGTTGTTTTCAATGCTACAAGTAAATTTAGGTATCACATCAGTATGAAAAAAGTATTCATTTTGAGATTTGCTAAATATTACATTTAACATTGTTAAATGTAATTAATGCTAAATAAATTCTTAATGTTTTTAATGAACTTTAAGTGACAATTCGATGATGGCAAAGAAGATCTAAATGTAAAAATAGGGAAAATGAGCTTGCACAATTAAATATCCAAAATATATCCAACTGTATGTTTAAAAAAAAAAAATCTCTAATATGCTACCAGAATTCATTTATTGTCTTTTTTTTTTTTTTTTTTTTTTATGTCAGTTCGGCAGTGTGTAATGGAGATTGACATGTAAGAGCTCAGTGAATTAATATATAATAACTGAAAGGGACAGCTCACCAAGAAATTGTGTCATCATTTACTTACCTTCATGTCATTCCAAACCTGTATGACTTGCTTTCTTCTGCGATGACAACAATATTTTGAAGAACAACACTGGCCCCTACTGACTTTCACTGTATGAACAAAAAACACTGAGGCATTTTCTACCACAGAAGAAAGTCGGTCACGCAGGTTTGGAATAAAACGATAGTAACTGATGACAGAAATTTAATTTTTAGGTGAATTAAATATGTTGATACAATGTTATTAATTTTATTTCATATTTAGTTTAGTACAAGCTCTGGGGCGTTTTTGGGGATTTAAGCCTAAATTTGACATACTCAAATTCAAATGTTTACCCTACACACATACACAAAACAAAAAATGGTTTCATTCAAAAGAAAACCCTTTGAACTACAAAATATGAGTGTAATTCTTTATAAATACCATTACATGTGTTTCAAATATTACAATTAAAAAAAAAAAAATAATAATTTTTTTAAATTATTTTTTTATTTATTTTTTTAAGTCTGTTATTCGGGTTCTATTTGCTCCAGCTCTTTGCAACTTACATGGTTTGATGCCACTAAATGCCAGATTTCACATTTTGTGTTTTATATTATCAGTTTTATTCTTTCAGGAGACACAAGACTGTATAAATTATACAATTTATCTAGTCTATCACAATCTAAAATAGAATCCACATCATCCAGCTTTATACCATTCCATTTATGTGCATTCTGTATTGGTAAGCTGTTTGGAGCATCACCTCACCACCTAAGCTCTGCATCACCTGTTGCCTCCTGGACACAAGCTAACAGCCCCTCCGTGCTGCCACAGCTATCTGTGGCAGCTATCTGCTCTTCAGAACGTCAAACAAACAAATATCTGTTCATCCACACTGCACTGTAATAATCTATGTATATTGACTGTATATTCACCGAAATGCATCCTGTACTGTACTTTTCTATCAATAAAGAGTTGTTAGACTGTTAGCTGTGCTTTCACGTTTCACAAAAAAAGATTGTATCAAAAAACGGAGCAAAAGACGCTCAAACACGCTCACCAGACGTGCGTCCTCTCCTCTCCAAGGCGCCACTGAACGTTCTTCATTATCTATAACTTATATTTTTATATCCAAAGATTGCCTTATCCGTGACGCCGATGTGTTAGCCTTCCACAGTGCCATTTCGGTCTTCAAAACAGTCCAATGAACTACATATCCCAGCCGGAACACAGCCTCAGCGCTGAACCGGACACTCTCTCGCTGTTGTAGATTATCAGAGCTGCTTCACCAGAGCGCTTATGTTTTGGAGAGCGCGTTTGGCAAAAAGTGTGTCTGGTGCGCGTCTGGAACAAACGACGATTTCTCAGCTTTGGAAGCATGCAGAAATGTGAAAATGGTCTCGTTTGAAAGAAGAGATCCTAATCTAAAAGATAATATAGAGTTTGTGGCTGTTTGCAGCTGACTGCAAAAAATTCTTATTTGGGTCATATATTCCAAGACGTAGGCTAGAATCTGTGATTGCGAAGTACAGTAAACATCCACACCGGTGCGATAACTGACAGCCACACATACTCAGAACTAGGGATGTGCCCGAATAGCGAATCCATATTCGGAAAGGCACGGAAAACGAATAATGCGTTCTACGGAGCCACAAAAGGGACATGGTTAGCCGCTTGCTAGCAGTTCCCTGTTACATTACTGTACATAAAATTTCACTTACCACATAAACAGAGAGAGGTAAGGAGAGATGGGACAATGTTGAATGATTTACAGATCCTGAGCACCACTTACAAACATCTAATCTTGTGAAATGTGTGGTAAGTAGTGCCGCTCCATAGTAGAGTAGGCTACCTGTGATCGCGAATCTCAAAAGTGAAAGTAAAAAGCAAATGCGCATTCATAAGTGATTTCAATGTGCCGCATATTAATAACGGCTCCCTGATGCCCGCAATTTATATACAGGATAATTACCCAACAATATAATTATGAGAGAAATCACTGAAATATATTTTTTCTCGTATATATCGTATTTATTCCCTTTACGGGTTGCCGTAGGACACACCTTTACCTTTCCGAATACCGTATTCGGGCACATCCCTACTCAGAACATTATATTCATCCGCGCTGGAGCTGTGCCGGAGTACAGCCCACGCAAGAAAGATAATTCCACACATGGCTACAATTCCAGGTTTTCAAACAGAGATGGCGACAAAGAGGCAAAACTTATGGACTGCAGCTTTAAGTAACATGCAATAGTAAAAATGTAGTAAAAGTTTTTGAGAGAACTCCATATGAAATACTTATTTTATATGCAAAGATGATAGCCAATCATAGCAGTGGGCGTTTCCATTGAAGTCTCACAGCAGTCACGCCCCTTCCAAAAGAGCGTTCAAATCAGGGGGCTAAAATCAGGGTAGAAAATGTCCTTTTATTTCTAAATTATTTTTTATGTTAAAATCATACTAACATTATAAGTGCACCTCAAGAAACATTATCAAATAACTAAATGCAGTTCATGACCCCTTTAAAAAAATAATACAAGTGATCTCTAGCTATGTTGCATAAATTTATCAGTCCTGCAGTGACTCGGGGCACGTCTCAGTGTCCAAAGACAAGCAAGAGACAGAAATACTGCATTGTGCTTCATCAAAGTTTACTTTTCATCAGCAGGAGGGAACTTAAATGCAGGGAGGTTAAAAGTGCCCTACTGCCTGAAATAATCAGTTATGGAAAGTGGACAAAGGGTGAGGCACCAAAAATTCCAATCATATACTTTCAGAGATTACTGCCTCAGTCACGCAGCATATGCATGCTCAAACCTGATCCATAATCCTGAGTCTGCTGAAAAGAACTCCGTCCTGTCTTAATTTACAGAGCTTTCTGAAGTCACAATCATTGTTTGGCAAGTGGAAACTTTTATTCAGCATGCTCCATTGAAGCGGCGCGCTAGAAAGGCAGGAAGAGCCACTGACCCTCAGATCACAGTTTACTGTGATTCTGCAGTTCCCTTTCAGTCAGTCACGTTCAACGTTACGTCATAGTGACTGACGTAAATGGGATCTCGCCCGAGAGCCCAATCACCTTCGAGTGTTAACAAAACAAGCCAATGACAGTTGGCGTGCGTGCGTGCGTGCGTGCTTTGCCACGTGCACCCGCCCCGCAGCGCGGGTATAAAAGGAGAGCACGTGCAGACACACATCAGCTTTTTGCTTCTGAGTCGAGCCTTCTGCGAATCTCCGAGAGTGTCTGCAAGACAGCGTTTGACAGTGTTGGTGTGATGGCGCGTCGGCGGAGATTGCTGTCCAGTGCTGCTGCTTCATCTGAGCGTGCTGCAGCTCTCATTCTGTGGTTGCGCTGTGACCTCTCCTGGGCGCTTCAACACTTTTCCTTTCTAAAAGAGAAATGTCTAAAAGAGCTCCCCGAGCGACGGGCGTCTTTTTAAAGATGGCTTCCCGCTCGTGTGTTTCTGGATGTGGTCATTTCTTGGCTTCATCTGACGGTCACGATCGCTGTGTCTCGTGCTTGGACTATAAGCACACTGAAGCAGTGCTCATGGATGAGTCATGTTCTCATTGCGGGAACATGACCATTGCGATGTTGCGGTCCAGATACCTCCTCGTCAAATGAGAGGGTATCCCCCTCACCATGCCCCGTTGTAGTTCCTCCGTCTCTCGGAGGGCTACTTCGGCTCATGGTCAGGGTGATATGAGGATCACGGTGAGAGTTTCCCCATCGAATGCGTCTCCGTGGGCCTCTCATTCCTCCAGCATATCGCACCATCTGGTGTTTCCGGACGAGCTCGCTGGATCCTCGGACAGGGCGGGGCCCAGCATCTCGTTCGGAGCGCAAGCGGATGACAGGATGTCGATCGCTGCATCGGAGGGAGATGCAGTTCAGGAGAAGGAGGAGGAGCTAGGCTCTGGAGATGATGATTCGGCTGCGCTGCCTCCATCAGGAAGAGTGGCATTGCCCAAGTCAGATCCAGAGCTGACTGCTATGCTTTCCCAGGCCGCCGAGAGTGTCGGGTTGCACTGGAGGCCTCCTCCTTCTCCTGAACGCTCGAGGCTGGACGATTGGTTCCTGGGGGCGCAGGCCGATCGCCGGCAGCCACCTCCAGTTCCATTCTTCCCGGAGGTGCATGAGGAGGTGACTAGGTCTTGGAGGGCACCTTTTTCTGCCTGAAACAGGCCTGGTGCCTCCTCCGTCCTCACCACCCTCGACGGTGGGGTGGCCCAAGGGTATGTGGAGATCCCCCCAGTCGAGAGCACTATTGCCATGCAACTCTGCCCGCAGAGCGCCGCCGCCTGGAGGGGTAATCTACGCCTTCCATCCAGGGCGTGTAAGTTCTCGTCTGCTCTAACGGCCAAGGCTTACAATGTTGCTGGACAAGCCGCTTCCGTCCTGCACGCCATGGACCTCCTGCAAGTCCACCAGGCCAAGGCGTTAAAGCAGTTGCACGAGGGTGGTGCTGACCCAGGTGATGCAGGAACTGCACACAGCGACGGATCAAAAGTCACAGCGCGGGCCCTGGGTCAGACGATGTCCACATTAGTGGTCCAGGATCGTCACCTATGGTTGACTTTGGCGAATAAGAGGGAGGCTGACAAGTATCGCTTCTTGGACTCCCTGATCTCCCAGGCTGGCCTATTCGGCAAAGTGGTGGAGGGCTTTGCCCAACAGTTCTCCGCCGCACAGAAGCAGACGGAGGCGTTTCGACACATCCTGCCCCGGCGGTCTGCTGTTGTCTCCACCCCACCGCCGGCTGCAGTCCCTCCGTCTGCTCGGCGCCGAGGGCAGGATTTTACAGCCCTTACTTCATCGTACCCAAGAAAGGTGGTGGGTTACGACCAATCTTGGACCTGCGCGTTCTGAAACGGGCCCTTCACAAGCGCCCGTTCAGGATGTTGACGCATCTTTCAATGCATCCGTCCTTTCGATTGGTTCGCAGAGATCAACCTGAAGGACGCGTACTTTCATGTCTCAATCCTCCCTCGACACAGACCGTTTCTCCGCTTTGCGTTCAAAGGGCGATCATATCAGTACAAGGTCCTCCCCTTCGGGCTGTCCCTGTCGCCTCGTGTCTTCACCAAGGTCGTGGAGGCAGCCCTTGTTCCATTAAGGGAAGCAGGCATTCGCATTCTCAACTACCTGGACGACTGGCTCATACTGGCCCAGTCTAGAGCGCAGTTGTGCGAACACAGGGACACGGTGTTAAGCTACCTCAGCTGGTTGGGGCTTCGGGTCAACTGGGAGAAAAGCAAACTCTCCCCTGTGCAGAGAATCTCTTTTCTCGGCATGGAGTTGGACTCAGTCAACCTCACAGCACGTCTCTCAGTAGAGCGTGCTCAGTCGATGCTGAACTGTCTTTCCAGTGCAAGAGGGCGGTTCCACTGAAACAGTTTCAGAGGCTCCTGGGGCATATGGCATCCGCAGCCGCTGTCATGCCGCTCGGTTTGCTTCATATGAGACCGCTTCAGGGTTAGCTTCACGACCGGGTCCCGAGATGGGCATGGCGACGCGGCACGTACCGGGTCTTAGTCACCCCGTCCTGCTATCAGACCTTCAGCCCATGGTCGGATCTTTTCTTCAGGCAGAAGTTCCCCTATTGCAAGTATCCAGGCATGTTGTTGTATCAACAGATGCCTCTGCCAAGGGCTGGGGTGCCATGTGCAATGGGCATGCAGCTGCGAGGCTCTGGACAGGGCCCCGACTGCAGTGGCATATCAACTGCCTCGAGTTGGTAGCAGTAAGGTTTGCTCTGCGCTGCTTCAAATCGCTGCTACACGACAAGCATGTACTGGTCCGTACAGACAACACTGCGGCCGTTGTGTACATCAACCACCAAGGTGGTCTATGCTCTCATCGCATGTCGCAACTCACCTGCCATCTCCTCCTTTGGAGTCAGAAGCATCTGAGGTCGCTTCGCGCCGTTCATGTCCCAGGCGAGCTCAATCGTGCAGCCGACAAGCTCTCACGTCAGCCCACCCTTCCGGAAGAATGGCCGACTCCACCCCGAGACAGTCCATCTGATTTGGAGATGCTTCGGGACGCTCAGGTAGACTTGTTTACCTCCCTGGACACGTCCCACTGCCAGCTGTTTTACTCCCTGTCCGAGGGCACCCTCGGCACGGACGCACTGGCATACAGCTGGCCTCGGGGCCTTCGCAAATACGCGTTTCCCCCAGTGAGCCTTCTCGCACAGACACTGTACAAGGTCAGGGAGGACGAGGACCAGGTCCTCTTGGTGGCACCATACTGGCCTAATCGGACTTGGTTCCCCGAACTGATGCTCCTCGCGACAGCCCCTCCTTGACAAATTCCTCTGAGGAGGGATCTCCTTTCTCAGAGAGGGGGCACCCTCTGGCACCCGCGTCCAGAATCTCCACGTGTGGTCCCTGGATGGGATGTGGAGGTTCTAGCTGCACTACCTCCAGTGGTAGTAAACACCATCACGTCAGCTAGAGCCCCGTCTACAAGACACGCTTACAGGCTGAAGTGGAACCTGTTCGTCGATTGGTGCTCTTCCCGCCGGGAAGACCCCCATTGATGCCCAGTCAGGGTCGTGCTCACTTTCCTGCAAGATGGGTTGGAGCGAAGGCTGTCTCCCTCCACCCTCAAAGTGTATGTTGCCACTATTGCTGCACATCACGATGCAGTAGACGGTAAGTCTGTGGGGAAGCACGACTTGGTCATCAGGTTCCTCAGAGGGGCGAGGGGGTTAAATCCTCCGCGCCCTCATCTGGTACCCTCTTGGGATCTCCCCTCGGTCCTGACGGCCTTGAAGGAGGAGCCCTTCGAGCCTTTACAGTCAGTAGAGCTTAAGTTTCTGTTGTTGAAGACAGTGCTCCTCACTGCATTGGCCTCGGTCAAGAGGGTACAGGACCTGCAGGCATTTTCGGTCGATGATTCGTGCCTAGAATTCGGACCGGCTGACTCTCATGTTGTCCTGAGACCCCGGCCTGGATATGTGGCCAAAGTTCCCACCACGCCCTTTAGGGATCAGGTGGTGAACTTGCAAGCGCTGCCCCGGGAGGAGGCAGACCCAGCCGTTGCTCTGCTCTGTCCCATCTGCTCCTTGCGCATTTACGTGGACCGCACGCAGAGCTTCAGAACCTCAGATCAGCTCTTCGTCTGCTTCGGAGGACAGCAGAAGGGAAAGGCTGTCTCCAAACAGAGACTTGCCCACTGGATAGTGGAGGCTATAGTCTTGGCATACCAGGCCCGGCGCTTACCGTGCCCCCTCGGTGTAAGAGCACACTCTACGAGAGGTGTGGCATCTTCTTGGGCACTGGCGCGGGGCGTCTCAATAGCAGACATTTGTAGAGCTGCCGGCTGGGCGACACCTAACACATTTGCGAGATTCTATAATCTCCGTGTAGAGCCCGTGTCTCCCCGTGTTTTTGCCTCAGATGGCCAGTAACACCGGACCCGCTCGGTGTCAATCACACTTGCTGCGCCATTCCCCTCTACGGACCAGATACGTGCGCTTTATTGCTTCTCAGTTCAGTTCCCCTTGGCGAACCCTGCTGAAGTTCCTCCCGCACCATCGGCAGTCAGGTGTGGTGGAGCGCCAGACGCCAGGTCCAGCACTCATGTTTGCCCAAGGTCAGCCCTTGTGCTGGACTAGGTGCCCGTGTGTAGTGATTCCCCTTCGGGTGATCCCACATGTGTATTCTTCCACGGTACGGCTCCCCTCACAGTGAGCACGTGTCTTTCTCTGGCAGAGACCTTCTGCCGTCTCTGCTGTGTATTGATCTCACCCCAAATTGGCTGAGTCTACCTCAGAGACTTCCATATGTAGTACTTCCCTTGGCCAGTCCATGTGTGTAATCTCCACATGGTACCTCCTTACGCAGAATGTGGCTTCCGTAGCGTTCCTCTACTTGGAGTATGCTGTCCCAGTGTTATCTATACCCACTGTACAGAACAGCAGTGGCTGTCATCTCTGCCTAAGCCCTGTCTGATCTTCCGTCCCAACTGGTGTGGGGGGACTTGCCGGCTTCCGCAGGGCACTGGAGGGGGTCAGCAATAGTGGCGTTTTCATAGGGATCCCATTTACGTCAGTCACTATGACGTAACGTCGAACGTGACTGACTGAAAGGGAACGTCTCGGTTACGTATGTAACCCTCGTTCCCTGAAGGAGGGAATGGAGACGTTACGTCCTGTCGCCACAGTTGCTGTACCACCGCTGTACGGCCGGGGCACACACTCTCGGCTCCTCAGCGAAAAACTGATGTGCGTCTGCACGCGCTCTCCTTTTATACCCGCGCTGCGGGGCGGGGTGCGTGTGGCAAAGCACGGACACCAACTGTCATTGGCTTGTTTTGTTAACACTCGAAGGTGATATGGCTCTCGGGCGAGATCCCATTTACGTCAGTCACTATGACGTAACGTCTCCATTCTCTCCTTCAGGGAACGAGGGTTTCATACATAACCGAGACATTTCCTCACAGTCACAATGAGGGGGACCGGCAGGCCCCAGCCACGAGAGAGATTTTCTTTCTCTTTTTTAATGGCTTTACAGCACCCACAGACCTCGTCGGAACGAGATGTCGATCTTGCCAGTTTTCCTTTGCCCTTATAAAAACAGTGGGAATGCTAAAAATGCTCACCGCTGACAGCTTCTCCCTGCAGATCTGCTGAAAAGGTGTGATGACCATGAATGAAAGCATTATGTGGGTTACGCTTGCAAAATGAAGGCTGCTGGAAAAACAAAGCACCAGTGAGGTCTCTTTAATATCTCAATTGTTTCTCCTAAATGAGATTAAATGGAGAGCACATTTTGTTGCAAGACCCCAATTTTACATTGGCCATTGCATTCGCATTTATGCATTTGACGGATGATTTTTGTTCAAAATGACTTGCACTGCAGAGTGTTTCTGCAGGTTTTATGAAGGTAAATTTAAGAGCTTAAGACCTGTTTAAGGCCAAGATGAATTAAATTGAATGGATTACAATACATCAATATGGTTTCTACATGTAAACGTCTTGTATTAGCAATGCTTCAAAGTTTGAAAATACAACTTTCAACAGATCTACATTACTTTTCAATTCAATTTACAACAGACAGACAGACAGACAGATAGACAGAAAGACTTATGGCTTAAACGTCTCTAATCCCACCCACTAAAATATCAACATAACTTTTAACACTGCAAAAAAGTAATGTTGCTCATCAGTATTTTTGTCTTGATTTCCAGTAAAAAGGTTAAAAGATCAAGATACTTTCACTTGAGAAGCAAAATGACAGAAGATAAGTTGCAAATATAGAACAAATATCTGCCAATAGGCTCAGAAAAATCAACTTGATTCAAAGGGAAAACAAGTTTTGTACACAATTTACAGATTTCTGTTCTTGTTTTAAGCATACACTCACTTAGTAGTCTTGATTTTTCAGAAAACAAGACTTCATATCTTCAATTTTCATCTCAAGTAATTGTATCTTGATTTAAGGATGTTTAAATGTTTGTTTTTGTAACAAAACAAAAAAACTGAATATATTTATTACTGTATTATTTTATTGTATTGTATTTAATATTCACGTTTTTTTTATTTTTTTATTTTGCAGTGCATGCAACATTTAATGCCATGACTTTATGAATTTTAAACTTTTTTACTGATTTAATAGCTTTTTAAAAGGCCTTCATTTGTAGAAGGGTAAATTAAGGCTTTTTTAAAGCCAGCAGAAACCCTGATTGCATACAAGATTTGCATTTTATCAATTCATGCATGCCCTGAGACATCGAGTAAAACGTGGCCAGTATGTGATGCAAAGGAAGTTCGATCGTAGAGGGTTGTTTGACGGGCATATTCCCTGTTGACAGGCAAAACGCAGATCCAGAGCCACAGCTGGTAATATGGTAAGAGAGTTCGCTCACAGTAAACACAAGCTGTTTAGAGAAGGTCTGGAAAGGCCATTACTCCCAAAGCATTGTGGGATGGGAAGATAGAGGAAGAGAGATGAGATTGGGAGAAGGAAGAAAATAACACAGTGACTCTGTATGTGAATCACTTCCTCTTTGCATGCCCTATTATTTCAAGCAAAACAAACGTTTTTCTCTTGTACACAGACTGACACCACGTCTACACCGTTTAAACTAAATCGCTCTCATTATAATTAAGCCGTCGACAATGGAAATGGGGTGGGTGATGTACTGGTTGAACCTGGAAGAAATGTCCATTTGAATAGAATTTGGTTAGTTTGGAAATTCAAGTTTCAATTCTATTGCGGTTATGCAAAATGTTACCGTAAGACAGAAAATGTTATTTACAAGTGCAATATTCTCTCATATATTATACTTTTTTACTATTAATTTAATTCACTATGTATTAAAATAACTACTAACCGTTGCATCAAAATCAGCTAGTGATTTGTGAAATAAAATAAATCATCATAATGTCATGCATAGAAAGCAAATAAGTAAATAACAAATAAAATGAAAATAATAAAAAAGGAAAATAACAAATAATCTTGATGAAATTAATAATGCAACTACACAAATGATCATGTAAATACAAAATAATTTTCAATAATTTAAATAATTGTAAATAATTTTAAATGAAAAATAAAACTAATAAAAACATCTTATAATGCAAAAAAAAAAAAAAAAAAAAATCATGCAAAAAAAGCAAAAATCATGCATAAATAAAAAAATATATACACTATATTGCCAAAAGTATTGGGTCACCCCCTTCTAATGAACAGGTTTGACTACTTTAGTAATTTCTATGAGTGCAAATCTTAATGTTTAAGCATATAATGATATTCTAGGGAATTGTGTGCTTCTAATTTTATAGCAGCCGTTTGGATAGGACCCTTTTCTATTCTAACATGACAATGCCTTTGTGTATAAGCCAAGGTTCAGAAAGAAATGATTGATTCAGTCAGTGTGGAAGAACTTGACTGGTCTGCAGAAAGCCAAGTCCTAATCCAAGCTGAACACCTCTGGTGTGACTTTAAATGCAGACCTTGAGCCAAAAACTCTTTACCAAACATCAATGACTTGTACATATGGGTACAGTTGTTTTAGACACTTCCAAAACTGTTGCAATAGAGATGGAAATACAATTTTTAAATACATGCATTATGTTTCCATCTTTGTTGCCACAGTTTTGGAAGTGCCTTTTTCTGTTCTAAAGAAGGGGGCGTCCCAGTACTTTTGTCCATATAGTGAATGTACAAGTCATTGGTGTTTGGTGATGAGTTTTTGGCTCAAGGTCTGCATTTAAAGTCACACCAGAGGTGTTCAGCTTGGATTAGGACTTGGCTTTCTGCAGACCAGTCAAGTTCTTCCACACTGACTGAATCAATCATTTCTTTTTGAACCTTGCCTTATACACAAAGGCATTGTCATGTTAGAATAGAAAAGGGTCCTGTCCAAGCTGTTGCTTTAAAATTAGAAGCACACAGTTCCCAAGAATATCATTATATGCTTAAATATTAAGATTTGTACTCATGGAAATTACTAAAGTAGTCAAACCTGTTCATTAGAAAGGGGTGACCCAATACTTTTGGCAATATAGTGTATATATATATATATATATATAAATAAATAAATAAATAAATAAATAAATAAATAAATAATGTACAGTAAAAATAAAATACCTAAAATAAATAATCTTAATGAACATAATGCAACTAACCAAATAATCATGCATGGTAAGTAAATACAAAATATAAATAATTTTAAATAAAAATAAAAAAAGTGAAAATCTTCTCGCAAATACTAATGCAAATAAGTAAATCAAGCATAGTAAACAAATAAAAGAAAACAATAAAAAAAAAAAAAAAAAGCAAAACTATTTTTTTAAAATATTAAAAAAAATTATAAAATAAATGTATTGGACAAATGAAATTAGGCTTATCAAAATGAAATAAAATGAAATATCAGCATTAAACAGAAGGTGAAAACGCTTTCCATTATCTTTGGTGCCCACTTGATGTCCAGTGTAAAATCTGAGTCCTGAAGCAAAACCAATTGAGATCCAACTGATTTCAGGAAAATTTCAAACATACCATTACCATAATGGATGTGTGATAAACTATACCACCTCATACAAGCAGCTCAACAACGGTATGTGAAAAACATTTAAAAAAACATTATACATTAAAAAAAAAAAAAAAAAAAAAAAAAAAAAACTACATCTCACCAGGAAGCCAATGAGACGTAGGCAGAAAGGAAAGGTAATGGTGTTTAACGGAAGTGTACCACATTTAAGATCCACATTGAAGCTGCTCTCCCATGACGAGCGCAAGGGGGAGACGTGCTACAATGGAGTTCAAGTTGGGATTCAGAACTCAATGGGTGATCCCATATGTAACACACAAACGACCCCATCCTCTACAGGTCACGCAGAGGGTCAATGTACTGCCTGATGAACTCTCACTCTACCATTGCACCCACGCATCTCTCCGGGTTCACACATGTCCCGACCTCAACATTCCCACCGTGGAACAGAGATACAGAACAGTCAAGGCCAACCAAACATCTCCTTCTCAACAGAGACCAGTCAAAACATCTGCCAAGCATTTAGATAAGCAACGCAGAGGGGAAATGGTTCCGATCACAGGCTCGCAGGAATATTTTGTACCATTTACGAGATAAGTAGACTGGAATTAAATGCTCGGCTTACTTAGTGAAATTCAAATCCACTAACCCTGTTGCCTGCTGAGATATGCAGGAATATACTGGGTATAAAAAGGTTGTGAGAGCCCCTTATTAGTAGAAAAGCCAACATTTACATAAAAGTAAAAAGAGGAAACTATTTCCCCTGGAGTCATAATTAAAACTATTACACTGAATCCTTTCTTCTGAGACAAAGGGACATTGTCTGCAGAGACACATTTGCCAGAGATACAGCAGCCAGTGTTTTCCCTCTTAGCCAATCACACGCACAGTAGCGTCCAAAAGTCACCGGGCTGCCAAATTCTAGACTTCACAACACTGATCTTCATCGCCGCTTGGGTTTGCAGGTTCTGTCTGTGTTATCGCTAATCGCTTACACAAATTATAGAACAATATTTGGCATAAGTAGGATATCAAATATGGTACAAAAAAATATATATATAAAATGCAAATATTAAAAATATAACAAAAAATAAAAAGTAAAATATTTATAATATTAAAGGGTACCTACACACAGTTTCACCCAATCTCATGTTAATCTTGAGTACCTATAGAGTAGTACTGCATCCTTCATATCTCCAAAAATTCTTTAGTTTTATCATATTTATAAAAGAAAATACAGCTTTACGATTCTCTCCAGAAAAAGCCGAGCTCCTGGAGGCGCGCCGTGGGCGGAGCTAAAGAGTGACTAGCACTTGAGCGCCGGTTGCCAGCAAAACAGACATTTGATACGGTTTCACTTACCGTCTGCAGTTCTGAATCATGACCGAGATCTTTTATAGCTGGGACCGCTCCATCTTTCAGTATCAAACGATGTGCATATACAGCGTCGAACTGGAAAAAACAAACTGCATCCACTGTTTACGTAACGCTGGGCTCTTTAGGAAGCTGAACAAGGTTCTTTCCCTTACAACCAAAAACACACTTCTTTGGAGACATTTTTTGCGAGCGAGTCCCGTTCAGCAGCGCTGCCGGACGAAGCGCGTTGATGGGCGCGCTCTCGCTCTGATCGATGCGTGCACGGGCGCGTTCTTCCGGGAGAAATGCCCATATAAGGAGTTCCACCCTCGTCTACGTCATGAAGAGCCACGATCGGAAAAAATTTTCCGAAACTTGTACGAACCCGGAAGTAAGATTTTTGGCACAGAAATACTCGGTCATACGTCCGAATTGTTTTTTGAAACTTTGCCCATGCTTAGCATGATAATCCAACTCTTTAAAGCTGCAGTCCGTAACTTTTACCTCTTTGTCCCCCTCTATGTTTGAAAACCTGGAATTGCAGTTTCTTGCGGAATTATCTTCAGTGCGCGGGGTTGTGATCCGGTGTTCCGCACGGCTCCAGCGCGGATGAATCTAATGTTTTGAGGTGAATGTGTAGTTGTCAGTCACTGCACCGGTGTGGATATTTACTGCCTATGTCTTGGAATATATGACCCAAATCAGAATTTTCACCGTAATTTGCCATCTTAACAAGTAAGTAACAAGTCTGCCACATTTGTTCTGCCCAACTGAGGAAAAAAGCATTACAATAAAATCGCGCTACCAACAGTGATTAAATCTAAAGATCAGTTAGCTCATATCACATCTAACTGTGCAAGGTATTATTATTATACTTTGTTCTCAAATTATTAACGTTAACAACATCAGCATTGCGTGACTATGAGTATAGTATTAGTGTGTAGATTTCAATTTCTGTACAGTCTAATATCTAATTGTCATACCATTCAAATTTCATATTAAGAAATTCTTTTAATCCAAAAAGCAAATTAATCTTCCTTCAAACTGGTTCTATTTAAAATACAAAAACTTGTGTAATCCCACGTTGGCTATCTGTAATCAGAACCACATTTAAAACTGGAATATAATTTAATTTCATTCACATGTGTTTCATAAACACAATCCTTTCTGGATTACAATCCGCCATCAAAATGATAAATTTAATTATTCGAGCTGCTGTGAGAAAAGGCTATAAATGATCCACCACCTGCAGGATCCTCACGTGCCAGAGCCTAGTAGCCGGGAAAACTTCTTCATGTTTACAGATGTGACGTAATGACGCAGTGCCACGCTCGAATTTCCCGCGGAAACCTACCCGTGCCACTCAAATTAGAAAACATTATAAACTAACCGTTGTGAATCAGGCTAAAGTAAGGTGATAGTTTTGAACACTGGCTGGTTATGTACTTTCTCAAATATTGATTTCGGATCATTTTTAACCAAAAAAAGTTACGGACTGCAGCTTTAACAACTCTTTAACAGTGTAAACAACTCTGAATGCATGAAACAGCATTGTACCAGTATCCATTCTCTCAAAGACTCTGATCTCTAAGTAATGCGGCAGATGGACATTTATACCTCTCATGTTACATTGAAAAATTACTACGAGGGGAAACAGTTCACTTTTTCATATTTTTATGTGCTGAAAAACAATACGTCTTATATTAAACAGAAAATCATGTGTAGTGTGGGAGCAGATTTAAGCTAGATTACACATTTTCTGAAGACCATGCATGTGCTGTCGGTCCATGCAAAACTCACCGCCATGATACAATGCAGTTGCAAAGGGGTTGCTAGGGTGTTGCTAAGGTTGTATCATCCACAAGATAAAAATTAAATTGCTTACAGAAGTAACAACCCTCATCTGTTCAACAAGTCACATGATTTGACGTCATCTGTGACAGTAGCATGAACAGTGCTGCATTAATTACTGAAAGTTTAATACTTAGGGTTCGTTATTTGGTCAAAGCGGTAAGTAAGAGTAAGTATGAATAAAAGTAAAATTTTCCTCAGAAAGCACAATTGCTTAAAGCCAACTATCGAAGTCTTGTATCTGACTTTCTTAGTTACATCAGTTTTCCAAATAATAATAATAATAATATCAATATCAATATTATATAATTACTAATAATTTTAATTAAAATAATTACACATTATATATATATATATATATATATATATATATATATATATATATATATATATATATATATATATATAAATTGCTAATTAATGAAATTAATTATTAATTTAAAATAATTTATAATAGTAATAGTAAATATATTAATAATTAAATAATACAAGAATAATATACAATTAGCAAACCACATTGCTGAAAAACATTTATAATCTCTGACTGATGCCGTTAGATTTACGCTCCAATTAAAGAAACCAACTTTAGAGCAGAAAAGTCTGCAATGGAGCATTTCTTCAAGAAAACTGTGAGCTCTTTCAGTTGCCACAGCAGGTTCAGCGAGTTTTTATGATGTGAGGACACAATCTCAAAAGCCTAGACAGAGTTCTGTTGTGAGTTTTTTGGCCAGGTCATTAAAAAGAGTCGGTTCATAAGACTAATGTGTTTATGAATCGGACTACACCGGCTAAAACAACACAATGATTCAGCTAAAAATGAGTGCAGGAAACACTGTCAGAGAATGCAGACATTCAAGAACTTTTAATACCCCAAATATCATACAAACCCCAAGTGTCCAGTTTCTACTTCATGCCAATGTCTGTCCTCAAGTGTTCAGAGCTGCCTTTGTAAATGCAAGCAAGCACATGTGCATACTAGCAAACTCAAACAGGCAACACCGGCAGCTTACAGTAGCGCCAACAAATGTGTCACACTTGAGGAACTCAACATGCATCATCTTCTGGAATGCAACGTTCAACAGGACAGCATATCTGACGGAGGTAGGTTAACACAACACGCCAACGCCGTTTAACACACGACACACACCAAACTAATCAATTTGGAGCATATTCCTTTTTGCTGCATTCAAAGTGGTTTACGGTCACTGCCTGCAGGCCTGACAGCAAAACAAAGAGCCTCCATTCTCCTGTGTTCTCTGGAGTCCTGCCACATGCTCTTTCAGTGCTCTGAGAAACACAACATAGAGAAATAAAGCCCTTGTATTCCTCAGACAGGAAAGGCAGTGCAAAATCAGGAGTTCTCATGTTCCACAGAGAGAAACGCTGCATTGAGTCTGTGTGGAAGTGTTGAAGAGACCGGCGTGTTAAATACAGCTGTTGAGAGAGAGAGAGAGAGAGAGAGAGAGAGAGAGAGAGCGTGTGTATGTGTGGAATGTGGAGGAGTCAAGACGTATGGTATGTATAGAAGATCTATGGCCTCTACGGACACTGGCTCTGTTCCAAATCATAGTGAGCTGTCTACGCAGGCAGCATTTTAAGACATCATGCACCCAAAATACTGTAGGCCTTCTAGCATACAGTACCTCATTTTAGCCAAATTCAGCAGCACTGCATGCATCCTTCTCAAAAGGCAAGGCTAGAATACAGAATGACAATATAATTTAACATCAAAAAATAGCAATTAAAAAAGATCATTTGAACTGAAGATTGACTATTTTAATTTCCAATATTTGCATGTATAACATAACACTGTTCAAAAGTTGAAACCAGTAAAAACAGTAATATTTGTGAAATAATATTACAATTTAAAATCATTGTTTTTTACTTGAATGTATTTTAAAATGCAATTTATTCTTGATGCAAAGCTGAATTTTCAGCATCATTACTCCAGTCTTCAGTGTCGCATGATACTTCAGAAATCATTCTAATATGCTGATTTGCTGCTCAAGAATCATTTTATTATTATTATTATTATTATTATTATTATTATTATTATTATTATTATTATTGTTGTTGTTGAAAACAGTTGTGCTGCATCTTTTTTTTTTTTTTGTGGAAACCGTGATAATCATTTTTGAGGAATCTTTGATGAATAGAAAGTTCAAAAGAAAGGAATTTATTTGAAATAGGAAACTTTTGCAATGTTATAAATGTATTTGCAGTCACGTTTGATCAGTTTAATGCATCCTTGCTGAATAAAAATTACTTTTCTTTCCAAAAAAAAAAAAATTAAAAAAAATATCTTACTGACCCCAAAATTTTGGATAGTACTATATTTCTGTGCAACACATTGCCTATACAGAGTGTTCCAAATCATAATTTCAGTTAGGGTGCTGCCTAAGTAGGCACCAAGGCAGCTCACTAGGTTTTAGAACAGAGCCATTGTGTTCACTCTGCTGGGCTTGTCACCACAAGAGCATCTCACTGAAAGGATACCCTATTACTCAAGTGAGCAAATAAAGCAAGAATTCATTGACACCACAGTCTGGCCATTATCAAGCATGCCATGCTACAAGTCACGTATACTGTCCTTAAATAGATAGCTTGCTCAAGAATTTAAATGTGTTAGCATCTAACAGTTAACATCAACATCACGACCAAAATAAAAATAGCATCTCTCTATTCTCAAATGCATGCTTCAAATATTAAAGCATAATGCAATATGTCTTACATGAGCAAAATGAAGATGAGTAAGTGATGCCAAACTTTCATTATCAGATTTATAAAATGACACTGAGAACCATCCCTTGGCTTGTAGTAAATTTTTCTAGTGTTTTTCTAGCCATTATTAGCTTCAAATTGCTTCAGGCTGTTGATGTCTACATTTTCCAGACTAACCATTGTTCTATAAGCGTCTTAGTTGGGAGTTGTCTCTTAAAACCACCCTAAACCTTACACGGTAAACTGTACATGTTAAATGCCTGGTTATTAATCATTCTGTTGATTCTATTGAGAAAACACCCATCCTGACACCTTTCATTACCTGCAAAACATTCACTAGACAGGAACAACTTCAAAGTTAAATGATCTCCTGCATTAATCAAGGCAATGAGAAAAGAAAAGAAAATCAAGACAAATGTCCAGCACTCAACTAGACACAGCTTTACATGGGTTTTGCCAGGTTTTAGCAAGCACTCGGTGGTTTGTAGAGTGTTATGGTGTTCTGAGTAGTTGTTAGGCAGTTGCTAGGCTGTTCTGAGTAGATGCCAGTACTGGGTAGATTACTTACAAACTGTAGCCAGTCACTGATTCCAAATTACATGACAAAAATTGTAGTAACGTAATCCATTACATTTCACATTTTAGGTAATATAATCAGACTACTTTTTGGTTACTTTCAGATTACTTTTAGATTACACGTTGATTTAAATAGGATAATCTTGTACCATATTGATATAAAAATACAAAGAGAAAAAATATGTTCCATTTTATATTTCCAACAACATAAAGTGCATTAAGCATTACATTACGTTAAACGGACAGTTCACCCAAAAAAGAAAATTCTCTCATTAATTACTCACCCTCATGTCATTCCTAAAACTGTAAGACCTTTCGTTCATCTTCGGAACACAAAGTAAGATATTTTTGATGAAATCCGAGAGCTTTCTGACCCTGTATAGACAGCAGCGCAACTTTCAAGGTCCAGAAACGTAGTAAGGACATTGTTAAAATAGTCCATGTGATATCAGTGGTCCAACCATATTTTTATGAAACTACAAAAATACTTTTTGTGGGCAAAGAAAACTCAAATTTCTTCTCTTCCGTGTCAGTCTTCGCATTCACGGGATTACTATGATGCATGTGTGTGGTGCTGGTGACGCAGGAGTCAGCGTTCTGACGTTAAACCCGGATGCGCTGCGCCTTGTTTACAAGCAGAGGAAGATGCACGCTGTACATAAAACAGTCTTCGTAAACATGTCTGAAGATTTTGACAGAGAGGATTTGACATATTCAATTTTTTGCCCAGCCTTGTGAACGCGAGTCGAAGACTGCCATGGAAGAGAAGAAATTATTGAATAAAGTCGTTATTTTTGTTTTCTTTGCAAACAAAAAGTATTCTCGTAGCTTCATAAAATTAAGGTTGAATCACTGATGTCACATGAACTATTTTAACGATGTCCTTACTACGTTTCTGGGCCTTGAATGTGTCAGTTGCGTTGCTGTCTATGGAGGGTCAGAGAGCTCTCGGATTTCATCAAAAATATAATTTGTGTTCTGAAGATGAACGAAGGTCTTACGGGTTTGGGGCGACATGGCCTGCAGGGTGAGTAATTAATGCCAGAATTTTTATTTTTGGGTGAACTATCCCTCTGAGGTTTCCCAAACTGGTGTTCATGAAGGAACTGCAGGGGGTTTCTCAGTTTAATGAAACCTAATAATTAGCTAAATTATAAAAATTTAAAATTAAATCATTTTTAAAATATTTTTATTTTTAAAATAACAACAATCAAAATAAAACACTTATTTTATTTTATATATTTTATTTGTTTATCTGCATGTCATGTGACCATTAACCAACGCCAGAGAATCATGAACATGAACATGGAAATGTGTTACAAATTAGAGATATTACCCTAAAATCTCACTCAGTGATAATTCAAATAAAAATTAATGTGTTCATCAGTAGTAAATGCTATGTTGAAATGTTGGGAAAACACTTCTTACAAGTATTTTAAAATGTAATATAATCTAAAAACAAGTACTTATTTTTTTTGGAATCGGTTTACATAATCCAGATTACATGTAATCAGTTACTACCCAGCACTGGTAGTTGCTTGGCTTGTTAAGATAAGCAAGGCCTTGATGAGAAAGTGTCACCTGAGAGACATTTATTTTCTAGTGTTCTGATGGTATCTAAGGTGTTGCTAGGTGGTTTGTAGAGTGTTCTGGGTGGTTTCCAGAAGGTCTTTGTCAAGCCAACATCATAACGTCACTGTTCTTATACTGTAGCTTTCAACACTAGATTGGATAGAACAGCTGTGCAAGCGGACTCTGTGTGTGTGTGTGTGTGTGTGTGTGTGTGTGTATGTATGTGTTAGTATGCAAGTGTATGAAGAGAGAACGATAGAGTGTGAGAAAGAATGGAAACATCTGCAACAACACTTAAGTGCTTCCATACCCCATCCCTGAGGTGACACTTTGTTGTCAAGGCCTGGTTCTTGCTGCACTGAGGTAGAAGCGTGTGTGTTGATTGTTTGGAAACGACCAAAGATCACACAAGATGACATCATAAGCGAGTAAACATTCCGACAGTTATTCACATCGCCGAAGCCGTCCTTCCAACTCGGAATTCCAAGTACAGATGTCAAGAGTGAAAGAAGCCAAACTGCAGCAACGTACAAGAGTCCTGCCAACACCTGCGAAGTTCCACATCTTGCTTTCATATTTGCAGAGATCAAGCTTAAATTCCCCTCATTTGTCAGTCTCTTCTTTTACCATTCTGAGTTTCCAGAATATGAACTCACCATTAGATGCGGGCACATCTGCAGTTACTGTACGTTATTAGCAGGCTCACATTTTCTGCACTTTCTTGGAGGGAAATCTGCAAAACCGATTGTCAAATGTGTTATATGGAGGTGAGAGTGCAACATATGCATTGGTAGCTACATGCAAAAGGATGTGTACGTACTTAGTGAATGACATCAGGGATGAAATCAGGGATTCTGCAAGTCTGCATGACCTTTTTAAGACCAATTAAAGAAAATGTAAGGAATAAATTAAAGGAACACAACTCTCTAACTTCAAATGATTATTTTTTAATTAATTGTACAAAAAAATACAATACAAAAATAACTTTTATTGTACCGTCAAATTATACTGCACAAAAGTAATGATACTTCTAAGTATTTTTGTCTTGTTTTTCAGTGCAAATGTCTAAAAATGCATTAAATTAAAAATCAAGATGCAAAAATGACATAAAAAGTTTTGATTTATGGGAAATGTATCAAAATGAAGTGAATTTCTGATTTAAATAATATCAAATATCTGCCAATGAGAGAAATCAACCTAATTCAAAGGGAAAACAAGTTTCACATACCCCATTGACAGATACTTTTAAGTATAAAATCACTGAATTTCTCAAAAAATGAAACACTTCATATCTTCAGTTTCAAGTAAATTAATTTTGATTTAAGGATGTTTAGATATTTGTATTGGAAACCAAGACAAAAACACTGACAAAAATACAAATTTAAGACTTTATAAGACCTTTTAAGACTTGCAGAAACCCTGGATATGCATTTGCTGAGATTTGGTTGGACTGGGCTGATTCTTGATTCAATTGAATTCAGATATGATTCAACTTCAATTCAAATTTGATTCAACTCGGATTTATTTGATTATATGGTATCTATAATGTCCATTTTGCTTATATGTTGTTATTATTACACATAGAAATTATATCACTGACTGCTTAGGCAGAGTTTAATTACATTTGCTTTAGCAGACGCTTTTTTTTTTTAAGATGTTTTTATCCAAAGCTACGAAAATCACAAGCAATTTGTCATAGAACCAACAATATTCAGTGCGCAATGTCAGGTTTCAAGTAAAAACAAGACTAGATCAGTTTCACACTGATTCAATTTGGTAACTCGTCTTTTTTGAACTGCTCATCAGAGAGAAAAAAAAGTGTTTGAGAATCAGACTACAATGGTTGCGTTTTATGGTTTTATCTTTCACTTGAGGATTGCCATTAACCGAAAAAAATCCATATTTTTACCCAGACCTACTTTCCAGACTCAAATAATACAAAGAGACCTGCAGGGCAATAGGGTGAAACCAAACTTGTGTATGGACCAAACAACCAAACCAAAAATGAGCTGTGCAACTTGGTGAAAGGATACAAATTTACAATTTACAAACAGAGTTGCACCACAGACATGCAGTAAGATGGCTGATGGCCTGATGCCCCACAGTTCCAGAGAAACCAAAATCCTGTTCCCGAATTACACAACAACTTCTGTGCGGTTAAGAGTCATGCTGTTTAACACAACAAAACTTTCTCTTTGTAAAGGCCACGGGCAACAATAATCAAATATTTCTGGGTGGAAAATCTGAGCATTTGCACAAGGCTCAAAAGGCTCTCATAAAAAGCCTTCAAAATATCACACCATGTCCTAACTACACACGACGCGACAACACGCGATAAAAGGTATCTTTTCCACGTTAAGCTGAGTTTTTGTCCTAACTAGCCGCGACAGCGACATGCGAAATTTCTAATTTAGAAACAGTTTCTATTTCTGCGACGTCGCAGCTGGAACAACAACATACAAACTATATGACAGTAGATAGTCTCAGGTGATTATGTGCTTTATTCAAAGTTAAACGTGTCTAATATGCGTTTAAATATAATGTTGTGTGACCTTATAGCCATACTCAGTGTTGCCAACTAATTTTCAGGGGAAGTTGCTAAAGGAAGGTCGATTTGTTGCTAAAAGTTGCTAAATGACGTTGTGATGTCATTGCACGATGACATCATTGCGTAATTACGACGCAAAAATGTGTCACTACATCAAATCTCAGCAAAAAAATATATTTTATATATGTTAATTTAGATTTGTTTGTAAAATAATATAAATGCCTAATATAATATTAAAATATAAATAAATATTTTTAAATACAACACTGAATTATTGAACACTTACACAGTTTTGAACCATTAAAATTTTTTTTTATTAGCTAGTGAACTTATAAAACTAGACATTCTGAACAGTTATAGTTTTAAGCAGTGTATTAGTAGTTAGTTAGTGTGCTACAATATAAGAAAAGTCTGTAAAAATAGGGCACAATTTTTTTTACCTGCATTTTTAAATTACGCATTGTATTTTGTGTTTTCGGGTAACAGGGCTACAATGGATAATGGATAACACATAATGGCCTGAAAAATTACTAGTACCTTTTCCATTTTTCTAGATATTTTTCTTATAGTGTACTAACTGATCAACAATCGCAGGTACAAGCTAAGGTGTATCATAATGAACAATTATTCAACAAACTGAACAATTGCAAATAGCAGCTAACTTAATGTGATGTGATGTGTGTACTGCTATGCATCTTTGGTTTACTCATAGTGTGTAATTTAGATGGAAATTGTGTGCCTTTTGTTCGTTTGCGTCATTTATCAAAAGTTGCTAAAAAATTGCCAAATAAATGTTAAAAAAAGCTAAATTTGTTGCTAGGTGCTTTTGGAAGAAAAAGTTGCTAGGGTAGTGTGAAAAGTTGCTAAATTTAGCAACAAAATTGCAAAGTTGACAACACTGGCCATACTGAAAGCAACAGCAGATAGTTTACCTCAGATCTTGAATATAAATTAAAGCAAAGATGACTGTTAAAACTGTGAACTCACTGCGAACCAACGAGTGTATTCCATAACAGAGATGTTATCAGTCACTCAGTGTGTACATTTAATTATGTTAAAAAGCTTTAATATTTATTAATTAGATTATAAGCGTATCCAGTTCGTTGCGAGTGCAGTGCTCTTCCAGAGAGAGCCCGCCCACACACGCTTCTGATTGGCTGTGATATTTGATTGATTCTGTCGCGTCGCGTCTGGTGTGGACACCCAAATTGCTTGTCGCTGGAATATTGTCGCGTCGCGTCTAGTTAGGACACGGTGTCAGACTCGCCTCTAATTAAAATCACAATAATGCAGGGATGTGCTCATAGCCAACGTGGGAGATGTAACGTGTGTGTGTGTGTGAGAGAGAGAAAAATAATGCAGAAAAAGAGAGTTATGAGAACGTGCTGGAAAAAAATCTCTCAGATTTCATAGAAAACGCTTCCAGCCATTGGAATGCTCTCAGCTGACATCATCCTCTGCTAGCTAAATCTGAACCCATGGAGCACAAATTTCCAAAGTCTTAAAGTCCAAAGTGTGTTAATAAAGATCATATTTGACGCTAAGGCATATGGAGGATTCAACATCCAGATTTCCTCGCTCATGATATAGACGGCTAATCGGCCTCATGTGGTTTTCAAAGACCAGGTTCTGCATCTGGTTTTGTATATTTTAAATTTCTCAGTCTTCTGATTCTAAGTCCTGCCCCACAGCCATAGATTATGATACCAGATAAGTTCAATTGCCTCTGAGGTCAAATTAACAAGCATCAGACTGTCATTTTTCTGTAATCTCCAGTCATATCTAAGAGGGAAATGAAAACCATGGACCTTGTTCTTCGCTAGATGACTCTTGTCCAGCAAAGTTACAAACGAAATGCAATTACATCCTCATTTCCCCAGCAAAGAAATTAAGCAGGAGAATTTTGCAAGAGTCTCCCCTCCCTAAAGTTCATTTCCCATGACCTCCACATGTGTCCAAGAGCGTTTCTCAGCTCTGCTCTCCAGGCAGGAAATGCACCGATGTCAAAGGTCGAGGCAATGCCTACGACAACAGAGACTTCAATTACAGACTGTCTTGTAAACAAACACACAACCAGAGACACATTTAGACACACAACATCTAAATCTTCACTCATAAACAGCCCAGTCTGCAGTAACAGATCACACAAATGTTAGTCCTGCTGCCCAATGCATTACATCCATACATTTATTTTCAGTTATATAAAATCATTTATTCCAGATATCACATTATGCATCACTATGATTTTTCTCATAGAGCTGGAATGTGCAATCAAACTGGAAAAACTTGCAAGAAAAAAAAAAGACAAATATTAGCTAACTTTTCTCCTCTTTCCACATAATCTTTAAATCCACAATATGAAAGAACAAACACACATGCATAACACATTACATTTACTCAAATATCTACACCTACTGTATAACTGGGTAATTTATACAAAACATTTTCATAGTTCTTCCCATGTCTTCACTTTCTGTCTTTCTGTCAGCCTTTTGCAAAATCCCTTTACTAACAAAAGCCAGTTCCTTAATGACATCGTCTTCCAGGAAGTGACATCATTCATTTCAATGGGAAAACAACAGCACATCTGTTGGTACATATTAGAAATTTCCACGAAATTACGACTCTTAAAGCATACCATCCTATTTGATCAAATTAAAAATCTGTATAATAAAATTACAGTCACGTAACCGAACTCTCAAACTCTCCTTCAGCTCTTTATTCCCATCCTCTTGATTGCACACCATTGTAAAAATTTTAAAAAAAGTTATAAAATAGAAGTTTCAGAGAAATACTTCCTTAATTTACAACACAAGAATATCCATGTCTTTAAAGTTTGAGTTCTAACTATTCAAGAGAAATGACAGAGATCAGACCCAAAGCTAACGAATAAGTCTTTCAGTGCTTACGGTGTACCTTCGGTCAGGCGGTCGGCTGTGTGCATCGCCATCCATCCCCGCAGCGGCCTGCACGGCTCTGAAATCCCTGGCACTGTAGGACAGAAAGCAAACACTACTGACTCACGGCACAGCCTGAAGGGAGTGCTGACAGATGGAGAGGTTAAACTGGACGAGTCAGTTCTGCAGAAGGTGGTGCATCCCTTCCCATCATGCATGCCACAGTGTCAATAATATGCATAGTTGGCTTGTTGAAAAAAACAAACTTCTTGGTTTTGAACCAGTGTAAGCTGGCATGCTGGTCTGAATTTGGTTTCAGAAGGGCATTGGCCACTTTTCATCTGGTCCAGCTTGGAGACCAGCTTAAACCAGATAAGACCAGCAAACCAGTTTAGGCTCTTTCAGCAGGGCGTGTAGACGTATTTTCCCATGGAGGGAGGATCTTTACTGGCAGCCAACACTTTATTTAGTCACAGCTACAAATATGAGGCTTTTCTATTTAGTTATTTATTTAAGGATCAAGCAGCCCTAGATCAACTGGTGCATTAGATGAAATATAATTCATGATCAATGACAGCAAAAGACTTCATTATATTAACTAATTCTAGTGATATGGTTTATTCAAACATGCTATTACCAGAGTTCAAATCCCGCTTTAACATAGTTTTTTTATTTTATAAACCGCACAAACTTGCAAATGAACTTAACAGCCAGTGATCACTCTGAATTTGTCATATGGAAAATGACAACTTTGACATCTTGATAACTTCATTTTGTATGCAACCTTTTTACAGTCTATGTATTCTACACGTAAAGTTTAAATATGCATGACGCTCAATTACATGCAAATTCTGCATGGCTTTCAACTGTCAAGAAGAAGTCAAAATCATCACTTGAAGCCCTACAATAGCTTGAGAATTTTAGGTATACTACTCCTTTTATTTGACAGACTATGTCTAACATGACTTTAAGAAAGGCAGGTTTTTAATGAATTAGTCAGTATGACTTGCGTTCAAGGCAACACAAATTTGAAACCCAACTCTACATATATTTACCAATTCCTTTTGTGTTTCAGGTAGAAAAAATGTCATAATAGTTTAAATAGAAATGACACTTGATCGCACACAATGCTTTTTGGATTGCTGTCAAGAAATCAAAGTCATCAAGTCTTCTGAACCTCTATAATTACTTGACAAAAAATTCATTGAGGTAAACTAGATCTTTTATCATCATAATAGATTACCTCTACCATGAATGAAAAACATTTGTTTCTAATAAATTAGCAATGATTTGCTTTCACGGCTACTCAAGTTTGAATCCCGATTCGACATAGATACATATATTTTTATAAACAGCAAAGAAAATCTCAAATGTGACCATGAAGCACAAAATCAGTCATAAGTGGCAGGGGTATATTTGTAGCAATAGCCAACATTGTATGGGTCAAAATTATCGATTTTTCTTTTATGCCAAAAATCATTAGGATATTAAGTAAAGATCATGTTCCATGAAGATATTTTGTAAATTTCCAACCGTAAATATAACTACTTTTTTTTTTTAACTTAATTTTTGATTAGTAATATGCATTGCTAAGAAATTCATTTGGACAACTTTAAAGGTGATTTTCTCAATATTTAGATTTTTTTGCACCCTCAGATTCCAGATATTTAAATAGTTGTATCTCAGCCAAATACGGTCCTATCCTAACAACATCAATGGAAAGCTTATTTATTCAGCTTTCAGATAATGTAAAAATCTCAATTTCAAAAAATTGACCCTTATGACTGGTTTTGGGGTCACAAATGTCAAAATAATCATCCAAGTTTTCCGGAGGTCTACAAAATCATGACAAGATTGCATTTGTGGTAAAATATTGCTTTAATCAAAATGACAGATTACCTCTAACAATGATCGGGGGGGGGGGGGCTAATTTGTTAAAATAGTTTTTAACAAATTAGCCGGTAAGATTTGCGTTCCAGGCGACTCGGATTCGAATCCCGACGTGACACACATTTTTTTATAAATCAAGCAAAACAGCAAAAACTTAACAGTAGGTGACCACTAGGAAGAAAATGCGATGTTTTATCCATAAATCCTGTGTGTTTCACGAATAAATGAGTCCTGATAGTTTGAATGAGCATGACGCCTCAAACTTACCTCGATCGCTCCTGAACTTTCGCGCGGCTGTCAGCTGTCATCAGTCTCGCTACCAATGCGTCAAAACAGCATCAACAACAACAACAACAACAACAGCAGGTTTTGCAGCGCCTCTCGTGACTTAAAGCACTGCTTATGGGTCCCTGCATCACTTCTGTCCCGTTACCATTCTGCAACTCCCACCATATTTTCCAGAGTCCTGCCCCTGTCAACAGACGCTCCTCTGTTCCTATTCAACCGACGGCTGCCCCGCATTTTCAACTCATGACACGATGGTTTACGGTCTCTGCCAGCCCTCCCATCCTCACACTGGATTCATCGACTGCTCACACTCCGGTTTGACGGTGTCGCCCCCGACCAGAAGAGTCTCAACAAAGCAGTGAATGTGCTGCTAAAATCCCACGCAGCGTTAACGTTAACGCCACGCGAGAGAGCTCTGTCTGTTTGAGGGGAGGCTTCCGGATCGAAAACTTGCGTAATTCATGAAACAGTTAAACACGATTGGGACGCATTAGGAAAATGTTGACAGACATGCCAGCGATGATCATTTTAGTACATTATCTCAGCTATAGAGTTTTTTAGATGTACAGTTCACTCACTGCCTTGAAGTGGCGAGCCACTGCTGGCAAAACAGCAACATCTAGT
The DNA here is from genome assembly GCA_039654775.1 of Spinibarbus caldwelli. NCBI lineage: Eukaryota > Metazoa > Chordata > Actinopteri > Cypriniformes > Cyprinidae > Spinibarbus > Spinibarbus caldwelli. The sequence continues at coordinate 4,392,109 of CM077233.1, forward strand.
GATAGAAGTGATCAGTACATGGGTTTTCCCAGATGAAAAGAGAAGGGAAAAGAAAGCATTCCTGCTATTTACTCACCTTCATGTCGCCCATAAATCGTATGCTGTCTCACAAATCTAAGGAGAGTTTCTGAAGAATATTCCCACATATATTTTCCTTACAACGATAGTTGTGGACATAGTCTATTCGACGACTGAGTAGGCCTATTTTGTCACTAATCAACTCTCAAAAAGTTGCCTTTAGTGTGTTGCACTTGTTCAGTCGTGTTGTTGTTTTTTTCCCTTCAGATTTAGAACATTATTTTAGCTGTTGCCAATTGTGATGAAGCACTCAAAATACACGACAAACTCCGTTTGGAGGAAATAATTCCCTTTAGGTCTAAAAAAAGTTATTCACAAGTATCTGATTTTTGGTCGACGTCAAGTCTCAATTCAATTGCTTATGAGTCTCAAATAATTTTGTCAAGTCTCCTGTTTTCATCTCCGATTAACCACAGCACGCCACACTAACCACACACTAACTAGGTTAACCTTTTTGACCAATTAATTTAACTTAACAACAGACGATGAGCATCAAGGGAGGATTTACTTTTCTTTTTCTGAAATTGGTGAACTTAAACTCTGACAACATGTGGTGACAGTTTTAAAACATGTTTTGATTAAATTGAGCATTTCTTAAACTAATTTTATAGGTAGCGTTTTATGCAAGCTATCTCAAATAGCCTACAAAAAGTTAAATTATACCTTCACATTTTTTGCATAATTTGACAAAATTACAGATGAAAATGGCACACAAAATACCCTGTCTCATATTTCACAGGGTTTCTTTGGTAAACAAGCATACTAAAATAAAAATATAATATAATAATATAAAAATAAGTAGTAGCCTATATAAATAAGTACGCAAAGGTTTTTTTATGTTATTGCAAGTTATTTAGAGAATTACAGATTTACACATAAAAATTAATGTTTTTATAATGGATTTTCAGAATCTGGCACAAGAGTAAAAATGGCTTTTTGATAAAGGCACGATAAAAGGTTCCCAAGGCAATGTGTCTTTAATATAACATAAAAAATTGTCTTAATAAAACTTAACTTCTAGGACACAGGCTAATAGTGACTAATATCAATAAACATCTCCATAACTCATAGATGTGCAGCTTTTCCAATTTTTTTTTTTTTTTTTTTTTTTGGAAGCTTTGTGTACAAAACTGAAATTTTGGCCATTTAGGCCAAAATCAAACTTGCACATCACGTTCAGCTAAAGATTATCATCGAACAACTTAAATTTGGGTCTGTTCCTTACATAAAGCTACTGTATGGTTTCAAATGGCATGTACGTTTATGCTTTTATACTTTTACAGTCTTCAAATGAAAATCGGAGAGTATATAAAGCAAGAATGTAGAACTAGAATGTACCTCACATAATTTAAAAAAGTATTGGAGGCTTGTTTTTATGTGATTTCTTTAATACAACAATTGTTTCAACAATTTATCACTAGAAAACAGCATATAAAAAGATTCCAGTGAAAATGAAAATGAAAGTTAATTCCAGTCAGAAAATGCTGACATTCTGTGTGGCGTTAATAAACTGCTGGCCGCTGTTCGGTGAAGTGGTGCTGGGAACGGAGGAGTTGGAGACGGTGCAGTAGAACATCTCTGCTCCGTGTGAACAGTCCTGAGGGAAGAGCACCATCATGATCAAGCCGATTATCATCACGCAAACACCCGCCGCCAGGATGATGCTGGAAATGAGGTTTTCACCACGAAACCAGCGGCCGTCCGAGAGCTTCAGGAAACAGGCGGCGGGGAAGATGAACATGAGGGGTATGGCGCTCAAAACCCCCTGAGAGAGAGACAGAAACACAACAGTTACACACATCTCTGAATGTGACTGACTGCTGCCTCATTCATGTTGATGAATCAACAGGAGAACTCACATTTAGTTCCAGTACAATACCCAGACAGTCATAAGAGAGCGATATGACAGTCGCCGCTGATATGATCACCAAGGTAATGATGACATGCGTGGTGTTACTGAGCTCTCCTTTAAAAAACACATTGGAGATCACCTGGACAAAATATAGACAACATCAAGAAACAACAAACTTTAAAGAAAATTAATTAAATACTAGAACAAGCCTTTTTAGTATGTCACACTTTAAAATGTATTCAATCATTGCAAACGGTTGACAGGATGACTGTAATGCATACAGGAATCTCTGAAAAATGAAATCAAGAGTCTACAGATTTTGACTATTTGTTGCACCAAGTTAAAGGAGGATATTAAATGCCTTTCAACTTTTCTTTTTAATAAATAATTAAAAGTGTTAAAACCAGAGTACTACTTCACATTTTTATGTGTTATTTTAGTATCACTGAGATACAATTATAGTTTTTATTTATATTTTGAATGTGCCTTTTTTATATTTTCCATGTTAATTTTAATTTTGGTTAGTTTTAGTAATTTTTTTTTTTTGTCATTTTTATACTTTTATGTTTATATATGTTTACATAGTTTCTATTATTTTTATTTTGGTTTTAATTTTTACTGAATGAAAAGGAGAAATGTTGCCTTAGCAACTAGCTGAAATACAAAAAGTTTACATTTGTTTATATACTGTACATTTTATTTCAGTTAACGTTTATTTTATTTTAAGATTTTTTTTAATGATTTTAAGTAGTGCTGTCCAATAATTAATCGTGATTAATCGCATCCAAAATAAAAGTTTTTACATAATATATGAGTGTGTACTGTGTATATTTATTATGTATATATAAATGCAAACGCATGTATATATTTAAGAAAAATATGTTGTTTATATATTAAATATATTTATATATAATATAAAATATAATAATATAAATATATAAATGTGTGTATATACATATATATATATAAATATATACTGTATGTGTGTGTGTGTGTATTTATATAGACATAATAAATAAACACAGCACACATACATATATTATGTAATCGAAAACTTTTATGTTGGATGCAATTAATCGTTTGACAGCACTAGTTTTAAGTTGTTTAAATTATAACTCATAAGTATTCAATTAATTTAGTATTTAAGTTTACAAATTTTAATTTTATATATCAAAAAAAAAAAAAAAAAAAAAACTGTGTCCCCAATACTGCTGCAATTCCCATCACAACAAGTATTGTTGAGATCAGTATATTTATGATGAAAAATTCATTTAAAGGTTGATCAAGGCCATGATCAGATTTTCATTTCAGGCCATTTTTCAAGCTTTCAAGTAGTCAAAAGTGCCCCTAGTTGAAGAATCACCCATACTGTATATAAAATCTTCAATTATATTACCTCACGGGTTACAAAGCACTCCAGAGGGAAGGTGGTGATTATACTGACGCCATAGCAGAATCGACCAAATGTAGCCAAGTTATCATTCCTGCAGTAGTTCTCAAATATGTCACCTTGGACAAGAAACACAACAGGAAAACATGCAATTCTTTCAGTGCCTTTTGTACCCTATGGCACAGATTTATCAAAGCAATAAGTGCAGATATTGTGACAGTATTCACAGTAATTTACCTTGTGTATAACCAGTAAAAGTGGCATAACCTGCAACAGCAAAGACAGCACTGACCAGTACGGCTGAGCCCACAGATACATGAGTGACAAGAGACCAGCTGCTCAGCGTGGGCTCCTGCAGTGACCCATAGATCATAAAGCTGTTGTGATGGCAGATAAAAGCTGAAAAATATCAAATATGTCAAAGTTTCAATTGAAAAAGGTACTTTAATTGAAATATGTTGTTCGTCACTGGAAGTAAAACCTCACCAAAAGACATGACGGCAACTGCCTGAATTGCATTCCACCGTGCAAACACCCATGCATCGTCCGACGCAGGTCTGTAGGTGAAATAAAAATGTGATTAATGCATAAAGCTAGTTATTCATTTTAGAAATAACTATTTTTTGATGTTTCTGCATGACCATGCAAACACCACTGCCAGGGTATTTTGAGTGTTTTTACATGGTTTCTGTAATGTAAATTTAAGACTTTTTAAGACCTTTTTAAGACCAATTTAAGAGAATTAATTAAAGGAAACACAGTACTTCAATATGTTCTCTAAATGTAAATGTCTAAGAAGAATACAATGAAAGGAAAACAAGTTTTCATACCCCATTGATAGATATCTGTTCTTAATTTATCAAAAAAAAAAAAAAAAAACTTCATATCTTCATTTTGCATCTCAAGTAAATGTATTTTGATTAAAGGATATTTAGACATTTGTATTGGAATACAAGATAAAAATACTGACTTTTTTTTTTTTTGCAGTGCATGCAACATTTAATGCCGTGACTTTATGAATTTAAGACTTTCTGCTCCAATTTAAGACATGTTAAGGCCTTAATTTATGGAAAGAAATTTTTTTAATGTTTTTAAGACACGCAGAAATCCTGTTTTTTAGCATGTCTTTAGAGTCAAGACAGCCACAAGTCTCAATGATATTTTATATGATTTTTACCTGTTTTTTTATCAGCTTGGTGAAAAATCAAACATTCAGTCTGGGTTTCACAAGGGTTAGGGGTTTTCTTCATCATACATCACAAAATATGTGTGTATTGTTTCACTGCATTGTGACTATATACAGTGGGGCAAAAAAGTATTTAGTCAGCCACCAATTGTGCAAGTTCTCCCACTTAAAAAGATGAGAGAGGCCTGTAATTTTCATCATAGGTATACCTCAACTATGAGAGACAAAATGAGAAAAAAAATCCAGAAAATCACATTGTAGAATTTTTAAAGAATTAATTAGTAAATTCCTCGGTAAAATAAGTATTTCGTCACCTACAAACAAGCAAGATTTCTGACTCTCACAGACCTGTAACTTCTTCTTTAAGAGGCTCCTCTGTCCTCCACTCGTTACCTGTATTAATGGCATCTGTTTGAACTCGTTATCAGTATAAAAGACACCTGTCCACAACCTCAAACAGTCCAACTCCAAACTCCACCATGGCCAAGACCAAAGAGCTGTCAAAGGACACCAGAAACAAAATTGTAGACCTGCACCAGGCTGGGAAGACTGAATCTGCAATAGGTAAGCAGCTTGGTGTGAAGAAATCAACTGTGGGAGCAATTATTAGAAAATGGAAGACATACAAGACCACTGATAATCTCCCTCGATCTGGGGCTCCACGCAAGATCTCACCCCGTGGGGTCAAAATGATCACAAGAACTGTGAGCAAAAATCCCAGAACCACACGGGGGGACCTAGTGAATGACCTGCAGAGAGCTGGGACCAAAGTAACAAAGGCTACCATCAGTAACACACTGCGCCGCCAGGGACTCAAATCCTGCAGTGCCAGACGTGTCCCCCTGCTTAAGACAGTACATGTCCGGGCCCGACTGAAGTTTGCTAGAGAGCATTTGGATGATCCAGAAGAGGATTGGGAGAATGTCATATTGTCAGATGAAACCAAAATAGAACTTTTTGGTAAAAACTCAACTTGTCGTGTTTGGAGGAGAAAGAATGCTGAGTTGCATCCAAAGAACACCATACCTACTGTGAAGCATGGGGGTGGAAACATCATGCTTTGGGGCTGTTTTTCTGCAAAGGGACCAGGACGATTGATCCGTGTAAACAAAAGAATGAATGGGGCCATGTATTGTGAGATTTTGAGTGAAAACCTCCTTCCATCAGCAAGGGCATTGAAGATGAAACGTGGCTGGGTCTTTCAGCATGACAATGATCCCAAACACACTGCCCGGGCAACGAAGGAGTGGCTTCGTAAGAAGCATTTCAAGGTCCTGGAGTGGCCTAGCCAGTCTCCAGATCTCAATCCCATCGAAAATCTTTGGAGGGAGTTGAAAGTCCGTGTTGCCCAGCGACAGCCCCAAAACATTACTGCTCTAGAGGAGATCTGCATGGAGGAATGGGCCAAAATACCAGCAACAGTGTGTGAAAACCTTGTGAAGACTTACAGAAAACGTTTGACCTCTGTCATTGCCAACAAAGGGTATATAATAAAGTATTGAGATGAAATTGTTATTGACAAAATACTTATTTTCCACCATAATTTGCAAATAAATTCTTTAAAAATCCTACAATGTGATTTTCTGGATTTTATTTTTCTTTTTTTCTCATTTTGTCTCTCATAGTTGAGGTATACCTATGATGAAAATTACAGGTCTCTCATCTTTTTAAGTGGGAGAACTTGCACAATTGGTGGCTGACTAAATACTTTTTTGCTCCACTGTACATGCCTTGTTATACAAAGGCCAAAAATATGATGGAAAGTCAAATAATAAATTAAGCTCAGTGAGATCATTTCTCAGAAATGAGTGTTTAAAGGGTAAATCATTCTCCTGAGCTGCGGTCAGCAAACATCAGCATATGGTGGATGGTGTGAATGAATGCACACAGACAGAGAGAGAGATTTTATACATCTGTGGTCCTAGTGTCGCTGCTCTCACGACCACTGTGATGAGGATGGCAAGAGTCAAAAGCATGGACAATAAAGATACCTGGAACAGAGGAAGGGAGAGAGTTCATTACTGTTGGTTTTAACCTATAAAGCTTACTGTATCATCTTTGATTAAATCTTACATTTCTAAGGCCTATAAATGATCAACATGATAAAAAACTTTGCTGAAATATCTGTTGTGCACAATCTACTACATGCCTCCTGTTGTCTGATTAACAGTTTAGACTTTTTTTGTAAGTAAAAGGACTTTTAGAGTTGTACAAACGTCTACCTTCAGCTTGTGCTTCACATATCTTGAGTTCAATCTTTATTGAAATTTTTACTGATTTTTTATGAAGTAAACATAAGAATGAATGTAAGAATGAATCTAAGAATCGAACACTAGCTTGCTCTATTCTTTTTCTATACTATCTGTTTTCTTTTTATTTATTATATAATTAAAAAAAAAAAAACCTTATGTGTACTGTTAAGCTAACTGAGACTTGTCATAGCACTTGCATATCATTGCTCTTTTGTTGATTTTGATTGCTTCCATTGGCCTCATTTGTAAGTCGCTTTGGATAAAAGCATCTCCTAAATTACTAAATGTAAATGTAAACATAAGATGAATAACTTTTATATAGTAATATTTCAAGATGAACACCTACTAGACTGGAATGTAAGTTTACTTTATTATTCATGCATCATTTTTTTTAGAAAAATTATGTCATCCAGACCTGTGTGATGCTATTTTTCTGTGAAGCACAACAAAGACCTGACTTCAAATAACTTGGAATGTAGCACACAGGTCATATGGACTATTTTTTATTAAACATTTATTATCCTTTTTCGTCTATTTTAAAAGCCCAACATGAATAATCAGACAAGGTCACTGTTATATGAAAAAACTGTCCACAGAAAAAAAAAAAAACAGACATGAAAGTAAGTAAATAACAGCTAAATGACAGATTTATTGGGTGAAATATTAATTTAAACCCACAGATCACAAATGATTATATTGAAAAAGATTTTTTTTAAATAAATAAATAAATAAATAAAATAAAAAAACAGCAAAGGAATTTGGTAGAAGTAGGTAATACTCAACCTTTCCCAGCTTTGCTATATCTCTATAGAGAGACAGTGGGAGTGTAAACAGAAGAGTGGACATCATTATTACGAAATGTCTCTCTGTAAGAATGTTTCCGGGACCAACTGGAAAAACAAAGAGCACAAATGTCAGGTTTCTGCTTTTATTAGAAGTAAGAATATGGCATCTATACCCAAAATGAATTAATTTAATTTGGACAAGTCGTGTGTTTATTGTACTATGATAACATGCTGTAACTTTTGGACCTCAAAACTTCATACACACAGAAAAATGGTTCTAAAATCCATTTATTAACATAAAATTAGCCACATTTGCATTTTAATCATGACTATGTGGTGTTCAGAAACATAAGGCAAACATAAGGCAATTTCATATGCTTTTACAGTACATAAAAGTCTTAAAGGCATAGCAGCAAAAAAAAAAAAAAAAAAGAAAAAGAAAGAAAAAAAGAAAAAAAAGGTCATAATAACTAAATTATGACTTTTTAGTGCAAAACACTTTGTAAATACACGTTTGTAAATAGACCTCTGGGACCAAAAAAAAAAAAAAAAAAAAAGAATGCTATGACCTCTTTTAAAAGTACATAATAATAACCAGCTCACCTCCTTGGATTCTCATAAACACTTTGGTCAGTGTATCACCTGTGATGATGTTGTAGCTGATCATTGCTATATGGGACACAATAAAGGCAAAAAAAAGATAAATCTCACTTCACCTCACAATATTTATTCAATAAAATGTAATTAGGACAGGTATAGGTGTCTGTGATTACCGATGAATGGGTAAAGAAACTGTAGAGCCGACACAATAAAATATCCTATCTGGCCAAATGTGCTTTGAACCAGAGACTGATAACTGTGAGTCCCAGACAGATTCCCTCCTCTGACCAGCAGGATGATGGAGTAATCTGCCGAAAGAAAAAATACATTTCTCCATTTAAACACACTTTTTTTTAAAACTTATTTACTTATACTTACTTATATACATATAAGTAAATCAAAATGCTCTTAGACAGTATTGTGTCAAATACTTCATGCATTGCTTACAAAGAAAGCACAACAGTAATACTCATGTTAAAGGCGTAACTCATATTGGTGCTTTCCTGTAGCTCAAATAGTAGAGCATAGCGCTAGCAACACCAAGATCATGAGTTCGATTCCCAGGGAAAACAAGAGCTGATAAAATGTAAAAACTGTAACTTAAATGTTATGTAAGTTGCTTTGGATAAAAGCGTCTGCTAAATGCATAAATGTAATTTAGATCCCATACTGTCTTTTTTCATCTGTGAAACAAAAATGCATGCATTGGGTGGAATATCTGAGCTGCTCTTTTTCATGGTGAGGAAAGCATTACAAAATATATTTATGGTGATATATTTATGGTGAAATATTATGGAGATTTACTGTCAAAGAGACAAAAGTGCCATAAAACTATCATAGCACCACAAAACTATCACGAAGTTGTCCGTATGAATATAGGCTACATTTTTCTATGTATTTTCATTTGAATACAAATTATTGCCTAAACTTTATTCTAGGCTTCCTTTGCAATGCATGCAAGTGTTTTAACACATTACTTTGATCCAGATGCAGTTAACGGCACATGCACATTTGCAGTGCATACCTGTGATGAAGGCAACCAGAATAAGCAGCAGGAGACCCATTGGGAGGCCGGCCTGACTCAAGGAATACGGCAAACCTTGATGAATGAAACCAAGAGATCAGAGATGTGGAGGACTTTAAATAGATAAAAATGTGACAACTAGCCCCAGTCTCCCCTACAGGGAAAGATCTGATGACTAACTATTTTTTTTTCTGATCAGGCAGGTGATAGAGTACAAAAATAGTTACTGACAAGTATGCATACATTAAATATTTATTGCTGACCTTTTCTGGACCCAAAGATATATCATAGGACCAGAAAAATATTTGTTCTTTTTTTCCTGCAGCAGAAGCATGTGAACTGACTGAGGCTGTTCTGCAGTCATATGATCCTGCACCGCGTGGAATCTAAGCCACTTCTCACATCTACTGACCTACTAAAATACGCACAAATGTGACTAATAAGAAACTAATTAACATAATAGCATCCAAACATCATCAAGCAAGCTTTTGACTCGAAGAATAGATTTGATTTTCTATACAGATATTACACTGACTATTGCAAACTATCCTGTTTGATTTAAAATAAGTAAAGGACAATCAACCAAAATATCAAAAAATATACACTGGCAGCCAAGAGTCTGTATACAGTCATACATTCCATATATAAGTATACAGTCTACATATACTATGAAATAACACAAATGAAAATACAGGAATTATTTTGACCAAAAAAAAAAAAATGCAGAGAAAGTATTAAACAAATCCATTTTACACTATTTTTTAGATAATAAAGTATCACTGGACATTCTCTCAACCAACTTTATGAGAAACACTTACAGTATTAAAGGAGTTCACATGTACACTTGATGATGCTTTTCCCTCAACATCCACTAATCAATATAAAATAATAATAATAATTTTGTAACAAAATTTAAGCATACAATTAGCATTTTTCAACATGTTTTAAGATCATAAGAGGAACATATGTTTTGTTTAATGTGTCCAAACTTTTGACTGGTACTGCCTGTATGTATTTACTCAATTTAAAATGATACTATATTTTAGAAGCATTGATAACAAAACATTACCTATAATTCCAGATCCTATAATGGAATTGATGAAATTAAATGAGGCCGAGGATATTGAACTAGTTCCAGTTTTCTCCATGTCCTTATGTGAAGACAACAAACAATCCCTGTCACCGTCCATCTGTAAAGACAGAAACTCACATCACAAGCATGTTCAATATATCTCAATATATCGATTACTTATGAATGATCAGAAAACATGCAAACACACCTGTTGAGCTGTGCCGCTTTTTTCTCTTCTGTGGTTCTCCATTAAACACAACTCTTCTGAGATGTCCTGCTGCACTAGATGGATGTTCCCCATGGACTCGAGCAGCAGTAAAAGTGCTCCACCTGATTCATTCAGTCCACCCACAGAATAAAAATACGCCCCTTACTGCTGCATTTGAGCATCGGCTGCAGGCTGTTTGAAAATCTGTTTCTACATGAAGAGCTTAATCTGTGTTTGACACACAAAGCCTGTTAAACCGTATTATAGCTGCTGGACGAACATTTGCTCAACAGTCTCACTTTATTGGGAAACAGTGGAAAGTAACTCAACTCAATTCAAATGCAACTAAAGAAATGCACATGGGATAGATAGATAGATAGATAGATAGATAGATAGATAGATAGATAGACAGACAGACAGACGTTCATGATGAACATTAGGTCTATAAAGACACAAACAGGGATGCAAACATAGCCATATGCCATATGTGCTGTAGTTTACACAGACAAACACAGTGCTTGTGTCTACTGGACAACTCTGAGTGTCCTGCAGATTGTTGAGTGCTTCTGAGCAACGACCCGATTCGATGACATCTGGATGATCCTTAAGCAAGTGTCCACAATCTTCCTACGTGAGAAAACATATAACAATCCACAATTTAGATACAGTAGATATACATCAGTTATGTGCATTTAAGTTTTTTTTGTTATATTTTATATTTTGTCATTAAAGTTAATGACCTTATTTTAGTAGTCATGGTTCATGGATAGGCCCATTTTGATTATCTTAACTTTTGACCTTGTTTTTTTTTTTTTTTTTTTAACCATCTGCATTGCTATCGGTGGTTATTAGTATTTTAAGAATTTAAATAGTTAAATTAGGCGGGTAATTGGACAATATTTGTTAATTATATATCTTATTAAATGTAAATAAATAGTTTTATGTTGTCTTACATAGTTATAAATGTAAACAAACACTACACATCAAAAGTTTAGACACCCTTGACTGAATTTATATTTCTCAAATATGTGACCCTGGACCACAAAACCAGTCATAAGTAGCACGGGTATATTTGTAGCAATAGCCAACAATACATTGTATCGGTCAAAATGATCGATTTTTCTTTTATGCTAAAAATCATTAGGATATTAAGTAAAGATCATGTTCCATGAAGATATTTTGTAAATTTCTTACCGTAAATATATCAAAACTTAATTTTTGATTAGTAATATGCATTGCTAAGAACTTCATTTTGGACAACTTTAAAGGTGATTTTCTCAGTATTTAGTTTTTTGCACCCTCATATTCCAGATTCATATTCATATTCATATTCAAATAGTTGTATCTCAGCCAAATATTGTCCTATCCTAACAACATCAACACCATACATCAATGGAAAGCTTATTTATTCAGCTTTCAGATGATGTATATAGATCTCAGTTTCGAAAAATTGACATTTAAGACTGGTTTTGTGGTCCAGGGTCACATATGTTGAAAATGTTTCTGCTTAAATGCTTGAAGTTTAAATAATTCCTGAAGATAATTGTGGATTTTTTCAAAACACTGACTTTCTGGAAGCCATTTTTTTCTTTCTTTCTCTTTCTTTCTTTCTTTCTTTCTTTCTTTCTTTCTTTCTTTCGTTACATGTAAAATTTTTCTAGATATAATGAAACCCAGGTGAAAAAAGTGCACTTCCATAACGTACTTAAAATGCTCTATTTTCACGCACTAATTTTGTACTTAATATACTAAAAATGATTCTTTAGTACTTCTTAAGACAAACTTAAGATCATCTAAGTGTACTCAACTGTGCTATTTTGGGACACCATGAATATGAATTAAAATGTGCTTTTAACATACTATCTCTGTATTTAAAATTGTATTTAGTTACCACTTGTAGAAAAATGTATGAAAAATGGGTTCAAGTGTACTACAAGTGGTAACTAAAAATTTTAAATACAGAGATTTTTTTGAAATACTTAAATGATCTTAAGTTTATCTTAAGAAGTACTAATGAATAATTTTCAGTATATTAAGTACAAAATTAGTGCGTGAAAATAGAGCACTTTAAGTACATTATGGAAGTGCACTTTTTTTCACCTGGGAACCCAAACACTGCTTATGTGATTTAATCCAGTAGGTGGCGCCATCAGGCTTCGCTGTCCTCTGCTGAAGCGCGTGACTGACGCTTTGAGCTGATAGCGTGCGCTGGGACTAAATTGATTAAATTTAAAGCTATGACCACTTTAATGAACGCACTTTAAAGAGTTTATAGTAAGTAAAGTCTATTAAAAGGTACCTTTTGCAAGGTAAATTTAAAGTAAATTCTTGTAAGATTTAAACTAAATGGTGCTTCATAGAAAGATAAATGTTATTTGATTTCTATATCAGGGTAACCGTGTTGATATTTTACAGTACTGATGTTTTATTAAAGAAAAAATAAGATAAAGTGGCAAAACTGTCTTTGAAATGGTCTTTTTTTTTTTTTACCTCAAGTCTTTTTAACAATACACTGCCATCTAAAATCTAACAGTATATATAGAGAGAAAATAAAGACAACATACTATCTTTTATTTTTATTTTATTTATTTATTTATTTTTGTTTCAATTTGTTTTGTTTGTGTCAAAATGTGGGTATTTAAGGACAAGGGGTGTGGCAAACAAAACACCATTATGACGGAAAAAAATGCATACAGAATTAAATCAAAGTGAAAACGAGGTGAAATCATCATCACATCTTGGTGTTTTGCCGTCGCGTGCAATCTTTCTGGCGTCACTGTCTGTCAAGTTCTGAAAATTTAGGACTTTTACTATGATGAAGGTTAAGTTTTTAATATTCATAAGCGAACGTTCTCCATTGGACGGTCACGATGCAACGTCAGCACAACCTAATTAATATTCATGAGTCAAGCCTCTGCTAACTGAAGGTGGAGACGGCAGCGTTGGCATGGCGTACTTAATATTCATAAGCCCAGCCTCAGGCATAGTAGGATTGGTGATTTCGCTCTGGGTCTAATGAATAACCGGAAGCGCTCATCTCTATGATCTCAGGCACTTCGCTCTTTTTGATCACAGTTTTCTGCGATTTTTTTCTCTCTCGCCGAAAATCCCTTGGAGTTTACTTACTTGGGTAAAGTTGCCCACACTGTCTGTTTTCCTCCACCTTGGATCACAGCATCAAGTTTTGCTCCTGGACGCTGAGGATTAATTTTCCCCTCATGTTGGCAGAAATTCCCTGATTTTTTTTGCTGGAAGATGGTGAGTGGATCATTAAACGCTGATGAAAGCAATAAAAATGTATAGTTAATAAAAATGCTCCAGGTTATAATTGAATGCAAATAATAATACAATTTCTGATGCATAAAAGAGTTATGTTTAACCAGGATTTTAAAATGAAATCTGAGCTAGTCTGAGGTTGATTGTGATTATACAGTAGCAAAAGTCATTAGCATGCTTTGTTTTTAGATTATTTTCTCATTCAGTTGACAGTATGCAATGTAGCAAGCACATTCTCAACTCCTGTTTATTCAGTGATTCATATAAGTAGTTTAGTTGGTCGTGGTAGGTTTATTTATCTGTTTCTGTATTAAATACAGTAAGTCATTGTTGTCATAACAGCATCAGATGCTAAAGAAAAAAGTTATTTACATATCTGTACATTGATTGATTTGTTTGGTTTTCCGACATCCATTTATACATGTCAGCACTGGTCTAGACTGCGCCACAGGTTTTGTGCTTTAATTTAACGTAGAGCATTTTATAATGCTTCTAATACATTTGATTAGTGCAATGTTGAAACGCCTATAACCTTGAAAACAATTTATCCAAGCGATCATTCTCTGCTGGTTTTATTTTCGCGCCGTGGGTTTTTTTGAGAGACGTCAACTGTCCTAACCCTGGTTGACGCCCTGGAAATCCACTTTTCCAGCGATTGATTCTTGAATCTGCGGCGGAAGAGATGATGCCACAGGATAAAAATAGTTCATTCGGCTCACACGAAGTTGTATTTCTGTATTAGACTTCTAAACCGCGTTTAATTTGACTTCGGTAATGAACTATGTGCAGTTCGACTCATTTCCCGGAGTCGGTTCTTTCGAACAGTTCATTCTAAATAGCTCACGTAATCTCGTTTCAGTGAAATCATATGAAAGCACATTTACTCAATTTCTGGTAATAAATGCATAATAATAAAATAAGAACATTAATAATAATAATAATAATAATAATAATGTTTTTAAGTGGTTTATTGTAACTCCATGTGTTCCAGTTCCAGTATGTTTTAGATCCGATTCGGCTAACACAAACAAAAATTCAAAACGATTCAAACAAAATTAATTTACATAAAATGAAATTGATTTACATATTTCACATCCATGCGTGTTTTGTTTAGTGATGTTGTAGTGCATTGGTTTATGAGTCAATGAGACAAAACAGTCACACAAATTCGTAGTCCTAAACAAACTCATGCCCCAGTCAAATTTTCTTAAATGGAAAAGACTTTTACTATCAGTTCACTCACCAGTTTTTAGATATGAGTTGTTGATATTCTTGATTCGAAAACTGCTCTGACTCGTGAATTGATTTAGTCCGATTTGCGAACGAATTGTTCAGTGAATCAGTTCATTAAAAAGATTCGACTCAAAAGAACGAATCGTTAGCGAATTGCTTCGCTTCTGCTCACCTTTCCAGCATTTGATTCATGTAGACGAGGTGATGCCACAGCATAGGAAGTTCATTCAATGCATACAACGACAGTTTCATAGAGAACTAAATTTTATTTGACTGCAGCTGATGGAACAGTGATTATTTATGAAGAAAATAAGGTATGGTCAATCTTCAGAAAGATTTGATCACAAATGAAGTCATTTATCGCGCTCGAGTGCATTGTAAAATCGCCTC
This sequence comes from Spinibarbus caldwelli, assembly GCA_039654775.1. Classification (NCBI taxonomy): domain Eukaryota; kingdom Metazoa; phylum Chordata; class Actinopteri; order Cypriniformes; family Cyprinidae; genus Spinibarbus; species Spinibarbus caldwelli. Next base: position 4,407,455 of record CM077233.1, read on the forward strand.
ATAAATCGCTTCACACAGGTTATATTTAATAAAAGAAGGCATGTTTTTCTGTTCCGCCCACCTCAGCTGAACACAACCGTCTAGAAGGCGCCAATTTAAATTATTAAATTAAATCAGGTATTTCTCCGCAGGCAGGCAGGCAGACAGTCTTAATATGAAGGCTTTCTTCACCAGTTACATAAGATGAGAGAAATGCTGATGCTTACATTATAATATAGTGGACTACAAAACAGTTCAAGGATTTTTTATTTTTTTTTTTTTAATGGAATAATACGCAGAAAATGTCTCTACGCCTTTACATAAATCTCTGAAATAGCTAGTGCTTTCGACTTTGTGCAGAAACTCTTCACCTGTCAATCATTGCGCTTGTCCAGGCTGGTGGGCGGGGTTTGTGTCGAGATAATTCAATGGATAAATCTGCAAAAGACTGAAAGACAACACAAGTTTTTGCTTCTGTAATTTGATATATTTCAGAGTGAATATTCATTGGGTAAATACTAAAAAGGACGTTATCTTTCAGGAATGGATTAGATCTTGAAAAGTGGACATTACCAGAATAGAGACAAGTGGTTGGAGATAAGGTGTTGAAAAGTAAGAAAGGTTGTTGACATTAGTTAAAGAGGTTCCATATATACAGCTATTTTCTATTTGAGATATATTTTAAAATGTAATTTATTCCTGTGATGAAAAGCTGAATTTTCAGCATAATTTCTCCGATCTTCGGTGTCCCATGATCCTTCAGAAATCATGGTAATATGCTGATTTGCTGCTCAAGAAACATTTCTTATTGTTATCAACGTTGAAAACAGTTGTGTGGCTTTTGTGGAAACCGTAATACATTTTTTGTCTGGGTTTGATGAATAGAAAGTTCTGAAATTTTTTTTAAAAATATTTTAATTAAAAAACTGTAACAATGAAAATATCTTTACTTTCACTTTTGATCAATTTAATGCATTTTGCGAAATAAAATTACTGCATTGTTTTAAATAATAAAAGTGCTACTGGGCTCACTAAGGCCAGCAATGTAATTAAGAGGGTAAGAGTCAATTTTAATTTCACATGCTTTTAAAATGTAAAGTGTAAATTCAGCACCCATATTGGCAATGAAAATTGTGTTATAGTATTATATTATGAAAGTTATATAATTTGCATATTATAGTAGAGCTTTTAAGTGGCTCTTAAGACTGAAATAGTTGTTTTCCACTCAGTCAATTCTGTTCCATTCTATACGCAAAGTATCGGTATTAAAAAGCATTATAATCTGACAGGAGGCATCAATGAATATGGGCTGTTAGATCCATTACTGAGCATGGTTTGTGATTCAGAGGCATTTTGCTAAGTGCTCTTGGAGGTTTTTGGTTTCACTTCAGCATTTATCCACACTCGGGAAACTTAATGTTTTTCCTCACAAGGCAATGGGAAACACTTGAAGTGCCTGTCGTGATGGCTCTGATTGAATCTGTTTGTGGTTGTGGCTTTACTTTTTGGTGAAAAAGCTCAGTCTGTTTTGGACTGTGTGGTGACAAACAGAGAGGTGGGGAGATTTGCATAATGTAAACCAAATCGTTCATTCAGACAAGAATGTCAACAGCTGAAGCAGCTGCTCGCATCACTTAAAATTGTTTCCAGTAGTACAAACCTTAGCTTTTCTTTCTATTCTTGTGTGTGTTAGTGATCTCCTGACAAACAAACCAGGACTGTGTTCCAGCTTTTAATTGGCGCAGGTTGTTTTATTTGGTTCAAATAATAATCTGCCGGTATAGCCTCACATAGACTTTTGACTGTTTAACTGAGCCTTTAGAGTGACTTTTGACTTAAGTCATATATTTTTTGACTTAAGGTTTAAAAGTTGATATTGCATTGTATTCTAGACAAGAACCACCTGCTAGAAAGAAGGTCTTACTGATATGTGAAGCGACTAATAATAATTAGTTTCTTTAACATGCTGTTTGTGAATATCTATCTATCTATCTATCTATCTATCTATCTATCTATCTATCTATCTATCTATCTATCTATCTATCTATCTGTCTATCTATCTGTCTGTCTGTCTGTCTGTCTATCTATCTATCTATCTATCTATCTATCTATCTATCTATCTATCTATCTATCTGTCTAATTATCTATCTGTCTATCAAGAACATATATATCAAGAATCATTAAATGACATTAAATTATTTGTCAAATAGGACATTTGAAGTGTTAGTTGCAGCTGAAGTATCCCAACGTTCTGAAGTTGTATGTGGAGTTCCGCAGGGATCCCTGTTTGGACCAGTTTTGATTTCAATTTACATGCTTCTGTTAGGTGCGGTAATTCGACGACATAATATAAATTTTCACTGTTATGCAGATGATTTACAGTTATATTTATCATTGAGTTCTAAGAATCTAAATAGTCTTGATGTTCTTCAAGCATGTTTAATAGATTTAAAAAACTGGATGGCTTTAAACTTTCTGCAGTTAAATACTGAAAAGACCGAAGTGGTGATAATTGGTCAGAGCTCAAGTAAAAATCAGATTGAGCTTGCTCTAAATAGGGGTTTTCCTAATAATAAGCAGGTGGTAAGAAATGTGGGTATTTATTTTGATACGAATTTAAACTTTGAATTCCATGTCAAGAAGTTGGTTCAATCTTGTTTTTATCAGTTAAGAAATATATCCAAGGTGAGACGGTTTTTAAATTTTAATGACACAGAGAAGCTTATTCATGCTTTTATTTCTTCCCATCTTGACTATTGCAATGCCTTGTTTTCTTTGAACCATCGTAATTTATCGCGGTTACAATTAGTGCCGAATGCTGCAGCTAGCCTATTGACACGAAGTTATATCATCATATTACACCTGTTTTAGCTTCTTTACATTGGTTACCTGTTTATTTTAGGATTGATTTCAAGATTATTTTATTGACATATAAAGCTTTAAATGGCTTGGCACCTTTGTATTTAACTGAGCTTCTGAAACCGTAAGAAACAGGGAGATGTCTTAGATCCTCTTTTAATGACTTGCTGGTAGTTCCAAGAACGAGATTTAAAACAAAAGGAGATAGGGCATTTGCAGTGAGGGCTCCAAAACTATGGAATAGTTTGCCAGCGGATATTAGATCATCTGATTGTCTGTCTGTTTTTAAAGGTCGATTGAAAACATATTTGTATAGATGTGCCCATAATACTTTGTGATTTTGTTTTTCTCTCTTAATATATTTATCACATTGTGTACAGCTCTTCATAAATGTTTCTTTTATGATTGTGTTTTTATATTGTGTAAAGCACTTTGTGCGTTGAAGCTTTAAAAGTGTTATATAAATAAAATTTTACTTACTTACTAAACGACTCACAGTGCAGCTCCCAAAATACTAATTAATAGTCATTTTATATATTTTACCAGTCTTTGCCAATAACCTCCAAACTGTTAGGTTTTACCCATTTGTCAGCAAGAAGTTTTTAAACATTTAAAATATAATAAAATTTAGTATGATCAGATTTTCTTTTATATATTTTTTAATAAGTAAGGTCAGCTTTTATTTTCACAAAAGTTATTTGAAACATTAAAGTAGACACTTTACTTGCATTTAATATGTTTTTATGGATATAAAATCACTTTTCTTAACTTTATTTGATGTGGACACCAAAATGGGACTTTTCTTTGACCCATAAAAAATATATATATTATTTATTTGTTTTGTTATAATGCTTTGTATTATGATCTTGTAAATGTGAAACCTAAATTTTATGATACAAATTATTCCATGACACTGCATCATATAAAATCAACTGATTTTAGTTTTTATTGCATTAATTTTAATTTATGTAGACAATATTGTTTCAATCATAATATCAGACAGTTATCGGTAAGAATAATAATAAAAAAAATTATATATATACAGAGCTTTACAGATCATTAATCATAACATAACAGTCTAATGCACATATTTTTTGGTTTGTTTCTTGTTTTTCTTGCTGCCCAGTCAAATTTCTATTGCGTTCTACTCAACGAAGGAAACGGTTTCTACAGACTGATAAAGAGCAGATCAGCTGGCATTTGGTGTGGTGGCCTCAGTGTCCGTTGTCAGGTGTATTTGTCTAGCAGAGGAGTCAATATGTCATGAGGAGAGATTAGAGGCTTTGAGCGAGAGTCAGGTTGCTGTTGTCGATGGTAATCGTGTGATGAATATCATGTGTAATTTGGAGTAACCTCAGCCATCATTTAGATGTTGACTCGTGGCTCTGTTTGAAGTTTATTTTGGCTCTTGTTTGGATAACTGGGCCTGTCAGTCAGCTACTCAACCTCTAATTAAAATGAATGCCATGTCTGCTGGGAGTACAGATGTGGTCAACAACCTGTTAATCTCTCAGAGGACACGATGTACTACCTGCAGATAATAATCTGGATTTATTACACCCTTAGAGTGCTGCTGAAGATGGCATCTGTTGCAAACACTTCATGGTTGGTACCAGGCGTGCCGATTGACTTACAGACTTGTTGAAATCAAATTTAGATACAAAGTAAATAAGATTTTAAAGGGAGAGTGTTCTTAACTTTGTCAGACGGGTCTATTTCAGACATTGGTGAAATGTTGTCTATAATGCCTTTGTATTATATAACAAAATATCAAAGCCACACACATTTATTTTAAGCAGCAAAACATTTCTCAAAAAGATAAATATGGGTATATTGTTGAAAATGAAGACAAAATGTATTGTTATTTTGTGTTTTTGGTGAACATTTAGTGTAATGTGTCCATACTCGTTAATGTGATGAACTGCACTGATGATTGCTCTGATAGGATACTATGAACTTCAGGAGATCTGTTTTCATACATCCACTAAAATTACCAAACCAAAACTGATTAAAAGTTATTGACAAAACATTTTGAAGAAAGCAAAGTTGGCGAAAAGAGAAGCGGCATTATTTTCAGATGCCATTTGCTTATTTTTTTTTTTAATTTTTTTTTTAATCAAATACAGTAAAATGTATACTTTTTAGTGTAAACATGTTTAAATACTTTTTGGGACCTGTATAGCACAACAGCTGGGTTGCAGAAGTAAAAACTCTATTTATTTTCTTCATAGGAAAATTATTTTTTAACAATAACTGCTGAGCCCTTAAAGACAGACTTGCTTTTGTTGAATCCATCTGTTCAGATTAATTCAGCTTATTTTTCGATATCGAGGACCGTAGAAATGAGTGCAGATGCAGTTTGCTGTGGAGAAGAGAAATGTTCTAGCACAACCTTTATTTGTTTCTTTCCACAAAGAACGCATCTATTAAGTTAAATATATTAAGTTAAATATATTAAGTTTCTACAATATATAAATATATTGTAGAAGCTTAATTTCCTGTAAAGCTGCTTTGCAACGATTTGTATTGTGAAAAGCGCTATACAAATAAACTTGAATTGAATTGAATTGAATTGAATTAAGTGGACCAAACACTGTACGTATGCTAATATGATGCTTTAAACACGTTTGGCTCAGAAGTTTCCAATCTATAAATCCATCACCTGCTGGTCTGGCTTCATTTGTTGGCGGTCCGGATTCCCTGCTAAGACTTATGTTTCATTTGGAATATCCAATATATACTTTTTAAAGACTGAATGAGGTTTGTTTCACTATTTTCAAATTTCAACTTCAAATTTCAAATTCAACACTATTTTCAAACGCGCAAGTCCTCGCTTCGTTAACATAATTGTGGGTGGGACTAACAGAAACTGACGAATCATCATTTTGACAAGCGTATAGTATGCACCTATAGGAAGAGGGAAAATTAAGAAACTGCCTGTAATTGACCATAAAAACTCAAGTACATATATGAAGTTATAGTGAAACTATACGCTTATTATTATTATTATTATCATTTAATAATAATAATAATAGATTATTAGCAGATTCGCTGATTGACGCCGGCATAAAAAAATATACATTTTATATTTTAACAAGTTTTATACATGTTAGTTTTTATAGATTAGCATATTTTAAAAACTTTTTAACATAAAAAAATGTACGTTTATTTGCAACAGTTATGCTAACAACAATTAAAAGACATTTATGATATTAAAACAGCGACATCTGCTGACGAACACCGTGCTGCGTTGTCACGGGAACATGCCAGCTGAAGATAATGAGGAAATTACATCTCTCCCTTCGCCAAGTGCATTCCAAACGACTACATAATGGCACGCACGTGCCCTGCTCACTCCAAAGTCCCCACTCCAAGGGGATAGGGATGATCACTTACATTTGGAATTTGTCTGAGAACCAAACGGTACCGATACGTGTACCGAGCCATCCCTACAGCGGGCTGTATTTGTAGTCTGCTGACAGAGGTCCTGGGCTGTTTTTAGTCCCAGTGCATCCCTGCTGCTACTGAAAGCACATTGAAATGCAATTAATCGTTTGTCAGACTGTTGTGTCCCAAGTGATGTAGTTGAAATCACAGTATCCTGCAAAGTGCCATGAAATGGACGATGATCACTGGTAAGCAACTGTAACCCTATAACCCTACAGTTTTGGAATAAAAGGAGAAAGAAAAAAAAAGTTTACTGTACAATTCACAGTGAAAGATTAAAGCATTACTAATGCTTTTGCCCAAGCTGATATTGCTGACAAATATATATATATATATATATATATATATATATATATATAATTATTATTATTTTTATTATTATTTTTTTTTTTTTCAGTTGGTTGTTGTGTGGCTAATCATTCAGCTTTTGCATTTGTATTTGTATTACTAAAATTTGATGATACTGGTAAGGGCTACAACTGTACCACAAAAGTAATTTTATATTTTTCCCCCAGTTTTTCCAACAATTTTTTCTCCATTTCTCCTGCTTTTTTTACAGATGGGTTTCTTTATGGTATAAAGTATATTTAAAGTATATTTATTGTAGCTCCTCAGACGGAAATCCAGTAAAATAAGTGGGTGGTTAATATAGATTTGGCCTGGGGGTCTGAGGTTTCAAACCTCAGTTGGAGTGACCCATGAACTGAATATGTATGAAGTTGTCCTTTGTCACATGAGCATGACGTGTGCTCCAAATGCTGATTCAAATTACCAGCTCAACCAGCAAGAACAAACATAGGACTAGCATGGAAATTTGCACTTATCTAATGTCTTTTAGGAGGCCACGGGACATTTCTTTAAATAAAATCATATGTAATGTCAAATAAACCAAACAGTTGGTGTCCTTTTCTCAAGAAGCACAGGTGTGCTGGTTGGCTAGCCAGTGTTGTTTTTTGGATGCTGGTTGGTTAGTAAGGGATGTTGTTGATCCACCAGTAAGGACAGTGGCAAATTAAAGGGACAGTTCACCCAAAAATATAAATTTGCTGTTAATTTCCTGACCCTCAGGTCCATCCAAGATGTGAGTGACTTTTTTTTTCTTGAGTAGAACAGCAAAGAAGATTATTATTATTATTTTTATTATTATTATTTTTTTTTTTTTTCAGTTGGTTGTTGTGTGGCTAATCATTCAGCTTTTGCATTTGTATTTGTATTACTAAAATTTGATGATACCGGTAAGGGCTACAACTGTACCACAAAAGTAATTTTATATTTTTCCCCCAGTTTTTCCAACAATTTTTTCTCCATTTCTCCTGCTTTTTTTACAGATGGGTTTCTTTATGGTCAGTAGAAAAGCACAGGAGGAAAGCACAGGACTTGTTTCTTCAGATTTTGAGAAATTATGTGGAAAATGGATTTAAATGTAGTATTAAGTGGGACCAAAATGTTGCATTAACCAAAAAATAGTTTTTATTTATTTATTTATTTATTTTTAATTGGATTGTAAAAATGTGACACATTTGTTTGCAAATGCAATTTACTTAGATTTTTTATTCATACAAAGACATTTGAGTAAGTGTCTATACTTTTTGGCAACACTGCATTTGTCTTTTTTAGACAGAAAGTGCAGGACTTGCTTCTTAAGATTGTTTTATGCCATGTTTTAAGAAATTATGTGGAATTCTGCAAAATTGATTTTAAGCACATATTAAAATGTATTAAATCTGACCGAAAGGTTGCGTTAACCAAGAAAATGGCATTTATCAAAACATGACGTATAATTCAAATTTATCATTTTAACAGATAAATCTATTGTATTGCATTTCCCAATCCCTTTACTATCTTTCACACAGAAATGGATACTAATAGGGACTGGAAGGAAAGAAAAATGGAGAGAATTAATTTTTAAAGGGTCCCTTAAAAATAGACCAGGAGAGAGACGTGAGTAAGGATTCGAGAAGATAAATGAGAGATTCCAAGTGGAATAATTCATGGGATATTGTTCATTAAGTTGGGTGAGCAGATTGCAAGACAGGTGGTGTCTGTTGTGCTTTTCAGGATAAAACGAAAAAAGGCCAAGAAATGGAAAGAATAGAGTTCTCTCACATCTTACACTTTCTTTTACAAAGAAAAGACCTTTATTGGCATTGATGGTTCCATGAAGACCCTTTAACATCCATGGAACCTTTCCATTGCACAAAAGGTTCTTAATAGAGGAAAAAGGGTTCTTCAGATTAATAAAAATGTGGAAAAAAAATATATATATATTTTTTAAACTGTTCACTGTGTTCTTCCTGGAATTCCAAAATGGTTCTTCTATGGCATTAGTGCAAAAAAAAAAAAAAAAAAATATTTAATATATAATTTTGTTTTTCATACTAAGCATACTAATGTTTTGCTAATTTTTGACCATTGTTGTTTTTCAACCAGGATCTGATCTGCATCCTTTTCTTTCCAGCGTGATTTGTGAAGTCTGATATCTCAAGGAAATGATGTCTCCTCTTAGTGACCCGAAGACAGATTATGATATGGTAACACAATTAGGAAATTAAATCTGATAACGATTCTTAGTATTACAGAGGAAATGTCTGGCTGTTTCTCATGTGTGGCTCCACTGTTGTACCAGGTTCTCCTGCCTGATTGAGAATGTGCTCTTTGCTGGTTTATACTGTGTTTGATTTCTGGAGTGAATGTGGTCTTCCCTCAACAAAGTGTAAAGTTGGTTTATCACTCTTGGGAGCTCTTAATGTTGAGGGTTTTCCAGTGAACACTTATTAGAAGAGATCTTTTTCAGTGGTTGGGCCTATAGTGATTTATCTGAAATAATAGAAATGATCTCCTTCTTCAGTAATTGGTCTTGAGGTCCCATATATACTGGGAAGTGACCGCACTGATTGAGCTTGTGAACACATTGATTGTATGGCTTGCCTTTTTCCAGCTTTAAAACATTTTACAGTAGTTGAAATTCAGTAACTATATGCAAATGTGTCAAAAGGGGCATCTTTTTGTAATGTTTTGAGCTCAACATTATGTGCGGAATTTGCAACTGAATGGTACAGAATATGTTTTTAGAAAAAGTTGAACTTTAACATGACACTAGTGACACAGAAACATAGTAAGGACATTTTTAAAATAGACCATGTGGCATCAGTGGCTCAGCTGTAATTTTATGAAGCTACAAGAATACTTTTTGTGCACAAAGAAAACAAAAATAACAACTTTAATCAACAATTCTTCTCCAATTCTAAAACTGGTTGGATGGCAGAATTTTCATTTTTGGGTGAACTATCCCTTTAAAGTATATTTATTGTAGCTCCTCAGACGGAAATCCAGTAAAATAAGTGGGTGGTTAATATAGATTTGGCCTGGGGGTCTGAGGTTTCAAACCTCAGTTGGAGTGACCCATGAACTGAATATGTATGAAGTTGTCCTTTGTCACATGAGCATGACGTGTGCTCCAAATGCTGATTCAAATTACCAGCTCAACCAGCAAGAACAAACATAGGACTAGCATGGAAATTTGCACTTATCTAATGTCTTTTAGGAGGCCACGGGACATTTCTTTAAATAAAATCATATGTAATGTCAAATAAACCAAACAGTTGGTGTCCTTTTCTCAAGAAGCACAGGTGTGCTGGTTGGCTAGCCAGTGTTGTTTTTTGGATGCTGGTTGGTTAGTAAGGGATGTTGTTGATCCACCAGTAAGGACAGTGGCAAATTAAAGGGACAGTTCACCCAAAAATATAAATTTGCTGTTAATTTCCTGACCCTCAGGCCATCCAAGATGTGAGTGACTTTTTTTTTCTTGAGTAGAACAGCAAAGAAGATTTTTAGCTGAAACTGTGGTCCTTGGTTATTCATAAAATGCATGTTAGTTGCTGCCTGTCTCTGCAGAGAATTAAAAAAAAAAAATCATATTAAGAACACAAAATTAATATCCATGGCTCTTGATGATATACTTATGTCTTATGAAACGAAATGATCGGTCTGTGCAAGAAACTGAACATTATTGACAACATTATTACCTGTAATCCAAAGTCCATATATTAAATTAATCTAAATAAATTAATAATTAAGATTGCTTATGACTGTTATTTAAATGTATACAATTCAATAAATTAATAAGTGAAATGCATGTTAATAAAAATGTAAAAATTACTCGTACCACGCTCTACTAAGCTAGTTGTAGGTTTAAGCTCCTCTTTTAAGTCGGGTGGGACTGTATTTATTTATTTGCAGGGTTCGTACAAGGTGCTTAAAGTGCTTGAAGTACTTGAATTTGACTTTTTGAAATTTAAGTCCTGGAAAACCCTTGAAAACAGCCATATTTATGAAAAGATACTTGAAAAGTACTTGAATTTTTAAAAGGCAGTATATATGAAATGTGTTCATTTTTGTTTTTGATAAAAACAATTTTTTTCACGCAAAATTAACAATGATGCACGTGTTAAATACTATTCACCTGGTAATATCACACGAGATCTCGCGATATTACTCTGTGAGGTGAAAAGCAGTCTAGCGATATCAGTATAAAGTTGTGTTTGTGGGAATGCCTTTGATAGTGCTTGCTCGGTCTTTTATTGCATGTGCTGTTTGTTTGGGTTTCATTTGGGAACGCTTGTAAAGTCTGACGCGCTTTGTGTTGCACTGTTATCATTTACAAGCGTGGAGCGCATCTCCATCTCAGCTGCTCTTCTTCTGCATATGCTGTGAGTTTGGGGTGCTTAATGTTCATCTGGGAAAACAGTGCTCGTGATCACACTAGATTTATAACGTAAATCATTTATAAACCTATGCCAACACAGGAGAATATATCGGCTTATTTCTAAATATGCGATTTGTTGTACATCGTGATTTCAAAATAAAAGTCGCTCTGAGTTTGAAAAAAGCGTCTGAAAAAACGAGCACGTCTGATCTCACTCCCCTAGTGACGTTGCAAAGGGATCTCATTATAATATTACCGCCCCTTAATCTGTAAGTTTCCACCCACGGTGCCGTCATTTTGATTTCGCAAGCGACATCACTGTACCAGCTCTAATGCCATGACGGAAGTTTGAGCAAAACATGCTAACTGTTCTGTCTTTAGCTGCACAGACGATCACAGAACACTGTTTACAGTCGGAGCCTCAGAGGAGACAACAGAGCAGTGGATTTATTGATTTACTGTATATTGCTGCTGCCACACAGATGTAAAATAAACATACGATTTATTTCCCAGCTGTTTATCTTCACAGTCATAACTGACTGTTTTTGTAATTTATGCATGTTTTTAACGTAAACTTGTTTGTGAATGAAAACAGTACTCACATGCTGTGACAGCCGCTTTCTGTCCGTGTGCTTCGGATGTGTGCTCTCAGAAAACCGTATATCACAAGTTTAAACTAATATGGTATTAAAACGCATGATTTCAGCGTGATAAACATGATAATCAGAACCAAAACAGATGTTTTTAGCAGGTACAAGCTGTAATGATGCAGCTCTTTTCTGGAAAAGGGGGCGGGGAGCAGCAGCTTATTTGCATTTAAAGACACATGCTCTAATATAGAGTGTTTCTGCGTCCACTCAAAATAGGCATTTTCAAAATGATATAATAAATTATCTGTGGGGTATTTTGAGCTGAAACTTCACAGTTACATTCTGGGGAACCCTGAGACTTATATTACATATTGTAAAAAGGGGCATAATATGTCACATTTAAAGCCTGTTTTTCACTTAGGTCTATTTTTATTACTAAAAATTATCAGATTACTCAATTGTTAAAATAATCAGTAGATTACTTGATTACCAAAATAATTGTTAGTTATGGCCCTAGATTAGTTGAAACATTTCAAAATACAACTGCATTGTTTTACATTTTGTGATTTGTTTTGTAACTGAAAATTTCTTAAAAATAGTATTAAAATATTCTCTCGTTCTAGTGAACCAAGTATCTGTATTTTGTCTCATCTCATGGGCTAAATGTATTGTCACACCCCTAGAGACTACAAGCATGATATAGCTCATAATTTTCCAAGTGTATGATATAGCTTTCATTCATTCAGGTCAATCATGTATTCATAAAATAAGGAAAGCATAACTTTGCCATAGTATTCTTTTATGTTAAAGTGGCCACAGTCATTGCATGCTTTGCTTGTGCTGAACTTTATTTGTACCATATTTTTTTTATTAGTTTATGTATTATAGTTTGAAAGATAATAACAATGTTGTTTGAAAAGTGAGATCTCTGATTTTAGTACTTGAAAACCAAAAAAAAAATAGTGCTTGAAAAGTCCTTGAAAGTCCTGGAATTTCATTTTGCAGTTTCTGTGCGAACCCTGTATTTGTGTGGCATACATAACCCTGATTACGAGAGCTCTGTTTCTGATAACTGATAGTTTTGATTATGGCAAGGCGTGTCCATCACTTATAGGATGCTTTTTCTCTTTGTGGTTCCGGAAGGATTTTATAGAAAGCTAACCATACAGTTACCGATCACATTTAATGTGTTTCTGTCCCTCTGACTCACTCTTTCTCTCTTTCTCTTGTCAGTTCTGCCAGTTGTTTCTCATGCAGATGTGTAGAGAATCACTCTGAAGGTTCAGGATGAGAAAATGGCACATTCGTTTACTCCACCAGGACCTAAAAGTTTCCGTAAGTTCACCCGCGAATCTCTTAAGGCCATCGAGAGCCGGATCACTGAGGAGTACGCCAGGAAGTCCAAGGACAAGCAGGAGAGAAATAAAGACGATGAATGCAGGAGGAAACCCAACAGCGGCCTGGAGGCCGGGAAAAGTCTGCCTTTCATATACGGAGACGTTCCCAGAGGACTGGTGTCCACACCACTGGAGGACCTGGACCAGTACTACAGCAATCAGGCAGTGAGTTTGGATTTATATTTCTCAACAAAACCATGAGAGTCCACAAAGGTCCTGTGAGGGGTCCATAGCATCACCCTGAAAACTGAGATTTAAAGTCTTATTTAAACCTTAGAAAAGACATGGAAAGAAATGGAACTTGGAAAGTTTTTGAAATTTGAAACATGTAAAATAAAATTTAAAAAAAGGGAAAATTTAATAAAATATAATTTAATAAAACAAAAAGCTATTTCATGGTCAATAATCAAATTTTCAGCAAATAATGTTTTCAAATGCAAATTAAGAAGAACTAATCATATTCTATGTTGTTGTGCATGCTTTATTTATATATTTAATGATACAAATGTAATATTAATATAAAGAAATAATAATTTATTATATATACAGTGTGTGTGTGTATGTATGTGTATATATATATATATATATATATATATATATATATATATATATATATATATATATATATATATATATATATATATATATATATATATATATATATATATATATATAGAGAGAGAGAGAGAGAGAGATATAGAGATATAGATATATATATATAATTTATGTATTTATTTATTTTGCTGACTGTTTTGTCCATTTTTAAGGATTATTCATAATTATTCATCCTCTTCATCTGCCTCTTGTTTAGACTTTTATAGTAGTGAACAAAAAAAAGACAATCAGCCGTTTCAACGCTGCCCCTGCCTTGTATATCTTCAGTCCCTTCAACCTTCTGAGGAGAATATCAATTAAGATTTTGGTACATTCATATCCTTCTCAACTGCTGAAACATGAAACATGTCTTGCTGTGATGGATGGGTCTTATGTTTTTACGGTTTAATCCAGGGAGTTTCTATTGGTAGTTTACAACCCAAAAATGAATGATTGATGGGTGATAAATGAAAATAATTAAATGAAAATAATCATGATGAATCAAATTAGATGTCAAATGGACATGTTGTTCTCAGAAACCATTAACAAAACTACACACGGTCAAAGAAAACACGACCCAAATAGCTTTAAAGACAGGTTCGCTTCAGGATAAACATGCTTTGTATGATCAATTATTAGCAGCTGAGAGCCTGAAACCATGGCTTGACGACTTGATGTCCAATGTAAAATCTGATCCTGAAGCAAAATCAGTTGAGAACCGCTTTAGTATTCAATCATTTATCAAAAAAAAAAAAAAAAAAAATCAATTTTAAATGGATTATTGTTTTACTAGCTAAAGCCCCTTTAAATCTAATTTTACTCCACACTGCAGAAAAATATCTGATTTCAAGTGTTGTGTATTTCAGTAAGATTTGTTAATGTTTAAAATTTTGAGAGTGATACCTTAAAAACAGTAATACTGTGAAATATTATTGCAAATTAAAATAACTGTTTTCTGTTTGAATATATTTTAAAATGTAATTTATTTCTGTGATGCAAAGGTGAATTTTCAGCATCATTACTTCAGTCTTCAGAGTCACATGATCCTTCAGAAATCATTCTAATATGCTGATTTGCTGCTCAAGAAACATCTTATTGTTATCAATTATGAAAACAGTTGAGCTGCTTCATATTTGTATGGAAACCATGAAGCTTTTTTTCAGGATTCTTTGATGAATAGAAAGTTCAAAAGACCAGCATTTATTTTAATATTTTCTTCTTTGTAATATGATAAATGTCTGCACTATAACTTTTGATCAATTTAATGTGTCCTTGATGGCTAATTTCTTTAAAAAAAAATCTTAATGACCCCAAACTTTTGAATGGTACTATAGTTCTATCACTTAGTTTCCTTAACTGCAGCTTTCACATTGTTCAGTGTGTTTATAATGTTCACTATACTGGCAAACTGCGCTTTCATGGTCTACTCACAGCCTCCAGACTGGGCCAAGAACGTAGAGTAAGTTGATCTCTTTGCTGCTTTTGAAGTATAGTATAGAAATATTCTCCATGTTTGCTGCGTGCAGTAACTGAGGGTCTTGTTTTTAACAGGTATGCCTTCACTGGGATATACACCTTCGAAGCACTTATAAAGATCATTGCCAGGGGATTCTGTGTGGGACAGTTTACGTTCCTCAGAGACCCGTGGAACTGGTTGGATTTTGTCGTTATAGTCATGGCGTAAGTATGACAAATCTGTTATTTACCCCAGCTACACTGTTATAAGTTATTAGAATCCATTTATTGTCATTGCTTAAAGGTGAAGAGTGTAATTTTTTTTATAAGACTTGCTGACCAGGTTTACTTTCTTTATCCTCATTCCTGTCTTATTGTGGATGATTCATCTGTAAAAACTGTTGCAAATAAAAAAAAAAATCTGCCTTTATAATCGTTCATTAAAATGTAGTAATGTACTCAGTTACTTTCGTAACCTCGGTTCCCTTAGATATGGGAACGAGTACTGTGTCGTAAGACGCTTGTATTGGAAAAACTCCTTTTTTCCTCTTCAACTGAAGCCTTTTCAATCACGCAGTGAAACTGCACGTCCATTGGTTCGTGCAGTGCTATAAAAATGAACCAATGGCTCGGCGGCGGCGACGAGCAAGCCTATGGCTGAGCAGCCCGCCATAGTCCGCCAAAACGGGCGGGGACTGTGGCTATATAAGCGGCCGCTTCACCGCCGCATCTCAGATCTCTTCGAATGAAGCGACTGAGGCGTGCAGCTCATAGCACGGCCAGGAATGCAGTGCTCGTTCCCATATCTAAGGGAACCGAGGTTGCGAAAGTAACCGAGTACGTTCCCTGTCGATATTCTCACTCGTACTGCGTCATAAGACGCTTGTATGGGAACCAGTACAATCACGCCGTGCTATGATGGGGAACGACTCAAAACCAAGACTCCCATGGGAGAAGACCCAGAAGAGTCAATGGAATACACCAAGCACAGGCTGAGCCATCAGGGTCATCCGTGGTCTGGGTGTCGTCCCCTATAGTTTATACCTGGTATCCGTATAATATGGACCGTCAAGGTGAAGGAAGGATTTGAACAATGCTGGTCAAGTGAACCCATAAGACTGCTAAACTAGCCGGGCGCGGTAAACTAAGCAGAAAGGACTCTGGCCTGTAAGGCTGGGACGTCCAGGTTGTAAAACCTTACAAATGTGGATGGCGAGGACCAGCCGGCCGCCTCACAAATTTCCGAAATGGACACCCCGCTGGACCATGCCCAGGAAGAGGCGATGCCTCTGGTGGAATGGGCTCTGACTCCAATGGGGCACTGCAAGCCCAAGGAGGAGTATGCTAGGGTGATAGCATTCACTAACCACCTGTAAATTCTTTGCTTCGTAACAGGGCGACCTTTAGCGCGGTTACCGAAGCTGACAAAAAGCTGTTCTGATCTCCTGTATGAGGCAGAACGCTCAATGTACACCCTCAGGGCCCTGACGGGGCAGAGCAGGGATAATTCCTGGTCATCCGTCGAAGGGGAAAGCGCGGAAAGCGCTATGACCTGGGCTCTGAACGGAGTGGAGAGCACCTTAGGAACATAACCCAGCCTTGGTTTCAGGATGACCTTGGAGTTGTTAGGCCCGAATTCCAGGCAAGCAGCGTTGATGGAAAGGGCCTATAGGTCTCCTACTCGCTTAACCGACACCAGCGCTAACAGCAGGGGGTTTTAAATGAGTGATCTGAGGCTTGTGGTTTGCAGTGGTTCAAACGGGGGGCCTTTCAAGGCCCTTAGTATGGTTGGTAAGTCCCAAGGTGGACCACCGCACTATTCCACCGCACTATTCCTGCCCACCGATCGGCCAGCAATAAGGGCATGGAAAGCCGCTATGGCTGTTGCGTAAGCTTTGATGGTGGATGAGGAACGCGGTTTATCTAGCATCTCCTGCAGAAACGAAAGAACCACTGATACATCAGAGGTAACCGGATCTAAGTCACGGTCTTGATACCAACCCGAGAAAATAGACCATTTCAGAGCATAGAGGCATCTGGTAGACATGGCTCTAGCTTCTGCCATAGTGTTTAAGACACGCTCTGGGAGGTCGAAAAGCTCCCGTTGAGCGGCCACACATGCAGGGCCCATAACTCGAGCCGTGGATGCCACAGCGTGCCGTTCTCTTGAGAGAGGAGGTCCCGTCTCAAGGGAATGGGCCACGGGGCTGCTTCGAGCAGCTGGAATAACTCCGACACCCACGGCTGGTTCCTCCAGAGGGGGGCTATTAGAAGAAGCTTGTGCCGTTGTTCCCTGACTCGTCTGAGTACCTGTGGTAGCAGAGCGATTGGAGGGAACGCATAGAGCGGGAGGCTGGGCCACTTGTGGGCCAGGGTATCCGTGCTCTTCGTGAAAAAGGTTGGGCAATGAGAGTTATCTTCGGAGGCAAAGAGGTCTACTTGAGCTCTGCCAAAGACTTCCCAGATTTTCTGAACAGCGAATGGGTGGAGCGTCCATTCTTCTGAGGAGACGTTGTTCCTCGACGACATGTCCGCTCCTTGGTTCATTTTGCCCGGCACAAGCGTCGCCTTCAGTGAGCGTAGATTGGTTTAAGCCCAAACAAGAAGGTCGTTCGCCAGCGTGGAGAGGCGCTTCGAGACGAGGCCGCCCTGGTGATTTATGTATGACACCACGGACCTGCTGTCTGAGTGTATTAGCACATGGTGTCCCCTTATGTCCGGCAGGAAGAATTGACAGGCACGGCACACTGCTAGCATCTCTAGGCAGTTGATGTGCAGACCCAACTCTTCTTCGGACCAAAGACCGAAGGTTGGTTTGCCTTCGCACAGCGCTCCCCAACCCTTGTTGGAAGCATCTGTCGTGACAACCTTCCTTCTGTGCGCCGTGTCTAAGATCACACCCTGCTTCAGCCAGAGGGGATCCCTCCAACGGGCCAGGGCTGATACACAGGCCCGAGTCACCGTTATGCGATGGTGACCGTGACGCCAAGCCGCGGAAGAAACCCTCTGCTTCAGCCAGAACTGGATGGGTCGCATGTGAAGCAGGCCCAACTGAAGTACTGGCGAAGCTACTGCCATAAGGCCCAGCATTTTCTGGAAGGCCTTGAGCGGGTGAGCGGTCCCTTCCTTGAAGGAGGCCGCGCGGCACTGAATCGTCATGGCTCGTTCCGCTGAGACAGTTGCTGTCATCTGCACTGAGTCGATAACTGTCCCCAGGAACGACACTCATTGGCTGGGTGACAGTACGCTCTTGGCAAAGTTGACCCTGAACCCCAGGCAATCTAAGTGGCTGAGGAAGAGGGTCTTGTGCGATGTTGAAACTGCCTCTGACTGGGCCAGAATGAGCGGAAACGTGGTGGTCTTCGAGCGAATTGGAGTGAATAACCTCATCTTATCGTAGCCATTACCCATTCTGACACACCGGGGATGGCCTGCCAGGCCTCAGCCCGTGTGGCAAGAGGCTGAATAGGCTCTAAAGACTGGCTGCATAAGGGCAGGACGCTTATGGTAGGCAGAAGAGGATATTTGCTCTCTTTTTGAAAATGTATGTGTATGTGTGCTGCTGTCTTTTCCTCGCAGGTCCCTGGGAGGAAGAAGACGGGAGGGCGCGATGGGCAGAGTCGCTTTCTGAAAAGAAAGCTATCCGCAAGCGCAGAGAGGCAAGACTGAAACTCTCGCAATGAGAGCAGTCAGTCCCGCTGAGCGCAGCGTCAGCGTGGGATTTCCCCAAGCATGACACACTCAGCGTGACCGTCATCAGCGTGCAGGGGAGTCCTACACGTCTTACAATGACGGCATTTGAAACAACGCCGTCAAAATTTGCTCTTTTGTGAGGCTCTTTTAGATAGTCGCCGGATGGCAGCAGGGGATAGACCGGGATCTGCGAGCTGAGCGCTGCAATGGTCCAATCTTGCTGCTGAGGCATTTCAACGGCGAATCTCGGCGTCAGTGAGGAAGAAGCTTCAACGCTGAAGAGAAGAAATCTGAGATGCGGCAGCGAAGCGGCCGCTTATATAGCCACAGTCCCCGCCCGTTTTGGCGGGCTACGGCGGGCTGCTCAGCCATAGGCTCGCTCGTCGCCGCCGCCGAGCCATTGGTTCGTTTTTATAGCACTGCACGAACCAATGGACGTGCAGTTTCACTGCATGATTGAAAACGCTTCAGTTGAAGAGGAAAAAAGGAGTTTTTCCCATACAAGCGTCTTACGACGCAGTACGATTGAGAATATCGACAGGGAACTAACTTTTCTTTTTGGCTGACATCACCAAGACCTCTTGCTTTTCAACTCCTCAAATTATCTGACTCCTTTTTATATGAAACACCCATTCTTACCGTCAAATCAATTCCTTAATTATAAAAGTTCCATCCTACATTTTTTCATAGTATTTAACTTTAAAATATGCCTGAAAATATTGATGGAAGGGGCAAGTTGGAATTTGGAAATGTTCATTATTTTTGCAGTTCTGTTTGGTGCTGCTAATGTCGTATAGATTACACTCTTCAACTTTAGTGTTTCATAGTCCATAGAGTGAGCAAAATGATCATCTTCAGTTGTTATTGTCAGCTCACAAGGATAAGAGTGCTGCGGTTAAAAGTGATAAAATATACAAATGTAAATCTATAGGTTGAAACACATTTCTTGGTTTCTTTCTCTAACATTTGAAATGTGTTATGGAAGTATTGAATTGATAGTTTATATGTTTAGAGTAAAGCTTTTAGAGTTAAAAAAAAAACAAAACAAAAAAAAACATTGAGTTTCAAAAACTTGTTTTTCTTTAAGACTTCTCAAAAACTTGTCAAATTGGCATATTTGTCTATGTAAAATAACAGTTTTATAATAGTTTTTATTATATTTTATTTGAAAAAAATGTTAAACAAATTATTATTTTATATTTCATTTTTATATAATATTTATTCACTCATTAATTAAATCATCTAAATAATATTACCCTTTTTGTTTAAAATATTTCTGCTTATTTAATTTTAAACAGTTTTTTTTTTAAATTTAAATAATTTATTTAAAGAAGCAGATATAATCTTAAATTATGCATCCTTAACTGATAGTTGGTCCATAAAATGCCCATAAAGGCCATTGGCATTTACAGTGCCCATCAGCTTTATTTGTATCTGTGCATTTGGTCCCACAGGTTTGTTACAGAGTTTATAAAGATAGGCAATGTATCAGCCCTCCGCACATTCAGGGTACTCAGAGCTTTGAAAACTATTTCAGTAATTCCAGGTAAGCAGAAAACACGTTTAGGTGTGCGACGTCTGTGTAACCTTTGAACCCGACTACAACCCTGTGTCTTGAACCTTCTTGTGTGTTGTATGTCTGGCAGTGTTTGATTTCCCACCCTCCATGTTTCAGATATGTAACAGAGTTTGTGGATCTGGGTAGTGTGTCTGCGCTGCGAGCGTTCAGAGTTCTTCGAGCCCTGAAAACTATATCGGTCATCCCAGGTGAGAGTTAGGGCAAAGCTCAGGGTCACAGATGCTGACACTGCTTTCTTCGAGCATGTCATGTTCTCCTCTAAGTGCTTTAAGGAGTCTTTTTTTTCCCAAACATTTTCCAGTTTTCTTTTCAGGTGTTCTTGCTTTGATTTGTGATGTGATGGCTACATGCAAAAAAACAAGCAGTGATGTCTGATTCACATTGAATAAGTCAATTCTTTTTAATCAATAGGTCAAAAACTCACAAAATTTATTGATTTGAATTAGGGCTGTCAAAAAAAATGTGAATTTCAAATATTTGTCGGATTAAAAAAAAATCCACATTCGAATGCAAAAAAGTTGCATTTGAATTTTAGGTGTGCGTCAGTGCCTTATCAGTGGCGCACGAAATGTGACGACGATGCAAGTGTCATTGCATTTAAATGCTTTTGTTAGCCTATCCAGTTGAACCCACTGAAAACGAGAGCATCAGTGTGGAGATGTTGTTTACGGCGAAACTGAAACCAAGCCGTTCACACAGAATGCATATTTATCACATTTTCTAGAGGGACATCTATCACCATTGCAGTTGCGTCTCGCACAAGAGAAACGCATGTTTAGAAAGTCATGTAAAATTAATGTAAGTTCAACTTTTAAAAAACACGTCTCAAGACTTTATGGCGGTTTATCCCCATCCCACTGCATGTCAAATTTTTAAATGAAGAAAGTAGCCTACTCTTTGTGATTGATTTTCGGTCCATTGTGTTAAACCAGTGGTTCCCAACCAAGTTCCTGGAGCCCCCCCAACACTGCACATTTTGCATCTCTCCTTTATCTGACACACCCATTTCAGGTCTTGGAGTCTCTACTAATGAGCTGATGATCTGAATCAGGTGTGTTTGATTAAGGAGACATGGAAAACATGCAGTGTTGGGGGGCCTCCAGGATCGTGGTTGGGAACCACTGTGTTAAACTATACGTAGGCTACATGCATGGTGCTGTATTTTATTACGCTTTGAAGAAACGTGCATGATATTTTGCTTGATGCGCCCTCTTGTGGCCTCAGGAGAGAAGCCAAAAGCTTTTGATAATATTTAAGTAGAAAATTCTAATTTAGTTTTTCAGTCATTTTGACAGCCCTAGTTTGAATCTATGCAGCGACACCCTGAGTTGCAGTCGTTAATTGTGTCGTGCAATTTGAGAATGGTTTCAGTTACAAGACTTAAATCAGTGTACTGATTTAGTACAAAAAGTACTTAAAAGAATAATTCATCTAAAAATTTAAATCTGCTCAAAATTGCCATCCAAGATGTAGATGAGTTCCTCATCAGAACAGAAATATAGCATTACAGCACTTGCTCAGCAGTGGATCCTCTGCAGTGAATGGGTGCTGTCAGAATGAGTCCAAACAGCTGATAAAAACATCACAATAATCCACAAGTAATCCACACCACTCCAGTCTACCCTTTTTAAGCAAAAACAATTAATAATGATTTGTTTTTTTGTTTTGTTTTTTAACAAAACAAATTAATAATGATTTGTTTTTTTGTTTTTTGGTGTAGATTATTGTGATGTTTTTATCAGCTGTTTAGAATCTCATTCTGACGGCACCCATTCACTGCAGAGGATCCATTGGTGAGCAAGTGATGTAATGCTACATTTCTCCAAATCTGATGAATAAACAAACTCATCTACGTCTTGGATGGCCTGAAGGTGAATACATTTTCAGCAAATTTTCTTTTTTAGGTGAACTATTCCTTTAACAATCACTGTTATTTGTTATTGAAATCGGAGCTAGATTTGTTAAGGGCGAGTGTTTACTGTTTTTGTTTCTCCTCTCCTTTTGTGATGAGTTTGTTTGTATTGTAGCCGTCTTGCATGTTTTCATGTACTCGCTGTTCATTTATTATGAGCAGCAGTTATGTGCATGTGATACATGAAAAACTACTGTGAACTTTAGCTTTTATCCTGAAACATTCAGAGATTTACTCTTGTAACATTAAGAGTAACATATATCAACGTTAACATGTATTTCTATAAAAAACTATTTAAATACATTCAGGGTCCAAAATTAATGTAATGCATTAATTACATACTACTGTTACATGATTTAAGTTGAATTGTAAGAATGATAGCCTGACCCTTGCTGATGTAAGTGTCATTAGTGAATCAAATCATAAACTAAAGAAAACGTCTGTTTCAATTTCAAATTGCTAAATTTGGCAAAACAAGGAGTGTACTCACATGAAGAGTCTCTTGTATGTGATGATGTCACAATGACCTGCGCTGTTTGTCATAAATATACATAAAAACAACTGTTAAATAATTCCATTTCACAGAATTAAAATATTTGATTTTGGAGTGAATTTTGGACTCTTATTACATTTCAGTGTAAAGTTGGAATGTGACCAGGTGTACTCTGATTTGCACAGGACTGAAAACAATCGTTGGAGCTCTGATCCAGTCAGTGAAGAAGCTGTCAGATGTGATGATCTTGACCCTTTTTTGCCTGAGCGTCTTTGCTTTGGTCGGACTGCAGCTGTTTATGGGAGTTCTAAAACAAAAATGTGTGCTCCAGCCATCCAATTACAGCTTAACTGATATTCTTAACGATACAAAATACATTAACAATCAGAGTAAGTTTATTTTCATTGTTTTGGTTAATAAAATAGATTCAGAATCTGATGCAGCTGCATTAATTATGTAATGATTATCAACACAGTTCTTTTGTTGTGAAAACTCACCAATAATCAATATGCAATTAATTTTAGTGACAGTAGAAGAAGACATGTAGCTGAAAATATTTTAGTGCACAATGAAGGAATATACAGTAAGCATGTAGATATTAAACTAGGTAAAACCCTTAAATGCTTTCATGCACCCAAAGACAATTAATAGAAAACTAAAATCTGAATGTTTATTTGTTTGTTTGTTTTTTTTTACACAACATAGAGAGACAAACTGACAAATTGAATTAAACATGGCACAAAATGCAATATTGGACCAAGGTTTCCTATAAGAATTTTAACTACTGGCAAACAAGAATTTTGCTTCATTCATCCATCCATCCATCCATACATGTATATAAATACATCTATAAATGCATCCATACATTTATCCATCAGTACATATATACATCCATATGTTTCATCAGAAAACCACATAAAATTATATAAATTAGTGACTGTGCAAAACTAATTTATTTATTTGATTTAGAAATGGTACAGAACATTGAAATCACATTTTATTGCTTTATGTGACAAGTTATTGCAAAAAATATGGGTATCACAACATCACGTAATCCAGAGGGGCTGATCATTTGCATCCTCATCCACAAATTTTATCTGAAGAGAGGTTTTAGTATACCTGAAAACTGTCAGTGATGTGGGGAATGTTTCGATCAGGGCCAATATAAACCCAGTGAAGAGTGACAAGTCCAATATACTAACTGCAATATAGGTCTGAAGAGGAAATACTGTGTGTGTAAATGATCTGTACATCTGCCAGACAGCCAGCTGTCATCATTCAGCATTATGAACGTTTACATTAGCGCCAGCCATGAAAAACCTGTTTGAGAGAAAGAGGAAGAGAAATTCCACCTTACTCATAGGGGGGCGAAATATGATATCCATTGGAAAGTACTTTAGGGGGATGGGGGAAAGCTATCATAGGAGTGAGGTAATCTGGCTCGCTGCTTGCAGAGGACGATGCCTTGCACATGTACTATTATTCTGATATATACACAAATTCTGTTGGTATTTTGACATTTCACTCATTTGCATGGGACATGGCCCTGCTACATTAAAAACAACAACAATAACAACATAACATGTCTTATTTAATTTGATGGGTCAGAGAGAGGATGGAAAATGGTCAGATTGTTTTTGGTGCAGGGAGAAAAAAAGCATCAAAAAATATTTTAATTATGACCATTTTCCTCATTGGTCCATTTTTTGACACCAAAAACAATGATGAAAATGGTCATATATTAAGGCTTTTTTGGGTGCCCCCCAAAAACAAATAAATCAATAAAATATTCTTTATTGTTTTTGGTGCCAAAAATGGACCAATGAAGAAAATGGTAGTTTATTAATCGACATTTATTGCACCAAAACAATTAAGAAAGTGGTCTCATAGTGATTTTTGTTGAAAATAAATAAATAATAACCAATGAAGAATATTAAATACAAAAATTAAGAAAATGGTCATATATTAGGACTTTTTATTACAAAAATTGACCAGTTTTAAAGGAAAACGCCACCGTTTTTCAATATTCCAGTATTATCTTCCCTCAATTTAGACGAGTTGATACGTACCTCTCCCATCTCAGTGCGTGCACTTAATAGCTCTAGCGCGCGGCGCCACTATGCTAGCGTTTAGCTTAGCACCATTCATTCCTTAGGATCCAAACAGGGATGAATTTAGAAGCTACCAAACACTTCCATGTTTTCCCTATTTAAAGACGGTTACATGAGTAGTTACACGAGTAAGTATGGTGACACAAAATAAAACGTGGCGATTTTCTAAGCGGATAAAAATGATGACTATAATGTATGGCGGAAGAGCACTTCGCAGCACTTCGACCTCGGCGCAGTAATATCATCACTCCTGAAAACTCCAGGAGTGATGATATTACTGCGCCGAGGTCGAAGTGCTCTTCCGCCATACATTATAGTCATCATTTTTATCCGCTTAGAAAATCGCCACGTTTTATTTATTTTTTTTTATGGCAAAAAAATGGGCCAGTCTTAATATATGATTATTTTCATCATAGGTCCATTTTCTGCACCAAATATAATAAAGAAAATGGTCATATGGTTATTTTAGTGAGGAAAAAGTACCAGTAAAGAATATTAAAAAAAACTATATATATATATATATATATATATATATATATATATATATATATATATATATATATATATATATATATATATGTAAATATGAACCTACCTATAATGAACCAAATAAACTCATGGGTACAGTACAAACCAACTAATACAACTTAGCTTTGTATAAGTTATATTATGAATAGTATTCTTCTTTTTCCTGTAGGTAACTATTATATCCCATCAGGAAAGAAAGATGCTCTGATCTGTGGGAAAAACAGTGATGCTGGGTAAGCAGCGTGTATCGAATTATTTCATAAACCTTGGCAGTACCTTTCCTTTCACACATAATTCACCAAGAGCAGTTACACATTTTGTTACATTGCATGGTGACTTTCTCGCACTTTTGTGCATTTCAGGCAGTGTCCAGAAAATTATGTCTGTATAAAAGCAGGTCCCAATCCAGATTATGGTTACACAAGCTTTGATTCCTTTGGCTGGGCCTTCCTTTCCTTATTCAGACTGATGACTCAAGACTACTGGGAGAATCTTTACCAACAGGTGCTTGTTTTGTTTGTCTATGTAGAGGAAACTAAATTTATATGGTTATTTTTCTTTTGTGGAACACAAAAAATATGTTTTGCAGAATGATTTTTTTTTTCTATATGATAAAAGTAGACAAAGTCTAGGGCTGTAAAGCTTCAAAAAGGACAAAAAAAATCTACCATGAAAATAGTCAATATTATTTGTGTTATTTATTCCAAGTCTTCTAATGCAGTATAATAGTTACAGACTGAAAAGTTGTTGTTCCCTGAAAATCTTGCCCTCCATTGTGTTCAAAACTAGTGTTTCATGAGTAATATACAAACCTATGAAGTGTGTGCAGTTTCTTTGTCTATTCCTGTACAATTTCAATCTGTTCACACAAATCAATCATATAATTTAGCATGTAGTCATATAGACTATTTTATGGTATTTTTGTGGTGTTTTTGTCATTTATGGAGTCTCCATCCACTTTCATTGTATGGAAAAGAAGATAATCATACAGAATTTACACGAATAGTTTCCTATGTTTATCATAGACTAATCATGGACTTTTCTTACAGACTCTTCGGGCCGCAGGAAAAACCTACATGATTTTTTTCGTGCTGGTCATTTTCTTGGGATCCTTCTACCTGGTGAATCTGATCCTGGCTGTGGTTGCCATGGCATATGATGAACAAAATCAAGCCACTATTGATGAAGCTTTGAAGAAAGAGGAGGAGTTTAACGCCATGCTCCAGCAGCTGATGAGACAGGAAGAGGAAGCTCAGGTCTGTTGGGTGTTTTCATTAAAACGGGGTATGAATACCATGCAAATGGTAGTGTACGGCGCCTTCAATGGCAAAATAATGGGTTTGATTCCCAGAAAATGCATGAATCACTAACAGAATGTATTAACATAAATGTAAATGCCGGAAACATTTACAGACTGTGTAAGTATAATCTGTTGCATGATTGCTTGGCAGGCTGTGGCTGAAGCGTCCAAGTGTGATGGGCTGAGTGGAGAAAAGACGGACTCTTCTTCGGACGCCTCCAAACTCAGCTCTAAAAGTGCCAAAGAAAGACGCAACCGCAGGAAAAAGAGACAGCGTCAGGGGGAAGATGAGAAAGAGGAGGATTCCAACAGGGAGGGAATTGATAGAAAGGCCAGCTTTCGTTTTACAGCTGATGGAAAAATCCGGCTCTCACATGAAAAGACTTACACGTCTCCACATCAGGTTAGAAAAATCTCATCTGCTGTGTGGTTTTCATTTGATGCTTACTATAGCAAATAGCAAGGAAATGTCATTGACTTAAACACAGAGGGCAAAAGTTATGTCAGTGTTTGTGAAATCTGAATAATTATGGAAATGTCTTAAGTGTGTTATTATTACAAACTTTGACATTTTCTGGTATTGAAGAATGAGATTTGAGAGGTGTACAGGAATGATACAGGTGCATCTCAAAAAATTGGAATAGTGTGAAAACGTTAATTTTTTATTTGTAACATTTCAAAAAGTGAAACTTTCATATATTCTAGATTCATTACATGTAAAGTAAAACGTTTCAAAAGTTTTTTTTTTTTTAATTTTGATGATTAGAGCTGACAGCTCATTAAAGTCAAAAATCTAGTATCTCAAAATATTAGAATATTTATATTTAAGTTTCATTAAATGACCATCCGTACAGTATAAATTGTGGGTATCTCTTGTTCTTTGAAACCACAATAATGGGGAAGACTGCTGACTTAATCATTGACACCCTCCACAAAGAGGGTAAGTCATAGAAGGTCATTACTAAAAGGGTTGGCTGTTCATAGAGTGCTGGATCAAAACATATTAAATGCAAAGTTGACTGGAAGGAAGAAATTGGGTAGGAAAAGGTGCACAAGCAACAGGGATGACCGCAAGCTTGAGAATACTGTCAAGCAAAGCTGATTCAAACACTTGGGAGAGCTTCACAAGGAGTGGACTGAAGCTGGAGTCAGTGCATCAAGAGTCACCACGCTCAGACGTCTTCAGGAAAAGGGCTACCAAGCCACTTCTGAAACAGAAACAACGTCAGAAGCATCTTACCTGGGCTAAGGAGAAAAAAACTGGACTGTTGCTCAGTGGTCCAAAGTCCTCTTTTCAGATAAAAGTAAATTTTGCATTTCGTTTGGAAATCAAGGTCTGGAGTCTGGAGGAAGACTGGAGAGGCACAGAATACAAACTGCTTGAAGTCCAATGTGAAGTTTTTGAAATCAGTGATGATTTGGGGTGACGTGACATCTGCTGGTGTTGGTCCATTGTGTTTTATCAAGTCCAAAGTCAATGCAGCCATCTACCAGGAGATTTTGGAGCACTTTATGCTTCCATCTGCTGACAAGCTTTATGGGGATGCTGATTTCCTTTTCCAGCAGGACTTTAGCACCTGCCCACAGTGCCAAAACCACTTCCAAGTGGTTTGCTGACCATGATATTACTGTGCTTGATTGGCCAGACAACATGGCTGACCTGAACTCCATATGGAATCTATGGGATATTTTCAAGAGAAAGATGAGAAACAGTTGATCCAACAATACAGACGAGCTGAAGGCTCAATAGTGCCTCAGCAGAGCCACAGGCTGATCGCTTCCATGCCACACCTCACTGATGCTGGAGTTTGTGCTAAAGGAGCCCCGACCAAGTATTGAGTGCATAAATGAACATACTTTAAAGAACTTGAACTTTTCTATTTTGCAAATCCTTTTTTTGATTGATTTTAGGATATATTCTAATATTTTGAGATACTGGATTTTTGCCTTTCATGAGCTGTAAGCTCTAATAATCAAAATTAAAACAAAAAAAACTTTTGAAATGCTTTACTATACATTTAATGAATCTAGAATATATGAAAGTTTCACTTTTTGAAAAGTTACAAAAAAAAAATAAACGTTTTCATGATATTCTAATTTTTTGAGATGCACCTGTATATAGATAGGTCTAATCTACATATCTGATTCAATCTGATTCATGATTTAGAAATGATACTGAACATTATATATATATAATGTATATATATACATATATAAATATATATATATATATATATATATATATATATATATATATATATATATATACATATTAGATATATCTATGATATTCATATATATATCATAGATAGATAGACAGACAGACAGAGACAAAGAGTTTCTATTTTATTCAGCATTAAAAATTGATTTTAATTAACGCTGTCATCTTCGTTCTTTCAATTATCTGCTTGATCTTTTGACATTCTTATCATTCATCAAAATTCTCTTTTTTTTCATCCTTGTTCATAATAAATTCATGATTTTTTTTATTTCTTTACTTTGAGAAAAAAAAACTTCATCTAAACTTCTTCAAAACTAAAGACATCCATCAACTTTTATTTTTCATCTTCTCACAGTCATCTTTCTCCTAACGTCATTGTTCTTTTTCATATTCAACAATCATCAACATCACTTTTATCTTCATCATCATCAACATATTCACCATTTTTGCCACGTTTGTTCTCTCCCGCCATTGCTTGTCCAACTAACCTGTCGCTAAACTCATGATTTTCTCTAAAATGTTTAGATTTAAAATTTTTGTTATTCTTACGTGGGCTGAAATTTTGAATTGCAAAGCATCACTGTCTGCTACTTTTGTTTAAAAATTGTTCAGTTATGTAGTAACATGACTAAAAACTGATATTAAATAAACAGATTGAACTTCTAAATATTTACTTTTTACCATATTTTTGGATTATTACTGTAAAATGAACAAATTAAATAAAAAATAGGATTTCCATGAACTTAAGATCATTGCACACCGAAATTTTCGCACGTTAAAAAAAATAAATACGACCTCACGCTGTGTCAATCACGTTTACACACTGCCTCCGAAACTTTCGTCTGTCATAAAAAATTCGGATCGGGTTCGATATTCTGCATTGTTTGCATCCGTTGCAAGCATTTTCAGAGGTGTTTTGACAACTCAGAGCCACCGTAAAAAGTGAAAGCCAAAATTGTATGCTGGTTTCAATGCCTGGCGCGCACCTATCCGATGCCACAGTTTGGTGCATATGTGTCCATACCTTAGACAAACTGCCAGTCTCTGTTCAGGAACAATTGGTTCATGGAAATTGGTTGTCTTCTTTTAAATATGTGTGGCTCTAGTATTGCTAGCAAAGCATCAAAATCCTGTAGTAAACTTTGAATCGCTCGGAATAATCCCGCAACTTCTTGATGAGGTGGAACTCTCCTTCCTCTCTACGCAATCTCAGCATTACATGGACCCAATATTTCCTCTTTCTTTTTCTCTTTAAGAAGAGAGAGGACAACAAAATCATCCTCACTGCTCGACTCCATTTTGTATTGTTTTGCCAATTTTTTCACAACAGATTAATACGCATCGGACTCTGTGCATTACAAATTTTTAGGATGACGAATACGAAAAAACCCATACGAAAATTTCGGACTCAGTGTGCAAAGACCTTTACATTAGAAAAGAGCAAAAACTAAGGACGATAACATTAGCTATAACTGTAAAGTTTTAATAATCAAGTCCAGCCATAACGATAACGACACAGAGGAACAAAATCACTGGAATGATTTTCAGTGTTTTTTTTCCCAGCTGATAAACAAAAACATTGACAGCCAATCAATTATCATGCACTGGTGTGGATGCTTATATTAGTTATTGTTATAGTTATATATAATAATATGTTGTTAAAGTGGGATTGGCAAATTGCATGTAAATTGGGATTTCTTCCTCCGGTTAGTCAGATTACGTCCTCATATGCCTTAATTTGTTTGGCAATGTATTTGTAAGGCTTGTTTTTCTCCTCAGTCTCCCCTGAGTTTTCAGGCCTCAATCCTCAGCCCACGTCGGGACAGCAAAGGTAGCGTCTTCAGCTTCCGCGGGCGTGTGCATTCAGAAAACAACTATGCTGATGACGAGCAAAGCATGTGTGAGGAGACGGGCAGCAGGAGAAACTCTTTGTTTATACCCTCTCGATCCGATCGGCTTTACAGCACTCTTAGCAAAAGCAGTCTGACTACACGTGTACTGTTGCCGTCTAATGCAAAAGCACGGTACGTGGTCGACAGCAATGGCATGGTGATAGTGTCAGGTGGAGCGTCTTCACCCAACTCACCCTCTGGAATACTGACTCCGGAGGTGTCCAGAAAAAGAACAACGTTTGACGACACTTGCGTAAGCACATATGATGCATGTGCTGCAATGCTTAGTTTTAAACTATACATTTTTATAATAATTTTCTCTTTATTTAACATGAATCTGTGCACCCTTTTTTTTTTTTTTGCTCTTTTTTTTTGCTTTTTTTTCTGAAAATCTGCAGAATTCTGTGGGATGGATTTAAATAAAGAAAGAGCTGCATAAGCAAATGCAAAATATTTTTAAAAAATTGGCAGAAATCTGCAGAGATTCCTGTGGATGTTCATTGCATGCAGATTCTGTGTGTGAGCCTGCGAATCAGGTTGTGACAATGAACAATTTTAATTGTTTTTCAGGATTACAGCATGTCATCAGCATGCAAAGACATAAAAATGGGCATTAGTAATGGTACTGAAACTAACATATATTTTGAAAATCAATTAATTTGTCAATTATTTGTTGAGTTAATCAATTAATCATATAAAAAAGCAAAATACACATTATTTCCAGCTTTTTATTCAAAAGCGTGTTAAAGCATGCATTTAAAGCATGTTATTGTACATACTGTCAAATTAGTTAAATTAATTAGGACTTTTAAAATTATATTGTAACTTCATTTACAACTTTTATTAACTTTTGTATTGTATAAAGCATTTTACTGTATTGTATAAACATTTGTAATGTCTTGATGTTTTTAAAGAAATAATAGTGGCATTTAGCTCAAACGAAGATGTTTAAAAAGAAGTGGTTAAAATGTCTAGAATGAAATAGCAGTGCTTGCAAGGCAGCAAAAGAATTGTTAAACTGTAGGAAAATAACATTTTTTCTACCAGCCATTTTTATTTTTCCAATTCAAATGTAAAAAAAAAAAAATAAAAAAAAAATCTATATATAAAAATTGAAACATGCTTATAACTGGATCCAAAAAATCATAAATTTATCATCAAGAATAAGATGTAATGTTTCAAAACATGTTTTGTCTTTTATTTATTGCTTATTTTATTTATTGCTTTATTGCTGCCTTGCAAACACTAATGAAGCACCATCGTAACATTTGTTGATGTATTTTCTGTTGATGTGATCTCTTTACAGTTTGACACAGATGAAGAATATCGACACCAACGTGATTCAAAGAGCTTTTCAAGGGCTTTTCTATATGACCAATCAGTGAGACAGCGAGCTTTGAGTGTAGCAAGTGTCAGCAACAACACTATTGACCGTAAGAAGCCCTAAATACCAAACACACATTTAGGGGCCAATCACACAGAATACGCTTTTGCTTTGAAAAACGTGAGACTCGGGCAGTGGAACGGGGAAAGAAAAACAAGTCTAGAGATGAAATTTTAAAAATGTGAACTTATAATTTGAGTGTTTTTAGAGCGAGACACTGCAAAAGTAGCAAGTGCAATGGTCAAACAGATCTGTCTAGTTAATGTTCTCATAGAAAAATTATGGAAAGTATCACTAAGGAAACGCATTCTGTGTGAATGAGCCCCGTACAAGAAACTCCATGTGAGGGATATTTGTTAGCTTTTTCTCTGCAATTTTAAGAAATAGTTGAAATTAGGGATGCACGATATTATCGGACCGATAACGGAATCGGCTGATAATGGCTTAAGATGTAAATATCGGAATCGTCCCAATAAGAAAAATTATGCCGATATGTCTTGCCGATTAGAGGATTAACTCACATGTGCTCAGGGGGTCCTAGCGATTAGATGATGTCAGCAGTGTGGTCATTCTTGAAGCAAACTTTTGCCGTAATGATGATTAGATTCACTGTTTTGTATCGCTGCATTTAATTTGAGAATACACCTACAAGATAATGCCTTCGGTGTGTGTCACTAGTGGTGCAGTAGCAGCAGCAGCAGTGGCAGCCTCTCCCGGGTCCTAATGCCCGTCCAGTAAGGTGTTGTATTTACATAGGGGGTGCTGTTGGCCTACTTGTAACAAAATGAAAGTAAAATATACAAATATCACTATGGGGCCTATTTTAACGATCTAAGCGCATGGTCTTAAGCACATGGCGCAGGTGCACTCAGGACGTGTCCGAATCCACTTTTGCTAGTTTAACGACGGGAAAACGGTCGGCGCGCCCAGGCGCATGGTCTAAACGGGTTGTCCCTATTCTCTTAATAATTAATGGGTGTTTTTTAGGCGTAACATGCAATAAACCAATCAGAGTCTCATCTCTCATTCCCTTTAAGAGCGAGTTGTGCTCGCGCCATGGCAGATTCGCTATTTAAACGGCGGAATTTGCAGGCGCAAAGACTGAACGCATCTCTAGAGAGCAAACGGATCTGCTCATGCGCGAGCAAATAGGTAGCCTAATTCTGATACACGCAATGACTATCCTTATGAAAAATAAGTTTATTCAAATGTGTTTATTCATACTTTTAAACTAAAAATAGGAAAGTATACTTTTAATTTACTTTTTATGTACTTCTCAGAAATGGGCTTTATGTACTTCTCAGAAATATACTTAAAATGACATTTAAGTATACTTGACTTATACTTAGAAAAAGTCTAAATATATTTGAGCTATACTTGTGCTCCTAGAATCTGTGTTTTCATTGTTATATGGTAGGGGGCGCTAGTGCATATCTTCTGTACAGAATTTCCAAAAAAACACAAGTGAAGAAGAAAAAGAAACAACAGATACTTCCACATGTAATCTAACACGATCATCTGACATAAAACAGCATCAAAACTGTGTAACGTTATGGAATAAAATGTCAACCAATGAAGAGGTAATAATGACTGTCAAGCTTTTGGGGTGTTGATCGACTCCATCTACGTTATCTCTATCATTCTGAATCCAATTCATAGTCTTTTTTTTTCAGCTTTTTGTTCAAAATGTTTATTTCTTTATTTTTTTTTTATGTAACTTACCCACATTCAAGTGTTTAAAAAAAGAATGCATGAATCTAGAATAAAATGTTTTTGTTTGCAAGCAGATACCCTGTTCTTTCTTTGGATGTTTTGTATGTTCAGATATTCATATAAAAACATATACAGATTAATACCTAAATAGGGACATAGTAGTATACATAAAGCATGATGTAAAGTTCACTTAAAGAAAACTTACGAGTATACTTGCAGTATAAAACTACCAAACTAGTAGTTTACTGAGACTATACTTCAAAGTGTACTAAAAATGCTACTACAAGTATTTAATTAGTAAACTATCAGTATACCTATAAGTTCACTTTTAGTATAGTTGCAGTACAAGCTAAAAAGATTGATGTAAACTAGTTGTGTACTCAGTTTACTACTTTTATACTTAAAGTATACTTAAAAATATACTTGAACTTTACTTAAGTATACTTAATAAAATAAACTTGAAGTATACTACTTTTTGGTAAGGGTATCCATCATTACATGTAGGCATTTTTATATTTATGTAGCCTAATATTCTTTTACACTGTAATCCTTTAATTTGTAATATTTGGCATGTTTGTGTGCTGCTGCGCGTCCCTGTGTGTAATAAGCAAAGTGAACGCGCGTTGTGGACCCGCCCCGAGGCACATTTTCTACTAACGTGCTCTTTAAATAACAGAAAAATATTGCACCATTGACTTTAGACTTTAGACCAGGTTTGAGTTGGTCTATGGCGCAGTCTATTTTCAGTTCCTCAAAATAGCAACGCGCCAACAATGCGCCTGAACACACCTCTTTTTTAGACCAGTGCACAAATGGGCGCAAATGCATTTGCTATTTAAACAACGTAGCGCTGGACGGGAAAATGAGAACTGCGTCGGGCTGAAACTAGCAAAAACACTTGCGCCGCATTGTGCCGGGTGTATGATAGGGCCCTGTGAAACTTGTGTTTCTGAATAAATAAAGCAGTATCAATGTCATAAAATTATGAGTATGTTTTAATGCAAAGGTCAGAAACTATAGCTTACATGATTAAAAAAAAATCACAAACATGACGCTAAATGAATCATGAGCTCTAAAAAATTTTTACAACTCTTGCCTTAGACCAGCGTTTCCCAATCCCAGTCCTCGCACCCCCTGCTCTGCACATTTTGTATGTTTCTCTTATCACGTACAACGTTTGTTCTATTTGACCGTAAGTGCCCTGCGAATTGGACATCACCAGATATTCCGCCATGATTCCAGTTTGAAAAGAGTGTATATGTTACATTCAAAGGGCATTGAAGTGTGTGAGGACTGGGATAGGGAAACGCTGCCTTAGACCATCTACAAATGTTAAATCTTAAAATAATGTTTTAAGGTTACCACTGCATCTTTCTTAAAAAAAAATGCAGCAATTGATATACAACTGATTTATAATTATTTTCAAAGCTTTCAATGTACTGTCATTATTTGTTATTATTTAATTCTAACAAATTAAAAATAATTATATTTATAATTTCCGCACTGGAGAGACTTGTTGTTGTTTCCAAACAAAAGGAAATGTATCAGTATCGGCATTGGCTATTGGCCAAAATGAGTTGAAAAATATCGGCATATCGGATATCGGAAAAATCCAGTGTCGTGCATCCCTAGTTGAAATTGTTAAATAAAGGTTGGTCCCAACCCGTATGACTTTTATTCTGCTTTATAGCACAAAAGTTTTCAATATTTTCTCAATACAACACAATCATTTATATAAAAAAGAGGCTGTCAAGCTTTAAAAAAAAGCAAAGGAACCATAAAAGTATAAAAATGAGGCTTGAATTTCGGCACAGGATTGCGGGTATTGTGCATAATTCCTACTGGTTCAGAGCTTCAAATAATTCAGTGTGAAAGACGCTCGGGACAGATGACAGAATGTATCATTTGCACATGCTTAAATCTTGCCATTTTAAATGTTTAAGTGCAAGATTACGCCAAAGAGAACTCAATTCAGTACCTGTGCTCTCTCTGAGAGGTGCTTTTCTGTGAGCTCACACCCAAAGCGCGCACACATAAAGCCGCATCTGAAACAGCGCGTGACTCCAGAATTAAGTTATGTTTTGTGGCTTATTGTGCATAAACGGCCAAATACATACAAAAATATCCATCTTGATTAGTATTCATGTAAACACTGTCCATATTAAACATGGTTGGTGTATAGGTTATTGAGTGAATGTAAACAGTTGAGAAACAAAACTTATGTGTAACAGTATATGTTAGATCCGTGCATGACGTCTTAAAGAGACAGGAACCTAAAAAAAACCCCTGCTGCTGTCTGTCATTAATGTTTATTTATACAATGAAGACTAACCAGTGTTATTTTAAGGTTAAATAGATTACTCAGTTTCTATAGTATTTCTGTACCTAAATATTACTGTTACACCTACCTGAAAAACTTAAAGCACAGTTCATTTCAATTGTATCTTGTTATTGTTATTGTTTGTCCCATTGCTTGTCCTTTATTTGTTCTTATTTTATTACTGACTGTTTACTCACAATCAATTCAGAGTTTGAAATCATAGGTTATCTTCCTCACAATATACATATGAATCAACAACATTATAAATTGTAAAACACAAATACACTGTGTGACGAAATATTTAGGTTAGATGATTGTAGTTTAAAAATGTCTAAAAAAATATCCTGGGAATTTTACCCCCCCATTTTCTAAAACAAAATTCAGTCCCTGTGCTCCCGATATTTAAAGTCATATAATAATTTTGTTTGAGGAATAGACTGAAAATTAATGATGCTTTTATTGTCTTTTTGAAGTTTGACAGCCTTAGTTTTCATTGACTTTCATAGTGGCCCTTTTCATTTTCACAGAAAGATGAACTATTTTTTTAATGAAGTGCCTGTTTCCTCATTTCTGTTTACTCCAAATGTTGTCAAAATTCAAACTAGTTCACATGCAGCTTTCAGATTGTCATCTTCATTTTTGTTTAACACGGCAGCGTCAGAGGTCTGGAAACAGAAGTGTGTGGAGTGCTGGTTCGAGTTTGCAGAGAGTTATCTGATCTGGGATTGCAGTCCCACATGGCTGAAGATAAAGAAAATTGTCCACATGGTTATGATGGACCCCTTTGCAGATCTGTTTATCACCATTTGCATTGTGATAAACACCGCATTCATGGCCATGGAGTATCACCCCATGCCGGATGATTATATTAACATGCTTTCAACCGCCAATGTGGTAAGAACATTTATAGCAGCATTTTAATGAATATGAAATGCCCTCATGTACAATACTGTGAGACCTGTTCTGTTATTCTAGAAAGAGTTACTGTTATTAGTGTGCAACCCCACTGAAATGGAAGAGTGTGAATTTACTAATTAAAATAATTTAGTACATTAGATTTTTAAATGAAAGTGTTAAAACAGTATTTTAACTTCTAAGAAAATAAACCACTTTATTTGTAGTGATGTTTTCTAATTAAATGACTGAAAAAAGTGATCAATGAATCCACATTACATACATAATGATTTTTATTATTAAATTTAGTCCATGGACAGCTGTAGTTTTGTAAAACACTTTTAATTGTTGTTAATTTGAAAGAAAAAAAAAAGAATTGTCTCCTTACCTACAGATTTTCAAAGGTACAATTGATCTATGTACAAAACAAAGTGTTAAAACAGTATTTTAACTATGTTTTGTATTTTAACAAGAGTATAAACCACTTTACTTGAGGTGATGCTTTCTCAGAAATTATTATTAATAAAAGCCAATCTACATATGTAAAGATTTAATCACAGTTTAGTCAGTAGGTGTCTCTAGTTTTGTAAATAAATAAATGAGTAATAATTATTATTATTATTATTATTTTTTTTTTTTATTATGTTGTTGTTCATTTAAAAATCTTGAATTGTCTCCTTGCCTGCAGGTGTTCATAGCCATCTTTACAGCAGAAATGATATTCAAGATCATTGCGTTGGACCCATACACTTACTTTCAGGAAGGCTGGAATATCTTCGACAGCATCATAGTTACGCTGAGTCTTCTGGAACTTTGTTTGCCTGGAATCGGTTTTCTTAGGCCATTCAGACTGGTAAGAGTGCCAGTATCTCATTACACCTAATGGCTCTGTTCTAAAGCCAATATAAAGGCATATAAGAGGCAGCATAGGTGCCCTTTCAATCTGAGAGCTGTTTCCAATGGTACTATATGATTTGCTGTCTTCAAAGTTACCTTGTCTTGGCCAAAATCTAAGGCAGTGTCACAGTAGCTATGTTTACATGCAACCAAATAATCCATTTGTAATCGGATTGATGGCTCAATCGGACTGAAAAGTCTTCATGTAAACACCTTGAGCTCAGTCGGATTGAAGGGGGTGGTTTATTCCTTTTCTAATATGATTGAGAGTGCATGTAAATACTCGATTGGATTGAAAACCGAAACTGAAAGGACTGCGCATGTGCAATGACGCAGAAATAGTGTAATGACGTATGACGTGCTGAACGAGCGGTTCTTCCTTTTGAATAAAGTGTTGTATAAATGAGTGTCCTGTCATTATAAAACTCTCCTTTCACTCGGCAACTGTGAAGTGGAGCAGGACAATGTCCCACCAGTCCTTGTTTCGGATTCTCATCCACAGGCAACTTGTTTTGGGCGCGGGGAGGGGCATTTTTACTGCGTGATAAATATGAGCAGCACGGCACAGCGGTTTATATGTATGTTTATCTAGAAATGGATAAATATTAATTCTGCTTTTAAAAAAAAAATAAAGAAGCAGTGTAGGAGAGTGGTTATTATGTGCAAACAGTAAGAAACTCTATATTTGTGCAGTGCGCTTGTAAAAAAAAATCAATTCTGATTTGAAGCTTGTGACATATAAACGTGCACATCAACCCGATCACTTTATTTAGCGTTCATGTAAACACTACATTCAGATCCATCAATCGGAATGAATTCAGTCCAATTGAACCAAAAATTGTGCATGTAAACGTAGCCAATGTGGCTTGAATTTTCACTTGAACTGCCAACATTTCACTGCCTCTACCTCAAAAAGTATACATATTTAGCAGTGAATTTATATATTTATTAGCATATTAAATTCAAATTTTCTTGAGAGAAATTTTTTTACTTGGGAAATTAACATGCATACATTTTGGGATTTTGACATATACTTCAACTAAATAAATTTTAGCACCATTTTGCATCTGAAACCGCACAACTAATAAAATTAATATCTTGATGTTTAAATTATAGAGAGAAAGAGAACATTCAGAAATCATTTTAAAGTGCTGGTGTGGTGCTTAAGAAACATTTCTTATATTATTATGTTACTGTATGTTGAAAACTGTATTTTTGTGGAAACTAATACATTTTTTTCAGGATTTTTTAATAGAAAGTTCAAAAGAACGGCATTTATTTAAAATATAAATAATTTGTAACATCACAGGAATAAATGACAAAGTAAAAATAAATAAATAAATAATCCACAATATCAATATTTTACGGTGTTTTTATTCAAATAAATTCAACCTTGGTGGGCTTAAGAGACTTCTTTCAAAAACATTAAAAAATCTTAAAGAACCCCAAACTTTTGAACAGTACTTTATATAAACACTACATAATTAAAAAATAAATAAATAAAACACTACAAACTAAAACTAATAATTTTAAATTTAAGTGAATTTAGGCATCACAGCATTACAATGTACATCATAAAAATAGTTTTATTTATAAAAATATAAGTGAGATTTGCTAAAGACTATATTTAACAGTGCTATTAAATTAGTTTTTAAATAAATATTATAAAATCAAATTTTTTTAAAGATTAACTTTAAATCAGCATTAGATGACTTCAAAGGTAATCTAAATGTAAAACTACAGGAAATTAGCATATCAGCAGATTCTAATAAATGTAAAAAAAAAAAAAAATAAAATAAAATAAAAATAAATAAATCTGTATTATCCATCTCTACTTGCCTATACTAATCTTTTATGCCCCTTATTGTCATAGCTGAGAGTCTTCAAACTAGCTAAATCCTGGCCAACTCTGAACATGCTGATCAAGATCATTGGCAACTCGCTTGGCGCCTTGAGCAACTTGACACTTGTGCTGGCCATCATTGTCTTCATTTTTGCTGTGGTGGGCATGCAGCTGTTCGGGAAGAACTACCGTGACTGTGTATGTAAGATTTCTGAGGATTGCACGCTTCCTCGCTGGCACATGAACGATTTCTTCCACTCGTTCCTGATCGTCTTCAGGGTGTTGTGTGGAGAGTGGATCGAGACCATGTGGGACTGCATGCAAGTGGCGGGACAGCCCTTGTGCTTGATTGTGTTCATGATGGTCATGGTGATTGGAAATCTGGTGGTATGTACAGTTACTTTTAATACATTAACACTAAAAAAATCTGAATTGTGTCAACCTGTATTTGGTTTCTTCCAAATTTTGCAGGTTTTGAACCTGTTCCTCGCTCTGCTGCTCAGCTCATTCAGTGCCGACAACCTCGCGGTCCCCGGAGAAGAGGTTGAAAAGAACAACCTGCAGATAGCGGTTGGTCGAATCAAGAAAGGTTTTGCTGTAGTTAAGGCCTGCCTTCAGAATTTCATCCAAAGCGGCTGTATGAGAAAGAGGAAGCCAAAAAAGAAAACTGTAGATGGGAACACGATTTTGAGAAACTGCAAGGGAATAAATGATAACTCCAACCACACCACACTAGAGCTGGTTAAAGGCACTGGAGGAACGTACATGGATAGTGACACAGAGGATTTTATCAGCAACCCAAGCTTGACCGTCAGTGTCCCGATCGCTGTCGAGGAGTCTGACTTTGAGTGCCTCAACACTGAGGATTTCAGTAGCCTTTCTTCAGACCTAGAGGATAAAGAGGTAAGTTTGCTGTTTTCAGTTTTTTTTTTTCTTCTTCAATTTTTCAGTTTTCATTTTTTCAAACCTCAGATTGACCAGGGAGATAAGTAGATATGAAGTCCCCTTTACATGTACATTTTTAACCCTTGTGCACCCTTTTTTTTGTTAATGAAAACAGAACAAATTTTGTCACAAATGTGTATTTGTACTGGAATTTTGCATATTCACGATCATTTCCTTTCATACTGTAAATCTACACTAGTTATAAAACATAGCTACACTCCGGACCTTAAAGGGATAGTTCACCCAAAAATGAAAATTACCCCATAATTTACTCACCCTCAAAGGTGTTTATTACTTTCTTCTTTCAGATGAATACAATCAGAGTTATATTTTAAAATGTCCTGACTTTTCCCAGCTTTATAATGGCAGTGAATGGGTGGTATTCAATAGACCAACAGATGTCCAATAAACTGCGTCCATCCGTCATAAAGAAGTGGTCTGCTTGAGGGTGAGTGAATCATGGAGTGATTTTCATTTTTGGGTGAACTATCCATTTAAGGACAAAATGCCCCTTTGAAACTCATTAAAACAGCAATATGTAACCAATTTTGATGCATCTTTAGTGTAATAGAATAGAGATTTGATTTAATTCTAATATGCTGATTTGCTGCTCAAGTAACATTTCTTATAATTATCAGTATTGAAAACAGTTGTGCTGCTGTTAGTCTTGCGTAGCCAAACCTTCAGACTGACGGCTGAAGGTCTGGAATCCATGGCAGCCTTCATTGGCCAAAGCCCGCCCATGAGGCCGTTTGACCGACATGTCAAACAACCAATCACAGTTCGTTTCGTTTCAGCGTCATGTTTCGGGGTGTGGAAATGTCGCCACAATAACAGAGAGGTGTGTAAAACTGTCGGACGTATTTTAAAGATTCTATACCGCGAACTTTAAATATTTCACATACTTTTGAAAATCCAGCGTTTAGTTGATCCTGACAAGCGCTCGTCGTCACAGTTGTAAACACTACGGGTTTCTTCTTTCATGAGGGGGTTTGGCATCACGGCATCTTTGTTTCCAGGCAGAACGTTAAAGAACGCGACACACACGTCTCCCGGAAATCCTGTATAATCTAACCAATCTGATGACGACTTCGAAAATCCTGAAGTGCTTCCACTTTTGTGTCCCATATGCATCAGACGTTTAGCCAACGGTCCGTGGGCGTGACGTCTGAGGCTGAGACTATGCTGCTGTGGGGGTTTTTTTTCTGAACATTTTGATTAACAAAGTTCAAAGGAACAGCATTTATTTGAAGTAGAAATCTTTTGTAATATTAATATTGTAATAAATGTATTTACTGTCACTTTTGCTTAATTTAATGCATCCTTGCTAAATAAAAGGGTGTTAATTTATTTTATTAAAAAAAAATCTTACTGACTCCAAACTTTTGAATGGTAGGGTAGTATGTAAGAGTTAATAGAAGCATTTCTGACTAGCTGCATTTTAAAACATTGATACATTACATAATTCAGATTTTGTTTTCATTCAATGGATAAAGATAAAGTGTATGGTTTTGCATCCCTTCTCTATGAATATTCGAACAGTATAGGATGTTATTAGGGTTTAGAAGAGCTTGTATTTGGGGAAAGAAGTGAGATACCAAGTTGTAATGCACTGAAATAATTGAATAAATAATGGCATATTGTTAATTTGAACCAGGTGAGCAAATTGTGTGAGCGACATCTGACATGGCACTTGACTGAAATGATCAACATTTCTCTTTAGACTCCAAATGGGTTTTGTAATCTGATTTCAATGCATCTTGGGTGCATTTACTCCTGGCTTTTGATGTGGTCAAGTGTAATCCGATCGTGATCCGATCATTGAAAATGCATTAATACCACAAGTAAAGGACCCTAAAGTCTGTTTGACATCAGACAAGTGGTTTTCCGACACCACTTTCACAAGTGTACACCCAAGTCCTCTTGAAATGGTGGTTGTGTGAATTTTATTTGCAGTATGACAGCAATGCACCCTAACTTGTGGAAACAAACTGCTATTGATGGTATATTATGTAATGTACATCATTACGTGCTCCAGGCTGGTATAATGCACACATCATGTAGGGTAGATGCCATATTTAATTTGTGTTGGCTTAAGGTCCTAGTTCATGTCTAAATACCTGAATAAGAGTGCAAATGATGTCTTTTGGTGAGTCAACTACACCAAAGTCATTTGGTGTTGTTATTGTCACGTACATGGTGCCAAAAATGAAAGCTTTTCAGTAGTGTCACTGAATTTCTAATTTTTTCCGGTCGGGTTAATTGCAGTAAGTGCATCGTGGATTACATCAACATGTAGCTTGACCCATTATGGAAGAGAGATCAGGGAATATCAGTCTTCAGATCGCATTATCTGCCATTTAAGTACTGAGTGTGAATGTTAGCCTCATGATAACATGCTCATTTCCTTTCTAATGGGAAACGAGGATGTGGCAGACTGTGGTTTTGGCATATAATCATCTGTACACTGATCATTTGTATGCCAATCTCTTTGAAGTTTTTCTAAAATGTCTACTGCTTTAGTTTTGTGAAGGATGATATGTTTTCAACTGAAACTCAAAAATCCTACATAGGCATTTTAAGGAATGACAGGCACAAATGATTGCATAAAACTGCCTCCCACAGAAAGCTGAATTGACATTTTAATTTACCATGCACCTACTATAATTCAGCACATTACAAGAATAGTTAACCCAAAAATTTAAATTATCTGGAAATTTACTCACCCTCAGTCCATCCAAGATATAAATGAGTTTGCTTCTTCATCGGAACAGATTAAGAGAAATGTAGCATTACATCACTTGTTCACCAATGGATCCTCAGCAGTGAATGGGTGCCGTCAGAATGAGAGTCCAAACAGCTAATAAAAACATCACAATAATCCACAAGTAATCCACACCACTCCAGTATATAAACTAACATCTCGTGAAGTGAAAAACTGCTTGTTTGTAGGAAACAAATCCATCATAATAGCATTTCAAATTGCTTCCGGCTAAAATATGAGTGCTCTATCCATGATATTGGTTTCTTCAGTGAAAAAGTCGTCTTGTCTGAC
The DNA here is from genome assembly GCA_039654775.1 of Spinibarbus caldwelli. Lineage (NCBI taxonomy): Eukaryota > Metazoa > Chordata > Actinopteri > Cypriniformes > Cyprinidae > Spinibarbus > Spinibarbus caldwelli. Next base: position 4,451,261 of record CM077233.1, read on the forward strand.
TCAGGAGAGCAATGTGCACAGATCATGGTCGGGGTGGTGGACTTGCTTGTGTTTTTAGAAATAAATTCAGTCTTAATCTTAGCACTCAGCATACCCGGTTTAAAAAAGTCACCGCTCGCCACTGGTATACACCTGTGATTTGTTCTCGTCGCATGATGCCTTCCACAGCTGCAGAATTTTCTGATATTTATAATTCTTCCTCATTTGTGAATTTGATTGAGTTTCCTTCTCCTGCTGTTGGCCCAGATGACCTGTTGATATTGTTTAATTCTGTTTGTTCAGATATTTTGAATGAGGTTGCTCCATATAAAGTTCAGAAATCTAAGTTTAATTCAGCACCATGGCTTAATAATCATACTCGTGCGATTAGGCAGGAATGCAGGAAGGCCAAAAGGAAATGGAGAAAGGATAAGTTACAGGTTTCTCTTCAAATTTTGAGTCAATGGTTTTCAGATTATCAGGCTGCTGTGAGAACTGTGAGGCAAAATAATTTTTCCAATGTCATTGCACAGAAATGTAATGCCCCTACAGCCCTCTTCTCAACTATTAGTAGACTTCTTAATCCCAACCAATGTGTTGGTTTGACTCCTTCGTTAGAAATAAGTGAAATGTTTCAGACATTTTTTGTGGAAAAAATTTAGATGATTAGATCTAGTTTTCCTACACCATTTGTTGAGCCTGTGGTGACATCGACTTGTGTCAGGACTTTCGACCTATTTGAACAGGTATCATTGGCACAAGTGAAGGACATCATTATTCGCTTAAAGCCGACTTCTGGTGGTTGTGATGTGGTTCCTTTACGTCTTCTCAAGGAGATAGTGGATGTCGTTGGGCCAAGTATTACTTCCATTATTAATTGTAGCCTTTATAACGAGGTTGTTCCAACGGGCCTTAAGCAAGCGGTTATTCAGCCGGTTCTTAAAAAGCCTAACTTAGATCCACTAGATTTAAAGAATTATCGGCCAATCTCAAACTTACCATGCATCTCAAAGATTTTAGAAAAAATTGTTTGTTCGCAGTTAATGTCTTTTTTAGAGAAGAATGAGGTCTTAGACAAGTTTCAGTCCGGTTTTAGGATGGGTCACAGTACAGAGTCTGCACTTTTAAGAGTTGTAAATGATCTTCGTATAATCAGAGATTCAGGTAATTCTGCAGCTCTGATTCTATTGGACTTGAGTGCAGCCTTTGATACAATAGATCATGGGATTCTCCTAAAGCGTTTATCACATTTAGTTGGGATCCGTGGGACAGTTTTAAAGTGGTTCAAGTCTTATCTTGCAAATAGAGTATTCTCTGTGAAGTATGGTGACTTTGTTTCATCTACAGCTTCTATTACCTGTGGGGTTCCTCAGGGTTTCTGTTATTGGCCCTGTATTGTTTTCCCTGTACATGTTGCCTCTAGGCTCAATTTTTAAAGGGGTCCTATTATGCTCTTTTACAAAGTCTTGATTTTGTTTTGTGGGTGTACTAGAACATGCTCTCATGCTTGGTGGTTCGAAAATCGCATTATTTTTCACATAATTTACATTATTACAATACCTTTCTCTCCAGCCTGGCACAAACGGCTCGATTAGTTCTGGGTTTGATGAAGGCCTGCCTTCTGAAAAACGAAATGTGTTGTGATTGGTTAGCTGTCCCAGTAGGTTGTGATTGGCGAACAGCTTAGACGGTGTTTCAGTACTGCCCCGCCCCTTGACAAAACAGCACGTTCGTCAATATTGCCATATCAATTCAGACACCGACAATATTGAACAAGAGGATCGCGCAGAACCTTTGCACGCACGGATATCGCAAAACATATTAAAGTGGTAACGATATTTTAGATAGGATGTCAACAACAGCTTAAAAATAACTGCATTTACTATGTACAGATAAGTGCAACGGTAATATGTATTATGCTTATTGTTCTTTAATTCTAACATTATAACCTGAATTGCAGTGAAACTGTTATACAGTTGATTTGTGGCGGCATATATATGCAAATTAATTCTCTGTCAGCGGGAGGCGCTGTTGGAGCGGGAGAGAGCGAGGTTTCCCCGGTAACGCTGTACACAAAGTAGAGCTCCGCTCACAAACGCTGCTTTATCAGACATTACATACAAGATGAAATGAAAATGACATCCAAAATTTTCTGAAGACAGTCGGTTTCCTTCAGAAATACAGTGATATAAAAACACCCGCACCGGGTTTCGATTTTGAAACGTGCATTCGAATTTCCGGAGGCGGGATTTATTTTAATGATATTCTAATGGGCCAATTTGTGATGTCACAAATACAGGAAAACATCTTTGTAGTCCAAACGAGCCATTCGTTGTAGTTCTTAAAAGGAGATTTTTTAAAAACAAAATATCTCCCTTTGGAGTGGACTTTGAGATTTGTAACTTTGTAGATCTTTTTTATGCCCGAACATACACACTACACACTGACTAAAATTCAAAAAGTGAAAAAGCATAATAGGACCCCTTTAAGAAATACGGTTTGTCTTACCATTTGTATGCCGATGATACACAACTTTATCTCCCTTTTGTGGTTCAAATTTACTTTTGGCATGTCTGGAAGAGGTGAAGAGCTGGATGGCTCACAATTTGGTTCAGATAAACCAAAGTAAAACAGATATTATGATTTTTGGCCCCACCAGAGGATGCTCAGACATGGCCACTTATTTAGGTCCTTGGTCAGCCTACTGTCATGACCAAATAAGAAATTTAGGAGTTGTGTTCGATCCAGATTTGAAATTCGACAAGCAGGTTAATGCTGTGGTTAAGAGTTGTTTTTTCCAGATTAGGTCTCTTGCTCGATTAAAACCTATTTTGTCGATGAAAGATTTAGAAAAGGTTAGTAATGCCTTTATATTGTCTTGTCTGGACTATTGTAATGTTTTGTACGTTGGGTCCCGTCAGACCTCTATTTCATGCTTACAGTTAGTTCAGAATGCAGCAGCTAGGCTGCTTGTGAGTGCTAAGAAAAGTCAACACATCTCTCCTATCTTGGCCTCACTCAGATGGCTACCAGTGGGTTTCAGGATAAAATATAAGGTTCTGTTGTATGTGTTCAAGGCAGTGCATGGAATGGCTCCTGCTTATGTGTCTGAGCCAGTGTTGGGTAAGTTACTCAAAAAAAGTAATCCACTACAAATTACTAATTACTTCTTCAAAATTGTAATTTGATTACATTACTGATTACTGCATTTAAAAAGTAATCAGATTACTAATTACTTTACTTTCAAGTTTACTTTACTTTTCAAGTTATCAAACCTAAAAAATACACTAGAGAAACTCATAGTTCTTTCATTAATTTAATATTGACTAAAAAAAAAAATACATAAGTAGGCCTATTATTTGTATTCCCCTGATTCACTCCCAATATCAACAAAGCTTTTTTGTTTTGTTTTGTAAAATAAAACAAATAGGGTGCGCTTTCTGCATTCTCAGTCTCTGTGAATATCTTCATGAAACGAGTCACTAAAATGAACGAAAATGACATGAGAAATACAGTATATCTAAAGAAAGCTTGACGTGTCTATTATTAAATGAAGCAAGTCATGTCGAAAACAAATATTCTCTGATAAAATAATCTGTATGAAACAACCGTGAGGTACAGTCTTTCCTGTCTGAGCTCACCTATGTGATCATGCCCACGTGCATCGCGCGCTATAAATAATCATCCACGCGAAACCAAGCTTGAGACGCGCGAACATGTAAACGCTCACGTCACCTCTGTAAAAGATTCAAGTTCATCTCGTCTACTTTTTCATTTTTGGCAGAAGGCGCGTTGTGAGGAATAAGCCTTGAATTGTGATGCCGACGCGGTTTAATCCAGCAGTTGATCTTATTCTGATGAGTTATTTTTTTACTTTATTAGTGTTACTGTGACATAAACTTGTACACATTCACTTGTTGAACTTTTCCCAAACTATAATGCCAGACTAAAATATGTCGAGTGCAACATTTTGAAATATGAGGCAACCTTTCACTGTATCTAAATGTTGTAGGACTCGTCTGCATTTTAGCTTGCATTCTCCGGTGATTTATTAAAGGACATATGACGCGCAAAACCTGATTTTTGCCTCATATATTTTTTTTAACACTGCATTTGTAACTTAAGTAACGTAATTTTATTGACATAAGTAACTAATCAAATTACATAAATTTAAAATGTACTTTACTGCATTACCAGGAAAAGTAATTAGATTACAGTAACAGTAACAGTTACTATGTAACGTGTTATACCCAACTCTGGTCTGAGCTGATTACTTTCCGACAGTCATCTAGGTCTTTAAGATCAGCAAATAAGTTGTTTCTTACTGTACCACGAACTCATTTAAAGCTGAAAGGGGATCAGGCCTTTGCTGCTGCAGGTCCAAGGCTTTGGAATAGCCTACCATCTGAGATTAGAGAGATTACATCCATAAATATTTTCAAAGCTGGGTTAAAAATTATTTCTTGTCATTAGCTTTCAAGGAGTTGGGCTAGTATCTGTGTTTTTATTGGATTGTTTGTGTTCTATGTATTGTATGTACCTGTATGTTGATTGTACAGCACTTTGGTCTGCAGGTACAGTTGTAAAGTGCTTTATAAATAAAAGGAATGAATGATTCAAGCACCGTTTACAAGCCTAAATAGTCCAAAATACATATGTGTCTGGATTTTGATGCGAGAGGACAACAGGAGACTTTTTCACTGGAGGAAGCGTTATTATGGATTATGAAAGCGACAGTTTAAAAAGCATTGGTGAGTAAGTGATGTAAGGCTAAATTTCTCCAAATCTTTTCTAATAAGGAAACAAACTCATCTACATATCGGATGGCCTGAAGGTAAGCTAATTTGGATGAGCGAATTAATTGGAATAACAATTTCCGCAAAAAAAAAAAAAAAAAAAAAAATCCAAATTACCGATACTGCCTCCTTATAATAACTTTCAAAATGTTTTCATTCACATACTTGCATCGAGTATAATCCATTCAAAAGAGACAGCATTGAATATCTTTGTGAAGAAGGTGTTCCCATAATGCAACATGTTCAGTGAGCTGGTGGATAAAGCTGGTAAATACTGATAAATATATAAATATAATTCTAAAACTATTTTTTTTCTGAGAGTCTTCTAGATCAGTTGCTTACAGGCTTGCATTTCAGTTAGCATGATAATGTAGGCAGCAGACCGTCAAGACAGCTCACTATGTTTTTGCACCAGAGCCATGATCTCTGATTGATCGCCTCTTAGACATCAACAGATGATTCTGTTTTATTGCTCCCATTGATTTATCTGTCATTCTAGCACTCTGACCAATCTTTTTACCTCCAGACAAAACGGTGAGTGTTTTTTCCTTGTTGTCTGTCTCACATCTTTAACGTGATCTTTCCATGCAGCATTTCTGAGACGCTCTCATGGTTTACAATGAGAGGAGACCTGTAAGACCTTTTTAATATGCATCCCAACTAACCGTAAAGACAGCTTTTACCATGCAAGAACAAGAATATGTTTCTATCTAATGGGTTGTTTGTGTACTTCAAATCCTGCTATAACACTAATATCATTCTTGTTCATCTTCCGATAATGGTGTTAATTCTCATTCAGAATTAAATTAATTTGACAAGCCTAATAAAGGATCCCAGAGTGTTTGACATCAGTGGACTGATTGAAGATTTTGTCTGAAAGCAACTTTACAAGTACAGTAAACTGTAGAGCATTGTGTCAGCAATGCCAATGTCATGGATTGAATTACCACAATGCATGAGTTGATAAAATGCAATGTAAATCACTTTTGGATAAAAACGTCTGCCAAATTCATTAATGTTAAACATTAACTAGCCAAAGTAATCACCATTATCTGGGAATTCCATGTATTTTACTGAAACATACTACTGTAGATATCCAAACCAATGGCTTTATTGCACTGATTGTCGAAATGACATTAGACAGAAAAGGTCTGGGGCCAAACAAGGACTTGAGCCATCCAGACATCTTGGTTGCATATTAATTTCATCATAGCATGCTTGCATCATTCCACAGGCTGCATTAGCTGAAAATCAAACTGATGGTTTTTGCTTAGCAAACTTCACCATGTACCTACTGTAATGCAGCAATTAAAGGAATGGTTCACCCAAAAATGAAAACTGGCTGAAAAATGCTCTAAAGTGCATGTGCTAAAATACATGCTATTCACCTGATGTGCAATCAGTTCCTACCAATGGTCTATGCAAATTATATTATTATAAATTATAGATCGTTGGTTCTTACTGCCTCTTAAGTCTTGTTGGTATAGTTGCAGTCAGCACTATATCCCAACAGTGTTATTTTAGTGTTATTAGTTTTACTTACTAGCATAGTAATATTTTGAATTAGCATTTATTTTTTATTTTCATTTTCATTTTAGTTTGTTTTAGTAATTTTATGTAATAGTTTTGTGTTTGTTAGTTATTTAATTGTTTTGTATGTTTTATTTTAGTTCTTCAACTTAAACTTTTTTCTGTTGGTTGCCAAGGTGACCAACAGACCAACATCTCTAATTTATTTATTTATTTATTTATTTATTTTTAAGTTTAAACTTAAATGTTCATATAATGATTATTTATTGTTTTTTTCAGCTTTATAATTGGAAGATGGTGTTGAAATATCACAGTTGTGACAAAGGAAATATTAACATTAGGGTTTAAAATATTCTAAAACTATAAAACTTAGCAGAGCCTGTCTGACACTGATGTACTCTGCAGAGGAGGAATGTGGCAAGGGGGTCCTTTAGAGTGACAGCTGCCCCTGATATTACCTGATTTTATTACGTTTTATTGAATGTCTGATGGTGTTGACAAAAAGTAGGGACGCAACTTTAAAATCCCATGAAACATGTCTGTTTCATTAAAAAACAACCTTGCTTTGATAGGAGATATTATTAAGTGTTGCTTTTGATAAAACAAGCTCTTTTTCATTATTAAAAAAAACAAAACATTTTTATCCATTTTATAGCATATGAATGATTGAACCCTTCTCTGTGGGCACACTGTTTTAGATGTAGTGAGAGAACATTAACGATCATAGATTTGGTATAATGATGAGAAAATTAAATTGAAGGTGATAATTGTGTTAAATACATTCTATTATTAATCCCTCATGACATTTAAAATTGAAAATATTTTTATTTTTAAACCTAATAGAATGACTGAAAGACGTCAAGACGTCTCAAGAATGACTGAAAGACGTCAATAAAACTTAATAAACATCTTTATTTAAATAGCAATTAAATTTAAGTTTGGGCTTTGTTGTTAATTGTAACCTTATAGTAATGTTAAAGGGCTCCCTATAGTATATATAGCATAAGCAGAGGTAGATTTTATCCCTAAGAAAATTTTAATTATAAGTGAATTTATTTAAAGAAAGGGCAATTTGTTCAGTAAACCACTATTTAAAAAAAAAAAAAGCAATTTTATGTTTAGTTTTTCCCCCTGCTGTATCAAAAGCATACCGAAACGTTAAGTCAAAACCGAGGTACGTACCAAACCGTCATGTACTAGATGAAGGGTTTTAAGCACACGAGATATCACACCAAGCAAGCCTTTGCACTTCTCAGACTTTGCACAGTGACTCAGCTGAAACAACTGAAACCCTGTGCACATGTATCATCTCCTCTGTGTTGCCATAGTAACGTGTGATGATGTGTCTGTGCTGCTCTTGCAGAAGCTGTCTGACATGGCACCCAGCTCTTCGGAGGGCAGCACGGTGGACCTCAGACACTTCGGTAAAGATGGAGAAGATGCTTTGGACTTTGAACTTGAGGAATCTACGGATCCAGAAGCCTGTTTCACAGCAGGTGATGCTACTAATAGTTCGTTCACCATAATAAGCCTTTCTTTCAACTCTTACAAAAAAGTTCAGTAGTATCAGTGGGAAATACCGTGTTATTTAAAAATTACAATGGGTCCAAAAAAAAAAAAAACCATTTGAAACTTAAGTCACGCTTAAAAATTCTGAAGGGAAATGCATGTGTTCTTTTATTTGTCTGTGTCACTCAAAGTGAAGACTCGACTCACTTTTAATAGCATTTGAATGTTACTAACCCAATGACAATAGGCAGAATAATACAGGGCACACACATATATTGTTGGTTTTTATTACGTGTTTCGTCTCTGTTTTTATCAATGCTTTTTGCTATTGAATAAATTTTATGGTTATTTATAATTTATGTTTTTTTTGCATGGATTTATTGCACATTTTGACGTGTGTGTGTGTGTGTGTGTGTGTGTGTGTGTGTGTGTGTGTGTGTTCACTTGGATGGGTGAAATGCAGAGCACAAATTCTGAGTTTGGGACACCATACTTGGCCACATGTCACTTCCTTTCCTTTTCCTTTCCAAATTAGTAAATGTAAACCTAAGGGAACTGACTTTGTACACCCACTAAAAACCGTCTTCAGACTAGTTGTATAAAAGTATTGAAAAAATTAAAAGTTAAGTGAATCGTTTACCAAAAATTGACAAAAAATTTGCTGAAAATGTACTCATCCTCAGGCCCTCCAAGATATAGATGAATTTAGAGAAATATAGCATTACATCACTTGTTCACCAGTGGATCCTCTGCAGTGAATGGGTGCCGTCAGAATGAGAGTCCAAACTGTTGATAAAACATCACAATAATCAACAAGTAATCTACACCACTCCAGTCCATCAATTAATGTCTTGTGAAGTTAAAAGCTGCATGTTTGTAGACATTTTAACTTTAAACCGTCGCTTTATTATTGCTTTATTATGGCCAAAATAATAATCCATAATAACGTGAAAAAGTCCATCCCACATTGTCCTTTTACATCAAACTCATTATTATACTTATCCACCAACTTATATGTTCATTTCTCCAAATCCGTTCTTTGTTTTTCAGGGTGTGTTCGAAAGTTCCCGTGCTGCCAGGTGGATGCTGAAAAGGGCATGTGGAAGAAATGGTGGCTGCTGAGACAGACGTGCTATAACATAGTGGAGCACAGCTGGTTTGAGACCTTCATCGTCTTCATGATTCTGCTTAGCAGTGGCGCTCTGGTGAGGGAAGTGCATGTGTTGTTTTGTTTGTCAGTGTGTCACAGGGTAAAGCCTTGGCTCACTTTCAATAGAGTTTGACGTGAACATGTTGCTAAGCTAATGACACAATACTCTAGACAGAATAATACATGGCACACACAAATATTGTTGGTTTTTATTACCTGTTTTAAATTTTATGGGCATTTAAAATCAGTATTTTTCTTGGATGGATTTTTTTCACTCAACTTGTTTCAATCCATGCTGGTTTAATTCTAATCCTTTATCTCTTCACATCTCAAACATTTTTCAGGCATTTGAGGACATTTACCTTGACTCAAGGAAAACCATAAAGACCATACTGGAATTTGCTGATAAAGTTTTCACCTACATCTTCATTCTGGAGATGCTGCTGAAATGGGTCGCATATGGTTTTGCCAAATACTTCACCAATCTTTGGTGCTGGCTGGATTTTATTATTGTTGATGTAGGTTCAACTTTTGATTAAATATAATATGTGCTGCACAAGATTACAGTTATGGTTGTGATGGTAAATTACATACCCCTTGCAGAATCTGCAAAATGTTCATTTTTACTGAAATAAGAAGGGTGTTGTTGTCCTAAAAAAAACTATTTCACATACAGATGTTTACATATAGTCCACAAGAAAAAATAACATAAATTTATAAAAATGACCCCATTCAAAAATTCCTATATGCTTGATACATCTTGTATGATTTGCAATAGTTGTCACTTGGTCTTTTGGTTTTCCAGGATCTTCTGCATATTTGAACCCTTTCTAGTAGTGTTCATATGATGTTTTACTTTAACTGAAGTTGAAGGACTCATAAAAATAGTGCAAACATTCACTGATAGTCAAGAAAGAAACATGATGCATTAAGAGCCAGGGTGCTGAGAAAAAAAAAAAAAAAAATTTTTTTTTTTTTTTTTTTTTACTAACATTTTGCTGATTCTGAAAGGTGTATGTAAAACCATTCATTCATTTACACTAATGTCATTTCAAATCTGTGTGACTGTCTGACAGGATGCTAGTCATCATAACAGGGATTAGATACTATTATAGATTGTATTACTATTTTGAATAACTTTTTGTTTTCTTTTTAGTTTTCATTAAAGTTTTATTAATATTTGCAATATTTTTATTGCTTTTTATTTTAGTTGTAGTTATTTTAGTACATCAAGTAAAAATGAGAAATTTTGCCTTGACAAGTAGCTGAAATAAAATAAGTTTTAATGTTTTTTTTTAAAGTTATATTTATATTTTTTTATTATACAAATATAATAAATAATTCCTTCACTTATAATTCTTGGCTGTAAAATAACAGTACTATTTGGCTGGTGCCCTGCCATGCAGGTTGAATTTAGCTCAGATTTTGTCTGCAAGTTTGCTGCGTGATTTGCATGAGTCCTTTAGTGAACTGGGTGCTAAAACAACGCAGGCAGTAGGTGCACATCAACTTATAAAAGCACCATTGTCAAGAGAACATCAGTGAACGGAGAATGATTGATTGGAAATGATGGCTTTCGTGTGTGTTATGCATGTGGGTATTGAGACTGAGCGAGTTTAGACTGTTTGATAACAGGTGCGAGAGTGAACTGGACATTTGTACATTTGAAAGGCCGTTTTCCCATGAGAACCCGCAGAGAAGTTGAAATTGGAGTAGGAAGGAAGGGAATCGTGACTGCTTTTCTCCTAATGAGCTCTGTTGATGTGTGTAGGTTTCTCTGATCAGCCTGGTGGCCAACGCCCTGAATTATTCAGAGCTGGGCGCCATCAAATCTCTCCGAACGCTGAGAGCCTTCCGACCGCTCCGAGCTCTCTCACGCTTTGAAGGAATGAGGGTAAAATCTCTTAATGTGCACTATTTATTAATTTACATATATAAATCATTATTCTTAAAATAAGTTTACATATAAATGTAATATATCTTTATCATCTAAATTATATATTTATTGAGGACATATATATATAGAGGACTTAATTCAATCAAAGAAAGGCTGACTGACTAGGAAGCAGACCTGAATTCATTGAAAATTTACCCTTTAGTTGCCTTTGGTGTTCTTTTGGCCTTTTCACACTTGAAATTGTCAGTCCAGTGTCTTTCTGGGTTAATCTGGGGTTATTTTGGTTAGTATTTAATCCTGGTTGGTCAGGTTTTGAGATTTCACACAACCATTGTAAGCTCTGTGTAAACCTTGTGATTTTTATTAGAGAGACTAATTTTCCTGTTCAATTTTATTTTGATTCACAAACTTGGGATTTAATTCAATTTTAATTTTGATTCAGTTTGATTTGATAATGACTTTAGGCAATCACGTACAGTATATGTCTCAAGGGAAAAAAATCACATTATAATATAATATTACTGTAATATTATAGTGATTTGTAAACAAACATTTAAATTGCACATAAGGCTGTTTTTATAAAAATTAAAATGTATTATAGGCCTATAATAAGTTTTTAATGAGAAAATCATGTTTCTACTCCAGTTTGTAGCAATTTAAACAGTGGATGTCATAACTTGTTTTCATGATAGATTTATTCAAGCATACATTAAATATTAAAAACAGGTTAAGAAAAAATAAAGGCTAATATAGTGTGTCTGTTTAACATAATGTTCCTTTCTAGAGTTCATTTTTCCTGACTAATGAGCTATAAACATTGAATGGCTTTTTTTGTTCATGCTTCATCTGAAAACAGACCGATTTCTGGGATTTAAGAATCGATTTTGCTTCATCAAAATAAGAATCCATTAAAATCGAGAGATCAATATTTTCATCACAGCCCTAATTTTTTATATTTATGAAATTAAAATCTGATAAATACAGCATGCAGCAAGTATGCAGTCTGTTTTAATCATTTCTGTTTTATCTTTGAAAAGATATTGCCATGCTTAAGTCTTCTGAAAAGTAAAAGACAAAAACAGAATGAAAACGCACAACTTTAAGAAAAGTGCATACATATTTAATGAGCCGAGCACTGATTGATTCATTATTGGTTGTCTGTTGCTGTCTGTAGTTTAGGTTGCCAATTCTCCTTTAAATATTGTACTTTGATGAAAGTTTGGTAAAAGCAGAATGAAAATGGGCTTAATAGAGACTTAAAAAGATGTTAACCCAAGGTTTATTGCAGTATGAAAATAGTAGTTTCTTTCTGACTGGACATGTAAATGAAGTCCTCTGAGCAGATCAGCTTATTGAAGTCAACATGAAACTGACATATAGGACATGCAGTGAGGAAAAACAGTATTGTGGGGCTTGAGTTTATCTATCAGAAATTGATTATATCATAAAAAGTAGGAGTTAAATACCAAAATAGAGTGAGATGTAGTCACATAATCGTAATCACATGATGTAATCTGAAAAGAAACGGAGCAAGTTATACATTTCAATGAAAGATTTCAAATCATTATTTAGTACAGGGTTGCCCAAACTTTGAGAGTTGACAAATAGCTAATAATTCATTAAATCAAAAATTTATAAAAATAAGTAAATAATTAAAGGGTCATCATTTACTCACCCTTAAGTTGTTCAAAACCTGTATGAAGTTGCAAAAGAAGATATTTTGAAGAATGTTGCCATTGACTTCCATAGTATGGAAAAAAAGTACTATGGAAATCAATGGCTTACTGTTTGGATACCACCATTCTTCAAAATATCTTCTTTTCTGTTCAACAGATGAAAGAAACTCATACAACAACTTGAGGTTGAGTAAATGACAGAATTTTCCTTTTTAGATGAACTATCCCCTTAAAAACAATCAAAATGAAACACTAAAAAGATTAAATATTTAGTTTATACCCTGCATGTCATGTGACTGTTTTGAAAAATGAACCTAAAATCTCATATACTTCAGTAAATATTTTAGATCAAAGTGGCTCAGCTGACAGAAGCGAAACGCTGCTTTAGTATAATGTGTACGTAATCATTCACAATAATCTCGCAAACATGCATTAAGAAAGTGAATGGGGTTCAAATTGATTTCATGTTGACTTTAAGAGTGCAGAGAGAAATGTGTGCCTGTTGTTCAGTACATCAAGACTGTGGCTTTTTCCTCTGTCTCCCCCTCTCACTGTTCCAGCTAAATGTGTGTCACAGCATGAGTCCTCAATAATCCTGATCAATTAACAAGACTGACAGCAACCTCTTTACACGTTCCTCATTTTAGACAATGCAGATAAAAAAGGTGGATTTGTGTATGATTTTCTCTAAAATGTTTTTAGAAATTGAGTAAATTTGATTAACATGACCTCGTCCTAAAAGACAATGAAAAAAAACTACTTATTGGCTGTCGAGAGCTTGAAACCATTGAAATTTAACTGTGACATAATCCTGTGTCCGGTCATCATTTGTGGTGTTTTACTAAACAGTTACAAGCTGTGAATTGCAAGCGATGGTAGGGAGCATTGACGTGCTGCATTATGTAATAAGCTCAGGGGTGGGGGTCGATAGTGCTGTTATTGACCAAACGCTTGCGTACGTTCTCCAAACGAATGTGATGTTGCGATGACTTCCCCTCACGAGGCAATCACTGATCTCTCCTCTGTTTGTATCGACAGTGTCTAGAAATGCACAGTGCATCCGGATGTGCCATTGCTGCTGAGTGCCTTTAACATGTGCTTTCATTTCTTTTTGTGTTTGTTCATTTACAGTAAACATTAATACTGTGGCTTCACCATACTTCCTAAAGGTCATGCTTTTTCATGCCAAGGTTGTCAAGGTTGTGCGTCATTCAGAACTGAATTGAGAGGCAGTTAAATAGCATTACGTTTCCTGAATATGAATTGAGTTAGTAGACAATTTAATTTATTGATATATAAATCTATATAACTTATTTAAAATAAATAAAAATAATATATTAAAATATATAAAAAATATAAAATTAATTATAAAAAATATAAAATATAAATGGGAAATATATATATTTGTGCTGTCAAATGATTAATCCATCCAAAATAAAAGTTTATGTTTACATAATATATGTGTGTGTGCTGTGTATATTTATTATGTATATATAAATACACACACATGCATGTATATATTTTGAAAATATTTACATATATTTACATATTATATATAAATATATTTAATATATAAACATAACATATTTTTCTGAAATATATACATGCATGTGTGTGTATTTATATATACATAAATATACACAGCACACATATATTATGTAAACAAAATTTTTTATTTTGGATGCAGTTAATCGCAATTAATTGTTTGTCAGCACTAATATATATATATATATATATATATATATATATATATATATATATATATATATTACATAATTATCATTTTATTATTTATTTATCATTTATCATTACAAATTATCAATTTATCAGGTAAAATTAATTTATATATGTATACTGTAATTGCAGACTAATTTCTTTAAATTGCTCCAAATCAACACAGTGTGGTGACATTTCAAATTCAGCTGATTTTTCAATTCTGAACTTTGCACAATCATCCAAACAGCAAAACAGACAAAACTAGTGAGTGCACAGATTGACGTGCACCAATAACTTTCCCTCTCCATTCCTCTTTCTTTTTTCCCAGCTTCTCCCCTCGTTCGTTATTGTCATTGCCGGTAATGATGTGTCCTCCTGCCATTGTTACCGCTAACCATTACGCACTGGGCAGTTTCTCATTACACTCATGTGTTTTCCTCTCTTTACCAAAAGTCAACAGAATAAAAAACGGATGCACTTAGTTTTACTGGTGTATCAGGCCTATAATAGAGCTGGGTGATATGGCAAAAAAGTTAAGTGAAAGATACGTGATATCAATATGTTTTTACTCTGAAATTACCTAACAGCGTGCTGCTTTTATTTCTCTCAAATGAATAATGATTTCAACCAATCAACCATAAATATTCAAGAAGATTTAAAATGTTGAATGTAAAATACTATAAAAGACTAATCGAAAATATTCAAGGCATGTTTTCCACATTGTTTGCCACTAGATAAACATGAGAAAAATTATATATTAACAATATAACACCAATATAAGAAGCAATTTTTACCTGCATATATTTTTTTTACTTTTTACTGTTAATTTTTGAGTTGCGGCAAATGAATCATTGAATGAGCTGTAAAACAAAGTGCTTCCGTGATGATTGCACTATATTCATGACACTTTGTGAGTTTGTGATGTTTCTGTTGACGCAGGTGGTTGTGAATGCTCTTCTGGGTGCCATCCCCTCCATCATGAACGTCCTGCTGGTCTGCCTCATTTTCTGGCTCATTTTTAGCATTGTGGGCGTCAACTACTTCGCTGGAAAGTTTTACGAATGTGTAAACAAAACCTCGGGAAAGCGCATGTCTACCGCAGATATCCGTAATGAAACGGAGTGTCGCAAAAGCCCCAATGAACTCGACTGGAGAAATGTGAAGATTAACTTTGACAATGTAGGAAATGGATACCTGGCCCTGCTACAAGTGGTGAGGTTGCCCTAAGCATTTGATGGTCAATAAATATGAGAGAGATTTGTTTTTAATTTTTATTTTATTTTATTGTATTATTATTTTTTGAATTTCTTGAACATAGAAAATGTATAATGTTTCATCAAAAGAAGAGATTTTTAACATCATTGGAAAATCTTTCTGTCTGTTTTTCTTTTGTAATCTCCATTAATATTAGTAGTAGAATTTATTATTAATAATAATAAAATATGATTTATATTATTATTGACATTATGAATTTAAAATTAAATTTAAGACAGTACATCAGATCTTGCCATGATATTTAAAGGAGTCATATGATGTTGCTAAAAAGAACATTATTTTGTATATTTGGTGTAATGCAATGTTTACGTGGTTTGAGGTTCAAAAAACACATTACTTTTCACATACTGTACATTATTATTGCTCCTCTTTGTTGCTCCGCCTTTCTGAAATGCATCGATTTTTACAAAGCTCATCGTACTGAAAAGTGTGTTGTGCTCTGAGTGGCCAGCTATCCAGTGCGTTGTGATTGGCCGAATACCTCAAGCGTGTGGCGAAAATGTTACGCCCCTCACCGTATTGTGATGCCGTGTCCCGCCACGACGAGACAAAAATAATGAAACCCATTATAAATGAGGCATTTGTTGCATCCAATGGGGACATAATTACTGATTATAATGACTTATACTGTCTTTTTATGTCGTAAACATAAAACCATGTCTGCATTTGTGATCGGAGAAACGACAAACAACAAGCGCTACTCTACACAGCTCAAAACTCGCATTTGAATAGTCAGTGGCAAATTCTTTGAATATGAATACATTCTTACAGGCTGTGAGTCAGAAGCGCCAGATTGTCCTTGCAAAGTTGGAATTGCCCCACTTCATAGAAACAGCCTTTGTGCACAGACAGTAGGCTACTCTCCCAGGTTCAGGAAACTCGATTATTTGGGTCAAACTATTACAGTTAAATACAACTAAACCACAGATTTCTAGTTATGTCCTCTTTTGGAAGGCCAAATAAAGTAGTTTCGCTTTCACAACGAAACACACAGCGTCTCCACGACATGGCGGCAACAATACTACAGCGAGAATAAAAGTTGCGCCTTCTTTCTTTACGTAAACATTTGGACGGTGTTATGCAACTCTTCCCACACAGTGACGTAGACGTGGGGGCGTGTTTAAACGAGGCGTTTTAGGAAGGCGTGGACGAGTCTTAACTTTTATAAAGAATATCTCTTTGGGTTTGAGACTTTAGTCTTTGCAACTTTACGGATCTTAACTATGCACGAACAGCTTGTAACACTCCAAAGACTAAGGAAAACTTGAAATCGCATCACATGACCCCTTTAAATGCTTTTACAGTATAAATAAATTATGTATAATATTTTAAAACAAAATATTATTTACCATGAAAATTAATTTCACAATGCAGTAATATTAATTGTCCTAAAATCAAAAAGTAAAATGTCAAGTTTTCTTCATTTTGTCAAGGCCACTTTTAAAGGGTGGATGCCCATTATGTATGCAGCGGTAGATTCTCGCAATGTAAGTTTTTTTTTTTTTTTTTTATTG
The DNA here is from genome assembly GCA_039654775.1 of Spinibarbus caldwelli. Taxonomy (NCBI): domain Eukaryota; kingdom Metazoa; phylum Chordata; class Actinopteri; order Cypriniformes; family Cyprinidae; genus Spinibarbus; species Spinibarbus caldwelli. The sequence continues at coordinate 4,468,303 of CM077233.1, forward strand.
TGATTTTATAGGTGCTTCAATAATATTTAATTCAAAATTATGATACACCATTCTTATAATCAAATCGTACTGGTGCATGCTGCCCTTCATCTCCATCTCTGCAGGTAAATGATCAACCAGAGTATGAGGTGAATCTGTATATGTACCTCTATTTTGTCATCTTCATCATCCTTGGAGCTTTTTTCACATTAAATCTCTTCATTGGTGTCATCATTGACAACTTCAATCAGCAGAAGAAAAAGATAAGTATCTAAATACTATAAGCTTGACAACAAAGCCAGCTGCTTCTGATTTTGGATGTTTCTTGTTAATGCTAGTTTCCTGCAAAAAAAAAAAAAAAAAAAGGATTTTGAAATCATTTTGACTCAAAAAAAAAAAAAAAAAAAAATATATATATATATATATATATATATATATATATATTATAAGTGTGTGTACTCAATGGATGCTCTTCAAAGATGGCTTTACAAAGTACATAGTTTGGATGATAAAATCGAGGCCATTTTAGTCCCAAAATGATCTTTCTGTCTTTTCTGTCTTTACTTTGGGGGTCAGGATATTTTCATGACAGAAGAGCAGAAGAAATACTACAACGCTATGAAGAAGCTCGGCTCAAAGAAACCTCAAAAACCCATTCCAAGGCCAAAAGTAAGCATTTCTTACTTACATAAAACAGCTTACGTTCTTGTCATCATGTCATGCCAGAACTTAATGAGGCAGAATGTCTAAGCTGTTCTTTTTCCATAAATCTGAAGTTTATGGTTATTTTTCTATATGTATAGACTGCTGTTAAGATTTCCTGGTATAAATCGGTATGAATAGCTTTTAAATAAATCGGTATGAATAGCTTTTGTTTTATCGAATAGAGAAGCGCAAACATTCTGCTTCACAGAAGATATAAAACAAAAAGGGGTTGGAATGACTTGATGTTCATCTTTTCATGTATAAATTCTCATTTATTTCAGAACAAGATTCAAGGATTCATCTTTGACCTCGTAACCAAACAGGCCTTTGACATTTTCATTATGGTCCTTATCTGGCTCAACATGGTCACTATGATGGTGGAGACAGAGGATCAACAATCCAACACAATCCAAGCCAGTGTGCTGTACTGGATCAATGTTGGTTTCATTGTGCTCTTCACCAGCGAATGTGTGCTAAAGATGACTGCGCTACGGCAGTACTTCTTCACCGTTGGCTGGAACGTATTCGACTTTATCGTGGTCATCCTGTCTGTAGTTGGTAAGATCTGCAATATGATGATGAATTGACCCTTTACTAAGCAATTGTTTTATCACTCCCTCCAGTTTTACACAGTTGCGTGATCAACTAATGCAATGCAAAATCAACAAAATATCTTCTTTTCTGCAAACCAGCAAACATTTAACTGCACAATAATCACAAAAAGTGCGGTACTTCTTAGTTATTGACGCATTAGTGTGATAAAGAAGCGTGAATGAATGATAAAATAAAGTGAGGTGTGTGCTTGATGTAAAAAAGAATTATGCGCAATAACTGGAAACACCCATGGTCACACGTTTGAATGGGCAAATTTGTTATGTTATCTGTTATGATTTGTGAACATAAATAGTTGGGAGAAAATTCAGTGTGCGTCAGTATATTAGATCTGTGCATTAGGGGCCAGATTTACTAACAGCTTGCACCAGCGCAAAGCGCCTTTTGGCGTTAAAATAGTACTGTAAGGATTTATTAAAGACGCACAGTGAAGAATTAGCACAGAAAAGGCGTGGACACAGTTATTTTTGCGCCTGACCTTACTGAAGATGTTTTTGTAGGAGTTTCCCTTTCAGACGCAAAATTTATAGGAAGAGAGTATTAAAATGAATCATGCAACGTGGTTTACTAACGTTTGCGCTCGTCAAATTACTGGTATTTACGACATTATTTAACACCCAAAAAAAGCATGTCTTAAACTTTTTTACGCCTGTGTCGTAAGTATATCGCCCGCACCTGATGAGCATCGGCTCTGCTTATTTCCACGTCCATCAGCGCTGTTTTGGAATTGCGCTCTTGTGCTAAATTGCCCTGTTTAGAAAATCTGGTCCTAGGTCTTAAAATGACAGCAGCCTAGTAAACCTGCTGCTGTCTATGCACTTACTCATATTCAACTTTGTTTAAAAGTTATGTTGTACAGTTTGGTAAAACACAAAATAAACAAGTCTTCAGAATTTTTTTTATTTTTATTAATTTTTTTTTTTTGACATACGACTACTGTCAAATTAATTGATAGCGCTTGTCACAACACATTATTAAATCATATTTTTAATGACAAAAATAACTTGAAAATATCTTGTTTAAAAGTGTGTCAGAATTTAGAAGGACACAAAAATAATTTTTTTTGTTTTTTTGTCACCTAAATATATTTGAAGAAATCGCTAATTTTCAGCAAAATTTGGGAAATTAACGTCACAAAATCAGTCATTTTGCTTGCAAAAAATGTCAAAAAATCACTAGATCCTCCTGAATATAGACAGTGCTGTTTCAACATTCATTTACCTCTTGTCATTGCAGGCATGTTCCTGGCAGAAGTCATTAAGAAGTACTTTGTCTCGCCTACCTTGTTTCGCGTCATTCGCCTTGCTCGGATCGGCCGCGTGCTACGTCTTATCCGAGGCGCCAAGGGAATACGGACCCTTCTGTTTGCGTTGATGATGTCACTTCCTGCCCTTTTCAACATCGGACTTCTTCTCTTCCTTGTCATGTTCATCTATGCCATATTCGGCATGTCCAACTTCGCCTACGTCAAAAAATCGGGCGGCATCGATGACATGTTCAACTTCGAGACGTTTGGCAACAGCATGTTGTGTTTGTTTCAGATCACCACCTCGGCAGGCTGGGACGGCCTTCTGGCGCCCATGTTAAATACCAATGAATGCACCCCAAATAAAACCTTCCCCGGCAGCCAGGTTAAAGGCGACTGCGGGAACCCGCCCATCGGGATTTTCTTCTTCGTCAGCTACATCATCATATGCTTCCTGATCGTGGTGAACATGTACATCGCCGTCATCCTGGAGAACTTCAGCGTGGCCACCGAGGAGAGCGCCGAACCTTTGAGCGAAGATGACTTCGATAGGTTTTACGAGGTTTGGGAGAAGTTTGACCCGAATGCCACGCAGTTCATGGATTACGACAAGTTGTCGGACTTCGCCAATTCTCTGGATCCTCCTCTGCGAATACCCAAGCCCAACCGACTGCAGCTGATGTCCATGGATATGCCGATGGTGAGCGGCGAACGCATCCACTGTCTGGATATCTTATTCGCTTTCACTAAACGGGTTCTCGGGGAAGGCGGCGAGATGGACATCCTTCGCGGACAAATGGAAGACCGATTCATGGTCTCCAACCCCTCAAAGTCCTCTTATGAGCCCATCACCACAACCCTTCGCAGGAAGCATGAAGATATGTCTGCTGCAATCATCCAGAGAGCCTTTAGGAACCACATGGTCCGGCATAGTATGAAGAAGGTCCGTAATGTCTACAGAGAGACCAGGCAGCAAAACGGGAAAGTCCCGAGTAAAGAGTCCTTTGACAATGAAAAGTGCGATAATAACAGTGCTTCGGAAAACTCTGACGTAACACCCGCCACGTCCTCTCCGCCATCGTACGATAGCCTGACGCAGAACGCTAAAAACAAATACAAGAAGGACAAACATGAGAAGGAAGTGGAAGACAAAGGTAACGGCATTTAGAGTAGCATTACGAACAATTGTTTACAACTTTTACTTCAAGTTATTTGTCAGGGTCAGGTGACCTTGTCTGTTTGATGTGGATGTCTATGCCATACTACCTGAGCATACTTGAACTTTGTGCCTATTCTGGAGCTGTGATTGACATGAGTTAGGCAGTGAAGCTGCTACACCTAACCTGTTTCACTTGCTGGCGAAAATGGCGATGGACCAAATGCCGTTGTTTTGTCTAAGTGTTGTGATCTCATGCATTTTCTTTGTGTGCTGTTCAGCAGGTTTGTGTGTTGGAGATACATCCAGTGAGTTGCATTGAGAGGTGAAGTGTGGGATTTTTGTGCCACTAGCGGCACCAAACCTTAATGGCAAAATATACAAATATAGTGTGTAATTAAAGCATATATAATATAGCATAAATATAGTATAGCATATATGTAATATGCAAATCAGCATATTAGAATGATTTCTGAAGGACCATGTGACACTGAAGACTGGAGTAATGATGCTGAAAATTTAGCTTTGAATGACAGGAATAAATTTCTTTTAGAATATATTCAAATAGAAACTGGTTATTTTAAATTGTAATAATATTTCACAATAGTAATGGTTTTACTGTATTTTTTATCAAATAATTGCACAGTATGAGAGACACTATATAAGTGTTTCAAAACCCCAAAGTTTTGAATACTGTTTGCATTACATAAATATATAAATCACTGTGATATTTAAAATATCAGTTAATTTTATATTGCCAACAAAACAAAAATAAATATACTGTACATATTTAATATATCACCAAGCCCTATTTGCTAGAAAACAGTAGTCCCGTCCGCCATGAAAAACAGGCAATTGGTTGTCAATGGTTCCAAATTTGACTAGTTAACTTTACTAGTTAATCCCTGATGGTAGATGCTGTAACTACACCATTATGGGAGTAAAATAATATAGCACTAGTGAAGGATATGGGACTATGTGTTCTTGGGATGTTATTGTTGAGACATCATAAATTATTGCAATTGAACAGGAATGTTTGGTGCTTCTGTTGGTGCAGAAATGACACACTTCCTCTTTAAATGTCATTTATTCAACAGTTTGTGTTTGTTGAGAGAATTTTGCGTTTCTCTTGTCTGTTTTTGTTTTTAAGTGAGAGTGATTTGTTGCGAGGTTGCATTTTCCTATGTTACTTGAGACAAGAGTTGATGTATTTTTTTCTTCTATTGACTGTTGCCGACCACTGTTGCAGTCGGTTGTTGTCGATACACGTGTAATTATAGTTGCATGACAGCTCACCTGTAGTCATACAAGTTTCTCACTCAGTATTTCAGAATGGCTCAGTGCCTCTCAGGTCTCGCTTCAACACGCTAGAAAGCCATTTGCACACGTGCCTTCCCTACTACTTACATGTCCTTACAATGTACTTACAATGTACCTACCTAAGAAAGCACTGGTAATAGCTTGCAGCAAACACTTTCCTTAAAACCTCAAAACTTCTGTCACATCCTGAACTGTGAAACCTGTCTGATTTCAGCCTTTCCTGTAGCTGCATCACTGATATTGCACTTGAAACAGCTTTGAAGAAATAGTTCACTCAAAAATAAAAATTGTGTGAAAAAGTATTCACCCTTATTCTATCCAAGATGTGGATGAGTTTGTTTCTTCATCAGAACAGATTTGAAGAAATTTAGCATTCCATCACTTGCTCACCAATGGATCCTCTGCAGTAAATGGGTGCTGTCATAATGAGAGTCCAAACAGCTGATAAAAACATCACAATAATCCACAAGTAATCCACACATCTCGAGTCCAATGCCTTGTGAAGTGAAAAGCTGCATGTTTGTAAGAAACAAATCCCTCATTAACATTTATGTCTTCAATCCGTTGCTTCCAGCTAAAATACAAGTCCTCCATCCATAATATTGCTTTCTCCATTTAAGAAGTTGTCTTCTCTGAATCAGGAGAGAAATATGCACAGATTAAGCACCGTTTACAAGTGAAAACGGTCCAAAACTGGAGTGGTGTGGGTTACTTGTGGATTATTGTGCTGTTTGGACTCTCATTCTGACGGCACCCATTCACTGCAGAGGATCCATTGGTGAGCAAATGATGGAATGCTAAAAATCTGTTCTAATCAAGAAACAAATTCATTTACATCTTGGATGACTTGAGGGAGAGTACATTTTCAGCGAATTCTCATTTTTGGGTGAACTGTTCATTTAACAAAGCTTTTAGAGATCTGTTCCCATCTTCACTTCTGCATCGTAGCAGGATTCATCAATGGTTGTGAATTCATTTTCGTAAATGAACTCCGATTTGGTCATGTAGCTGCTCTAGACCATGTCTTAAGCCAAAACAGCATCTTTCAGCATTCGAATCTTTGCATTTTTAAAGATTTCTCTCAAAAATGGTTCTTCATATGTGTAAATATTTTGTAGGAATATGCAATCTGTTATAAAAATTTCTATAATGCATAAATTATGGATTATAATCTATATAGGGAATGTGAAAGGTTTAACGTAAAAGGTTATATGCATCATGAAAGCTAAAATACAAAATTATGCTGAAGTTATATGGGAAATATAATCTTTTTGATTATTTTGAAGCTAAAATGTTATTGTGAAATATGAGTATTTTTATTTATATTATACATTCGGTTTTTATAAATAACATTGAGGAATATATAAATGCACCACTTTTGTTTGCTGCATATTTCACCAATGAAGATTCTAGTTCTATATATTTCTGTTATCAATATTAGACAGGTTGTTTGACGTGTCTTTATGCTGACTGAAGACTGATGGGATAGTGTGTATTTGTTTACATTTTTATAGTTATGATTATGATTAGTTATGATCATTACATTTCGTTTCATGTCAGAGACTTGTTCCACATAAACACAGTCGTAAATGTAACTGCTTCATGTGAATGTGATATGTATTGAGAAAATGAATTCTAGGTATATTATGAATTTATATGAGACGAATATCAAAATAGCATAAGACATAAATCACTAGCTTTTATATGCATCATGCTTGTAGTCTGTGAGTTAAACTGCATGCGAGACATTGCTATGGATCAGTTCTTTAAGCTAAAAGAATAAACTCATCACATACCTCACACCTGATACAACACTGTGTATTCACTTTTTTTTTAGTTTCATGAAATTTGGTTTTAACTGTTGAAGCACCTTATGTAACTCTTGTGATTATTTGAATTCACTCTTTATTTGGCCACTTTTACAATCCATGACTTGAGTATGAGTCTTGAAAGTAAGTAGAATTGTGTATAATTTGTGTGCCACTAAACATACATTATTTCACATATGCATATTATTTTTAATTTTCCCCTTCCAAGGGTTTGGAATAATTATGTTTTTAATCTTGAAGGATAATGTGACACTGAAGACTGGGGTAAAGGCTGCTAAAAATTCAGCTATGATCACAGGAATAGATTACATTTTAAAATATATTACAATAGAAAACAGCAGTGTTATATTGTAATATTTCACATCATTGCTGTATTTTTCATTAAAAAAAATGCTTTGGTGAGCATCTGTCAGCACTGTGTCGGAGGAAACGACGCGGAGACGTGGATCTTTCATGTCATCCGAACACAAGAGGTAATCCACACAGAGGTCTTCAACCCGGCTCCTGGGGACCCACTGTCCTGCAAAGTTTATTTCCAACTTGCTTCAGCGCACCTGCCTCTGTATTTTCAAGCAATCTTGAGGAGCATGATTAGGTGCTTCAGATGTGTTTGATTAGGGTTGTAGCTAAACTCTGCAGGACAGTGGGTCCCCAGGAACAGGGCTGAAGTCCTATGGCTTAGACCAGGGGTGCCCAATCCTGCTCCTGGCGATCGACTGTCCTGCAAAGTTCAGCTCCAACTCTAATCAAACACACCTGAAGCAACTAATTAAGGTCTTCAGGATCGCTTGAAAATTAAAAGGCAGGTGTGTTTGATTAGAGTTGGAGCTGAACTTTGCAGGACAGTCGATCGCCAGGAGCAGGATTGGGCACCCCTGGCTTAGACACACGAGCATGACGTTTAAGACCCGACAAGCACAGACTGGGGTTTGAATACATGGGATAACGAGGATAATAGACAAGACACACCTGAACTAAATGACATAATCAACGAGAGACAGAAACTGGGTCACGACCACATGGGGAAAGAACACACAAACAGTCTAGGGGTGTGACAGTATCAGAGACTTCTTTCAAAAACATTAAAAAATAATTGTTCCAAACTGTGAAATTTAAAAGTAATGATTGTGTTCAACCAGGTTTCCAAATCCTCATGCATTTCATAAAAACTAACATGTATGGAAAATGAAAAAAAGGCAATTTTGACTTTGTGTGACAATTCAGACTTTTCCACAATTCTGAATTTATATCTCCCAATTCTCACATTTTATTTCTCAGAAATGCAAATTTATATCTCCCAATTCTAACTTTATATCTCGAAACTGAGAAAAAAGTCAGAATTGTGAGATAAAAAGTAACAGTTACTTAAAAATTAAATTAAAAATGTATTTCCTTTATTTATTCATCCCATGGAGAAAAAAGTCTTCGATAGAAAACGGTAACAAATCAAGTCTAGAAAGTCCAGACTTGTTTTCCACAGTTTTAGTTTTTACGTCAACATTTCAAATCTACTTGGCAACGATGACAGTTTGCTCTAAGTGATGATTCCTCTAAATGTATTCACATTTTACAGCATCTATACACCCTGATGTCTGTTCGTAAACACATAGTAATGTTTCTTAGGGAGAGAGATGTTTTATGGACGGAGCTCTGGTCTCAAGTGACTGTCAGCTCTAATTAGGAGCACATTAGAGCTCCCGTAACTTCAGACCTGACCATTTCAACTCCACCACAGTCAACATTAGACCTGATCCACTTCCGCAAAACACCACAGTTTCTCTGCTAATGAGCTTTTATGTGAAAATGCTTCATTTTGTTGTCCTCAGAGGTTTTGTGTGTGAGTGCATGTGTCTGACCACACATCATCTAATGCTCCTGTCTGATTTGCAGAGTAGCAAATGTAGCAAATTCTTTATGACAGTAATGCTAATTGTTGTTGTTATCATTTTTTTCTTTTTTGAATCATGCCAGATTAATAATAATTATTATTATTATCAACAACAACAACCATAATGATAATAATTCTTATTATATATTAATATATATTTAAAATGTATATATTTCTTTGTCACCACAATATATCATTATTAATAATTATTGTTAATATTATATAGAAATATATTAACTAAATATATAATAAATATATAATTTATTCTTATTTTTATTAATTTTTATTATTATAAAATTCTACCTACATTGACATTTATATATAATTTCCATAATATCATAATTATATGAAAAATTAAATCAATAATTCATTAAAATCCAGGATTCATTAGTAAACACAAATACTAAAGAGCACATTTGGCCACAAAATATATCCAAATAGATCATCAAGACAATCTGTCTCTTTATGTGATTCAGAAACTGCTGGTTGAATCTATTAGGACTTGATTAATTATTAATCTGAGATCTCAGATGAGCTCTTATCTGAAGATGACTCAATTTCCAGCCTGGCATAAAGGGAAGAAGAAGAAGAAAAAAAGATCTTGCCATTTTCTAGTTATTCAATAAAACTCCCTCAGCGTTCTCGTTTTTCACCACACCACACCCTGTTATCGTGTCATTTGTGGTGTTTATTTCCGTTTTCCACTAATGGTCATTTTAGATAATGCAGAATAATTCAGTTAGATTCACAGACTGCATCTCCTTTGAGCCCATCAGTAAGACAATAACTTAATAATTTAAGAAAAACACAATTAAGCAAGTGGCCAAAACCAAGACGTTTCCTTACGAGAGCCACAGGCCGGGCCGCAGCAGCGCAGATGGTGTAGTGGGCAGAGTCAGTATATTTGCAGAAGCTAATGGCCTCATGATCGGACGACCCAGGAAGCTCTGCTCCAGACACTTATTCAAATGAAAAGTGATGCTGCAGTTTCTCCCGCGCTGTTGCTTAGTAACGTAATATCAGGCACGTTCATGTAGTTACAGTTTTTGCAAGGCAGAACTGCCCTTATGTTCCTTCAGCCAGTCTGGTTAGGGCTTGTTCTAAATCTCTTATACATTAAGTATCCTTTCGGTAGTCGACCATTTAAACATTAAATTGTAAACATTGTAAAAATGTAACCTGCTTATTAAGAAAATATTTAAAATTTTGAAGTTTGAAAATCTCCTGTTAACATAGAATGTTCAGCCTGTCATTTGCATACTGAATTGTGACTGGTCTTCTTTCTTATGTCTATTTGCATAGGCTGCTTGATGATTGGTTTGGTCTTCTGTGCATATTCAGAAAAGTTTATTATATATATATATATATATATATATATAAAATAGTTTTTTTTTTTATCAAAAAGTGATCCCCAAGGCATTTATTTGATCAAAATATAGTAGCCTAAGTAAAAACAGTAATATTGTGAAACACTATTAATTTAAAATAACAGTTTCCTATTTGAATATATTTTAAAATGTAATTTATTCCTGTGATGCAAAGCTGAATTTTTAGCATAATTTCATCTTTAGAGTCATGAAATCATTCTAATATGCTGATTTGCTTATTATTATCAATGTTTTTAATACATAGTATTTTTTTTTTCAGGATTCTTTAATGAATAGAAAGTTCAAAAGAACAGCATTTATTTGAAATCTAAATATTTTATAAAATTATAAATGTCTTTACTGTCACTTTTGATTAATTTAATGTGTCCTTGCTGAATTGTATTAATTTCCTAAAAAAAAAAAAAAAAAAAAAAAGAACTTACTGACCCCAGTCTATTGAATATTTGTAAAATCTGTATGTAGTATGTATGCTATCCATAATATGGAAACATTATGTATGATGCAACACCCAGATGAACTGCACGTAATATCAGTAACAATTTAACATTTTTTTATGTTAAAATCAAACTTTATTTATAAGATGATAAGTGTTTGAAATACACATGCAATGTGATGAGGTCATGTGACAATCATGTACAGTAGCATGAGCCTTTTTGAAATGTTCCTTATTAAATTCCAAATATACCCAGTTTTGATTCTTGTGTGCAACCAACTGAAAGCAGTACTGAGTACTGACATTTACAGTACTAAGTGTCAAAGGATCATAACCTAAACTGACCTAAAACTTATTTACTGCAATTCTAATCGACACATGTACTGTAACATTTTGTGATACATTCACAGACAAACACAAGTACAGCAAGATCACAGTTGCAAAGTTACTTTCAAAAAGCAATTTAGTGCTTAATGACTGATGCATATCAAATCCCAGTTATCAAAATTTTATTGCTCATATTCAATGATGCATTTAAATATTGATCCATTTAAATATCCATGTACAGATTGTCACTTATATTTTATTAAAAGGCCTATGCAACCTTTTGGGATTAAAATTTTGAGAGTGCCCTACAGTGTGTCCTGGAGGTCACCAGATGGATCAATGAGGATAACTACAGGAAAACCACAGTGCAGTAAGACACATCCAGCAAATGGAGCCAAGAGGAACCTCTAAGCAGCAGACTTACGATAAGGTTTGAGAATGTTCTTTAAGGAGCTGTTGTAAATGTATAAGAGCACTCACTGTGCTATTGATCAGAGCCCGGGCTGTCTGAGTAATTGTGTATATTGGCCTAAACGTGTTAAAGTGCTTTTGACACTGAGGTCATAAAAGCGCAACATCTTCACCAGCAGCAAACCTTCTCGTTGTATTTCAATCCACATATTTTTACAGGTATTGCATTGAAACCATCGAATGGAAACATCATGATGTGCATTAATTGTTAAAGGAATAGTTCACCCAAAAATGAACATTTGCTGAAAATGTATTTACCTTCAGGCCATCGAAAAACTTTACATTCATTTGTTTCTTCATGGGAATAGATTTGGAGAAATGTAGCATTACATCACTTGCTCACCAATGTCTGCAGTGAATGGGTGCCGTCAGAATGAGAGTCCAAACAGCTAATAAAAACATCATAATAATTCACAAGTAATCTACACCACTCCAGTCCATCAGTTAACATCTTTGCAGCTCTTTGCTGCATGTTTGTAACAAACAAATCCATCAAGACATTTTTAACTTGTATTTAGGCTAAATGTTACTATTCCACTTGTTTCAGAGTGTTCAGAGAACATTCAAAAGTAACATTCCAGTTATTTTCCTTAATCTCAAACATTTGCAATAACCCAGAAAATAGACATCTTTAAACCATTTAAAAAACTGGACATTTTGAAGAAAGAACGTTTTCAAAATGTGAACGTTCAAAAAATGTTCTTATAAAAATATGTTTGTTAGCTGTGTTTGCCTCAACAGAACATATGATTGGATAACTAGACTAACAATGACTAACTAATGACTTGGTATAATTGCCTAGAGCCGTCTCACCAGCTTGCGTTCCCAATCTCTGTCGTTATTGTTATCCACCTTATTTTGCAATGAGAAAGTAACCTATTTTCTTTGAATGTGTGAGGCTTCCCATTCATTAGTCGCTGTAGGTAAATAAATACAAATAACAAAGTACAGTAAAGTACAGTAGAGTGTTTTTATGATTATGATAATGACTTACAATAATATAATGAAAAATGCCAGTTTCCAATATCAAGCAACATTATATGGGCTGTTTTTGTGCATGAAAAATAATTGGAAGCGAAACCGGAAGTCTCGCAACCAAGTCCGTGGTTTTCCCGTGGAATTGGGCTACTTCTAAACCAGTGATGGGCAAACTTGGCCCTTCCAGGCCACTTTCCTGCAGAGATTTGATCCAACCCTGTTAAAACTCACCTGCCTGTAGCCTACTAGCAGTCTTGAAGACAATGATTAGCTGGTTCAGGTGTGTTTGATTAGGGTTGGAGCTAAACTCTACAGGAAACTGGCCTGGAAGGGCTGAGTTTGCCCACCCCTGTTCTAAACCATTGCCGCAGGATGTTTTTCATGTCCGTGGGTTGAAGCGACCCAAATCACGTAATATTTTGTCCCTGGAATGTGTATTTTACCATGGAAACCCCGCTCAAAAAAGTACCCCCGGAACGCAATTTTTACTGGGGGACCCCCCCCAAAGAACGCGATTGGGATAATTTTGGACTAGTTTTGAGTAGCAATTGGGCTTGTTTTGTTGTGAAAATCTGGCAACCCTGCATCTGCGCCCATCCTTACTGAAAAATAAGGTTTTTAAATAGTACTGTCAAATGATTATTCACGATTAATCGCATCCAAATAAAAGTTTACATAACATATGTATGTGTACTGTGTATATTTATTATGTATATATAAATACACATACATGCATGTATATATTTAAGAAAATATGTTGTTTATATATTAAATATATTTATATAATATCAATTATATGAATATAAATGTATGCATGTAAATACTTTTAATATTTTTAAATATTTAATATTTAATACTTTTAATATTTTTTTAAATATATACTGTATCTGTGTGTATTTATATATATATATATATATACATAATAAATATACACAGTACACATACATATATTATGTAAACAAAAACGTTTATTTTGGATGCGATTAATCGCCATTAATCGTTTGAAAGGACTATTTTTAAAATGTTATCCTCTTGGCGTAAACAGGCTGTTAAGTGCTCCGTTATAGAGAATTCCCGGTTCCTTTTATGTGCACAGAATCATCAAGTAATTTCTTGATTATAGAAAATACAAACCTTCTCAAAGTCATTCAGAACTGATGTAGCACATTTACATATGACGAGTATCACTATCAGACCGTCATGTGTGGACAGCAGTCTGATCATTGTGTGTTTGATGACTGCTGCTGCTGATAATGATTATCTGTCAGTGTGTATATGGAACTGTATCAGACAGACCGGGGAAAGGGCCCCCTTCGGGACAGGACGCACGGCCCCGTGTGTTTAGACCGGGACCAGCGCTGAGGACACCGGCGTACAGGACAAACTCAGGGCTGATTTATGCGATCAATGAGCTCAAACTGTGTTGTGTAACCCCAAGTCTCCCAAGGCTGATGAGGATGAGAGCACATTTCCATTTCACATGCTGTGAAGACAATGTGAACTGGACAGCAGGAGTCAAGTGCACTGAATGGCCTCTGATAGGAATTTATAAAATACCAAAAACTATAATTAACCTGACAAAGCTGTATGTATCTATATATTTTGTACCAGACATGAATCTGTATTGTGCACTAGGCTATTTAAAAAAGTATATCATATCATATATACTGTTCAACAGTTTATTTACGTATTTATTTATTAAAAGAAGAAAAACTTTCATCAAAGTATTACATCACGGTTTTCCACAAAAATATTAAGCAGCACAACGTTTTCAAGCTGCAAATCAGCATATCTGAATGATTTCTGAAGGATCATGTGACACTGAAGACTGGAGTAATGATGCTGAAAATTCAGCTTTGCATCACAGGAATAAATTACATTTTAAAACATATTCAAATAGAAAACACTTATTTGAAATTGTAATAATATTTCACAACAGTACTGTTTTTACTGTATTTGTTTAACCAAATTATGCAGCCCTGGTGAGCAAAAGAGACTTTAAATAAATAAATAAACAAGCATCTCGCTGACCCCAAACCTTTGGACACTATATATGTATCTGTCTATATATAAACTACATATATAGCATGAAATTAAATTCAAAAGACATTTAGAAACCCATATTTTGTGCCAATATCCTGACATTTTCAGTAAATACTTTAATTTTATATCCTAGTAACAGTTTTGAAGTTGAGTCCTGAAGCAAAACCAGCTGAGAAAACCAGTGCAGTGCCCAGAGATAAATGGGTTTTGAAACACCAGCAATCTGTGTGCCACACACTTCAGCTCTGACCACAGTTCAGTCATGTGATGAGACTCTTTCAGCTCAGAGATTCAGAGATTCAGAGACTGAACCACCACAGCAGAAGCAGCACAGTTTGCATCTATTCAAAACAGCCCGACCTCACTTTTACATGCAGATCAATGCAAAAGGGGAAAGAGCCAAAGTCAAGCATCACCTCCTCAGTGAAGGAGTTATGTCACCAGGTGAAAGGTAGATGTATTTCAGAAAACTGTCAACACATTCAAAGCCTTGCAAACACCTTGAAAGCCAGAGTTATTTAATAATCCAAATAAACAGGCTAAAAGTATTCTTTAAAAGATTATGTAATACAATCAGGCTACATATAAAACTGAAACTGTATAAATACTATGATGCATACAAGAGGAAAACTGTTATGACTGAATGACTATGTTTTTTTGTCTTGCACATTCTTTTTAATGTTGTTATGCTGTTTTTAAAAAAAATACAGTCTTAAAACATACAGAAGCAGATTCACTAAAATTCAGCTACGTAAGAGCATTTTGATGTTGCATTAAAGTAGCCTACTTCAAACTCCAATGATACACAGAAGACAGAGTCCATAAGCTTTACAGATTAATTAAAAATGCAAACATATTTCAGAACAGTCAAATATCTAGTGCTAATTATAAGAAGTGTGCCACAGTTTTGAGCCTGTCACTGGACACACACACACACACACACACACTTGTGGGGATTTCCATAGGCATAATGGTTTTTCTACTGTACAGACCGTATATTCTATTGCCCTACACCAACCCTACACCTAAACTTAGCCCTCACAGGAGACTTTCTGCATTTTTACTTTCTCAAAAAAAAAAACTCATTCTGTATGATTTATAAGCTTCTTTATCCGTGGGGACTTCAATTTAGGTCCCCACTGTGACACGAGTCCCCGTGAGTCTGTGTGTATTCAGGTTTAAGTCCCCACCAGAATATATAAACCAAACCACACACACACACACACACACACACAATAAATAAAATGTAAAAATTACCAATATACAAAATAAAATAAATAAATAAAAGAACTGATATTCCAGGGGTCTCTAATCTATTATTACAGGAGAGTCTTTGAAATCTTAAATCACAAAAATATATTTATAAATATTCTCATCTGAGACACTACATTTTTTCTTTATGAAAAAAGTTTATTCAATTTGGTTCTTTTTATAATTTTTTTATTAATATATGACATCTTTTGATGTTAGAAACGCAATATGAATATGTATTCAAAAATGTATTTATTATAAATATTTGTAACAGATGTCGACACACTTATCCGAGCGCCAAATAAAATCGAGAGTGTGGCGCCACCCTGTGGTTAGTGAGTAGAAGTGCGCCACTCTTTCACTGCTCGTCACTTCCTGGTTTCCAAGCGGAAATAGCGGAGTTTGTTTGGTTACTATGATGCTTCGATGCTGAGATGTCGGGAGCGGGATAGAAAGACGGTCTCCGCTCAGAATCGTCTGCTCTGTGTGTTTTTAGGGCTGTTTCGACAGCTGCGGTGTGTGACTTTATGGCGGGGGTTGATGATGAGGAATGCGCGCTCGTAAGTCATGAAAAACGATCGTGTGGTGCTCTTAATCATCAGAATGCAGCTGAGTGTTTTGTGGAAATGCATGTAGTTTGTGAGATGTTTCATATATGCATAAGTAACAGAAAGGGACGATGAAAAAACTAAATTAAATACCAGTTGAAACAGTAACGTTATACACCTGACACATGAAATAATAGTTGCAAAAATCTATTTTATTAATGGAACGGTTTATTGAACATTTAGACAAAATATAAAAGAAAAGAAAATGCGTGTGTGCTGAGTTTTATATCATATTTGCTACATCAAGCTTTTATGGCTCATATAATGATGGAGCTCATACTCACAATGATGACTGAGAAATAAACAAATACGTTCCTCAAGAGCCTTATTTGATACTCACATTTGAACTCACTTTTTGTTTTTTTGTATGGATAATCAAGTAAACCCAAGTTCAGTCCAGTATGCGTTGATCTTAAAATATTACTAACAATATATAAGTCTTATGTTTACTTAATAAAAACAGTAAAGATTTCACAGCAAAAAGACACGTGAACCACGAGCTAAAGGTGGATGTTTTTACAATTAAACTTAAAGCCCTATTACTTGCTAAAAAAGTTTAAACTATCAAGCAGACGACAGATACAACAGGATTTGTTGATCATTTATCAGAGGCTTATTTAGAAATGTATGTATCAAATATGATACAAGACATTTTACAGAGTAAAGAAACACCTGTAATATTTTTTAAATTTAAAAAAAATAAAAATCATCTGAAAAGTTATCTGTTTAATAATATATGGTTTTCCAGTATATTGGAATAATTACAATGCACTGCATAGTAGGATTGTCCCAATTAATCAGCTTAAACCCTACTGAATTTATTGCCAATTTCAGGCCTTGATCTTATACTACTGCCAGGAAAAGTACTCCAGTCATGTTGTAGATGTTTCCAGTGAAGCTCAACGGAAATTCAGTCATGATCCAGTCTTCGTATTCCTCCACGCTTATGGGCTGCTCATGCAAGGTGAGGAAAACCCACCGTTTTCTATCTTTGTCTTCTCAATTTACATCTTGAGAAATGGTCTGAATCCCTTGGCGCCTGTTTGTTCTTTGTCATTTTATTGTCGTAGATCAAGTGTTGGATGCCATTCAGGAGCTGGAGCAGCTGAAGGAGAGAGGAGACGTTTCCCTCTGTGTGCTCATGGCCCTGGTTTATGCCCACAAGAAAAGACCAAACCCTGGTAGATCTTTTGCATCTTGATTAAAGGAAAAAATTACTCAAAAATTTTCTCTGCAGTGAATGGGTGCCGTCAGAATGGGAGTCCAAAAAGCTGATAAAAACATCACAGTAATCCACACCACTCCAGTTCATCAATTAACGTCTTGTGTAGAGAAAAGCTGTGTGTTTGTAAGAAACAAATCCATCATGAAGGCATTTTAACTTTAAACTGTTGCTTCTGGCCAAAATACAAGTACATAATCCATAGTAACACATATTAACATCTTTTGTCATCTCACATCAAAATCCAGCAACATATTTGTTCAGTGCTATTTTGGACTGTTTTAACTTGTAAACAGTGCTTGATCTCTGCATATTTGTCTTCTGATTCAAACGAGATGACTTTTTCACTGGAGAAAGCAGTGTTATGAATAGAGGACTTGTGTTTTAGCTAGAGGCAAGGGTTTGAAGTTAAAAGCATCTTAATGATTTATTTCTTGCAAACATGCAGCTTTTTACATCACAGGATGTTAACTGATGGACTGGAGTCGCGTGGATTACTTGTGGATTATTGTGATGGCAGTATTAAATGTCTCCTTAAAAATCCTTTGTGTTGCATGGAAAATTTATTAGTATACAGGTTTGGAATGATATGCATGTGAATAAATAATAACAAAAGGTGTCTTGCCTGTAGACCGTGATGTGATCCAGGAGCTGGATGGAAGGGTGAAGGAGGAGAGGAAGACGGCGAGTCCCAAAGCTCTGTATTACGCTGGCATGCTGCTGTGGCTGCTGGGCCGCAGTGACAAAGCCAGAGAGTATGTGGACAGAATGATCAAGATCTCCAGCGGCTCTAAAGAGGTGAACTTTTCTAATACATTTACCCTTTAGATTTCTGCTGAGGTGGCTTTTCATGATGGGAAAAGGACTGATCAACCTGTCTGCATCAAAAGCATAAGTCTAATAGCGGGAAAAAAATGTTGCATTTTGCAAATTATGCAGTAAGATGCATTATGAAATTTGGCCTGTTCATTCCTGGTGATCATAAAACACTAAACAATGACTGTTTCAGTTAATAAAAAAAAATAATATTTATTTAAACATCAGGGCTCCAAAAGTATAGTATGACTCCTTTAAATGTAGTGATTATCAGGGCTATTATACTTAAATAAAACTAAAACCATAAAAACTTGTTTCATTTTTATTTAGTTAACTTAGTTTAATGTGCTAAAATAACTAAAAATAAATAAATACAAATATAAAAAAAAATACAATACAAATACTAAAAATTTAAAATGAAAATGAAAACGAAAAATGACAATCTAATTCAAAATATTAATAAAAACTATAAAAGTATATCAATGATAACTAATAACACTGATGATTACCAGATTTTTCACATATTTTGCTGTCTGTTTAATATTGGGATTATTGTTTTGTAGGGAATTGTACTGAAAGGCTGGATTGACCTGCGATCTAACAAAGATGCTTACGCAAAGAAGTCTGGGAAATACTTTGACGAGGCCCTGAAGGAGAAAAGCGACATTTTTGCTCTGATGGGGAAGGTAACGCTGTATTTCTGATCACCATTTAATAATTCAACAAACAGAAATTTCCTGATTGATGTTCACTCATATAGATACACATTTTTGATTTACTTTTTTCAGAGGTTTACATCTTAAAAGTGATGTGTGTAATTTAAAAAAAAAAAATACCACGTAGAATCAACTTAAAGTAAGTGATTCAGAGGCTGATAAATGTTGAAGTGAAATTTCATGTCTAGGTTACACTTCATCTCAAAAATATAAGAAACGTGGGAAACTATTTTAGAGAGAATGAAAAAGGAGGCATTATTTTCATGGCAATTAAATAGCAATAATAAAAATAAAATATTGTACTGTGCATAAATGAAAGACAATGCAATTTGTTTTGTAATACTTTTGTTTTGTAATGCTCTAATTGTGTCTTTCTGTCAGGTACATTATTATGAATTTCGTCAGAATTATTCTGGTGCTTTAGAGACCATCAACCAGGTGATTGTGAGTTACCCGTCCTTTCTACCTGCCCTGGTCAAGAAGATGAAGCTGCTGTTGACACTACAGGACTGGGAACAAACTGTAGATGCAGCTCAGAGGTAAAACCTTTATTTAATGGTTTAAGTAATATTTGTTGTTGTTGTTGAAATACATAAATGCACTCTAAAAGCTCTCAAAGACTTTCAGAAGCGAGCTGCATTCAAATGCAAATGGAAATTAGATGTGATTCCATGGATTTGTACAGAAAGACTGGATCATTGTTTCTCTTTCCCTGTTGGATGAGGGCCAGCGAGCGACAGAATGAAAAGGGCCTTTTAGACTGATCACTAAGAGCCGTACGAACTCCACGGCGAGACCTCAAAGGGTCTGTGTGAAAACCAGTTCTCTCAGGTGGAGCTGGATTGTGATTATT
Source organism: Spinibarbus caldwelli (assembly GCA_039654775.1). Classification (NCBI taxonomy): domain Eukaryota; kingdom Metazoa; phylum Chordata; class Actinopteri; order Cypriniformes; family Cyprinidae; genus Spinibarbus; species Spinibarbus caldwelli. The sequence goes on from CM077233.1 coordinate 4,488,144, forward strand.
CAAGCTAATTCAGCGTTTCCCAATTCCAGTCCTCACGCCCCCCCACTCTGCATATTTCGTATGTATCTCTTATCACGTACGACATTTGTTCTATTCGACCGTAAGTGCCCTGCGAAGTGGACATCACCAGATATTCCGCCATGATTCCAGTTCGAAACGAGTGTTTATGTTCCATTCAGAGGGCATTAAAGTGTGCGAGACGTGAATTTAAATAGTATTTATTTACAGAGGTATATGATGTCCACTCGTCTGTGTGTGAAGACGTTGCAGGCGTAATAATAAGAAATAATAAACACCACCTCCATATTACATTCAGCTCCATATACTTTTTTTAAAAACGTGAAAATATAATGTAGGAACTGCTGTGCTGATGCAAACAAATTGTTGAATTTATTCTTTGAGATCAACCATTTAAACTGATTCCTGGAAATGAATCATACTCTTAACACCAAAAGGACTGTCAAAAGTTTAGTTGTTTAACAAGAAAACACAATATAATAAACTTCTTCTGCAATTATAACTGATGACAGGCACATCTGCCTGAACAGTGCAGGTGATATGTGTGAGGTACTAAAAAGTTTTCACTGAAATAAACAAGCAGAAAAGTTTTATAATGTGGTGTTTGTCACAGAATAAAGTAATGGTTATAATGGATATTGAAAGTGTATATCTAAATATTCAGGAAAAAAAATGCTTTATGCAAAGACATAAATGCATGTCTCAGAACATCTGTTTTATACATCAACAGACTTTGACTTTAATTTCCTGATTCTTTCATCTTCTGAACTTCAGGCTTCTCCAGCGAGATAAAAATAACCTGGAGGCTCTGAGGATGCTGGCACTGCACTCTCTCTGCAGGGAAGGAGATGTTGGAGAGGTGTGACATTACAAACATATGTGTGTTTACTCAGATTAAATGCCAGAAAAGTCATTCATTATGGGGTCTGTGGATCGCAATGAAAAGCGTGCCACAACACAAGAATACTGCATTAAATTTTGTTCCTGTTGAGTTATTACACTTCAGCCTGGCATAAATCCTTCATGAAGTTCTGCTTCATATTTTGGATGTATTTGTGATCAAAACCTGTCAGAAAAGTCTCAATCTGATATAAGGTGATGTTTGACAATTCAGATTCAACATTTATGTATTTGAGTGGTGTCATTGTGAATATAAATTTGATATTCACAACTGTTTTCAACATAAGAAATGAGCAGCAAACCAGCATATTAGAATAATTTCTGAAGGATCGTGTAACACTGAAGACTGAAGTAATGATGCTGAAAATTCAGCTTTGCATCACAAATTCCATTTTTACATTTTAAATTGTAATAATATTTCACAATATCACTGTATTTACTGTATTTTTGATCAAATAAATGCAGCCTTGTAGAGCTAAAGAGACTTTTTTCAAAAACATTAAAAAAATTACGACCTCAAACTTTTGAATGGTTCTCTCTCTCTTTAACGATTCTCATTCATTTTATTTCTTGTTTTTTTTCAGTGTGTAAATCAGCTATCAAATCTGATCAGTAATCTGGACATTCAAGAACCGAACAATCCGGAGCTCTTCTACAGGATGTCTTTAGCGTTCACTCGAGTGGTAATACTCATCCATGGATGCACAACTTAATATTCAGTTGAACTTGAAGATTAGGACCCTGCAAATCACAAACCAGATGGATTTGCCACATGCTATTATATATAAAAACATGACATATTTACAAGTGAAACCATACTGAGCAGGAAATAACATGTTTTGATAAGCTGTTGTTTCATAAAAGAAATGATGCTGCAGATAGATGTGTTGATGTGAATATCTGATCACGCTGCAGTGTGGAAGAGCTGAGAAGGTCCTTCAGCACACTCACAGGATGGTGGAGCGGGCGTTTGCTCAGGCCTCAAGCGACTCTGAACTGGCCACAGAGATGGGCTACCAGCTGGTTCTGCTGGGCAGGGTGAAGGAGGCCATGAAGTGGTACAAGACAGCAATGACTCTCGATGAGAGCAGCGTCTCTGCTTTGATAGGTGAGAGCAGTTTGAAAGACATAAAGAAAAGAGTGCTTATCAAATAAATTATGATGGATGAGTCGCATTCAAAGCCTTTGTAAAATGTCTTTAAATGCACATCTGTTACAACAAATTATATATTAATGTGCAAAGTGGCAATTGAAAACAGCCTACAGTTACACATGGACTATTTACAGTATGAAAAAAATGTTATTCCGATTTTTATAGTCAATACCTGTATTTATATACTGAATAATGAATAGTTGGAATATTGTCTTTAGTAATTGCTGTTGCCGTCAATTCGTCAGTTGAAACTTCATTAAAAGACTAGGATCAGTGTTGCAAACTCCTCACCTTTCAGTGACAACTCACTTTTTCGAGATCAAAATAGGTCACCTATGAGATTTGCTTGGATCCAAAGAAAAAGTGTTTTTATGAGGGGAGGGGGTATCTTGCAAGGGTACTTGTGATCTTACAAGGGTAAATAAAGAACTGGTTGTTTCAATAAGTTTTGCATAGTTTTTGAAGTAAAGAGTAAAGAAAACACTATGTGTAAAAACTGTAATATTTTATGTATTTGAGGTCTGAGATGTGGGAACGGTGAAGAGAGAGAGGGCAAACATTTTGCATTTTAGGTCAGCATTGCCAACTAATCAGCCAATATTGTCTTAAATAGCTTGCATAACACTTCATCTTTTATAACATGGGATTTTGACCAAATATATTCAATCTTGATTTTTGTAAAATGTTGCAACGATTTTTTTTTTTTTGTAAAAAAAAATTACAGTTTTGGACATATAAGATGATAAAAAATATTTAAAAAAAATACCCTAAAGTAACTACAAATAAGCATGTAAAGCAAATATCTTTAAAATAAATTCCTTGTGGAGCATATGCCACCGATCTGCGCAATGTTCTCACCTTTTTTCCCCCTTTTCCCTGTTTACATCTATTTACTAAATTACTAAATTAAACTATTAAAAATCATTTTGGGTAATTAATATAAATCTGAAATAAAATATAAATATCATATAAAAACTTAAACATTTAAAACAAACTAAAAGAAATAAGTGGAAGTACTTAAAATTACTAAAACTAAAATTGAAATAAAAATCAATTAAAGATAAATTAAAGATAAATAGAATTATTTAAAAAAAAAAGAATACAAATGTAAATAACAATTACTAAAACAAGCGTCTCAGTTACGTATGTAACCCTCGTTCCCTGAAGGTACTCATAGTGACTGATATAAATGGGATCACCTTCGAGTGTTAACAAAACAAGCCAATGACAGTTGGTGTGCGTGCTTTGCCACGCGCACCCCGCCCCGCAGCGCAGCGTGGGTATAAAAGGAGAGCGCGTGCAGACGCACATCAGTTTTTCGCTGAGGAGCCGAGACTGTGTGCCCCGGCCATACAGTGGTGGTACAGCAACTGTGGCGACGGGACGTAACGTCTCCGTTCCCTCCTTCAGGGAACGAGGGTTACATACGTAACAGAGATGTTCCCTTTCAGTCAGTCACGTTCAACGTTACGTCATAGTGACTGACGTAAATGGGATCCCTATGAAAACGCCACTATTGCTGACCCCCTCCAGTGCCCTGCGGAAGCCGGCAAGTCCACCCTCACCAGTTGGGACGGAAGATAGGACTTGGCTTAGGCAGAGATGAGAGCCACTGCTGCTCCGTACAGTGGGTATGGATAACACTGGGAAAGTGTACCCAAGTAGGGGAACACTACAAAGGCCACATCCTGCATAAAGGAGGTACCATGTGGAGATTACACATATGGACTGGCCAAGGGCAGTACTACACATGGAAGTCTCTGAGGTAGACTCAGCCAGCCTGGGGTGAGATCAAAACACAGCAGAGACAGCAGAAAGTCTCTGCCAGGGAAAGACACGGGCTCACCGTGACGGGAGCCGCACCATGGAAGAATACACATGTGGGATCACCCAAAGGGGAATCACTACACACAGGCACGTAGCCCACCACAAGGGCTGACCTTGGGCAAACACACGAGTGCTGGACCTGGCGTCTGACACTCCGCCACGCCTGACTGCCGAGGGTGCGGGAGGAACTTCAACAGGGTTCGCCAAGGGAAACTGAACTGAGAAGCAATAAAGCACACGTATCCGGTCCATAGAGGGGAATGGCGCAGCAAGTGTGATTGACACCGAGTGGGTCCGGTGTTACTGGCCACCTGAGGCGAGTACACGGGAAGACACAGGCTCTACACTGAGATTATAGAATCTCACAAATGTGTTAGGTGTTGCCCAGCCGGCAGCTCTACAGATATCTGCTATTGAGGCGCCCCGCGCCAATGCCCAAAAAGATGCAACTCCTCTCGTAGAGTGTGCTCTTACTCCGAGGGGGCACGGCAAGCGTTGGGCCTGGTAAGCTAAGACTATAGCCTCCACTATCCAGTGGGCAAGTCTTTGTTTGGAGACAGCCTTTCCCTTCTGTTGTCCTCCGAAGCAGACAAAGACCTGGTCTGAGGTCCTGAAGCTCTGCGTGCAGTCCACGTAAACGCGCAAGGCGCAGACGGGACAGAGCAGAGCAATGGCTGGGTCTAGCCTCCTCCCGGGGCAGCGCTTGCAAGTTCACCACCTGATCCCTAAAGGGCGTGGTGGGAACTTTGTGCACATATCCAGGCTGGGGTCTCAGGAGAACGTGAGAGTTACCTGGTCCGAATTCAAGGCACGAATCATCACCTGAAAATGCCTGCAGGTCCCCTACCCTCTTGACCGAGGCCAATGCAGGGAGGAGCACTGCCTTTAACGACAGAAACTTAAGCTCTACTGACTGCAGAGGCTCGAAGGGCTCCTCCTTCAAGGCCGTAAGGACTGAGGGGAGATCCCAAGAGGGTACTAGATGAGTGCGCGTAGGATTTAACCTCCTGGCCCCTCTGAGGAACCTGATGACCAAGTCGTGCTTCCCCACGGACTTGCCGTCTACTGCATCGTGATGTGCGGCAAAAGCGGCAACATACACTTTGAGGGTGGAGGGAGACAGCCTTCGCTCCAACCCATCATGCAGGAAAGAGAGCACGACCGCGATCGGGCATCAAGAATACCAATCGACGAACAGGTTCCACTTCAGTCTGTAAGCGTGTCTTGTAGACGGGGCTCTAGCTGAAGTGATGGTGTTTACTACCGCTGGAGGTAGCCCACCTAGAACCTCCGCGTCCCGTCCAGGGACCACACGTGGAGATTCCACAAGTCTGGATGCGGGACCGCAGCGAGACCGCAGAATGGGAAGCTGCAGCACGCCGAAGAGAAGCAGCACTGGACGGCAACCCCTGCTGACGTGCCGTAACACCAACACTAGAGGCCGTCTCGTAGGCACTCGCGGAGATTCAGTCTTTCTAAAAGGCTCGGCTCCGAAGCGAAAAGCTGATGTGCGTCTGCATGCGCTCTCCTTTTAAAAGTACTATAATGTCTAGCTGTCTAGCATGCCTGGCGTATTTTAAATTTTTTTTATGTTTTAAATGCATTAATAGAAAGAGCATTAAATGAGTGGTTTTGGGGTTTGTTGTTTGTGCAGGTATCATCAGGTGTCAGCTCATGGAGGGACACATAGAAGATGCAGAGCAGCAGCTGGAGTTCCTAGCAGAGATCCAGCAGTCCATTGGCAAATCAGGGGTGAGAAACCATTTCATTGACTTACTCTGTTATCTTAAAAAAACAATGTGAGCTCTTGGAACAATGTTACACAGAGACTCTTTCCAGAATATTTCAACAGAATTAAATAAAAGATAAAGAAAAGCATTTTTGTAGAATAATATCTGTCTTTGATTCAGATTCAACAGTGACCTGGTTTATTAATCCACTTATGTTGTGTTTACCCATTGAGTCATCCACAGTGCGTAACAGAGCCTGTTTACATAAACCGAGACTCGTCTGGGTGGTTTAGCGTATGCTTAAACAAACACGCACATCTGCTTAGTGAAAAGCAGCTGCCTCGTTGTATTTGTAGACGAACAGATGCATAACAAAAACGAAGCTTCTTTCTTTTTTATTTTGAGCTTTGCCTGAGGAATTATACCGTACAACATTAGTGAACAGATTCATTAGCACGTGACATGGTCTTAAACACATGATAAACAGAATCATCTTTAAGGTTTGCTTAACCTGTGTGTTTGTGTGTGTTAGGAGCTGTTGTATCTGCGGGCGCTGTTGGCTGTGAAAAAGCGTCGACCCCCAGATGAGGCAACCAATCTGTTAAACGACACGGTGGACACGCACTTTTCTGCCCTGCAGGGTTTGCCTCTCAGCGTCGAGTACTTTGAGAAGCTCAACCCCGACTTCCTGCTCGAGATAGCCAAGGAATACCTGGCACTGTCTCCTGCCAAGGTCTTCCCTCCCTTGCGCTGCCTTACAAACAATCAGAACACACTGTATGCTGCCTAACAACATCCTAGCAACTGTCTTTTGTCCAGCCTTGGTTCTGTGTCTGTCTTGATGAAGATTGCCCCTGTAGTTTATTGGCTGATGTTGTTTTCGCTGCAGGCTCCAGCTCCAGGTCAGCCTCCTGCACCTCAGCTGCAGCACTGCGCATCAGTGCTGGACACGGTGGTCAAAGTAGTGCCTGGACTGCTGCAGGCTGTCTTTCTAATGGCCAAAGTCCGATTTCAGTCAGGTGTGTGCATGTCTGAGTTCTATTTTCTGATAAGTATGATTGTATTGGTATCTTTCTATTTATTTTACAAGCAAAATCAAACATCATGACATTGTTGGCTTGATCTAATTGGGTGAATCTCTCAAACTTCTTTCACACAGGCAGTATTATTTTAGTGTCACTGAGATATTATTATAGTCTTTTATGAATATTTTGAATTAGTTTATTTTTGGATTTTATATTTTTATTTTTATTTTAGACTAAGTTTGAGTATTTAGTATTTTTTGTATGTTTTTGTAATGTTTTTATTACTTATTGTCTATATAGTTTTTATTAATTTTTATTTCAGTTTTGTTATTTTAGTACATAAAGTTAAACTAAATGAAAATGATAAATTTAGCTTTTTTTGTACATTTCATTTTAGTTAACGTTTATTTTATTTCAAGTAACACAAACTGTTGTTTTTAGTTTAAGTTGTAGTTAAGAACCGTTTAATAAGACATAAGACTGCTTCCAAGTAATATTTCACCTCAAAATCAAAAGAAAAAAAAAATTAGAAGAAGCTATTTGGCAAAAATAAAACATTATTATTTCATGACAAATAAACAATTCCCCCCCCCCTTCCAAAAAAAAAAAGTCCCACAAAAACTCTCAAAAAAGCAAAAGCAAACATACAAACAAAATATAATTCTCATTACTGTAATGGGGAAAAAAATCATATATTGTTTAAATTGCAAAGTGCTTTATACAGCATTTGTTGTCTTGTTAATTTAAATAAAACTGTTATTTTACAGTAATGATAATATTGGGAAGTAAAAATAATAATAATAATAATAATAAAAAACTAAAAAATAAATAATTTTTGTCATCCAAGAAATAATGTTAAAATGCAAAAATGGTCCGATCACTTTTTTAATATAAGATGTAATTTCTTATTTTTTACCAATTTATTCAGTAAGTCAGGTTTATGCTCTCTTCATATGTTGTCCCCCTACAGGAGATATCGAGGCGGCCCAGAGCAGCCTGCAGCACTGTTTGGATCAGAACCCGGCCCATGCTGACGCCCATCTCCTCATGGCTCAGATCCATCTCATGCAGGGCAACTTCAAGCTCTCCTCCCAATCTCTGGAACTCTGCCTCAGCCACAACTTTGAGGTGACACAACATCACTGCCAGCCATACTGAACTGCAGAAGGAAACCACTTTAAATGTATTGATTTGATGGGACTGAATATGTGGTTTATTTGTGCTCAGATCCGCGAGCATCCTCTGTATCACCTGATAAAAGCTCAGGCTCAAAGGAAGATGGGGCAGCTTGAGGAGGCCATTCAGACGCTGCAGATGGCCATGAGTCTGTGTGCTGCGAAGAGAACGGGCTCCTCAGCCAAAAGACAGAGTAAGAGAGTTGAGCTCAGCTCTCCTGACTGCGTATCTGTGTTCCTGGAACTAGCTGAAGCTCTGTGGCTCAATGGAGAACAGGTTAGAGGATAACTTTAAAACTTTTTCCCCCAAACATTTCTTAATTTCCTTAAAGGAACAGTTCACCCAAAAAAAGTTGCTGAAAATGTACTCACTCTCAGGCCATCCAAGATAAGTTTGTTTCTTTATCAGAACAGATTTGGAGAAATGTAGCATGCTTAACAATGGATCCTCTGCAGTGAATGGGTGCCATCAGAAAGAGAGTCCAAACAGCTGATAAAAACAACATAATAATTTACAAGTAATCCACACAACACTAGTCCATAAATTAACATCTTGTGAAGCCAAAAGCTCTGTATTTGTAAGAAACAAGTCCATAATGAACCTGTGCTATAGGCCATAATCCAGAATAATGCTTCCTCCAGTGAAAAGTATATCCCTTGTTGTCCTCTTATGTCAGAATCCATTGATATATTTAATTAGAACTGTTTTGGGCTGTTTTCACTAGTAAATGATTGATCTATGCATATTTCTCTCCTGATTCAGACAGGACAACTTTTTCACTATAGAAAGCAGTATCATGGATAGAGGACTCGTATTTTATCTAGAAGCAACGTTTTGAAGTTAAAAATGTGTTGATGGATTTGTTTATTATAAACATGCAGCTTTTCACTTCAACTAGACGTTAATTGATGGACTGGAGTGGTGTGGATTACCTGTGGATTATTGTGATGTTTTTATCAGCTGTTTGGTCTCTCATTCTGACGGCACCCATTCACTGCAGAGGATCCACTGGTGAGCTAATGTGATGTAATGCTACATTTCTACAAATCTGTTCTGATGGAGAAACAAACTCATCTATCTTGAACTGCTGGAGCGTGAGTAAATTTGAGCAATTTTTTTCATTTTTGGGTGAACTATTCCGTTAATAAATCTTCACTATTTAATAACATTGTGTGGTTTATTAGTGTTATTTTGGTCTGTATTGTAGTAAAATGAATATTATTTTTGCTAGTGCTTTGTTTTTGGGGTTAAAAGTTGTTCTGAATTTCAGCACGAGGCAGCTAAAGTGATGCAGGATGCCATAAATGAGTTCACGGGCACTCCAGAGGAGCTTCGAGTCACTATCGCCAACGCAGACCTGGCACTAATGCGAGGAGATACAGAGCTGGCACTGAGCATGCTCAGAAACATCACGCCAGAGCAGCCCTACTATATACAGGCCAAAGAAAAAATGGCAGACATCTACCTGAACCACAGGAAAGAGAAACGGCTTTATGTGAGCTGTTATAGGTAATGCATTTTCATTTGTCAAGTTTATTCCTCATATTCACTACATGTGTTATAGTGTATTAATGTTTTTCACAGTATATGGGTGAATATCAAAAATTCATGCCCAGGTTACATTTTACCTGAAAATCAAAACAATATATTTAACATAAAACTTATGCTACATAATTATTGCATAATAATAACAATAATACATAATTATTATATTAAATGATTTTTTTTGCGTATTCTACTTAATGTTTCATGACAATCCCATTTTCCCTAAAATATTATTAACATAACTGTAATTCATCAAACTAATTTGTGTGGTAATAATGATAGTGTTTAGGTGGCCTATTTAGGTGTGTAACACAAGGCCTGCCTCTCCAGGTTGTTATTTTTATGTGTTGACAAGCTTTAATGCAAGCTCTGATACACCTGTGCGAAGAATCATTAGACACTCGTATTAATGTATCTGTGTTCATCAGGGATTTGGTGGACAAATTGCCGAGCCCTCATACCTTCCTGTTACTCGGCGATGCCTATATGAACATTCAGGAGGTGGGAGAGATTCTAGTTATTTATTCTAATGTTTACATTTGTGTTGAATATCGCTGTTAGCAAAGATCTTTGTTTAGAAACTCAAATATATGTGTTTTTTTTAATATGATGTCTCTCTCAATCCCCACACAAATATTTACTACACAGTGTAAACAGTGATTCATTATCTGACTGGAAAATTCATTGAAATTCCAGAACCCCTTTTTTTTTTTTTTTTTTTTTTTTTTTTTTTTACAGGGTTCCATTAAGGTTTTGTACATTTTTATCATTACAGTTTATTATTATAAAAATTAATTTCTACTTTAATTCTAATTGTTCTCACTGGTGGTTTTTTCCCCATTTAAATCAGCAATTTAAAGGCAATACAACAAATTCTATATATAATAATGGTCTAAAAAATACTAAAATGTATTACTTTACATGTAATGAATCTAGAATATATGAAAGTTTCACTTTTTGAAATAAGTTACAAAAAAATTTACTTTTTCACAATATTCTATTTTTTTTGTGATGCACCCGTATATATTTTTTGCATAACAATTTTATTTTATTGTTATGTATTTTATTTATTTATTTATTTGCATTGTGGTAATGAGAACTACAGGGAAAATGTGTTAAATTATGAAAATATTTAAGCATATATATATATATATATATATATATATATATATATATATACACACACACGCTGTATATATAATACTGTTAAAAATATGTGAAAAATTTTTATATTTTCACCTAAACATGGTATCTGTCATGTCTAATGAGTCCTTAACTTTTAGTTGAACATGATCATTTTTTGTCATCACATTGTTGCTAGTGTATGAAAATAATGTTCTCTGCTGACAGCCGGAGCTGGCCATTGAGGTGTATGAACAAGCCCTGAAGAAAAACCCCAAAGATGGAGCTGTGGCCAGTAAGATTGGAAAAGCACTTGTCAAGACCCACAACTATGTGAAAGTAAGTGAAGAAGAGTCTTTACAATAATATCTGTTTTAAACTTAAAGAGTGTGAGTTTTCAAAGTGTGTTTTTCAAGGAGCTCATTTTGAAAGAAGTACACTACCAGTCAAACGTTTTTGAACAGTAAGACTTTTAATGTTTTTTTTTTTAAAGAAGTCTCTTCTGCTCACCAAGTCTGCATTTATTTGATCCAAATTACAGCAAAAACAGTAAAATTCTTACTATTTAAAATAACAGTTTTCTATTTTAATATATTTTAAAAATGTAATTTATTCCTGTGATTTCAAATCTGAATTTTTAGCATCGTTACTCCAGTCACGTGATCCTTCAGAAATCGTTCTAATATGCTGATTTGCTGCTCAAAAAACATTTATTATTATTATTATGTTGAAAACAGCTGAGTAGAATTTTTATCAGGTTTCTTTTTCAAATAATCAAAGAATCCTGAAAAAATGTACTCAACTGTTTTAAATATTGATAATAATAATTAAAAAAATGTTTCTTGAACAGCAAATCAGCATATTAGAATGATTTCTGAAGGATCATGTGAGACTGAAGACTGGAGTAATGATGCTGAAAATTCAGCTTTGAATCACAGGAATAAATTACATTTTAAAATATATTCAAATAGAAAGCAGTTATTTTAAATAGTAAAAATATTTCACAATCTCACTGCTTTTGCTGTATTTTGGATCAAACAAATGCAGGCTTGGTGAGCAGAAGAGAATTCTTTAAAAAAGTAGCATTGGTAGTGTATTTCTATTTCAAAATGCAAAAAGAGGCCTTATTCAGTGGGGATTGTCAGTAAGAGTAAACGTAGCTTCCTTGGTTAGAAGCATTTTTCTCTGCCTCTGTTAAAAATGCAGTTTTCTGAATGCAGTTTCTCTATATAACTTTTCCCAGGCAATTAACTATTATGAGGCGGCGCTGAAGAGCGGGCAGCAGAATTTCCTGCGTTATGACTTGGCTGATCTGCTCATGAAGCTCAGACAGTATGAACGCTGTGAAAAAGTCCTGCAAGAGGCTCTCACACATGATCCTGGTGAGAAACAGCTCCGAAATTATGAACTTATTATAAAACAGCAACATCTCACTTCAGTTGCCCCTAAAAAGAGATTTTATTTTTTAATTAGTGCTTCATTCAAATTGAACTTAAAGTGCTGTTTCCAAAAGATTAGTGGAGATTTGAGCTTGTTTAGATTTTGTCCATGATATTTTTAAGTCTGATAAGGGATGAAATGTGTGTTTAAGCAATAAAGAGGAATACTGAATGTCTGCTGGGTATTTTCACTTGTATTTTACACTATATTTACTACACCTTAGAAATGCTGAATTATATGTTTCAGGGTGTGTATTCAACAACGTCACATGACTGACAAATTAAATCAGGACTGTCCTTTGGGTGTGTCATGGGAGAACATGGGTGTGCACTTTTGATTGATGTTTGGAAGCTGGTTCAGCTTAATGTAATTAAAAAAAAATTGTGTAATACACAGTGCAGTTGCTTTTCTTCAAGTGCAATCACTTGCGTGTTTCTGTCTTTACTTTTCAGTGAATGAACTTCTGCTTCTTACCGAAGATTGTCGCTATCTTGTGCTTCTCGCCAAAGTCCAGAGCAAAGTCAATAAAAATGACGAAGCGCTACTGTCCTTACAGAGAGTGAGTTGAGTGTCTTTTTCTCAGAAACAGTGTTGTTATTGTTAGCTATTTAAAAACTTACTTTACTTTGCAAGTAACTGAAATAAGTTTAAGTACTAAAATTATTAACAAATTTATTTTCATTTTTTGTGTACCAATTTTTATTTTAGTATTGATTGATTGATTGATTTGTAGTTAGTTAGTTAGTTAGTTTTATGGTAATGAGAACTGGGAGGGAAAATGTGTTGTCATGAAAATAAATAAGCAAATCATTATATATTATATAATATATTATATTAATTTTATATTGAAAATGTAATATTTATTGAGATTAAAATTAGTTTCAGAATAAATAAAATTAAATAAATATAAAAATAAAAATAAATGGAAGCTAATTAGAAATTAGAATTAAATACGAAACAGAAAAATCACAAAATTACTAAAATGAAAACTTAAAATATAAAAATAAAAGCTAATTCAAAATAATAAAACTAATAAAAAATAAATCAAAATAAATAAATATATAAATCAAAATAATAAAAACTATAATTGTATATTAATAATACTAAAATAATACTACTCTGAAAGCATCCAAAAGCTCACCTCAAATCCACAGGACCAATTTACATTCACGACCTCCTAAATTTACTAATTTATATTTCATGTAATATACAAGTATGTTTATAACTAAACATACTTTGGAGGGTGAGAAAATGCTGACAGAATTTAAATTTTCAAGGTGAAGTGTTCCTTTAATTTCACGCCCAAAGCAGTTGTTTGAACAGTTGTGAAATTGTTCTTCCTCTTCAGGCGAGAGATGTGCAGGCGAAGGTTCTGAAGCGCGTTCAGCTGGAGCAGCCCGACTCGGTGCCCGCGCAGAAGCAGCTCGCCGCAGAGATCTGCGCCGAAATCGCCAAACACTGCAGCAGCCAGCGTGGCTACGAACGAGCTGTCAAGTTCTACAAAGAGGCGCTTGTGTACTGTGAAAGTGACAGCAAGGTCAGTGTGGCCCGGATCAGTGAGTCCAGTGTGTTCCTCTGCAGCTGGATCTGTCCATGTGTGGTGCTGCATTTGAACACGGCACAGGCCTGCATTTGACTGCAAACCATCACTAATCAGTCTATTGATTATTTACATTGGCATTTACAATAAATATATACTACATTATATATTATTAAATAGCATATATATTTGTATATATTAAGTAGCTACTGTATGTGGTGAGGATTAATGTGGGATGATTCATTGAAGTACACACTTTGCAAATGAAAAGCGTTTCACCTAATTTTATTTTCTCCTTTTATTTGGAACTATATTGACACGAAAGCACAAAAATTGTGTCCTCTTCATTTCGAAACAGTATAAATAAAACTATAAATGGGTAGTTATGACTAGGGTTGTGAAATTTAACCAAAACTTAAACTGAAAGTAAAATTAAAACAAAAAATTGTTATTTAAATGTAAACTAAAATTATATATATAATATATATTCGGCTAGTTCCTAAGGCAGTATGTCTCCTTTTTATGTAATTTATCATGATTTACTAACATAACTAAAATTAAAACCAAAATAAAAGTTGCATAAACCATATAGACATGCATAAATCTTCTAAAAATGATGAAAAAAAACAACAAAATTACTGAAACTGTAACAAAAATTTCAATGAAAAATAAAAATAACGTTTGATTCAAAATATGAATAAAAACTGTAATAGTACCTCAGTTATACTAAAAGGACACTTAAATGAACTTTTGAACACATTTATATTAAGTTGTCGTTAAAATAAAAATAAATAAATAAATAATATTGCATATAATATATTTATTTTTTTCTATTATTTATTAATTTTTTTAAATTCACACTTAAGCACAGTTTACATTTGTCAACAAAGCAAGTAATTATAAGCATTCAAATGCAGTACATTTACATCCATGCATTTAGCAGATACTTTTATCCAAAGTGGCTTAAAAGCATGTGCCAAATGAATAAATGTTTTTTGTATGTATGTTCAATAATAAATTGAACATACATACACATATATATATATATATATATATATATATATATATATATATGTATATGTATATATATATATATATATATATATATATATATATGTGTATGTATGTTCAATTTATTATCTTATATATATATATATATAATATATATATATATAATATATATATATATATATATATATATATATATATATATATATATATATATATATATATTATTATTATAATTATTATTATTTTTATTTTTATTTATTTATTTATTTTTTAATGCATGCATTAGAATGCACTTAAATAAAAGATGCATGTAAATAATAATGTGAAACTTTTCGACAGAATATAATGATTCTTTTCAAAAGCAGCAGATGTTTCAGTGTCCCTTGTGAACAGTTGTGCAAGTAAATGTGTGTGTTTGATCAGGTGATGTTGGAACTGGCTCAGCTGTATCTTACTCTGGATGACGTCGAGGCCTGTCAGCAGCAGTGCAGTGCCATTCTGAGGAACGATCCGGTCAACGAGTCGGCTACACTGGTCAGTTTCCTTAAACAGATACTCCTCTCTCACAACCTCACACCAATGGACCAATCAGATCAATCTGGAGGCGGAAAAAACATCTTGATTGTGTAGAGTTCTAGAAGGAGAATTCTCATTCATTTTCTCCATAGAAATTGATTTAAACAGTAGCATATAAACATTCAAGTCAAAATTTTTCTTCATTCAGTTATGTTAAGATATTTTTACACTAAAACCTGCATATTCTCCCACAGCTCTTTTGTTTTTTTCCTTTTCTTATAGCTTTGCTAGGCAGATATGTGGTGAACTTCTCTTCTCTGTGTTTGTTAGATGATGGCAGATCTTATGTTCCGGAAGCAGGACTATGAACAGGCTGTATTTCACTTCCAGCAGCTCTTGGAAAGGAAACCAGGTGTGTTGTTCATCTCCTGACCTTTCAAACGATAACGCCGTTGTTGCAGCACCCCCCTCAGCTTTCCTTCCAGATACTCGTCTGAGCCGCAGGGGAAACCTAAGCAACCAGGAAGCTGTAATGAACTCATTTAATCTCTTCGCCTAGACAACTACCCAACGCTGTCCCGCCTCATTGATCTGCTGCGCAGAGCCGGCAAACTGGAGGAGGTTCCAAGATTCCTCGAGATGGCAGAGAAACACTCGGCGAGGGCCAAGTTTGAGCCTGGATACAACTACTGCCAAGGACTCTACCTGTGGTATGACTATAAAACATCAAATAGAGGTTTATGCTTTATGATGGTAATGTAAGGTTTCCCATATAAGGTTTTGTCAACCCCTGGGAGTTCATTAGTTAATGAAAGCTAATATACTAAATCATATAATTATTATTATTTTTTAAAATTATGAATTAATTGTAACTTTACAGTCAAAATAAAACACTTCATATACAAGTTACATTTTATTTGCATACCTTCATGTCATGTGACCATTAACTGACTTCAGAGAACCGTGAACATGTTAGTAAATATTTTATATCAAAAGGGGTCCGTAATATATTGATTTTTAGAGAAAATAATATATTTATTTAAAGGAGTAACATAAATTGTTCAATAATGACTGTAAAGACCTTTACATTGTTACAAAAAATGTATCAGTTATTATATATTCACAGCATTCTCTCTCTCTCTCTCTCTCTCTCTCTCTCTGTATATATAAATATATATATATATATATATATATATATATATATGTGTGTGTGTGTTTCAGACTGTTCAAAATTGGAAATTAATTAATCAATACTTTACTTTTATTCAGATATATGCATTAAATAATTCAAAAGTGATAGTAAAGACATTTATAATGTTGCAAAACATTTATATTTCAAATAAATGCTGTTCTTTTGGACTTTCCATGTAACAAAGAATCCTTTATCCATTAAAAAACTAAAATTCCAAAATCTGTTCAAATTTGTTTTCCACAAAAATATTAAGTAGCACAATATTTTTCAACATTGATAATAATAATGAATGTTTTGAGCAGCAAATCAGCATATTAGAATGATTTCTGAAAACTCGTGGGACATTTTAGCATTTTAAAATATATTCAAATTGAAAACAGTTACTTGAAATTGTAATAAAATTTCACAGTATTATTGACAATGTTTGTGAATTATTGTCATTAGTGAATGATTGTGATTATTCATCTGCATATAATAAATGTATGACATCAGTCTTAGCTTTTGATTGCTGAATTGAATACAGTAAGGACATGAATGTTGATCTGCTTCTCAAAGGTACACCGGTGAACCTAACGATGGGTTACGTCACTTTAACAAAGCCAGGAAGGACAATGACTGGGGCCAAAACGCAGTGTACAACATGATTGAGATTTGTCTCAACCCTGACAATGAGACCATAGGAGGAGAGGTGTTTGAGAACCTGGATGGAGACATGGGGTGCGTCCTGAACCCTCACTCACGGTGCATCCCATTACTGTCCTTTATTCTGTATATGCTGTATTGCACACATGCACTTTCACAAATGATGCATTTCATTTGTTTGTGTTCAGAAACTCTACAGAGAAGCAGGAGTCAGAGCAGCTGGCCGTCAGAACGGCGGAGAAGCTCTTAAAGGAGCTGAAGCCACAAACCCCAGCGGGACACGTACAGCTGCGCATCCTGGAGAACTACTGCTATCTGGCCACCAAACAGAAAGCCAACGTGGAAAGAGCTCTCAACGTGTTCATTGAGATCGCAAACAGTGAGGTGTGTGGACATCACATGATGGATATGTTAAATACACCCACACCCACACATGCACAGCACTTTTATATATGCCTGAATCACTCCTTCAAGACAAACTTAGACTTGAGTTCAGAATGTTTATTTAGAAACAATGCATTAAATTGATCAAAAGCGACAGTAAACACATTTATAATGATACAAATCAGCATATTAGAATGAATTCTGAAGGATCATGTGACACTGAAGATAGGAGTAATGATTCTAGAAATTCAGATTCAGGAATAAATTATATATTAAAATATACAAATAGAAAACAGTTTTTTAAATTGTAATAATATTTCATAATATTACATTTTTTGCTCTATTTTTCATTAAATAAATGCAGCCTTGGTGAGCATAACAGGCTTCTTTCAGAAACATTTTTTAAAAATCTTACCAACCTCAAACCTTTAAACAATAGTTTATATGATATTCAGAAGGCTTTTGTTACTTCTATAAATGCAAGACACTATAGGCAAAACTTTTTTTTTCAGGCACTGGTCTTCCATAAGTTTTTTTCAGACTAGTAGAAAGAAAACCTCCAAAATACCCATCTAGGTGTTTATTTTATTATATTTTATCTATTTGTGTCTGTAGATTTCAGTTATAATACATATCTTTAAAGGCCGTTACTCAAGAAATCAGAAGTCAGAAATCTCCATTTCAGTATCACTTACACCAAACTTTACCATTTGTTCAATCCTCTTCTTTCATGCTTCACAGCAACATTTACTCAACTACGCCTAAGTGTCTGTTTGTTCTTTACAGAAAGATCATGTTCCTGCGCTGCTGGCCATGGCCACTGCCTACATGATCCTGAAGCAAACCCCTCGAGCCCGAAACCAGCTCAAACGCATCGCCAAGATGAACTGGAACATCATTGATGCGGATGAGTTTGAAAAAAGCTGGCTACTCCTAGCCGACATTTACATCCAGTCGGGAAAATACGATATGGCAGGAGAGCTGCTGAAGAGATGCCTACGACACAACAAGGTGACGCTGAATTCATTCAGTTGCAGTATATATATCACGATTTCTGCTGAAGATTCAGCTGAAAAATAGTAAAAGATAAGTATTTTTAAAGGTAGGGTAGGTGATTTCTGAGAGGCTAGCAATAGCAAGCTTTGAAAGCATAAGATCCCACCCTCCCTGCAAATCACTCTCACAGTTTGAAAGTGTCCGTTTCCTATCCAATCCTGTCAACTTGCAGAATGGGGCTTTTCATATCATTAGCAAAGCGTTTCTACCCAAGGATGTTGATTTTTAGGAGGTATCTGTTTGAGATGGCGAACAAGAAAGAATGTGGTTTGTGTAACATTAGCAACACCTTTTTATTATCTGTTTGATAACTTAGTCAAGCCAAAAACGAATGATATCCATTACTGTTACATGTCCAGTGTTGTAGAGAGCGATATATAAAATGTATTACCATTCTGATACATGGACTTGTAGAAAAGTAATTCACTCTTTCTCTTCTTTGAAATCAGTTTCTGTTTCAAACATATATGGCTGATTGAATCCAATATTGGTGCTTGCCATTGTGTAGCATTTACTTACTTCAGTTAACAAAGTAAAAATGGAGCATGTAGTCAGATGGACTAATTTAAATATTCATGAATCTGTGTATTCTAAATGAGGTATGGGTTTAGAGTTATATTCAAGCCATTTCAAGCCAAAAATGTTTAAATATGCTATTTTGATTATAAAAATTTATTTTAAGGGTTAAAATTAGTGACTACAGGGGAAAATGTCTCTTTTTAGATGATCCAGTGAATTAAACCTTCAACACATTTGATTATTTTCTCTTATTTGTAACTTGATGAACAAAATCCAAAAGTGTGCAAAAAAACTTGTTTGCAAACTTTTTAGAATATATAAAATTAGGGATGCACGATATTATTGGACTGATATCGGAATCGACCGATAATGGCTTTAAATGTAAATATCGGCATCAGCCCGATATGAAAAATTATGCAGATATGTCTTGCCCATAAGAAGAATAACTCACTTGTGCTCAGGGGTGTGCTAGCGGTTAGATCACGTCAGCAGTGTGGCTCATTCTTGAAGCAAAGTTTTGCCTGAATGATGATTAGATTCACTGTTTTGGATCGCTGTGTTTAATCTGAGAATGCAGGTACAGAACGATGCATTCAGTGTATGATAGAGGAAACAGTAATAGCGCATGCAGTCACAGCAGCGGCAGCCTCCCCTTGTCCTAATGTCCGTTCAGTAAGGAGTTTTAATTCCGTAGGGGGTGCTGTTAGCCTACTTCTAATAAAATGAAAGTAAAATACACAAATAATATTTAGACTGTTTCTGATTAAATAAAGTAGTAATTGATATCATAAAATCTTGAGTATGTTTTGATTTAAAGGTCAGAATCTATAGCTTAAATGAATAAAAAAAGTCACAAACATGACACTTGTAAATTAAATAATTTTATATATACTGATTTATTCTTTAATGTGAAATATGTCAAATTTTTTAAACAAATTATGAGCTCTAAAGGATTTTCTGAATTTTTACAACTCTTTTTCTTTAGACCATCTACACTCTAAAAAATGCTGGGTTAAATACAACCAAAGTCTCTTAAGAAAAGTCATTTCACTCGGCGGCCATCTTTGAAACGCCTCTCGGGCATGCAAGTGCAGCTCCTATCTCTTTGAATGGGGGAACATCAAATTCACCAAAACTGTTCACTAAGCTTACGATTAAATTTCATATTTGAAATCACCAAAGAAATCTGACAACAACTGTATCATAAATGTTGTTTCTTTTGCTCAAATAGCGTTATAAAAAGTGTATTACTCAGGCTAGATCAGCCAGTGTGCATGCGCAGTCCTAAGTGCACGTTTCAGAGCGCTGACTGTTTCTATAGCAACCGGGACTTCTAACGGCAGCTGCAGTGACGCGCTGACTTTACCGATTAGCGATTGGCTGTTTCATTCAAAAGGCAGGCTTCCTGCGATTGAGTGGCCATATTGAGCGTTGCAGTTTTCCCCATGCAAAACTATACGAGTGACACGTCTTGGGTATTCTATAGTCTTTGATACAACACAGCGCTGGGTAAAATATGGACAAACCCAGCGATTGGGTTGTTTTGACCCAGCGGTTGGGTTACTGCCCAGAGGGTTGGGTTAAACATTTAACCCAACTGTTGGTTGAAAACAACCCAATCGCTGGGTTTGTCCATATTTTACCCAGCGCTGGGTTGTATTTAACCCAGCATTTTTAATCTTAAATCTTAAAATAAAATGTTAAAGTTACCGCTGCATTTTTCTGAAAAAACAAATGCATTGATTGATACATAGTTTATTTATAGTTGTTTTCAAAGCTTCAGTGTACTGTCATTATAAAATAACTTCATTATTGTTTATTTAATTCTAATAAATAAGTTCTTTTTAAAAACTAACCAAAATTAAAAAATAATTTGCTTAGAATTTCTGCACAGAAACACAGACTTGGTGTTGTTTCCAAATAAAAGGAAATATATCGGTATGGGCATCGGCTATCAGCCAAAATTAGTTGGAAAATATCGGCATATCGGATTTTGGCAAAAATCCAATATCGTGCATCCCTATCCAAAATATTAAAAACACTTACAGAATGACATCTTAACATGCTTTATAACAGTCCTGCTGCAAGGCGTACGAGTACATGGGCTACATTATGGAGAAGGAGCAGTCGTTCAGAGATGCTGCCATGAATTATGAAATGGCCTGGAAGTACAGCAATCAAACCAATCCCACTATCGGTAAGATTAAAGCCCCTCTGACGCTTTGTACTGTGTGTTCACATCTCTTATTGACATCAGCATGGTGTTTGTTTACCAGGCTACAAGCTCGCGTTCAATTACCTGAAGGCCAAGAGACACGTGGATGCTATAGATGTGTGCCATAAAGTGAGTACGCAAGAAATCCTGCTGCGAATATAAACGTCTAAATTAGTAAATACTGTACTGAGACCAAGGTCAGATTCCAGAAGCAAAATCCCAGACATTTTTTCCATAGAAAAATAAGTTTTTACAAATAATGTTTAAACCTTTCTAGACAGACCATACCATACATTGAACTATTCAGTGATAATAAGTTTAATCGCCAAAATCTGCCAAAAACTATTCTCTGCAATCTCAAACAATTCTGCAATATTTATATATTTGCCAATACATTTAAAATATATTTCATATTTAAAATCAATTGTATAGTCAGTAGTTTTATATTTGTATCATCTTTATTTGAATTATTATAATATAATTTGTATATAATTTATTATATTATATTTAAAACTTTACTAAAAATATAATAGCTAAAAATATATTAAATGCAATTAAAAAAAAAAAAATTATCCTGTTGCATCTTTTTTTCTTTCTTGCGTCTCACACCCTCAGGTTTTGGATGCACATCCCAACTATCCACGCATCAGGAAGGACATCTTGGACAAAGCAAGAGCAGCTTTAAGATCATGACAGAAGGACTGGTGTGTTGTGTGCTGTTGCTCAATTGTGATCTCATCTGTAATTTCATATAAAGTGCATTTATAAGTGTCAGTATATGAAATATTTTGATATGACTACATGCAGTGTTCATTCAACATTAAAATCAATCATTAGTAATGGTGCAAGATTTTTCCTAATGTACACAGAAATAAATAAACTTTTGAAAACATTAATGTCAGGCTACAGATTCCACAATATATATGCACATTTTCTGTATGCAGCAAAGCACTCTGCACAGAATACTGAATCCCACAGTGCAACGGGCTTGACCTTGACATTGTGTCTCTTTTTGCCTCTTTAGTTGACCTGGTTGCCAAACATTAGAACATTTTTGCCTAAAATTGACTCAAAACTGCAACTTTTTATTTCCAAGATGATAACAGTGAGGTCATGTGAGAACAATGTTGCATATGTCTGTTTAACTGCATTCTGGGTGGAATACTAGTACTTCATACTGCACAGTACATGCTATATAATGTCTTTTTTTTGTAACTATGCAGTATGCAATGTGTATGGCTTTGTTTAGAGTTCATCAAATGCTAATATAAGGCAGAATTTATTTCTCTTCAAGTTTTCTGGCCTCAAGAGCATGGATTTTGTCCTGAATCTGTGTTGTATGTTCCACTTGAACTCAGGGCAGAATTGAAGCAGTTTATTTTTCCATTACAGATAAACAACTCTTTAACTATCTAATGCTGGTGTGCTCTACAGTCTTTTTAACCATGGTGTGATGTTGCATCCAATCCATATTAAACATAATAATGTCCATAATAAACATTTTATAAACATATATTTAAATGATATTGCTTTCTTTATAATTACATTTATTATTTAAATAAATATATTATATTATATTATATTATATTAGGCTATACATTTTTAATTATATGAAGACACATATTCAGGGTTCAATTTCCTGGAATTTGTCCAAATATAGTCTCAGATGTGGGGTTTTGCGAGATTTACAGAATAAACTTTTAGCTTGACAGTGTTACGGAAAAGAACTTCAGTTGTGCAATAAACCCACATCAATTTGATGTCAAATAATAAACTTTGAGTTTCATCAGAAGTAGTTGATATGTCAACCTCCAGCAAGAGTCCGACATTCTCACTAAACTCTATTACAGTGAGATTCAACACGAAAGGACACAGTGGGAAGTTAAATCTCCAGTATCCTACAGATGAACACTGAGCCTCTCTGGTATTCTTCTCTTGTCCGGTTCGTGTCCGGTTTCTTTTCTTTGCCCTGCAAACACAGAAGCTCTTTATGAAGTCCATGTGCATGGGGACACGGTGATTAAAATCCTCAGGCTGAGCATGTCTGGTGAGTGTTTTCTACATCTACCTTCTAATTTATTGTGGCAATACGTCTAAGTGAGATACTAAGTGAGTTTAACGTAGTCGTAGTCGAATATCACCTATCACTGATGTCTTATGCTGCATGAACAAATGTATTTAGAGTCATGGAAATAGGTGATGCCTGTAACGGGACCCTTCGGTTTTGGATGATTTAGGTTTGTGTAACATAAATATTTAGAGGGAATGTAGGGTGTGAATTACTATGGGGGTCTGACTCTACTAATTAAGGTTTAAATGTCCCTAAAAGGAATTCATAACAATAGGTTAGGGGTCTTAAAAGTATAGGCTATAACATTTTTGCATGCGAGTTATTACTTTAGTTATTGTTGATTTTAGGTGATTTATTTAAAGCAAATGTTTTTGTTTTATTTAAAACGTCGTAGGCGATTGCGCACAGAAAATTACTAAAATATTTATTTATTTTTTTAAAAAAGGAGAGTAATTTGCTCGTGACGCTGTTAGATGGCGTTCCTGCTCCTTGTTTACCAGCAACATCCTGGCAGACCGTGACAATCGTGTTAAAAAAGTACAAAAATTAGAATTTCTTCCATAAATTTATTATAGAGAGGAAGCTAAAGAGTCTTTTCTAAAGCTAAACCTCTTACATTTTTATTAAAGAGACACAAAAAGGATTTTTTTTTCATTTAAATATTGCCCTAATTAAAAAAACTCAACCTTATAGGCTAAGTGGAAGAGCAACATTTTTTAATAATTCACCCTACAGAATGAAGGCACATGTGGCGCTTACGCACGCGTTACGCAAGTCCCGCCCCTTTACCTGAGAGACGCGCACCTGCATCCAACGACGCGGAAGTCCGGCTGAGATGACTACACTTTGACATCGCCGTGGTCAGCAGTTCTGCTTTGGGACAGTCGCTGTGGAAGTTCAAAACTCTTTTGGATATGAACTTAAACCATATTTAAACGCAAGCGGTATGTCTTACTGTTTCTTTACTGTCTCGGCTTTGTTTACATGATAGCGCACGAGGACTGGACACTGATTCATAGTTTTGGACAGATGGTCTTATTGTGCTTATAACGATTAACCCTAAAATGATATTGCTATAAAGCCATATGTGTCGCATTAAATTGACTTTTTTACCTGACATCACAGGAATACCTCAATTAAAGTGTTTAAATTCTCTGACTTGTATTGATTTTTCCCTCATTTTCCATTTTATGGAATCATATTGATGTTCAGATTCATATTTAGTAAGAAAGTTTTCTCCAAAATCCAGTGACAGCTCCTCTGGAACAATACATTGATACACTGATACATTGACACATTGATTTTCATTGATAAAACATGTTTTTGGTAAAGAATACGTATGAATTTTGATTATTTAGGCCTACACATTACAAGGGGGAAACCTGCATGCAATCTAGGGTTGAAAGAACCAAAATGAGCAAACAAAAAACATGTTCAGTTTAACCCCTTTATATTGTTTATGGCAACAGAATGTGAATCAGAAATGAGATACAATTAAATCCATATTGTTACTAAAAATATTTTGCAATTTATTTTTGCAGACACAAAACCAAGCCAGGTGTTTCTGTTGCTTATTGTTTTACAGAGTGTGTCACAGCATACAGTTGGCTGTCTGAAAAATGTTTTTAGTAAAGCATATGCATCCAATTGTATATAATATTTGATTCACATTATTTTGGCCTACACAATATACAGTATGCATTCTAGGGTTAAAAGAAATGTACAAACGAAGTATTATGTCTCATGAAAATGTGATTTTTAAAAAGATAGACAGAACTGTCAAGTCTGATGTTTGTAATATGATTAATACTTTTCCATTGGTTAAAAGGCCCAATTATCATTTGGAAAGTTTCTGTTAAAATTCTCTCCAAGAGAATGTTGTTAAAGAAATTAAGTTCACAAAATTACCTCTCAAGTGAAGAATGATTTCCCAGCCACCTAAAAGAGGCTTAAATATCAAAGCAAACATTTATGTTGGACGTTCAGAACTGGAGTTCCAAACTTTTCCGTTCTCAAATGAGTTGTCAGGAGTGTTGAAGTTGTTCGCGGTGCTCTGCCGCTCGTATATCAGTGTTGTCTTTTTGTCCCATTCACAGGTTTGACAGGCGGTGATGTTACACACGGGGTGTGTGTCAGGTGAAGCTTTGTTTCTCACACTCTGAGTGCCGGCTTCGCCTCAAAAGAATGACGTTCTTCCGCAGGCTTCTGCGCAGACGACTGCACCCATGGAAGCTGGCCATAGTGGCGCTGGTGTTTGTGACGTTCCTGTTTCTGATGCAGCGAGAGGTGGTGAGTCAGAACCCCCAGGACGAACCCTGGCTCAAGGGGATTGTGGAGAAACGGGACGGCGTTCTTGAGATGGTCATTGGTGCGGTGAATAACTTCCGGGACGCTATGCCGAAGATGCAGATAAAAGCTCCGGTGAGGAAGCAGGAAAGCCAGGGCAGTCCGGCCTGTCTGTCTGGATACTACACTACTGCTGAACTCCGACCAGTCTTAGAAAGGCCACCGCAAAACCCCAGCGCCCCAGGGGCTTCTGGGAAGGCTTTTCACACTGACAATCTGAGCTCGTCGGAGCAAAAAGAAAAGGAGAGGGGAGAGGAGAAGCATTGCTTTAACTTGTTCGCAAGTGATCGGATCTCACTAAGCAGAGACCTCGGCCCTGATACGAGACCTCCAGAGTACGTACTACCTGTTTGCTTTAGACACTTCTACAGACATCTTAAGGGAATAGTTCACCTGAAAATGAAAATTAGGTGAGAATGTTCTCACCCTCAGGCCATCCAAGATGTAGATGAGTTTGTTTGTTCATTGGAAGATATTTGGATGAATTTAGAATTGCCTCACTTGCTCACAAGTGGATCCTCTGCAGTGAATGGGTGCCGTCAGAATGAGAGTCCAAACAGTTGATAGAAACATCACAGTAATCCACAAGTAGCCAGCACAACTCCAGTCCATCAATTAATGTTTTGTGAAGTGAAAAGCTGCAAGTTTCCAAGAAACAAGTCCATCATTAAGACGTTTTAACTTCAAAACGTCCCTTCTGACTAAAATATGAGTCCTCTATCCATAATATTGCTTTTCTCCAATAAAAAGTTGTCGCTTCTGAATCAGGAGAGAAATAGGCATAGATCAAGCACTGTTTACAAGTGAAAAACAGTCCAAATCAGTTTGAAACTGAAATATATGTTGGTTTTTGGATTTTGATGAGAGATGGACTTTTTCACTGGAGGAAGCCTTATTATAGACTGTGGACTGGTATTTTGACCAGAAGCAATGTTTTAAAGGTAAAACACTTTATGGACTGTTTCTTACAAATATGCAGCTTTTCACTTCATAAGACGTTATTTGATGGACTGGAGTGGTGTGGATTACTTGTGGATTGGGATGTTTTTGTCAGCTGTTTGGACTTTCATTGTGACGGCACCCATTCACTGCAGAGGATCCATTGGTGATGTAATGCTACACTTCTCCAAATCTGTTCTAAAGAAGAAACAAACTCATCTACATCTTGGAAGACCTGAGGGTGAGTAGATTTTCAGCAAATTTTCATTTTTTTTTTCATCAGTTGAGGTGTGCGAGTTATTATTTGGATGCAGTATCTGTCTCTTTCACTTTTAAATATTCAGGGTTTCCACAGAAATATCAAGCAATTTCAAAATTGTATTTAATAAAATCCAGCATCATATAGATTTATGAAGTGGCTACACATTTTTCTAGTTATGCCTAGCTTTTAATGATTTAATCTGATGAATATTGTGCTCTGTGAGCACAATAGATGTGCATTATTAAACTCTTCTTACATAAATTCTTGCGTTTAGTTCAATAAAACTATTTATGTAAGAATTAAATTATGACTTACTTTGTTCATGTTTCATATAATAGTCCCTGTAAATGCAATCTTTATGACATTTTACCTAGATTAAAAAAATCAGCATCCAGTAAGCATGACTATACGACAGGAAAAGTCACATACAAGTGGAGATTCATCAGTCAAATAGTGTGGGCACCCTTTAATGTTAAGCTGAAAGAAAAAAATATATCTACAAATACAGTCATTTTGAAACACAAGTATAGTAACAATTTTAGAAGGTCCTTGTGTAAAACTGACATGCAATAGTGTGATCAGCTTTTTTTGCTGAATCACCTTCTGATGTGGGTTCTGCAGCTCTGGCTATCAAAACTCAATCCAAAACCAACCAAAAATAACATTAGGAGACCACCTTGTAGATCGAAGTGGTAGTATAATTCCATTGCCAGCAGAGAAAAACACAAATACAATGAGGTCCAAAAGTCTGAGACTAATAGGCATTTCTCTAATTTTAAAACAAATTTTTAATATCTAACTACGTCATGGTTTTAGTATTTGTTATGTGGCATATAAAGTGCACAATCTAAAGGATTTTTTTGAAAGGATTTTGAAAAATCTACCAAGAATGTTACTGTGCATAGAATCTAGAGGAGAATCTGTTTATCTGTCAGGATAATCAGTGACTGTGAAACTACAGACTAGCTTTTGTCCCGAGACATGTTATTTAAACATGTCTACATGTCTACGCAGACACCTGACTGAGACAAAAATGAGCTTTTTTCTCTAATTAAACACGTTTGTTCTTGCCCTTATTACTTTAGTGGGGTGATATACACAAAACCAGAGTTCCTATTGCTCATTGTTATACAAAGTGTCACACAACACACAATTAGGAGTCTGCAGAATGAAATCCAGATGAGGACTGGGTGACTTAGCCAAAATAAATCTTGATATTCATGCATTTACTCTAAAAAGGCTTAGAAGGGTGATTGTAATTCATCGTCAATTGAACCAAACAGCCATTATAGCTAAATTAATTCTTTTTTTTTTTATTGCAAGAAGTAACATACAATAGAAATCTAGTTAAAATAATTCTGTAATAGTACTTATGTGCACCAATATAAAAATACATAGTACTAAACATAAGTATTTGAAGGTGATGCAAATGAAATGAAATGTTGAATCAATGTTGAACTGATTCATTATCAGTTTCTGATTCTCAGAAATCAATCAAGCTTTCTAATTCGAATGCCGTTTATTAACGCTGTAGAGATAGAATTATTTTTTTTTTACATAAATTTAAATGAGAAATGTGTTAATTTATAATCATTGTGATACTGTTATAGTTTTTATTTTGCATTAGTTTTTATATATTTTCCATTTTCATTTTAATTTTAAAGTTTTAGTAATTTTGTAGTATGTTTTTGTCTTTTTTCGTTAGTTGTTGTTATTTGTCTATATAGTTTATATACATTAGTTTTAGTTATTTTAGTATAAATAAAATTAACAGACATATTTTGACTTCAATAATGTATTAATAAATGCTGAAATTAACATCAACTTGGATTAATAAATGTTTTAGAAGTATTTTAATTGTTAGTTAATGTTAACTAAGTTAACCTATGTTAACAAACAAAACCTTTCTGAAATGTTACCATTATTTTTTTTTATTTTATTGTATGTTTTTTGAATTTCATATTTGTATTGATATTTCAATCAATGTTTATTTTATTTCAAGTAACAATTTTTATGTGTGTGTGCGTGTGTGTGTGTGTGTGTGTGTGTATGGATGTATGGTTTTAGTCTTTAGGAAATACACTGGCGAAATGGGGCCAATATATTGCCCAGCCCTAATCCAGACATTTCACGGACATCTGTTGAAGAAAACATCCCCCTTTCCTTCATTTGTCTGTCTGTCTCTCTTTTCCTCTCACAGATGCATCGAACAGACATTCAGACGCTGCCCACCCCTGCCGACCACAAGCGTGATCATCGTCTTCCACAACGAGGCGTGGAGCACGTTACTGCGGACCGTCTACAGCGTCCTGCACACCTCCCCTGCTCTGCTCCTCAAAGAAATCATCCTCGTGGATGACGCCAGCTCTGACGGTAACTCACCTCTAGCAGACCGTCCGTGTGTTTTAATGGGCGTCCGGTTTCACTCCAGCAACCCGCTTTACTGAATTCCTGTAGGCCTTCTGACACCCGGCGCTCGTGAAGCAGGTTACTACAGGAAACAGAGCTGTTTGGGAATGTTCTCAGAGGAGTTTTGCTCAGCCGGTGAAGAGGGTCTGGGGTATAGAGGCCTATCAGCGGACTCTTAAAAACCAGATTTTTGACCGGTGGACGAAGAAATGCAAAGAAGAAAATGAGCATTAGAGCAGTGGTTCCCAACTGGTTTGCTTCAGAAGCCATATTTGACATTAGACCTTAAGCGGTGACTCAACATGACACAAAAAATTGCTTGTTAAAACTGTAATGTCTTTACAATTGTATGCTGAAATTTGGTGGTGCATCAATTTTAATGGTAAGACTTTACAATAAGTTCCCATTTGTTAACATTATGTAATTAACAAAGATGAATAACTACTGTAACAAATGTATTGCTCATTGTAAGTCAATGTTAATGCATTAACAAATAGGACCTTATTATAAAGCGTTACCATTTAAATTCCAGCAATATGCATATGATTTTTCTAAACCAACTAAATGTTTCTCAGCAACTAAACCATATTATGTCCGTAATACAATTGCATGTGGGCGTGTCTGGTTTCTTTCACCTTGTGTAGTTTTATTCATGGTTTTTGAGGATGAGGGTGTGTTGCATGACCAACTTTGACTGAATGGCAAATGAGTTGGCACCAAAATACCACAGTTTGATTGGGCGTAAAATTGACCACAACAACAAAAGATATGTGAAGCATTGTTTTCCTCTGTTTTAAATGTTAACGAGTCTATGTTGAGTCTTTGCTTTGCTAAATATGCACAATTACACTATTGTCCAATAGTTTGGGTTTTATTTAATGTTTTTGAAAGAAGTATCTTATGCTCATCAAGGGTGCATTTATTTGATCATTAAAAAACAGTAATATTATAAAATATTATTAAAATTTAAACTGTTTTCTATGTCAATATATTTTAAAATGTAATTTGTTTCTGTGATGCAAAGCTGAATTTTCAGCATCATTACTCAAGTCTTCAGTGTCATATGATCCTTCAGAAATCATTCTAATATGCTTATTTGCTGCTCAAGAAACATATTGTTATCAATTTTTGTGGAAAACGTGACTTTTTTCAGGATTTTATGAAGAATATGAACGTTCAAAAGAACATAATTTATTTGAAATAGAATCCTTTTGTAACATTATAAATATCCTCACTGTCACTTTTGATCAATTTAATGCATCCTTGCTGAGTGAAAATATTAATTTCTTTCAAAAACAAACAAACACATTTTTTAATGGTTCTGTACATGATTAGTTGCATTTGATTATTTGCATTTAGCATTGTTTTCACCCTGCTGGACAGATCAGAACAGACCTGCTACTATCCATTTTGGGTTGAGAACCACTGCACTAGATCTCATCTATCCGTTCCCCTGGTTGAATCACACAGGGACTGAACTTTCTCTCTTGGCCACACGCCATGTGAGAAATAAAAGCCGGGGAATTTGCTTTCAACTATTCTTTTACGCTCCCTCTTCTTTTAATTACACCCTCCGTCTCTCTTTCTCAAGCCATTCCAGCTTCCGCTGAGAAAGACCAGTCTTGTGTGTGTAGGTCCCCACCCTTGGAGGCAACCAAACCCTATAGGACGTCCCGCTGTGCTGTTGAATCATTTCAGCTGCTTTCAGCCGGCTTAGTGTTGCACCTTTACTCTTAAATGATTCTGAGAAGGATAATACATATTATGTTATATCATAAATCACAATGTCTGGGTTGGGAAAGCCACTCTTAAACTACAGCTTCCCAAGCGACTCATAATTTAAAGTAGTTAAATGGTCAAGAAACCCTCCCTGCTGATTAAAAAACTGCTTAAACCAGCCTAAAGTGGTTAGGCTGGCCTGTTGTGATGGTTTATGAAGGTTTTCCAAACCTGTATGAGTTTTTTCTTCAGCTGTTGAACACAAAAGAAGATATTTTGAAGAATGTTGGTAACCAAACAGCTGATGGTCCCCGTTGACTTCCATAGTATGGAAATACTATGGAAGTCAATGGGTACCGTCAACTGTTGCTAACATGAAGACATTTCTACAGAGATTCAAATGAATCAGTGTTGTTTTTTTTGTTGTTTTTTTTTTTAAAACAAGTTTCAAATATCCCATTGCTCTGTCCAACCCAGTTGAACCTAAATTGATTTCAGTTCATCGTAGTGCTGTTATTTGTGGCAGGAAGGGCATTCGGCATAAAACGTGCCAAATCAGCTGTGCGGATCACTCTGCTATGGCAACCCCTGATAAAGGGAGCAAGCCGAAGGAGAGAGTGAGAGAGAGTAGTGCTGTTATTTGTGCATAAGTGACACTTAACTTTAAAGTTACAGTATGCATCACTATTTTTAGCTAGTTACTCCTCAGTTTTGTATAATATATAATATTATACCAAAGTACTGGTCAGTGGCTTTTCCCTAAGGGCTGCTGGGAGACTGCAGACTCATGAAAGGAGATATTTATGCTTAATGAATACATACACACCCATATCTACTAGATTAAAGGTGCTGCTTGAGCTTTGTCCTGCTCCTTTGCTAAAAGAGTATTATTATGTCTTTTATCCCAGCATACTGAATCTAAAACGTACCCTGACAGAATACTGAATCAGTTTGAAAGAAAAAAATTTAATTTAATCATACATCTTTTTAAAAGTAACACTTTTGGAAGAAGTTGGAAGAGCACTAACTGTAAAATAAATCTGAAATGTGTTCCAAAACCTATTGAGCAGCCTCACTGTATGCTACATAGGCAGCTGCCTTTTAAGGGAACATCCAGACTGAAGTGCCTCCACATATGCTTGATGCTTAATAAGCATAGAAGTACTTGAATAAGCGTAACACACAAATATTAAAGGGATAGTTCACCCAAAAATGAAAATTCTATCATTATTTACTCACCTTCATGTCATTCCAAACCTGTAAGACCTTCATTCATCTTCGGAACACAAATTAAAGATATTTTTGATGAATTCCGAGAGCTCTCATAGACAGCAAGGGTCCTTACACGATCAAGGTCCAGAAACGTAGAACATCGTTAAAATAATCCATGTGACATCAGTGGTTCAACCATAATTTTGCGACGCTACGAGAATACTTTTTGTGCCCAAAGGAAACAAAAATAATGACTTTATTCAACAATTCGTCTCCTCTGCGTCACCCTATAGTGCCATTTTGGAGAGTATCACATACGTAAACAATGTATGTATGTGGATACATTGTTTACGTTCAGATCAAAGCGTAAACAACTTACTATGTTTCTGGACGTTGATTGTGTTAATAACATTGCTGTCTATGGAAGGGTCAGAGAGCTCTCAGAATGCATAAAAAATATCTTAATTTGTGTTCCGAAGATGAACGGAGGTCTTACAGGTTTGGAACGACATGAACGACAGAATTTTCATTTTTGGGTGAACTATCCCTTTAAATACATACTGCTGTTCACAAACATGTGATCGGTAAAATTTTTTGATGTTTTTGAAAGAAGACTCTTCTGCTCACCAAGGCTGCATTTTTTAAATCAAAAATACAGTAAAGACAGTTCAATTATGAAATATTATTATAATATAAAGTAATATGTTTCCTATGTGAATATATTTAAAAATTTATTTCTGTGATGCAAAGTTGAATTTTCAGCATCATTACTCCGGTCTTCAGTGTCACATGATCCTTCAGAAATCATTCTAATATGCTGATTTGCTGCTCAAGAAACATTTCTGATTATTATCAATACTGAAAAGACTTAAAATCACAGAAATAAAAAATATGCTAGAATTTATTCAAAATAGAAATCTTTTGTAATATTATAAATCTTTCACTTCACTTTTTTATAGAATAAAAGTGTTCATTTATTGCCCCCCCCCCCCCCCCCCCCCCCCCAAAAAAAAAAGAAATATAAATATAATAGCCATTTGTCTCATTTTGTTCACCATCTGGAAAGATATTTTAATGGGCACCTATTATGCCCCTTTTTACAAGAGTTAATATTGGTCTTGGGTGTCCTCAGAATGTGTCTGTGAAGTTTCAGCTCAAAATACCCAACAAATCATTTATTATAACAGCTGGAAAATGTAATTTTTGGGGTTTGTCTAAAAAAGAGCTGTTTTGGAGTGTATCGCTTTAAATGCAAATGAGCTGCATATTCCCGCCCTGTCTCCAGAAGAGGGCGTCGTGTATACGTCTCT
Source organism: Spinibarbus caldwelli (assembly GCA_039654775.1). Lineage (NCBI taxonomy): Eukaryota > Metazoa > Chordata > Actinopteri > Cypriniformes > Cyprinidae > Spinibarbus > Spinibarbus caldwelli. The sequence continues at coordinate 4,521,423 of CM077233.1, forward strand.
CTGCATTGCATATCTACAGCAACAAACAGCCGGTAGAAGCAACATAACTGAGAGCAAGAGAACCAGTGTTTAGCCATACATATGGGAAGCCAAATGCACTGAAAGTGGGACAAAACAGTGCGACGTTACAGAGCTCGCCCCACGCTAATCAATGGACTTAGCCGCGCTACCCAATGAATCTCGCGCTACAAACGGCGCAAACTAATCTCACAAGCGCGGCACTGATCAGTTCAAAAATACTTAATGTACACACACAAATATGGTTAAAACACTAAGCACTAAAACGACTTGACATTCACAAAGGAGTCTGGAGTGATAAACGTATTTACATAGATTTTGAGGCGCATTACCTTGAAACTTTTAAGTAATCCACAGCGTCCTCAGCAGCTCAGATATTGGGAGAAATTGAAGACTCTTATGTTCAGTCTTACATCCAAACAGAGCACGGGATTGCTTGCGAGAAATTGTTGATGTTACAGCTGCTCGAACCCGGAGAAAATGGAGGACAGCGTACAACCGCTGAGGGCGGAAACTATAGCAACGCAGGGCTGTCAATCAACCCCCCTGGCCCGGCCCTCCAAAATGTGACGTCACACTGCGTGAGAATCAAAACGGCAGGACTAGTGAGACTGACTTGGTTTAAAGGGGATTTAAAAATGAGGAGTGGGTGCATTTTTATCATTGTAGGGTGGTTGTTTTCACACACTGCCAACACACGTTTATGTCCAAACACCATGTAAAAGTGGATTCTGAGATTAATTTCTCCAAGAAAGAATAAATTCCTTAGAATTTTGCAAAAAAAAAAAAAGTCAACAATAATTGACTGCAAAATGCACAAACACACATTGTTTTGAGACTTCTGTTTCTCACAGAGCGACTAAAGGACGAACTGGACGAGTATCTGAAACAGCTGCACATCGTTCGCGTGGTCCGTCAGCGAGAACGAAAAGGCCTGATCACTGCGCGGCTCCTCGGGGCCTCCGTGGCCATGGGCGAAACGCTCACCTTCCTGGATGCCCACTGTGAGTCATTTTAAAGAGCCAATCACTCCCACTCAAATGTGCTGGATTCACATTAATAGGGTTTGTCTCTTAATAAAAACCCTTTATAACAAGCCTGTGGTCAGTTAGAGCTGCTCTGCGCTGGAAAGAATCATGCTTTTTAATTCCATCTGAGTTTAGGCTTGTTAAACATTCATGATGTTTTTTAGAAAGTGTTTGTGTCCTCCGCTGGTGTGGTTGACTGGGAGATGGTCAGCCAGAATGCAGAAATTACTAAAATTGATTTAGAAGACAGTCTTATTTATTCATCTGCGCTGTGTTTATGCATTAGGGTGTTTGAAGAAAATGAGAGTAAGAGGTGATGGTGTAGCCTAAGGCCAGGAATGTACTGGAAGACTTCAAAGTGATTTTATCAAGCAATTCCTGCTTGGTTTGTTTAGGTGAATGTTTCCACGGATGGCTTGAGCCGCTGCTGGCCAGGATAGCGGAAAACTCCTCTGCCGTAGTGAGTCCTGACATAACCACCATTGACCTGAACACGTTTGAGTTCATGAAACCCTCACCGTACGGACAGCATCATAACCGGGGGAATTTCGACTGGGGCCTTTCCTTTGGTTGGGAGACCCTTCCGGATCATGAGAAACGGAGACGCAAAGATGAGACGTACCCTATTAAGTAAGAAAACACTCATGCAATGACTTTACAGGCCTGTATGACTTAAAATATCTTTTGAACTACCCTTTGAATGACTTTTTTGCTCACGGAGGCTGCAATTTTTTGTTTAAAAAATCTGTAAAATCAGTAATATTGTGAAATAGTATTACTATTTAAAATAACTATTTTTTATTGGAATATATTTTAAAATGTAATTTATTCTTTTGATGCAATGCTGAATTTTCAGCATCATTACTGCAGTCTTCAGTGTCACATGATCCTTCATAAATCATTCTCTTTTTGTGTTTAGTGGAAGAGAAAATGTCATACAGGTTTGGAACAGCATGTCTATTCTTTAAACGATTTGAATAAATAGATTTGATAATACTCGGGCACTCATTGGATTTCATTGTTTGTTTTCCATTAAACGTTTTTTATTATCCATACACACACAAAACACACATTTCAGTCATTTTCTGTCTAATGAAAAAACATTCAAAGAAACATTTACACTGTAATCGCATTTGCCCTCGCAGGACGCCAACGTTCGCAGGGGGATTGTTCTCCATTTCCAGAGATTATTTCTACCATGTAGGAAGCTATGACGAGGAGATGGAGATTTGGGGAGGAGAAAATATTGAAATGTCCTTCAGGGTGAGTCAAAATTAGTTTTACACGTCTTTTATTCGATCTTGGCACATGTACAGAAGCGTTCAAAAGTCTGGGGTTGGTAAGTATTTTATTTTATTTTTTTAAAGAAATTTATACTTTTATTCAGCAAGGATGTATTAAATTAATCAGTAGCAAGAGTAATGACATTTTTAAATGTTTTTAAAATTATATTTCAAATAAATGTTGCTCTTTTGAACTTTCAATTCATCAAAAAATCCTGATATGTAAACCAACAGCAAAGAAAATATGTATCACTGTTTCCAAAAAAATATTAAGCAACACAGCTTTTTTCATATTAGAATGATTTCTGAAGGATCATGTGACACTGAAGACTGGAGTAATGATGCTGAAAATTCAGTTTTGCATCACAAGAATAAATTACATTTTAAAATATATTCAAATAGAAAACAGTTATTTTATATTATAATATTTCATAATTTTACTTTTTTTTTCATCAAATAAGTGCATCCTTGGTGAGCATAAGAGACTTCTTTCAAAAACATTCAAAAAATCTTACTGACCCCAAGCTTAGTGTATATTGATTAAGTCATATTTTAATGAAGTCAGACTGATTTCTGCACTTGACGTCATGAATGAAACACTTTTTAGAGATTCACAGCAAGAAAATTATATTGATTACATTGATGTTCAAGTATTGATTATATGTTTGTTCATGTGCTTGCTTGGTAGATAAATTCTCAAGTTATTTGAGAAATTATGCCATTAGCTGTTACATTAAGTAAAAAGAAGGTTGTTTTGTGTTTATCTAACTTAGATTTACATTTCTGAGTTACTTTTGAATGGACTTTTGTGAACGTTTCTGATTGCTAATGCAAATGAATCGTTGAGTCAGAATTTTGAATCAGTTCGTTTAAATAAACTGATTCATGGAAATGAATAAATCTTTCCAACTCTATACCATTTCTGCTGTAAAAAGTTTAAATCAGTGACTATATCAAAAGGAAGGATCAGAAAACTAGTTTAATGAAACTATCTTTATTTTAATATTTTGGCCACGAATTTTCCTAAAGTCTGTCTGTATTTGAATGAATAAAGCTTCCTTTTCTTCTCATATTAATTCACATCCTGACCTGCTCTCGTCCTTCAGGTTTGGCAGTGTGGCGGGCAGCTAGAAATCATCCCCTGTTCAGTCGTAGGCCACGTGTTTCGCACAAAGAGTCCGCACACCTTCCCTAAAGGCACGCAGGTGATCGCTCGCAACCAGGTGCGTCTGGCTGAGGTCTGGATGGACGACTATAAAGAGATCTTCTACCGGAGGAACCAGCAGGCCGCTCAGATCGCCAAAGAGGTACAGCTCCCAACATTAGCCCCTCATTTTTGTTAAAAAATCAAAAGTTGCAGTTCTATTAAGATACTATGATGGGTTTAATTGGAGCTATTGTATGGTGCAAAGGGTAGTGCGCTGCTCCCGGCATACGAAGAGCTGTCTCACTCCTGTTACTGCTCTTCTGTCCCTCTCTACTGTTCTTTAAAATGAAGGCAAAAAATAAATAAATAACTTTTAATTTAAAAAGCTGTTCAAATAATATATTTATTAATTTTTAAAAATAAATAAATTTTAAAAACATTTTACATGTAAACTGTTATTATTTTTTATTATGAATGTATATTTTATTTGTTTCTATAATACATGATTACAAATGAATTAATTATTTAATGTATTTATCATTACTGTTTTTAAGTAAATTATTTAAAGCGTTATTGAGATCATTTACTATGTATTTTTTTTTATATTTTTGTATTTTATTAATACTTTATTTTATTTACATAAATAATTAAACTGCCACACAACAGTTGTTACACAAATTGGTGTTTACCTGCAATTGGTTTACATAAATAAAATTATTTAACTAAATTAGACAATTAATTAAATATTTAAATAAAGCTGTACACTGAGATAACTTAATTTATTTCTTTCATATTTTATTTTTTAAATATTTTATTACTTACTTTTATTTACAAAAATAATTAAACTCCTACCATAATTGTGTTATACAAGTGGAATTTGCCTGTATTTGTTTTTAAATAAATATTTTAAAAAAAGCCTTACACTGATATAATTTAATTTATATAATTCATGTTTTATTATACATTTTTCATTTTATTGACATAAGTCATTAAAAATGCCGTCCTGCAGTTGTATTACACAAATTGTTTTTTTAATAAATAAAAATAAAAACAAAATAACTAAATAAAGCCTTGCACTGAGATAATTTAATTAATTAAATGATTTGTTTTATATTTTTTAAATTTTATTTACAAAATTAAAAACTGCCACCCTACAGTTTTGTTATGCAAATTGGTTTTGCCTGCATTTGTTATTGTATTTTAACTATCTAACTAACTAACTAACTAAATATACTGAGATAGTTTATTTGATTGATTTATTTTATGTTTTATTATATTTTTCATTTTATTTACATAAATAATTAAAACTGCCACCCTACAGTTGTGTTATACAAATTGGTTTAGCCCTCACTTGTTGTAATGGCATTGTGGAGTTAAGAGTTAAGAGACTTAAGGCCTTTTGCCAGGCTTTCATCGTGCTGGTCTTCTGCGAACTAAACCACAGAAATCCCTTAACATTCTCGATGTGTAGCCAAGTCCTGCTGCTGGTTCATAAGCGTAGACAGACAGCTTTAAAGTGGAGCCTCAGACAGCCTGTGGGCAGCTTTAATATGAGATTCAAAGGCAGTTTCTATAATGAAGCTACCGTCTCTCTCCACAGCGCTCTTTTGGAGACGTCTCCAGGCGTGTAGATCTCCGGGACAAACTCCAGTGTAAGAACTTTTCCTGGTATTTGAAGAACGTCTATCCGGAGGTCTTCATGCCCGATCTCAACCCGCTGCAGTTTGGCGCGGTGAGTGTGTGTACAGTGGCTGGGACGTCCCTGTATTTCTCTGGTGTTTTGTCTGGCCGCTGCGGTTTCCCACTGTGCATCAGATCTCGGAGAAAGCCGTTCTGTAAAACCTTGTTTTAACAGCTTTCATGTTACGACACCACAATCCGTTCCATTTCCTCCTTCAGCCCTCCTTCTGTCTCCCTCCAGATAAAGAACGTGGGGAAGGAGGCCTGCTTGGACGCGGGAGAGAGTAATGAGGGAGGGAAACCTCTCATTATGTACCCCTGCCACGGGATGGGAGGAAACCAGGTAATTGGAGCAGGAACAGATTGTCCTGTGAATGAGTCAGTGGAATTGATAAAATGACATTTAAACCACTCTCGTTTTTAAACTGTTTTGGTACAAATAAATAATAATAATTTAAATTAAGTGAAAGTGATTTATTATTTTCTTTTTCTTAAAGGAACTATATATATATATATATATACACACACACACACATATATACTGTATTATATATAAATAATTAAAATTTAAATCAGATGAAATTTAAATCAGATGAAGGTGCTTTTGAGGTACTTATTTAATCTTATATTTTATTTTATTTTGATTAAAGGAACAAAAAATAGTCCATACAATTGCTTTTGATGTTTTATTTATTTATTTGTTACAGTATCAGCAAAAATATAAAAAATAGTCCATATAATTCAAGCACTATAATATATTAAATATTAGTTATTTAATATTATGTAGTAATTTAAACCAGGAGAAATTGCTTTTATTTTATTTATTATTAGAAATTTCTAATTTATTATTAGAAATTACTTTTATTATATTTTATTTATTAAAGGAACAGTAAACAAAAACTATACAAAATAGTCCATACAATTGCTTTGTTTGCATGTATGTATGTATATTTGTATTTATTTATTTTCCCTTACAGGAACAGTAAAAATGTAATAAAAAAACAGTCTATACAATTCAACCACTATGTTATATAACATATTTATTATATTCAGGTGAAGTTGATTTAATTTTATTTGCAATTTTTTGCAAATCCTTTTCAAAGCTTGCTGTTTTATTGCTTGCTGATATTCAATTTCTAGGTGCATCTCAAATATCATTTTAATTAGTTCCCTTGATATGTTTTCCAGAAGCTCTCAGGAGTTTCCAAGCAAACATCTTTATCCGTTTAATGAAATGTTTTCTGGTGGTGAAGGTCATTTCTCTCCTCTGCTCGTACAGTACTTCGAGTACTCGACCCATCACGAGATCAGGCACAACATTCAGAAGGAGCTCTGTTTGCACGGGACGGATGGAGTCGTCAAATTAGAGGAGTGCCAGTATAAAGGTCACAACACCATCACAGGACCTCAGCAGAGATGGGAGCTCAGAGAGGTAGAACGCTGGAGCTCTCGTTTTCTCTTACACACGCTTTCTCTCTTCTTCACAAGCCTCTGATCTTTAGACTCAACTCCAAAACAGCCTGAGGCCGTGCTGTGTTCCTCAGCTCACCCTTCTAAAGCCAACATTGTCTTTAGAGACTTGTCATCTCCTGTTGTGCTTGTTAATGCTCGTTTTTATCAAAACTCAAACACTGATTTGCAATATGTTAGGCTTTGTGGCAAAAACTAGTGAGCCTCCTTGCTGTTTGCTGTTTACATAGACAGCTGCTTTCTAAGGGAGCATCCAAACCATCATATGACCTTAAAAGTGATAGATTTGGAGCAGCAATGATGCAAAAGTCTAGCAAGCACAACCAAATATTGAGTAAAATACACACCAATCGATATATATAATTCAGTAAGTTTTTATGTTTTTAACAGTCTCTTGTGCTCATCATGGCTGCATTTATATTGTTTACATAAAAACAGTAATATTGTGAAATATTATTATAAATTAAAATAGCTGTTTTCTATTTGAATATATTTTAAAATGTAATTTATTCCTGATGCAAAGCTGAATTTTCAGCATCATTACTGTCTTCAGTGTCACATGATCCTTCAAAAAAAAAAAAAATTAAGATTTGTTATTTGCAAAAAGTAAGTTAAATTAATGAAATAGTGAAATCATTTTCTGCTCTGAAATACTTGTGCATTTTTAATTTATTTTAAAACCTTACTGAGCTAGAAAAACAGCTAGATCCAGGTGCAACCAGATATATTTATATTCCATTTATGGAAATTAATTATGTTGTGAAATATAATTATAATTTAAAATAAATGTTTTCTATTTGAATATATTTTAAAATGTAATTTCTTCCTGTGATGCTAGCTGAATTTTCACATGATTCTTCTTCTTCAAAAAAAATAAAAATAATCTATACGCACACACACAAATATATATATATATATATATATATATATATATATATATATATATATTAGCTGTATTTCTAGCTATCTCTGTACACACACACAAATATATATATATATATATATATTTATATATTTGTGTGTGTGTACAGAGATAGCTAGAAATACAGCTAAATCCAGCTACAAACTAAAATCAAATAAAAATAAAATAAAATAAAAATAGAATTTATGGAAATTAATTTCCAAGTGAATTGAATTAATTCAAAGTACATTTATAATCACATTTTAAATTTTTTTTTTTTTTTTTTTCCACAAATCAAATCTTATGGCGTTACACTATGGGATTGTGTGCCAAAATTTGGCCTATGGAATAAACCTCAGCACACACCTATAATGCCTTAAAATGCAGCCTACATAGGCAGCTCTCCTGTGTAACGTCAAATCTAAACTTTCTGAGCAGACTAAACCAAAGTATATATTCAATAACAAAGAAAACGAGAGAAAAGAGCTTGGTTTAAGTGTATGGCTGTCCATCTAATGCTGATTTAAGCCTGCTAATGTTTGGTTTTGTGATTTGGCTGGACTGCAGCACTGATAGATCCTGCTCGTTATTTTATTCCCTTTGCAGGATCAGCTGTTCTATAACAAGGGCTCAAAACGGTGCCTGACTGCTCGACATGAGAACCCCTCTCTAGTGCCCTGCAATCCAGCTGACAAGTACCAGCTCTGGGTCTTCACATGAACTGCAGGAGCAATGACACACACATACACACACACACACACACACACACAGACACACACACACACACACACTCTCTCGGGGTCCAAAACTTAACTTCTTGCCACAGCTGCCAATGAATTGAGGAAAATTCACATGCCAAAATTATTTCTTACTGACCGTGAAACTGTAGTTTACAGTATTTTTTTTTTTATAAAAATACATTTTTATTCATATGACAATTAATTACATTGCAGATTTTGACAAACAGTGCAACTCATTTGCTCTGTCCCAAATTCTACAAAGACAGTTGCCTTCTTAGGGAGCATCTTGATGGTCATGGAACCTCAGAAGTAAGTGACTAATTTGTAACGCTCTACACATGCAGAGATTTAATAGGGTGCAACAGTGCCTGTCCACTTTTTCAGTATCCTTCATTCTAGAAGTGTTTTTTCCCATACATTTTTCAATTTTTCAGATTTTAAACAGTCTACGAGGTGAATCACAATATTACAAACTTAGATTTGTACTAAAAAAGTTTAGAAATCAGACAAAAAGACTGTACTTTAGGACCTAAATTTCTTGTCAAAGTTCTCTGATTGGTGGAGATTTCTCTGCAGAATCATGGGTAATGTAGTTTTTCACCAGGAATTTCACTTTAAAAAGTTTAAATAATTTAAATAGTTTAAATAATGCAGGCTGATTGCATCAGCAAAAGCATATGAACATAAAAGCATAAGATATTGTTAACAATTAATATCCCTACACTTAAAAGTAAAGGTTCCAAAAGGGTGTTTTGCAGTGATGCAATAGAACAACAATTTTTGGTTCCCAAAAGAACCTTTCAATGAACAGTTCCTAAAAGAACCATTTTGAAGAACATTTAAAAAATCTAAAGAACTTTTTTTTTGACTATAAAGAACCTTTTCTGCTTTTGAAAGGTTCCTTGGATGTTCAAGACTTGAACCATTGATCCCAATAAAGAACCTTTATTTTTAAGAGTATACATGAATGGGATTTTTACTCTCATAACCAACTGTTGTACTGTACAGGATGTTCAATAGAGTTTGTGTTTAGCATGTTGCTATGTTAACATATTCTAGCAGAAACAAAAATTGTTTAAAATGAGTCTTCGAGTAGATTTGAACTGTTTTATCTGATTCATTTGGTATTGGATGTTTTATAAGTATATTTGGGAATTCCTTAAAAATATTAAAACAAAGATGCCAAAAATTTTAATGTGAAGGGCCAAAAATCTAACTTGACTGAGGGCCAAAAGTAAATGTTACAGTATATCCAACTATATTATATTAAAATGTGTTAAATTTTTAAATAAACAAAAATGTAATTTTTTTGATTAAATTCACACATTATTTTTTATTCCAATGCAAAAATAAAACAAACAACAACAAAAAATGTTAAAACAAAAATACAAATAAGAAATGAAGATATGCTTCAGTTGTTGTTTTTTTCCGCCCATTTTTAAAATTAGTTTTTTTTTATTTTTATTTTTTTATCATCCTCTTCTGATATAGCATGGTGCACCAAATCATGGTCATTACAGACCAAACTGTGGGCATTTTTGTATTAAAAGAATTGGAAATGTGACCACAATCATCAAATTCCCATCCTTGTTTAAAATTAACATTTATCTTAACTCATTCACCATCTTAGATGGACTTTTTTCACAGAGCTTCTTGCAGTACATAATGGGATTGCCTTCTTTTTCAGCAGATGCTTTTTATGGTTTATGATCAGATAAACATACAATCAGTCTCACAATCACAGTTAAACTGAGTAATATTGCGGATCTTTATAAAGTCAAAGACAAACCATGTGTTATTTACTTGCCAAAGCAAATCTGATGTCCGATGCATTGCAAGTGTTAATTTTGGACCCTGAACACACACACACACACACACACGCACACAAATTACCGGACAGAGTCTTCTGTATGACACAGACCTTTAATTTATTTTTGTATGTGGAAAATATTGCTCCTGGAGAGTTGGAATGTCTATAGGACCAAAAACGGAGCACATACAGACATTCCTGTCTATAGGGGCTGAGGCACGTGCAGTGATGTGAAGTTTTATTTTCTCTCTCTCTCTGTCTTTCTCTCCATTTCACTCCATTATGTCTGAAAGACTACAGGACTTTTGTCCTCACGCAGTGACTTTTCTTATTTTTTATACTGGATGAGTTCAACCACAGTGATGCTGAGTATCAGTTGCATTCTCTGAATGAACTGCAGATTATGATCTTCAAAAATTCTTCAAATAATATAATGCATTAGCAGATTTTACAGCACCAAAGACTTCCTGAAAGCATTTGTTTCATATTCACTTTTCACAAAGCGAGTTTCTTTTCTTTTTTCTTTAAATGCAGCAAAACAAAGTTCTGAGTCATTCCTGTTCTGCAGCACATTTCTGCTCTGTAATGTATTAAAAAAGAATATTCTGTTGTGATTTAAAAGTATTTCTATGAAATGGTTCAGCAGCCTTTCAGAAATAGGTTCTGGTCAAACTGAGACACTTCAGCTTATAACATCTCAGTGAAGATTGACAATTTACATGAGGATGTAAACTGGTTTATTAAGCCAACATTTGGTACTAATAGCAAAAAACCTATACATTTATCACCAAGTTAAACAATATTTGGAAGAAAACACGTTTTGTTTGAAACATTAGAATAGAAAATGGAATATTATCAGTTTTTTATTTTAGAAGTGCAGCGACATGATAAAAATGACATTCACTAAAACTAAAATAGTAAAATGGAAGAACTTATTTTATACATAAAATTAAATTTTAATACTTTATACAGTGAAATAAGACATGATGGAGACATGAAATGTGTTGCATAGCAGGAATGATGATGATTACAGGTCAAATATTTTAAATGAAATTTCTGTGGGATGGTTTCATGTTTTTAGCCATTTAAACCCTTTTTTGTTTTATTTTACCAAATTGAAATATTTTGTGTTTTATTAGATGTTACTTTTGTATATTTTGACATGCTGTTGAACATTGTGAATATTTGATTAGAGTTCTAGAAGACTGAAGGCACAGTATCACACAGTGAATGACAGAGACTGGCAGTAGAGGGCACTATTATACAAGCGTCTGCCTTCAGAACATTCAGTCTTGACATGAAGAACAGAATAAACCTCAAAGCATCAGGCCAGAAACCTATTTTTACAAAATTGCAGCAGGTGTTTACATCAATCAGAAGATTCACAAATTTGGTTTATAAACCACTGGTCCACAATAATGCCATGAAGTGATGTAGATTAATTGTCTTTGCTTAGAATATATTTTGTAACGATAACAAAAAAGGATTTAATTTTTGTTTCTGAATTACAGAAAAGAAACTAAGCGTTCCTATTAAAGATGGAGAAATGTAATGCTTTAGATGCTTTTATTATTAGGCTACTATCTCTCTGTGTCTCTCTCTCTCTGTCTGTCTGAACTCTTCAAACACCTGATTTTGTCTTAAGTTTTTTTTTCTTTTAGAGATTTATGATGCAACAAGAAGCACTTTAACAAAGAGAATTTTTATTCAATACATACCGTTTAAGGAACGCACAATAAATACACATTATAATAGATCATTCATAAGAAATACTGAAAACAGAACGAGAACTGCGATTCTAACTGGTAACATGATTTGACGACTCCTGTCTGCTGCCAGTTCATCCGGTCCCGCTGTAGTGCAGGCTTCAATGACATTACATCTGTACACGTGTCTTTCATATCCCATAATGCATCAAAGACTGAGGTCTGTTGTACCAGCACTGTGTGTGTGTAAGTCAAGAGGTGAAGTAAAGACAAATCTGGACCAATGTCCAGACAATAAATCCTAGAAGGCAAAACACAGAGTGAATTTGCTTTCGTAGAATCTGAAACGATGGCAAAAAATGAATTAGAAAATGAAGGCATACACTTTTAAGTAAACCACTGGTTACTTAAGCCAAGGCAGTGATCCAATGCTGCTGCCCAGATTCCCATCGCAACATTTAGTATTTTCAGTCATTTGAAAACACGTCTTCTCTCTTTATTTGTTTTATCTTTAAAGGCGAAGTATGTCATTTCTGCACCGCTGGTAGCCATGAGTGTTTTTCAGGATGTTCTGGGTGGATGCTTAAAATTATGAAATTGTTCTATATTATGACAAGTCTTAAATACGACTTTAAAAATAAAAAGTGACAAAATTCTGAGGTATAAAGACATAATTGTGATCAAATTTGAAAAATTACAAGTCATATACAAATGCAAAAACATTTAAATTATGACGAAAACAATTATGATGACAGTCAGAATTATGATAATTATGACATCCAAAGACAAAATTATGAGATAAACAGTTGGAATTTGGCAATAAAAAGTCATAATTATTACAAAAAGTTGAAATTGTCAGCAATTATGATGTCAACGGGAATGTGACAAAAAGTCAAAATTATGAGATAAAAGTCAAAATTATGACTTATAGTCATATAAGTCATTCCTTAAATTGACTGTCATAATTCTGATATATTAATGAGTATGTCATAATTTGGACTTTATCATATTTATGACTTAGTATGTCATAATTATGACTTGTCACAATTATGATTTTTAAATTTAAACTTTGTCATAATTTAAAGTTTTTATATCAAAATTGACATTTTATATCATAATTATGAAATGTACGTTTATATTATGTGCCGAAAATGAGTTTCCATAGGGAAAGGTAATCGGACACCACTCAAAGCAAAGCATTTTGAGGTATATTTCATGTTTGTAGCATAAAGAGTTGTTTAATGCATGAGGTTAAAGGTCTTGCTTATAGTTCTGCATGTTAAAGCTGGGATGCAAGTTTCAAACAACACACTTCACCTTTAAGGATCTGGTTATTTCATTACCGCCCCACGAGGTCACGCTACAATGTTGATGACATAAAAGGCATTTGATTGTCCTGTCTTGAGCTTATTGAGGGTCATTCTCCATTGGACAATGACTCTCTCTATAATCAAGAGGATAAACAAACTGACAGATGCATGACAAGGTTTGTGCGTTAAAAACAGCTTTATCTCAACTCGTCAGTGCTTTAGGGTAATATTTCACACAAAAATGATTATTCTGTGATTATTTAAACACCCTCGTCATAGCATGAAGATTTTTCAAAAAAATTCTCTTTTTTTAGGGGACAAAATAACAGTATACGAGTTTGGAATGATCTGGATGAGGTCTGGATGAGTAAATAATGACAGAATGTTAATTTTTGAGTGAAATTTCCCTTTAACACGGGAGGAAATCTGATGTGAAATGAATTCACTCCTTTCAATGAACATTAGCTTTCATGTGTGGCATTATCACACTGTAAACTATTGCACTTAACAAATTACTCTTCAGAATGATTTATTCAGTCAAAGCTGATTTTTAAATTAAATAACCATGACAAGAATTATTCTCTTTTTTCCTCTCAAAATCTTAAGCTAAGTTATTGAGAGAATATTTTCACATCATGCCATAAAATATTTATCACTATAAATTGAGAAAAGTCACCTTCCTGGCCTCCATCCATTCAATACCTTCAGTTATGCAATAAATGTAAAGTATTACCTTGTACAAACCTAATATGAGTTAATTTGTGTTCTAGACTTCGTAATTTAAACACTTTTAAAAATCATCTTCACGTGATGGAAACGGAATGCTTCGTTCGCAGTAACTTGATGCATTTCAAAGTGCATTTCATCAGAAATCCCTGTATAATCCCAAAGATAATTTAAGACTTTAGTATCTCAGAGTTTCATAAAACAAAGTGTTTGATCATTTTCATTATGGTAATCTGGTTTAAAAAGTTAAATCTGTTATCTAACTACCTTCTGTCTACTATCTGCCATTTTAAACAAATGCAGATAGATATGATATATATTTTTTGTTAGTGTCATGGAAAAAACATCCATCATGTCTCCACTAAAAACTTGGAGATATGTTATAAAACATCATTTAGGGCTGTGTTTGGAATAGCTTGCTAACATACTACTGTATATACAGTATGTGTATTTACTGCAAACCATACTGTATCTAAAAATGTAGTGCACTTCACAAAAGTAATATGAGCGACGTTTTCGTTTTTCTTGACTTTTTCTAGACATTATTTAAACACAAATGTTTCATATGACTATACATAAAAATGTGTACTAACTTTTTCTATTTTTTATTATTATTTTAAAATAGTTGCTAGTATACTATGAAAGCTTGTTTCTGCCACAAGATGAAAATATAAAAGGTAATTATGACACTATATCTCACAAATCTAAGAATTCTGAGAAGAATCACTGACATATATTTCTCACAATTCTGAGAAAAAAGTCATAATTGTGAGATAACTTCAGAATTACAAGAAAAAAAGAGTTGAAATAAAAATTGCAATTGTATATATATTTTTTTGATCCTGTGGTGGAAACAAGCTTCCATAGTATACAGATAATATACTACACAGTAAGTAGTAAGCTAGTATTCCATTCTGAACACAGCCATAGTCATGGCACGGTACCAGATAGCCCCGCCCCCTGCAGTGCTCAGGTAACAATTGGTTGCGGTTCTGTATAATATCAGCCAATGGAAAAGTGCAATTATGTTGAGGAAATGTATCGTGTTCACAACTTAAATATCATGGTTTTGGTTTTGTAAGAAAAGGCAAATGAACAGCACACATTTTTAGAGCCGTTTTCATGCTTTCACCAACTCTTTAAAGCATGAAGTATGTGTACGAAAACGCAACATTAATATTTTCTCTTTTACAGTACATCGAACTCTTACAAAACCATAAACCAGCGATGAAAGCTAAAAAACATGCTTTTATCAAACATTTAGATATACACTTACTTCAGAACACTAACAGCAACAATCTTTTTTTTTTCTGTTTTCTTTTTTGCACCACTGACACAGATAGCTACATAGAAAAGTTCTATCCATATTTCTGCTCAAAACTAGAACTTTTGAAATTACAAGAAACATTGCACGAGCCTAAGGCGAGGAATAGACTTTATGCTAGTACGTAAACGCTTGGCCAACGTTTTGCAAGTGTGGACCTAAAGTTCACCCAAAAATTAAGATTCTGTCTTTTATTCACCCTCATGTCTTTCCAAACTTTCTTTCTTCAGCAGAACATACAAGAAGTTAGTGTGAACAACGTTGAACTCCAAGCAATATTGGACCCCATTTACCTTCATTTTATGGACAAAAAACACATTTTTTATTATTATTTTTATTATTTACGCTCCAAAACATGTTTGGAATGACGTATGGGTGAGTAAATCATGACAGTGTTTCATTTTTAGGTGGACTGTCCCTTTAAGTTCTTGCTCGAAGCGTTTGCGTTCACGTACTTGCGTAGAGTGTTTCCAACCTAAAGCTTATACGCTCTGATTTTGCAGTTTAAATTGTTTTTGTTCTTTGCAAAGTTCAGTAAAAATACATATTTTTGGATCCGCCAAACGTTAAACAGGAAAACGAAACGTTGATGTGCAGAATCGAAGGCTGCTTTTATACTCTCGTGCCGCTCTCTGAATCTAAACCGGAGTGGGCTCAGCGAAAGCGTCCAGTAAAGTAGGTCCTTTCATGTTGTCCGCTAGCGAAACTTCAGGCAGATTGTGAGACATCTCCTTTGGCTGTTCAGCTACGTAACAGTTCCCGCTGGTGTTGTAACTCGTATCCTGTGTATTGTTGTTCAGATAGTTTTGGAATTCCATCTGGCTCAGCTCTCCTGATTGGCTAAGGAAGGTCCCTTTGGATTGGACGCTTTTATCCGGCTCTGAGGCGCAACAGCCAATCACGGCCAAGTGGTGATTGGCGTATGGTTGCTCGGGCTGCTGGGAGTAGTCCGTGTATTGGTCAGCGGTCACATTGTAAGGACCCTGAGACATGACCCTACTGGAGTCATTAACCCTGTCTTGATAGGACACCGTGTCCCCTCCGTAGGGCTCACTAGATTGGTTGACAGAGGCTAAAAGTGTGGGCGGAGTAACGTTTTCCATTTGGTAGTACTCCGCGGTGGAGTTGATGAAGTAGGAGTTGCCATTAGTTTGGTTGTCCGACGCGACCGTATTCTCAGAGTAACACATCACGGAAGGGGGTGGAGCCACTTCACTATTGGCCAATCCCGTGTCAAAGTCCTCCGTCTTGACTTCGTCCTCATTGTCGTCTTCCTCCTCAGAGTCGCTGTTCGCTAAACTCTGCGTGCTGGAGTCGGATAGACTGCACAGACTGCTGCTCTCGTCCTCTTCGTCTTCGTTCTCGTCTTCTTCGTCGTCTTCATCCTCTTCCTCATCTTCCTCATCCTCGTCATCTTCTTCCTCCTCCTCCTCCTCCTCCTCCAAGGTGTCGTCCATGTCGTCTCCAGCCTGCAGATGCATGATGGTGGTCTGCGGGACTGTATCCGGGATTGCGTATTCCAGCGCATGCTGACCTGTCGCCAGCGGGCTGCAGTGACCGTTCGGGTCGCCATGGAAACCGTTGCCGGTCGGCGTGACGACGCCGGAATTCTGCTGTTGCTCGCGGCTCTTCTCGAGTTCCAGCTTCATGATGGTGTGCAGGAAGTGAGTCCGAACTCGGATGGGGTTAAACTCGATCCTGCCAGCCGCGTTGCTGCAGCCCTCTTTTGTGCAGCCGCACGGGAATGACATACGGTCCACCTGTGGACATCCAAGAACACTTGAGCACAGGCCAGTTTAGGATGGTTTGAATTACACACAGCAGGAAAGGTCTAAATAAAACTCCTCGCTCTTCTGAAGGCCTGATGCACTGAGTAAAATTTAACCGGCTGTATCAGTCAGATCTAATTGGTTCTATCAGGGCATACCTCCATTAAACTTTATATCTGGACATCTTAATCATTTGTGCTTGTTAGTCTGCCATGTTAAATTTCTTCGACAGGGTTTGTTTTACTACAGTACGGCGAAGGAGGGCTCTCTTAAGGGATGCAAATCAGCTCCTGATGTAGTTCTAGCAACTGGGTGAGTCTTATACAACGTGTCACAAACATGTTGGGGTCATAGTTCACCTCAAAATAATAAAAATTGCTCAATAAAGACTATTTTTATGACTATTAAAATTGTTTTGCATTATATTCATGACAATTAAGCACATTTTAACACAGGTGTCATTAGTGTCATGTGATAATTATTTATTTATTTCCCTAAAATGTGATATAAATGCAAATAAATTCATGGATAAAAAATAAATCAAAATAAAAAATAATGTATACAATTTTAAAAGTTAAAAAACATTAAAATAATAATTGCTAATAAAAAAGGTAATATAATATAGAATATTTACATTGTAAAATATTTAGACTGTGTCATATTTGTTGTACTGTATTTAATTCATACTGTTTAAAAAATTATTTTAAAAGACTAAAAATACATTATTTTTAGAATTAGAATGATCACTGACAACTGAAAAAAAATATCTAAAGTAAAATGTTGGTACAGTTATGGTAATAAGAATTTGGGGGCTAAATAATGGCATAATACAATAAAAATAAAATATTACAAAACATTACTATATTTTAAATAAAAACCTTATTTGAATATTAATTGTAAATCTAAAAATATTTACATAGTAAAAATGTAAACGTCACAGTGCATTTTTTTAATGGCGATAAAAATAATTTTAGCATGCTATTACCTAAAAGTAATACGCATACTTATTAAATTTATCATCATTATTGTTTTTTTAGGTGAAAAGTGACCCATGTATATTTTTGTGAGACCAACCTGAATATTTATTTATTAAATTATGAATAATATATAAATAATTATCTAACACTAGAATTCCTCTGCAATGATCCCATGTTTTGTATGTAAAGTATGTGTTTTCTGATCATACCTGACACTTGATGCCAGCGAGGCTGCATGTGCAGGTCTCCGGGTCACAGAAGAGTCTGCAGTCGCAGCCACAGTCTTCCCTGGACACCCTGATGGCCCTTAGCTCATGTTTCTCCTCCACATCGATTTTCTTGACGCCGGATGAGCGCAGCAGAGCACGCCGCTTCTTAGTGGTCAGTGGCTGAAGGAAAAAGTATTCATCCACCTCTGTGTTATCAATATCCAGGTCATCATCAGAGATGTCGTCCAGCGTGAGAGCATTGGCCTCCTCAGACTCCACAGAGCCGTTCTTCGTCAACTGAGGACGATACAAAAGGTGAAATATTAAAGACATTTGCACAGCAATATATGCATAACAAAAGAACCGTTTGCTTACCCTTAGCCGAATAGAGTTGAGTTTCTCCTCTTTCAGGTGATCTCGGAGCATATCTCTGTGGATTCTCTCCTGCTCCATGGCGAACTCTCCCAGCGTATACTGCCGCACGCAGCTGTGTCTGCTGGACATGCCCAGTGTACTGCCACCCTGACTGGGCACGCTGGTGAAACCCTGCCTCCGGCTGAAGTAATACACGGTCACCTTCTCAAAGTGCACCCTCCTCGTCCTCATCCGCTTCTCCCGCTTCAGTATCGAGGACGCTGGAAAGACATTAAAGGTAAATAAAATTACAGTTTGGTTATTCAATTTGAAGGACACTGATATGCATCTTTCCGGTAACAGTGCAGTACGTCTGAGCGATTCGTGGACTGGGAAATAGGGCTGAGTGATGCATTAAATATTTACAATATATTTTATTTTATTGACTATATAAAAGTACTGGTATTGTGAATTTCACAATGATTAATTTATGTTAAATGTATGCATTTACATGTATGCGTTTGGTAGATGCTTTTATCCAAAGCAACTTTTCCATTCATGGTTTACGTTATCAGTTCATGCATTCCCTGGGAATTGAACTCATGACCTTGACGTTGCTAGCACCATGCTCTACTGTTTAAGCTACAATAATGCGTATTCAGTATATAGCGGCTTTGATTTAAACCTCCTAACTGAGATTGTTCAGAAGTCTGATTCAACAAATCCGTTCTTTCAGAATTAAACTAATTTATTCAAAATCATTCTGATTTAACAATTAATTTACATTGTCTCTGCATGGCATTTTACTTGCTTTAAAATGTGTGTAAAAAAGATCAGTCAGAAACATTCCTGATCATTTTTAAAAGAAGTGTCTTATGCTGCCCAAGGCTTTACATAATACATTAAAAACAGTAATATTGTGAAATATTATTACAATTTAAAATAATTGGTTTCTATGTGAATATTTTATTTTATTTTTTTTAAATGTAATTTATTCCTGTAATCAAAGCTGAATTTTCAGCGTTACTACTCCAGTCTTCAGTGTCCTTCAGAAATCATTCTAATATGCTGATTTGCTGCTCAGGAAACATTTCTGATTGTCATCAATGTTGAAAATAGTTGTGCTGCTTCATATTTTTGTGGAAACCTTGATACTTTTTTCAGGATACTTTGATGAATAGAAATGTAAAAAACAGCATTTATTTGAAATGGAAATCTTTTGTTAGTAGTGTTTACTTTTTAAAATATTGAAATATATTGTTTGTAAGCTATATCACGCAGCTGTATTAGTAAGCCATCCTCCTCAGTGCGCCTCTAGTGGCTCCTTCAGTTCTCTGCACGCCACCGGCTCCTATTGTTTGGCTATTTAAAGGGGGATGGTAAATATACCCTGTATAAATATCCCCAGTTTTGGCCTCCACAAGAGTGGAGTTTCCCTGTTACTCTCTCCCACAGCTCCCTTCATGTCTGACACAAACAGGACAAATAAGAACCATCTGCTGCTGCCGGTCCCCCGCCCAGAACCACCAGCAGAATACATTACACACACACATGATTGTGTGCACTGCGCTTAACCCAGTCTGACTCAGGAACTCCAGCAGAACTCAAACACAGCCATTCACTGCAAACAGAGCTTTCTAAGTACAGGGGCTCAGGGTTGAAGAAGAATTAGGTGTGAGTGATATGTATCTTGTTTAAAAGTCTTTTTTCTTTGGACATGTACATGAAAAGGTGAATCTCCAAAAAAATAAATAAATAAATAAAAATCATCCTTTTTTTTTCAAATATTTAGATACCTAGTTCTGAGAAAAAAAAACAAAAAACAAATTCAGAATTGCGAGATTTAAACCTGGGAATTCTGATGGAAAAAAAGTCTGAATTGCAAGATAAAAACTCAGAATTCTGAGAAAAAATGTATGAATTGTGAAAACTCACAACTGTGAGAAAAAAGTCTATATAGTGAGATAAAGTCACAATTATATGTAAATATTTTTTTATATATTTACTCTTGCAGAAATAAGCTTCCACAAATTTCACCCCTAAAATAAAATGAGAAAAATAATACAATTTATTCTGCATAAAGAAATTTATGCCGGTTTTGAAAAAAAATACTTTTTTATTTTCATGTCAATTAAGTAGTTTTTCCACCCAAATTCTCATTACAGTAATGAATCTAAATGTTTTACTTTTGGATTTTCTTTGTGATTCTCATTACTCTCAGTGGTGATTCTCATAAGATTCTCATTACTGTAATTAAGTAACTTTAAGAAAACAATGTCTCAGTGCAAAAAAAGTCCTAAAATAGGCTTCAGTTTATGTGCAAAATATAATAAGGATGCATTAAATTGATCAAAAGTGATATTTCAAATAAATTGTTTTTTTTTTATAACTTTATATTTATCCTATATAATATTATATAGAAAAAAGTTTTTCACAAAAATATGAAGCAGCACAACTGTTTTCAACATTGATAATAATCAGAAATGTATCTTGAGCAGCAAATCAGCATATTAGAATGATTTCTGAAGGATCATGTGACACTTCAAATAGAAAACAGCTATTTTGGATTTTAATAATATTTCACAATATATTCGTTTTTACTGTTTTTTTTTTTCTTTACTCAAATAAATGCAGCCTTAATGAGCATAAGAGACCTCTTTCAAAATCATTAAAAAAATCTTACCGACCCCAAACTTTTGAATGGGTTGCAATATTATGTGCATACCTAGGTACAGTGCCTTGCGAAAGTATTCATACCCCTTCATTTTTTTTCACGTGTTATGTTGCTGCCTTATGTTAAACTGCTTTATATTACTTTTTTTTCCACATCAATCTACACTTTATACACCATAATGGTAAAGAAAAAAATTGGTTTTTAACATCTTTGCAAATTTATTAAAATTAAAAAACTTAAATGATTCCATTGCATAAGTATTCATACCCTTATCTGGGACCGTTGAAATTTAGCGTAGAAGCATTTATATTGCTTGTAGATGTTACTACACTTCGAGTGAAGTTAACCTGTGGCAAATTCAATTGAATGGGTATTGGAAAGTCACACGCCAAGTTTTAACAGCTGATAATGCATATCAGAGCAAAAACCAAGCCCTGAGGTCAAAAGGACTGCCTGTAAAGCTCAGAAACATGTCTGCGTCAAGCCACACATCTGGGGAAGAGTTCAGAAAAAAATTCTGCAGCATTGAAGGTTCACAGAAGCATGTAGTCTCTGTTACCCTTAATGGAAGAAGTTTGAAATGACCAGGACTCTTCCTAGAGCTGGTCTCCTGGCCAAACTGAGCAATTGATGGAGAAGGGCTTTGGTTAGTGTGGTGACCAAGAAGCTGATGGTCACTCTAGTAGAGCTCCATGATCATATGTGGAGACAGGAGAAACCTACAGAAGGACAAACATCACTGCAACACTCCACCGATCTGGGCTTTATGCCGGTGTGACAAGACTCAATCCTCTCCTCAGTGAAGACACATGAAAACACACTTGGAATTTGCAAAACAGCACCTAAAGGACCCTCAGACTGTGAGAAACAAGATTCTCTGGCCTGATGAACCTCAATTCTAAGCATCATGTTTGAAGGAAACCAGCTCTGCTCATCACCTGCAGAGTAGCATCCCAAAAGTAAAGTGTGCTGGTAGCAGCCTCATGCTGTGGGGTGTTTTTCAGCGGCAGGTACTGAGGGACTCGTCAGAGTAGAAGAAAGCTCAATGCACCAAAATATAGAGATAGCCTTAATGAAAACCCAGTGCAGAGCATTCAGAACCTCAGACTGGGCAGAAGGTTCACCTTCCAACAGGACAATGACTCTAAGCACACATCAAGAGTGGCTTATAGACAACTCTGTGAATGTCCTTGAGGGGCCCAGCCACAGCCTGGGATTGAACCCAATCAAATATTTCTGGAGAAACCTGAAAATGTGCATCTGCCCCCGTCCAACCTGACAGAGCTTGAGACGTGAAGAGGTGAGGTGAAGAATGGCAGATAATCGACAAATGCTGATGAGCAAAGCTTGTCGCATCAAACAAAGATGTGAGACTGTAAAGGTGCTTCAGCTAAATATTTAGTTAAGGATATGAATACTTATGCAGTGTACTTATTTCAGTTTTTTTATTTTTAATAAATTTACAAAGTTGTGACAATTCTGTTTTTGCTTTGTCAATATGGTGTATGGAGTGTAGACTGATGTGGGAAAAAAGTAATTTAAAGCAGTTTAAAATAAGGCAGCAACATAAAACATGAAAAAAATGAAGGTGTATGAATACTTTCGCAAGGCACTGTATATGAATATGGCAATCATTATCATACCATGTGTAATACCCTCAGATGCGCCACAGGGTTCGAATCTAACAGTCACTGGCTATTCATCATGTTTACTTTGCTGAAAATAGTTCCAAGAATCCAGCTCAGCAGGTTGATCTGAATGTCAGTAATTTATGATTATGAGCTACATTTCACATCTTAATGTAGACGTAACCTCTCTCTTAAGCTGTGCTGAAAGAACAGCGCTTTCTAAAGGAGGAAACAAACGTCCTCTGGGACTTGCTGCACTGTGGGTCATCCGCAGACATCTGGTGCACATAAACTCCTAATTATTTTTAATGATGGAATCAAAGTGAATGAGCGTCACAAAAGAGAGGTGATGGAGAACTGAGAGCTTAAGAGCGTCAGGAATGAGAAAACTGCCCTTAAATCCACCTCTCGCTTTATTGGGCGTTAATTAATCTCTGTTTATTTTAGAAGTTGCTTACAAAAAAGCTTGCCAAATACTGCTTCTTTCTAGAAATGATGACTGATGCTTATGTGCACTTCTGAACAGTTAGTGGCACGAGGCCAGATGTTTTACGTTTATTGCGATGATGGATATTTTCTCAAGCCCCCTTCAGACAAGTGTGATGACGATCAATATCAAATCTCAGTGATGAATTTTCCTTTCAAAGAGCCATTTTCTATTTTCTGCTACCAATTTCGAGCTAGTGTTTTCCCTGGGGACATTCTCTGGGAAACGGTATTTCCCATCTTCTTTCTCATATACCCACAATTCAGTGCTTTAAAGGAATGACACAACAATTTTGTGCCAGCTGTTATTAGTTTTAAAGGAACAGTTTACCAAAAAAGTAAAAATGTTTAGTTTCATATTATGTTTTTTCATATGTGGAATGGAATGTTGGAATGTTTCCTTTTGTGTTCAACAGAAAAAAATAACAGAATATGTTTTTGGGACTATATGAGAGTGAGTAAATAATGACAAATTTACACATTTTTGTGGTTAAATACTAATACTTAAACATCAGAGACATTTTTTGCATTAAATCTCATTAGTTTTTGACCTGGCAGCTTTTCTCTTTATGAATATAAAGTATAAATACAAAATATAAACTCAAAAGTCACAATCCCTTTTTTATCCTGTGGCAGAAACAAGTTTCCATAAGTAACACACAGAATTAAATGTGAAAATTTTGAATGAGAAAAACTGAAATAGTATTTTCTTGTAAAACATACTTCAATAATCATAGTGTTATTTACAACTTTAAAAATAAATCAAGATATATTGGAGATGCAAATGTAAAGTGAAGTCTTAAAAATTTGAACAAAATTAAGATTATGCTTAAAACAAGAACAAACATCTGTCAGTAGGGAATGAAAACTTATTTTCTCTTTGAATTAAGTTGATTTTCTGAGCCCAATGGCAGATATTTGTTCAGGTTTGAATTACAGTATAAACTCACTTTTTTTGATCAATTAAACAAGACTTTTTATTTTATGTAATTTTAGCGATTTACATTTATAGACCATATTTATGCATTATGTTCCATTTAATTTTTCTTCAAAAGGTCTTAAAGTCTTCCATTTACCTTCATCAATCCTGCAGAAACCCTGCTATTCTTTTATTTAAATATTTGATCTGTAATAATGCTGAATTGTCACAGCTTTCTGAGTATTTCCCCTCTCAAAGCGTTTGATACGAGTCTCACCTGTCCGCTGCAGTGCGTGTGTTGATGATGAGGATGATGCTGATGAAGAATGGCTGAAGTGCGAGGCTGACGGGTTGACGCTGTCGCTGCTGTCTCCGCTCTCAGTGCTGGATATCTCCTCCTCCTCAGACTCCCTCAGTGAGGAGCAGGGTGACGCCCCCTCCACCTCCTCAAACTTCCTCTTCAGAATTCCACTCATGGCTGCCGTCAGGCTGCACCAGACAGAGAGTGCAAGTCAAAATGCCATTCATTTTTTAACACTTCAATGACATATATTGTGTTATTCCAGTGATAAGTGCATTAGGATTATACATGTTTCACTCAGTGTGCTTTCAACTACATTTCCATAAAATTGTATTTACTAATAATCCTGGTAAGAGATCCACCAATCAGAGTCACTGATCAAGTCACTGTTACTTTGACATTACACATCCATATGTGACTTTACACTTTCATAAACCATGCAAATGATGTAATCATGTAAGGATCATGTTCCATGAAGATATTTTGTACATTTTCTCTCGTAAATATATCAAAACTTAATTTTTGATTAGTAATGTGCATTGCTAAGAACTTCATTTGGACAACTTTAAAGGCAATTTTCTCAATATTTCGATTTTTTTGCACCCTCAGATATTCAAATAGTTGTATCTTGAACAAATATTGTCCTATCCTAACAAACCACACATTAGTGCAAAGCTTATTTGTTCAGCTTTCAGGTAATGTATAAATCTCAATGTCACACATGTATATATTCAAAAACTCAAGTATAAGTCAAATTTCTGACTCTAATCCATCATTTGCTTTGCTACAGTAGGAAGATTCCCACATGAAAGACTTTTTGGTGTTTTCACACAGTTTTTGCTTCAAGTAAAACTCATGTAATTCATCTCAGAGCTGGTTTGAGATCCCTATGAAAAAAAAAAATTGGGGAAAATATACTTCCAGAACCCAGGCCACTGAAGAAGTGGTCAGCCGTTGTTGCTCTATATCAAGCTTATGTTCGCTCAAAGCACTCAATTAGTGATAAGCGTTAGAGCACACATCCTCCTCTCCTTTCCTGTCCTCCTCCTCGCTGCCATTGATCACCAGGCCTCACAGGACCCCAGATGGAAGCAGAGAGAGAGAGAGGAAAAAAACTACTAATTGAATTCTACCTCAACCTTCCAGGAAGTCCATTTTGTCTGTGTTTGATTGAGTGTCTTCAGGAAAGAAAATAAACGGGAAACTTGAGATGAGTTTTCAGAGTTGCACTCATAAAGCGGCTACCTCAGCTTCAGGAATTTATTAATCAAAGTACAAGGACACAGCATGACTGAAAATAACATGAAATCAGACTCAAAGGCTCAATGCCGCTTGGAAAGAAATGTTCAGTAGACGGTTGTAAAAACAAGTGGAATCTTCAGAACAGAATAAAAAATAAATAAATCTCTTATTTTTACAATGAAGTGAACTATCTAGGAGAAAATGAAAGGTGCTGTATAAAAATACTGCCCAATGCCAGATTTTGACTCCCAGGGTTGCCGATTGGTGGAGAAAACAGCGTATTGCAGCCATGGAGGCCAGCAAACGAACTGGGTCAGAGATCGCAGATTCTACCCGACTCAAAAAGTCTTGGCATCCAACTAAAAAGCTCTATGGGCAGAGAAATATTAAAACGCAGATAAATCTACTCATCAACCAACAGGACAAGACTCATCGCCTTCTATTGTCAACTGACCCTTCGCAAAGACCCACCCCCCTTTAGTTACTGTTGCTATGTTTTTCAAGCCATGCCGCTCTCACACCACACATCATGTTCTCATACAGTCACAAAAACATTGCGGAGCAAAGAGGACACCACAATGCGCCGACAGACAAGACAGAGCAGGTTACTTTAGCTATGAATCAAAGTCTCAGCTTTAAAATTTTGTCATTTTTTAAAAGAAAATCAAACAATAAATACCATTTTATGGCTCTTTAATGTGTCATGACAGATCGCCGTAGCGCCTCAGTTCAAGCAGCATGTGAACCGATCATCTCTTCCTCTTTACTAGTTATAGCATGAAATAAACATGAATCAACATCAGAACTTCAAGGTATTTTATTTCAACTGTGGAAAGACCTCTATACAGTTTTTCAAGTTCAAGTCCACCGATGGTAATCTACTCTCCTGTCTGATTTGTTTGTTGGACAAAAATTGCAGATATGGCGCTATGATTGGTCAGATCACCTGTCAGTCAAACTCCCTGTGGAGGGTCAGTTGTACTCATTCCTTTTGTTTGTCCTCAATCTGGCAACCCGGTGTGAGCGTCGAGTCTGAGGATGAGGGGCAGGAGAAACAACTCTCCAATATTTTGAATTTGGACTGCAGTACCCATTTAAACCTCTAGCTGCCAATATTACATACTGCACAGAAACAGCTGAGAATCTAGCATAGCAATGTACTGAAAATATTCAGAATACCTAGCAACCACTCAGAACATTATAGCAACCACATAGCAATTCCCTGTCAACCATCCACAGCATGGTGAGTTTTGTACAGGTAAGCACCACTTTCATTGTCTTTATAAAATGTGAAAATCTAGTTTTCTGCTCTTGCGTGTAATAAACCTGTTTCTGTTGTGTTGAGCCTGTTGGATTGGACAGATTTCATACAGATTCCCTAAACCTGCAGCAGCAGCAGCACATCCTGACAGTATCTTTTCCCTCCCATCTCCTGCTTATTTCTGTAGTTAGAATTGAGCCAGCGATGAGAAGAGTGAAAAAAGAGACACACATACACACAACACAGAAAGCAGTGCGCCAGAGTCTGGAGAGAGAGGAAGGCTGGCTGGCAGCCTCATTACTGAAGGAGGGAATGTGTTGTTTCACACTGCAAGCCTCACAGAGCCATCGGATGACTGCTGAAGCCCAGCAGAGCTGCTGATCAACTGCGATTTTGGAGGTAGGGGAACAATAAAATCTGATGGTGATTACATGATGCTCCATCCTCAAAAATAAATAAATAAAAGTTAAAAAAATGTAAATGTAATACATATAACAGCTACATAGTTAAAATTAGAAACACCAAAACTGACACAATGAAAATGAAAATAAAATTTAATTATTTTATAACCAAATAATTAATCACATTTACTTGATAATCAACACTCAGATATAAACAGAGATGCATATACACATTTAATTTGCATGTAAAGCAGTTTTTATATCTACCTTTTAATGATATAATTACCCTATATTTCTAGTCTAGTTGGTTGCTGAAATATAAACATTTAAATGTTGACGATAATAAACACGCTTTCATGACATTTATTCAATCATACATTAGAAATGAAAGACAGCTGGTTAAAAATATAATGAATATGTAATATAGTGCACATATTTTACAAAATGCTGCTCTCTGGAGTTATATTTTCTATTTACCTCGAGTTTATGGACATTGAAGAGCTTTCCTGAGGTAGTACGTATTGACACGGTTAGATTTCGCATGTTCCGTTTAAAGACTTTTGGCCCTATCTACCTTCCATATTTACAAGCTGTTTTGTTGACGTCTTTCCTTGGTAGAAACACTGATTATACGCAGCATGAAACATTTCAGCAAGTTATTCATTTTCTCATTATCATATCTTTTGATGTTCATACATGTTTATATCTTTTTTTAACTAGTAATATAGAGGAAGCGATGATCGGTTCACTTGCTGCTTGAATTGAGGCAAATACATATTAAAGAGCGCCAAAACCACATTCATTGTTTGAATATCGTGATAAAATTGACACAGTTTGAAAGTTCAGACTTTTTCATATCAAAATTCAAATCAAAATGTAAATATTGGATGGTAAGGCCGTTACACATTGAGTGAAGTTTTGTACAATAATCAACTGAAAATTATTTTTAAATATAGAGAAACTAAACTTAAAGGCTGTGTTGAATTGATCAAAAATACAGTAAAAACAGTAATATATATGTAACTATTCTATATTTCAGCAACCATTACCCCAGCTAACAAAATATTTCTAAGAATGTGGTAACACTTTTTTTTCTGAATGTTCAAAACATCCACCTTTTTAAATGTTATAACCTAAAATGCTAAATGTTTTAAATGTTTTTTTTTTAAATTGAATGTTTCATTAATTTGCAATCATTATGGGATTGTTACTTTTGAATGTTCTCTGAACGTTCTGAAACAAATATTAACATTCAAAAAACACAGATGAACATCCACATAAAATGTTTCAGAAATAGAATGTTTCATGAACTATGTATAAATGGTTTTGTGTGTAACATTGAGAACATTATTTAAGACCAGATAACTGAACAAACATTCTCGTAACATAAAAAACCTTAAATGACACATGCATATGAATACCTTTCATGTTCATAACCTTGCTTGGATCATTTTTAGCTTTGGTTAAGATGATATATGAAATATGACTAAAATGCATTCATAAAATACATGGCATCAAAGGATTCTACGGCAGAATGGAATCTGGCATGACACCGGAACACTGTTCCTGCTCGTTCCGGCCCAGTTGAACCCCTGGGCAAGACCAACCTTGGCCCGCAGGCTGCATGGGTCTCAGCTGAGGCCTATTGTTTCTCTGTGTGTGTGTGTGTGTGTGTGTGTGTGTGTGTGTGTGTGTGGTGAACACAGCAGCTGGAGAGCCTCCAAACCACAGCAGCGCTGCGGAATGTGTCTCCCTCTCCCTCCCATAAGGACAGAATAAGGCTCTGTTCTCCACAGACACACTCAAAGCACCTACTCTCAACCTCTGGAGCAACTTAATGCACAGAAAACTGTACTACAGTATGCACTACAAGGACACTAGGTTACCTTTAAGGCAGCTTCCCAGTAGTTGTCTTGAATCTACTGATTCCAATAGGCGAATGTAAACTACCCACCAGGGTCGTTTACGTTTACATTTATGCATTTTGGATCAGACACTTTTATCCAAACCAACTTATAGTGCATTCAAACAAGGTACACATTTTATCAGTTCTTGTTTTACCTGGGAATCAAACTCATGACCCTGGTGTTAAAAAATAAATAAATAAATAAAATAAAATAAATAAAGTAAAAATAAAGAAAGAAAGAAAAAAACATTATTTCTAAATAAAATAAACATTTCCTTAAATTAAGATAATGATTTAATTATTAAAAAATTATAAAATAAAATCATATACTATATATATATATATATATATATATATATATATATATATATATATATATATATATATAGTTTAACTTGATGTACTAAAGTAATTAAAACTGCAATAAAGGTTAACAAAAAATATTTAAACATAAACACACTACAAAATTAGTAAAACTTTAACTAAAATGGAAAATATAAAAATAAAAAATAATGCATATTATTAACAGAAAACTATAACAGTATCTCAATGATACTAAAACAATGGTTCCCACAGTTTTTAACCAATGAATTCTCATGAGTTCTTTTAAAGAAGAAAGACTGAAATAGTATTTTCTTGTAAAACTTACTCCAATAATCTTTGTTTTATTTACAACTTCGAAAAAAGAATTATTTAAAGTGTGGATAAGGGTTTTAAAGTAACCATCTAGACTGATTTCTATTTGTATATCGGGTGCCACTTTTGAATTGACTGAAGTTATTGATCGGTGCACAACTCTAGAGAGAAGTTTGACTATTGCTCAAGAAAACCTTAAACCAGCGTATTGAACTTTGCTGCATAACATAGTGAACACAGTTTGTGATTCCGACATGATACCTGAAATTACTGTGTAATTATGTTTTTAATATTCAATTAGATTTAGCCATCTTGTCTGGTTGATGTTGAAACAGAAGAAAAAGTGTTTTTGAGATGAATAAGAATGCTAACTGTTATCTTTTTTTTTCCATTACAGACTTTCAAAGCTTTCAAGGACTGCATGGAGAAACATGGTTCCTGAAAGCACCAAAAATTCCCTTGATCTAAGCCCCAGATCTGATTGAATCCCACTGATCCCGCAGCAGTCCGGCGAGATGCGGGAGCTTCGCAATAATTGGAAATGGCTTCTCTAGTTTTGGAGACACAATGTAAGTCAATTTTCTCGTAATCATCATAATTAGTTCCCCTTGTTGAAAATCCATTCGCATTTTCCGTCCTCAGCGGATGCCGCGCTGCTCTGCAATACCCAAAGCGGTTGCCATGGAGACACTAATACACTCACACAAATAGTGAATTTCACATTTGAGAGTCATTTCGCTTTTTTCATTTGTGGGGCATCTACCACACACACGCATCCAAGATTCAAAAATAAACGCTCATGAAATGGTGCATCTGTAATCACAGGGAATTCACTGGTGAAATGACTGTGAAAAAGAATTATTTAGGAATACGATTCGTGTTTGCACTTACGCTGCAAAAATTCATGACATTATTATTGTATTTTTTTCCAGCAGATGTGACTTGCAGCTTTAAAGCGGTGGATGTTGAAGATCTTGCGCTCGTGATCGAGACTACAATCAGTGGAGCAACTTTTCCCATTTCTTGACACAATGAATCGGCATGACATCTCCGGCTAACCCGAGGTAACAGGAGCTGACTGCTGTACTAGAGAGAGACGGACTAGTTATTTCTCCTCTACATCTCTAGCTCTCGCTCTCTCTCTCTCCCTTTGTCTTCTCTTAGCTGCTGTAGTTTTCCACAGCATACTTGCAGCATGTTACAAGTGAAAATCCTGCAGCAAAAGCCAGCAGAGACAAAAACAGCCACTCCCCGGACGAGCTCTGTACAATACGGACATACACATGTACAAATGCACATGGACTTCAGCACTGTCAATGCAGCACTGACAACCTACAGCGATCAATACTTCTTGGCAGAGGATGCTGAGCGCTATGAGGAGACCTATAGTGGGTTGGGCAGGATGACCACAGTCTTATATCACGATATGACAAATGTTATATCACACTAACTGCATATAAGAATATAGTTATTTTTTCTTCAAATTCAACAGAAAAAGATTATTTATGTATAAATACAATTCTCTGGTAATATGTTAATTAATTCATAAAAAAGGTTTATATATTAATACAGTAATGTGGTAATATTAAATAAAATAAAATAAAATAAAAGAAGGTTTTTATATTAATACAATCATGTATTAATATATATTTTGCCATAATTTATATTTAATAGTTAATATATAAAATAAAAGTTTATATATTAATACAGTCATGTGGTATTATCTATTTTGGAATAATCCATATTTATTATATTTAATTAATCTATATAAAAGGTTTATTTATTAATATAATCTTGTGGAAATGCATATTTTGGGATAATTTATATTTAATATATTTGATTTATCTATAAAAAAAGGTTCAAATATTATTACAATCATGTGTTAATACCTGTTTTGCGATCATATATATTTAATCTATTAAAAAAAAGTATATTAAAACCACTGTGATACATATTTTAGGATAATCTGTATTTAATATATTTAATTATTATTATTATTTTTTAAGTTTATTTAGTAAGACAGTCATGTGGTAATACCTATTCTACGATAATCTATATTTAATTTAATCTATAAAGAACATTTGTATATTAACAGTTATGGAAATACATATTTTGGGACAATCTATATCTATATATTTCATTTTACAAATGAAAGGTGCTTCATTTCAACATTTCAATTGATAATTTTCCCTTTTTATTTGGAACTTGATGGAAGCTGACCAAAAGATTATTCAAAACAAATGACAAGTCAGACTCTCTCTCTCTCTCTCTCTCTCTCTCTCTCTATATATATATATATGAGTTATATAAGTTTATTTACAAAAACAGATAACTTCATTTTTTTTAAATGTTCAAAAATCATGTTTTTTATTGTTAATTAGCTGTATTTTTTAACCAAATCAAAATAACCCAACTGCAGTTTGATTGAGATTAATTGGAATGCACAATGAAAAAACAAGCTTTTTGAAAATTGTTAAAAAAAATTAAGAAAATTGTTTGAGTTATCTGTTTTTGCAAATGAACTCTTCATATGTAGTTGAGATATTTCTAATATAATAAAACAGACAACGTAGTGATGTACACGTATGATGCACATTAATTAACTTTTTTTTTTGTATATTAATCCAGCAAGTTATAAAGTTGCTTGGCAACCGTATACAGTTAACTTAAAGCCCCTTAGCAACAAGTTCCTCATCTTGACTGGTTTGGGACACAAATCTACCATGTTATAATATGAAAATCTCTACAGTTTAACAAATTCGCACTGACATCTCCTATAGTGCAGGTCAATGCAGAAGTGAGCGCTCACAGAAGTTGACCTCAGATTTCCCATCAGGCCTTGCGTGACACATCAGAACAGAAACACAGGTCATGCTTCACTTCAAAATGCACCAACCTGCTTCCACCGCCGCTTTACTCTCCTCCCTCACGCCATTCAGAGCCAGATGAGACGGTCTGAATGAAGGCCCTCCATTGCACTGGGACTCGAGAGGAGACCGGGGCGAGAGAGGTAAACCCGGTCTCCACTGCTGTTAGCATACGCTCCGGTCTAAAACAGACCCAAGACTCGCTCTCATTCGCTCGAGCCACACAAAGACTCATTAGCTGCAGCCGGCGGAGGCGCCTGCCTGAGAGATCACATGGGTGGGAGAGAGAGAGAAAGAGAGAGAGCGCTGTGCCTGTGTTCCTGCTGTCTGCAGATATTTTTACCATCATGAGAGAGAGGGAGG
Organism: Spinibarbus caldwelli; assembly: GCA_039654775.1. Taxonomy (NCBI): domain Eukaryota; kingdom Metazoa; phylum Chordata; class Actinopteri; order Cypriniformes; family Cyprinidae; genus Spinibarbus; species Spinibarbus caldwelli. The sequence continues at coordinate 4,554,559 of CM077233.1, forward strand.
GAGGGAGGGAGAGAGAGAGAGCGAGAGAGAGAGAGCGAGAGGGAAAACAGACAGCGGAGAGACAGTCGATAGCAGGCACAGCACCATAATCTGTAGAGGTGAATGAGGGCGACCAGAAATGAGCCAAAAACACTCATATAAACAGTCAAACACACACACTTGGGCTCAATGGGATTTGTGCTAATGAACTTGTGCTGCACTTGTGCTTCATAAATACTCCTTTCCAGGAGGGTGATGTGACTCGCATTCAAACACTTTAAACATTAGAGCTGGATGCTGTAATTGAATATACAGTGTGATGGTGGAAATGCATCAGCTGGTATTACTGTACTATACTGTATACACTACATGTTTTTGAAGTCGCTTTTGCTCACCAAGGCTGCATTTATTTAATTAAAAATACAGTAAAAACAGCAATATTGTGAAATATTATTACAATTTTAAATATCTGATTTCTATTTGAATATATTTTAAAATGTAATTTATTCCTGCGATGCAAAGCTGAATTTTCAGCATCATTACTCTAGTCTTCAATGTCACATGATCCTTCAGAAATCATTCTAATATGCTGATTTGCTGCTCGAGAAACATTTCTTCTTATCATCAATGTAAAAAGCAGTTTTCTTCAGGATTCTTTTATGAATAGTTTAGTTGAAACAGAAATCTTTTGTAACATTAAAAATGGTTTTACTGTTACTTTTGATCAATTTTATTTTAAAAGAACATACTTTTATATGGTAGTGTAAATGTTTCTGATTATTAGAGGGCAAGGCTGTTTTATGATATTTAAACGTAAACAAACAGAAAATGTAACATTTTCTTAATATGAGAAAAATTTAGGTGTTTGATAAGCAAAACGGTAGTTGTTGATGGTTGCCAAGCAACAATATGATTTACTACATCAATACAGAATTCAATTGATGCACGGTCACTGGAGGGTTTTAAATCAATTAAATCAAATCACTTTTATTGTCTTTTAAATGTGCCTCAACCAATCAGACTTTAGGACAGGAGCAATCTGTTTGAATAATCAAATAAGATGAAGTAGGTTTTATTTATTTATTTGAGTCCCTGGATGATCTACAAACAAACAGCACCACATGCATAATTAATATTCAAACTATTTTCAATTGAATTTCTTGGCAAAACATCTATATTGTAAGCTATTGTTAGTTATACTGTCTTATAAAATTTGCTCATTAAAAAAAAAAACGTGTGATGACAGTGCTGGAGAGTAATACATACAGTATATTAACATTTAGGTTTGGGTATATCTAATATTCATGGGATTTTTTTTTTTCTGCTGATTTAAAATTATGCAGAGAGAATTAAAATAATTGAGAATATCATAATGGTTTTTTTATTCAGCCATTAAGTTTCGACTAGTTTTGTGATCCTTTCTTGTCTCGTGCCTTTCAAAAAATGAATTTTAATGGCTTTTTTCATTTAAACTTTAGTAACATAAACAGTGATAGAATGGTTTGATTAATTTCTCCGAATTAGTGCAGTGAATTGATTCAAAACACTGATTCATATTTTAATTTTTCATATATTAAAATATTTTTCATATTTTTATTATATAAAAATTGTATTTTTAATATATTAAAATATTTTAGTAAGAATATATGCATGTACATTTATTGTTTATGACTATTTATTGTTATATTGGGGCATATAAATGAAACTTATTCTTACATGTAGTAACCTTTTTTTCAAACTTTTGCTGTGGTTTTACTTCTTGCTTGAATCATTTTGAATCTATTTGTGAACAATAGCTTTTTTGGTTGAAACAGTTCTTCTGAATGAATCATTTCCATGGATATACATAAATATCTTGAATATCTCAAACAGGCTACAAAATATTGCGATATAATACACCCAGCCCTCCACATGATCAGTAAATAAAGCAAGAATTTGGGTTAAGAGTGCATCTAAATTAGTCTGGAAAGCTCCTGGGAGTAGAGCTGTGGAGCTATCGCATTTACTGTTAGCATTACAGTTCTTGCTTCAGGAAATCCTTCCACTCGACGGCACAGAGAAACACAAACAGACAGTGTGGTCATCCAGCTATTAGAGGCCGAATAAATGCAGTGTCAAAACACTGCCGCAAAGATCATCGGTGCCCCTCTCCCCTCCATCCTGGACATTTTCCTTTCACGATGCTCCAACAAGGCCACCAGCATCGTGAAGGACCCCACCCACCCCTCTCACAACCTCTTCCAGCTCCTGCCATCAGGTAGAAGGTACCGGAGCATCAGAGCTCGCTCTGTCAGATTGCTCAACAGTTTTTTCCCCAGGCTGTGAGAGCTCTTAACTCCAATCCCCCTGTCCCCCTCTGAAACCATGAACACCTCAGCCCTCCCACCCCCCAACTCATTAAAAACTGTTGACAATTTTACTAAGTGCAATTCTGAATGTGCTACACACAGGTGAGTGGGCTATACAAACCACCTGTAGTAACGCACTCATCCCACTATATGCACACTAGACACTTTCTACAAACACTCCCTGCCACAAAGACTCTTAAGAAAATATATGTCTACTTGAACATTGCACTACAAAATAATACATGTTTACTTGAGCATTGCACTACAAAATCTTTTTGCACTATGCACTGTCCCCCACAAAATCTCTCTTCTGCACAATAATTTAATGTACAAAATATATATTTTTCTGCACAATTTCATGTACATATATCTCTTTCGCACAATTTCATGTACAGTATTTATGTAAAGTTCTTGTACAGTCTCAGTTTGTGTATGTGTAGTCAACTAGGTATAGCAGTTATAGTATTTTTAGTATATGTATAATCAGATAGTTTACTGTTGTATAGCTCTATTGTTTTTCCTATACTTGCATTGTTGTATGTTTATCTTAGGTTTAACTAGTATGTAGCACCGTGGTCCTGCGAGACACGACATTTCGTTTCACTATATGTCCACACATGTAGCAGAATGACAATAAAGCTCGACTTGACTTGACTTTGATTACTGGTTGCAGTGTTGTGTGACGGCCGCTGCAGTGAAAGCGGAGCGGGACGACTCGTCCTCTGCTCAACGAGGCATTCGGACCTCCCGTAATTAAGCTAAATCTAGCTTAGACTCTCTCGAGTAATAAGTAAAGTCCAGCAATTAAAAATGTGGCAAACAGTCAATATACCTCTCTGCAACAGAAAGCCTAATTCCTGCTGTAATTATTCATTTTAAGCCTATCTAATTCCTGCTAATAGTACTGTATTTCCACTTGCTTAAAACAAGGATGGACTTAATATGATGTGAGAAGCCTCTAAATCAACAAATCCTTCAAATAAAGAATATTTAAGCACCAATCGCTCATTTTAAAGTGCTTAATCCCACCTATAACAGATTTCATAGTGTGTTTAAACTGTTTTAGTGGAAAGGCAGTGGGCTTCAGGGGGAAAGCGCTTGTATGTGTGTTTTGGATTTAATAAAGGTTTAAATCGGAGCTCTGACTGCTTCTCTGGCCGCAGATGGATTTATCCTGGACCAGGTTTTCTTTCGGAAAACATCTTGAGAGACCGCATAAGAGCTTCTATGTTACCATCTGATTTGTGGAAAATTATCCATTAAAAGCTTTTGTGACATTCAGAATTTTGCAGTATTACAGTAGCGCATTCTTGCTTCCTGCTTATCCACTGAAAATGATCGAATACTTAATTTCCTTCCATTTAAAATGTTTATCCCGACTCGAATCTATAGCCTCGCAGGTCCTTGACCCATTAGAGAGCAGAACAGACAGTCATGAATGGCTCAGTGCTTGATTTCACCAGAAAAATCAAATTATTCCCTCTTGTTTCCTCTCCATCTTGGAATGCTGCCTATTGTATAACAGTCATATCTAATTTGCATTCCCTCTCTTTCTTATGGGATATCGTACCAGGAGCTCCATTACGTAAAGATGCAAAACATATGACTGGCGGTCGACACACACACACACACACACACACACACACACACACACACACACACACACACTGAGGCTCTGTTCCAAAACCTAGGGAGCTGCCTACGTGGGTAGCATTTTAAGTGCTCACAGCGGGAATGCTGTTCTGAAATGCATGATTATGTTGCCTTTTAAGATTAAGCATGTATTCTTAGTGCACAAGTCAATCCCATAATGCATTTTTCTGTGCACAGTGAAAAAATCCAGGATGGTATACAAGGTGAAAGAAATTTTGATTATAAATAAATAGGTAGAGTTGATTCAATACTGAGAAGTTTAGATAAAAATTGTAATTTATTAATAAAAATATATGTAATATTCATTATAAACATAATATATAGTATATAATATATGAATAATAGATTATATGTTTTTTCTTAAGTGATTGTTGTATGTGAATGTATGTTGGTATGTAATTTTCTACTTTTGTGTATTTTATTTTTATTGTGATATGGACCAAATGGTCTGAAATAAAGAAATAATAATAATAATAATATATTTACACACATAGGTTATAAAATTGATATAAAATTGGTATATAATGTAAATTCATATTATAAATTTAGTAATATAATAAAATTTGTGATTTAAAATAATTATTTAATTTTACATAATTGTTTGTGTATTTTATACTTAAGAATTTTTTTTTGTTTATCAGCTATTGAAATCTGTTGAAAGTCTTATTATGCAATCTGTTTAAAGTCTTACAATTATGTAATTTTTCTTTTGTGAGCAAAACCCTTGTTTTTGTTTTTTAATTTAATATTTTATCTTTTTTTATTTATTTATACTTAACATTTCTTCTTGCTGCCTTCTAAAACAAGTAGAAACTTAAGACCTGTTTTGTACTGTTTCAATAAAAAAAAATCTTAAAATTTTCAATAAAATAAAAACATAAAAATGATAAAACATTATAAAATAATATAAATATTTTTAAAACAATAAAAACAGTAAAAAAAGAAGGAAAAATCAGCAACAATGTGTGATTTTGAATTTGAGTCATCAGGCATCAGCAACATTATCATATCATAAAACAACAAAATCTTGTGCACTTTGCATAAGTAATTTAATAACGTGCATAAGTAATTTGTATGATGCTGCATATGTAGAATGTCTTGAATCAGCCACTTATGAAGTCTCATGATGGTTTGGAGAAGGCAGCTCACAAGGTTTTGTAACAGACCGTGACTGTATTGCTTGAACACTTATATTCATTTCCTATTTTGTGATTTTGTGCATATGAGAAATATAAAGAATGTAAATATATTGCACTTTGTTTGCATAGACATTCTCTGACTATATTTAGGCCATATGCAAATGAGCAGTCTGGTTCCAAATCAAATCATTGGCTGTGACGGCGGCATGAAAAATGGAAGGCCGGAGCCAAAAAAAGTCATTATTTCTGCTGCCTGAGGAATTTAAAAGTGCTTTGTAATAACTGGATGGCTTTTAGCTCGCTATTTTCTGGTGGTAGTACTGCTGATAAACTTTCAAGGAAGAACAATAAGCCAAGTCTTGACAGACAGAATGAGAAAAAACCATACGTCATTCTCAAACAACTACTCATTCAGAGCCTAAAGCGATGACTCAGCTGCAGTGATTAAAGTTTACGAGAGCTTTACAGATAATGTCATTTCTTGGCTCCTTTTGAACTCGAAGAACAAAAGCAGAAGTGTGTCACTGAGAGGCCTGTGGATGGTGCTCAAAACAACTCGTATCTTCACACAATGGCCATCAGAAAGTAACACGTCTCTGCCTCGAGCATTTCGAGGATGTAACCTTTGAGTTTTCTCTTCAGTGCAGGGCTTTTGAGTCTTGACACCCTCGTTCTGCAGTCTGGGCGTCCCTACTGAATGTTTTATAGGATGTTAGTAGTTCTGTGGTCTGTAATTAGTACCATACTAATCTCTGCCTGCACCTCTGGCTTGGGAAATCAGCACACTGAGTCATACAGTTCAGTCCAGTATGCCTTTTTCCCCAGCCCTCCAGATAACTAACACTAACTAATTGTTGGAAGACGATCTTGTGTGAGTCACGCCCATAATCAAACCCAAAGGGTGTGTGAGTTAATAATGTGTTATGTACATATGAAATTGGATGCTTGTTAAAAGTCAATATGACATCAAAATTACTTAACTCTTGGTTCTTTTTATGGGCAATTCATTTGTGTATGTTCACAAAGAAAAATGTTTTTTTTTTTTTTTTTTTTTTTAAATACAGTAACATGTCCCGCCCCAGAAATGACATTACAAATCCAACTTTTTTTACCCGACACTTCTAAACATATTCAATACAGAAACCACATTTTATAATCCAATGGATCAAATCATTTAGTTCTCATTGAATGTTCTGTTTCTCTAAAAAATAATATCAAGTTACAGAAGAAAATGAGCATTTCGTGATGACTGTAAAGCATTGGTTCTTAACCAGGTGGCCTCAAGATGATTTAAAATAAGACAAAATAAAATTTAAATTAGACCAAAGTAAAAATCAAGATATTTCTTATTTCTTTCATTGAAGAACCAGGGTCTATGCGCCTAATTTTTACTATAATTTCTAGAAAAGACCTGACTGACCTGAAAAGTTCTGCAAAAAGTCATATAAATTAATAAAATCTAAAAACTCCATGCATTTTTACAATACATATTTTTGTAGTTATGCCAAGCTCAAAAAAGAAAAAGAAAAAAAAGATATAATGTAGAAATAAAAAAAAAATAATTAAAAAAAGAGTGTATATATATATATATATATATATATATATATATATATATATATATATATATATATATATATATATATATATATATATACCACAAAACCAGTCTTAAGTCGCTGGGGTATATTTGTAGCAATAGCCAAAAATACATTGTATGGGTCAAAATGATTGATTTTTCTTTTATGCCAAAAGTCATTACGACATTAAGTAAAGATAATGTTCCATGAAGATATTTTGTACATTTCCAACCGTAAATATATCAAAACTTAATTTTTGATTAGTAATATGCATTGCAAAGAACTTCATTTGGACAACTTTATAGGTGATTTTCTCAATATTTAGATTTTTTTTGCACCCTCAGATTACAGATTTTCAAATAGTTGTATCTCGGCCAAATATTGTCCTGTCCTAACAAACCATACATCAATGGAAAGCTATTTATTCAGCTTTCAGGTGATGTATAAATCTCAATTGCGAAAAAAATGGACCCTTATTACTGGTTTTGGGGTCCAGGGTCACACACACACACACACACATATATATATATATATATATATATATACATATACATATACATATACATATATACATATATATATATTAGGGGTGGAACGATACATGTATTCATACCGAACCGTCACGGTACGGACATCTCTGTTCGGTCAAGCGGCAACCTCCCGCTCTCTCTCATGAAACCAACACGGAAGTGACTAAAACTGCAACTCATTGACTGGCCGCTAGAGGCTGGCTCCAAAAGGGAGTCAGTCCCATAGACTCCCCATGTTAAAATTCCCAAATTTACAGCAGAAAAAAATTTGTTTACAGCCTGGTACAAAAAGTGGTTTTGGTCTATATAGCTAATTTTGCCCTTCATGTCAACTGTGACATGAAATCAACAAATCTTTGTCTGTTGTAACGTTGAATGTTCGAGGTTTGCGGGACAGTTTGAAAAGAAAAACTATTTTTTTAATTTGTAAAAGTGCAGCTGATCTTATCTTTCTACAAGAAATTCACTCAGAGGAAACGGATGTTAGGTTTTGGAGGAATCAATGGGGAAACTCAATTTTCTTTAGTCATGGCAGCAATCACTCGGCTGGGACTGCTATTATGTTACACCGTTTTAAAGGGACCGTTTTAGAAACTCTGAGCTCTGATGAAGGATTCATGGGTTATTGCTGTAATCAAACAAGATAATGCCACCTTCATAGCTTGCTGTGTATATGGTCACAACTCTCGTGCATCCAACAGAGTAATGTTCTCTCATTTAGTGGATAAACTTAGGAAGGTAAATAGAAAATATATTGATGCTTATTTTATTCTGGCAGGAGATTTCAACGAATGTATGGATGGTTGTCTGGATAGATACCCCCCTAGACTTGACGGTGGAATGAATAATGATTTAATTTAGTCTCTTTGCATGGATCTCTCCCTGACTGATGCATGGCGGTTCTCTAACCCCTATACGAAAGATTTTACCTGGTCAAATAAAACTTTGTCTCTTAGATCTAGGATTGATTTATTTTTAATCTCTTCTTCTATCCTCAACCACGTAAAATATATTTCTCACACCATTGCCCCCTGATCTGATCATAAATTAGTTTGTATAAAGATGAGTGACATCCATGATAATCCGAGACTTAGAGGCTATTGGAAACTTAATAATACCTCGTTAAAAGATCAAAAATTTAATGATATTAAATGGAGATTATAAAAAAACATGGGAGTTTTCCAAATATAAAGCTAGACATACAGCAGTTAAAAGTAGTAACAAAATTAAATTCTAGCTATTTTTTTGCCCTGGAAAAAAGAAATGGTCAGAAGAAAGCTCTTTCCGCACTTAATATTGACGGAGTCATTTCCAAAGACCAAAAAGTAATATCAGACTCTGTTGCCAAATTTTATAGCACCTCTAATTTCAACTATAATATTTCTGAAAAATTTATTGATTTAACACCGTATTAAAGTTATTGATCTAGAGTATAGTCAAATTTGTGATTCTCCTTTATCAATTGATGAAATCAAGCAAGCTCTACATAAAATTAAAAAAGGTAAATCCCCTGGGATCGATGGGCTTTCGGTAGAATTTTATCTCCATTTTTGGGAGTTTATTAAAATACCTTTATTTTATATGTATAATGAATGCATCAGTCAGGGAGATATCTTATACCTAAGCCAAACAAGGATCCTTTAATAATCGATAATTGATGACCTATTACTTTGTTAACATTAGACTATAAAATATTAGCCTCTGAATATGCTAATAGATTAAGTTATGGTTTAGACAATATTATTTCAGAATCTCAATCTGGTTTCATGAAAGGCCGTCACATATCTAACAACATAAGATTAGTACTGGATTTGCTAGATTATTCAGATCTAATTTATACAGATGGTCTCATACTCTTTCTTGACTTTCATAAAGCTTTCGACTCCATAGAACACAAATTTCTTTTTTGTACTCTAGAACTATTTGGATTTGGTAAAGCATTTATAGAGACTGTAACCATATTTTATAGAGGTATTAACAGCTCAGTGATCGTAAACTTTGAAACTTCTAAGAGGTTTAACATATATCGTGGAGTCAGACAGAGCTGTCCAATCTCCCCATTTTTATCTCTTTTAGCCACAGAGTTACTCCGTGTAAGAATTAACCAAGATGAAAATTTGAAAGGAATTTCAATATTTGACAGGGAGATCAAAATGGCGCAGCTAGCAGATGACACTATGCTGTTTTTGGAGGACAAAAATCTGTTACCAAAAGCTCTGGAATTGGTTGAACAATTTTCATGTGCTTCAGGTCTAAAACTTAATACTTTGAAATGTGAAAATGTCAATTCATGATATGGATGATATTCTCTTAGGAGGTATCTTAGTTAAAAAAAAAAAGTGTAAAATATTTAGGAATTCATATCTCTAAAAATTCAATCAGTAGACATCATTTGAACTTTTCTGATAAAATGATAAAAATGAAACAGATCTTTAACATCTGGCTTCAGAGAAGTCTTTCTTTATACGGTCGAGTTCTTTTATCTAAAGTTAAAGGGCTCTCACTTTGTATATTCTGCTATTTCTTTGTTTGTCAACGATAAAGCTATAAAGGAAATTCATTAAATATTTTTGGATTTTATTTGGAAAAATAGACCTTACAAATTGAAAAGAGAAGTGATTGCTAATTCCAGAAGTGAAGGTGGCCATGATTTTTTTGGACTTCGCAGATACTGTGAACACGTTTAAAGTAAACTGGTTGAGAAGATGCCTTAAGAATCCAATGTCAATGTGGGTTTTTATTCCAAATAAGATATTTGACCAGATTGGTGGCCTGTCTTTCTTACTAAAGTGTAATTTCTTGTCTGGCAAGTTACCTATTTCCTTATCTAACTTCCATCAGCAATGTCTTCTTTCGTGGAAATTGTGTTTTGTCCATGGCTTCTCCCCCCACAAAGCTCTCCTTTGGAATAATGCTGATATAACTGTTAGAAATAAGTCTCTTTTTTTCTCTAGATGGTTTAATAACAACTTGAACTGTATTCTATCTGTGTTTGATGAGTTTGGTAATATTTTAACATATGAACAATTTATGAATCTCCATAATTTTACAGTCCCACCAAAAGAATATAATACTTTGATGAGAGCCATCCCAGTAGGCTTAACCCAGTTAATTAAAAGTCACCTTAAATTCAGTAAAGGCAACAGTGTTTATCTGGCTTTATGTTTGGGTGGTATCGATATTTTAGATCGGAAATGCAATAACAGACATACGGGAAATGGTTCGGACAAAGAGAAAGATTACTCCAAGAGGGAAATTCTACTGGTGTTCCTTTATAACAAAAATAAATTGGAGAAAGGCCTGGGTTTTGCCAAGTAAATTTAGCATATCTAACAAGGTTAAGGAGATTCATTATAAAATCCTTCATAAAATTTATCCTGTTAATGGGCTTGCGCACTTAACTGTTTGCAAAATGGAGCTTTGTGCTCGTGTATCCTACCTCTCTCATTTGGCACAAATCCAAATATTCCATAATATTTCCATATTTGCAATGTATCTGAATGCAAAACTATTATTTATTATGTAAATTATAGGCTTTGTACTTCAGTCGCGTTCCAACGGTGACACAGAGGCGGGCGCGCTGATGTTTGGTTCACTGTATTTTATTTTGGTAAAGTACCAACTGCGCTGTCAAGTTAGCAATGCTGGAACTGATGTGTTTTGTGTGTGTGTTTGCGCCAGCGCGATCACTTCAACTATTTCCCTATACCAGCAGAATCAACTTTAAACACTTATTGTCTTATTAATAATGCATCACTGTACAAACTGAAACTCGGCATATATAGGCTACATTATGTGTTTTTCTTGTTTATCTGTAAACTAAATCAAATATATTTCATTTTTTTATATATGTACTGCAGATTTTATATATAAAACATAATGCAATACTATTTAGTATTTTCACATCTAAGTGGAAAAAAATTGTAATTTGTACTACTGTCTATTCAAAATAAATGAAAAGAAACCGAGCATAGTAGATTTGTTTTTTTTTTCGTGTTGTACCGAAATTGTATTGAACCGTGACCCCCGAACCGAGGTACGTACTGAACCGTGACATCTGTGTACCGTTCCACCCCTACCCCATAAAACAGAAGAAATAATATTATTTCAATATTTAATAGAAAAAAGATAAATTGTCAAAACTTTAGTTTTGATTTTATATCTTATAGACGTAACAGTGTCATAGGTTCTCATGTTTTGTGACCAAATGTCATTGACCTCAAACATGATGCGACACATAATGTTTCTTAAAGACTTATTTTTGCCATTTTGGCTTTATTTAGATAGGACCGTGTAATGACATGAAGTGAATTGGGAGGGAGAGAGAGAGAGAGAGGAGAGCGGGATCGTGAAAGGTCCACAAGGATGCCCGCAAGGCTGTCGGCACCAACAGTATTTCTAATGTTTAACTATTTTTATGATATGTTTGTAGCTTAGCAGACATGGTCACTATGAATTGCATGGGAAAAAAAAGCTGCATAAATGTTTTTCACCTTACGTGATCCACTGAAACCCATCAAATGGGTTTGGAACGACACGAGGGTGAGTAAATAATGAAAGAACATTCATTTTTATCTGAACTATTCCTTTAATGTTTACTCTAACGAACTGCATTTGCTCTTTTATGTTGCAGTAATTTGGTGTTTTGCTGCTAGACGTCGAGGGGTGTTTGGTCCACAGAAGCAGGGGTCAGATCAGTGCATGACAGGCGAGCGAGTCTCTCTCTTTCTCTGTCTCGTACTGCAGCCTGCCGAGAGGGAAAGCCAGGACAACCGCAAAGTACAGTGAACACACAGTCTCACTGGAGCCAGAGAGAGAGACAGAGACAGAAAGAGCGTGCAAGAGCACAGACAGGGAGGGAATTACAGAGGGGGAGGGAGGAAGAGCCGGGGAATGAACACAAAGGCTCTGTTCCAAAACACAGGCAGCAGCCTACAGAGGTAGGTGGCACTTTAAAGCATCATAGATACGCTTTAGACAGCATGATTCGGCAGCCTTCTAAGATGACTCATTTTTGATACACACTAAAACAGCATAAAATGCAGTGCAAAAAAATCCTGTTATGAGTATTTTTTGTTCTTTTGCAGTAAAAATATCTAAATATGATTAGAACGTAATTTAGAAGAAAAACTTTAATACAAGTGTATTTTATGCATATTTTAATTATTTTATTATATTTTTCTCTTGTTTTGAACTGTATGTGTAAAACAGTGACAAAACACATTTATATTAAAAAACATTTTTCATGTTTCAAGTTGATTCTAAAATAAATTAATTGTATCGTATAGAAATGATGTTAAATATACTTATAAAAATGAAGTATTATACTCAGTATTATGTATTTTTAGGCTTATTAGAGCATCATGTTAGTTTAGTCAAATCGATTTAGATTTATTTGTGTAGTGCTTTTCACAATACACATGGTTTCAAAGCAGCTTAACAGAAAACCATGATCTTAATGTTTATAATTTCTTAATATCTTCATGCCTTATTGTCACAATTAGCAGATTAGAGCTGGATGATAATTTAGATTACATTTTGTGAAGATACAAGCAATCAAGCAGTTGAGATTTGCTTTAGTACATCACTCTACACCAGTATACTTTATTTATGCAGATAAAGTTGGACATATTTATATATATATTCAGCTATATATAAAGAGCTGGGTGATAACATAGTTATATTTTGTGACGAAATATAAAAAAATCAGGCAGTTGAGATTTGCTATATAGTAATATACTAGAAAACTATAAGTCGAGTTTCTTGTCTGCCTCACATGGTGTTTTAAGACAACAGTTGCCTATGTAGGATGTTCCAAACTGGTCTACTACAGTTATGATGCTCCCTTAGAAGGCAGCTCTCTATGTAGGTAGTAGACAGAAAGGTTTTGGAACAGAACTATAGAGTGAATGATATCCGGCCAGCCTGAGTCAGCTCAATATGGACGGTCTCTTCTCTGAGTGTCAGTGTTTTTACTGCTGTACAACATAGTACAAACATTTCATCTTTCCAGATGGCCGTGCAGGGTTTTCTGAACAGTTATGTGTCAGTAAACAGACTGTTTGAGAGACTGTGACCAACTGAGATCTACTAGAAAAGGCTGCTATACCAACTCCATCCAGAGGCATTGTTATTTTAGTATTATTTATATACTATTGTAATATTTATTAATATTTTGAATGTTATTTTAAAAATTTCAGTTTTCATTTTATTTTATTTTAGTAACACTGTTATGTGCTTTTGTAATTTCTCCTAGTTGTTTTTTTTATATTTCTATACTTTAAATTAGATTTATTTCAGTTTTTGTTTTAGTAATTTTAGTACTTCAGCTAATCAATGCAGCATTTCTCATTAAATTTTTCATCTATTCATATTTTATTTTATTCCATTTATTTCCTTTTTTCAGTTAACAAATATTATTTTTAATGTGTTAATTTTTATTAACAGTTATAACACTCCAGAGGTTCTGTGCTTATCTAGCAAGAAGTAATGACATTACTTTAACTACAGTTTTTCAGTACTAGCTGTTTTTAAACAGAATAGCTCTTATATCAAGCTACATTTTCAAAAAGTGGTGTCTCAAAATGGTATATTGTTTTATTTTTTGTCAAGTGACATTAATTTGCACATCCATAATAACAAAGAGAGCTGAAGCTCTCTCTCTCTCTATGTATATAATATATATGTGTGTGTGTGTGTGTGTGTGTGTGTGTGTGTGTGTGTATGTGCGTGTTTTTGTGACAAATGAGGACATACATTTGCATAATGACAAGGGTATGACATAGGTATTACAAGGAGAAGGTGACTTTTCAGGACATTACCCCATGTCCCCACTTTTCAAAACGCTTATAAATCACACAGAATGGAGTGTATTGAAAATCCAAAATAGCACAAAGTTTCCTGTAAGGGGTAGGTTTAGGTGTAGGGTTGGTGTAGGGCAATAGCACATACAGTTTGTACAGTATAAAAACCATTATGACTATGGAATGTCCCCACTTTTCACAAAAACGAACGTGTGTGTGTGTGTATGTGTGTGTGTGTATACAGTAGTCAACATTTGAAGTGGATCAAAAATTTCATCAAAGTTGTCTTAAGACAAGAACACATTTTGGTTTTAGGACAACTTTGATGAAAGATTTTGATCCACTTCAAATGTTGACTAGTATATAGGCCTATAATGATTTGTTATTTAACATAGTTAGATAAGTTATATAGTTTATATATCATGGTAGTATTTTTTTTGTACCAATTCAAATGAATAATACATTGATTTAAAATATTGTTTACACTTTAGCATAGCATGCCTATTATTAACATATTGGCTGTTTATTAGTGCTTATAAAGCACATATTTTGCATGACCATATTCTACATCCCTAATCCTACCCAATACCTAAACTTAACAACTACCTTACTAACTACAAATAAGCTGCAAATTAGGAGTTTATTGAGGCAAAAGTCGTATTTAATAGTTTAATAACGAGAATTGGACCTTAAAGAAAAGTGTGAACAAAATATTTGGATAATTTCTGCAGTTTGTGCGACTCCATAATATACATTTAGGATGTTTTATAGTTAGTGTTACAGTTTATGTAATATTGACATCCTCAATGTTTTTGAGCCTAAATACTGCTGATTTTGTTATTATCTTAGTGTTTACCTTTTATTAAAAAGTGTATCTTGACTGTTAGTTTAACTATAAATTATGAGAAGAGCTAGTAGCTTCCCCAAAACACGGCAAAGGTTGTGTTTAACCTTATAAATCATGTGTCACGCCGAGCCATAAAGAGCAACCTTGAGAGCGCTAGGTCTCATCTGCAGGAACTGTAGCCTGGAATAATTATATATCTGAGGGTGATGTCATTCTGCCGATGTGTGCGGCCAGCCGGCTGTGTGTCTGAGTAAACATCAACGCAGCCTTGATATATTCCATACTCCACATCAGTGTTAGGAAGAGTCACAGGCCTCTGAATAACAGCATGAAAATGCCAAAAGAAGAAGAATATGTTTGTAAAAGGTCACGGGCAGCATTCATAAAGCAGACCTACTCGAGACGTGCAAATTATACAGTGATGTTTACCACGGTATCCCCTGAGGGAGCCTTGTTGTCCATGCAAAGAGATCCATTTAAAGTAAAGACGGCTAATGAAATTTTCATTACAGTTCTTGCAATGTGTTGAGAGACTGTAATTTGCTATAAACACTGAATAAACATAAATAAGAATCAGACGCTTTGTATAAAATGCAAATCGCTGGGCCAGACTAAACATGGAAGTCTAATCATAAAACCAAGAATATGTATCATATTTCATCTTAAAAAACAAATTAATATTGTATATGTGTAGTCTTTCATTTGGATTATTATTTGGATTATATAAGAATTTTTAAAGGATTTTTTTAATATTTTCGCAAGAAGTCTCTTATATGCTCAACAAGGTTGCATTTATTTGATCAAACATACAGTAAAATCAGTAATATTGTGAAATATTATAGCAAAATGAAAATAATAGTTTTCTATTTTATTTTAAAATATAACTATAACCATTTTTCAGGATTCTTTGATGTATAGAAATTTCAAAAGAACATAATTAATTTGAAATATAATTTTGTGACTTTATAAATGTATTTAGTTTATTTAATTATACATGTATTTAAGTTTTAAAAGTATTGTATTATATTATAAATACAAAGTATTAAGTCCTTCTTTTTTAAGAATAAAAAAGGTTGATTTTAAGACCATTAAGAATTTTTTGCATTGTAATATTTGGACAGTTCAGCACAGTTTACCATAAAATACATCATGACTCTCTCACACAAACAAACAAACAATAAATAAGTAAATAAACACAGTTATGTATTCAATCTGTTTATAATTTTAAACAAACTGCATTTATAATTTAATAAATAAAATGTATTAGTATTTGTTGTACTATCTTTAATTTATGTTGATTTATTTGAATGATTATTTTTGTTTGTCACATTGCAAATATTCTTTCAATATTTCAATAGGCTGCTTTATATTAATGCCTAACAATTTATAATAAACTATTTTTCCTTTAGACATGTTTTTGTGAGATTCACTAGTTGCAAGTTATTTATTTAATGCCAGTAGCTAATTCAATGATGGCATGAGTCATATGCTGTGACTGGCATTTATCAACATTTGTTTAAACATGACACTCTGTCTTGTAGTAAGGTGAGGGGTTGTATCGACATACATTAATTCCATTAGAAAAAAGATTCATTGTAAGATGCTTTAGAGGCAAAAGCAATTCAGTATCATTGCACGTGGATTGAACAAACATATGCTGTTACGGTATGCTAAATTTGCTGCATAGTTCAAATGATGCACACAACACAACTGATACTCAGTGTAATGGGACATAAACTACGCTCTTGTGATAATTACAGGCTATTTTCCTGTTTTACTGCTCTGAATATTGCTCTATTATGTCTTTAGATCCATTTGCACTGAAGAGTCATTGATTCAGAGACCTACAAAAGGTGCAATTCCAATAAACGTACACAGATAGCTAATAAATCTTTACTGTTGTGGTGTGAAGATCATTTCGGTTGAGCAGCTCTCATAGTAAACTGTAAAAACACTGAGTCTCTGTCAGTGCAGGACTTGAGAGGTTTTTTTTTTTTTTTTTTTTTGGAGAACAACAAGCAAGAAAGCAGAACACAATTAGAAACAAAGGAGCCCATTTAAATAGTCGCTCTACTACATTGGGTGCTTTATGGAAATGAGGCTTCATTCCCGCTTTGTACATTCGTTAACTTGCTGTTGCCTGAGGCTGTAGACATCAACACACACACACACACACACACACACACACACTCTCTCTCTCTCTCTCTCTCTCTCTCTCTCTCTCTCTCTCTCTAACACACACACACACACACACACATGAAAGAAGGAAGACATATCTTGCTGCTATTCAGTACCCCGCACACGGAGCCGACTGCTGCAGCTCGCATTGATCTTCTCCAGAACAACAGTGGAAAAAACACACTGTTCTTCCATCAGTCGCTATGTGCAAACTGAAGCTGTGAACTCAAATGACTGGCATATGGAATCTGATCCAGGATCTGTGTTTGAATGCACCACTTTCTATGTTAAACTCGACCAAATTTCACTGCTATAAGCCATGTATTCTCATTTCAAAGAATAGTTCACCCAAAAATGAAAATTTGCTGAAAAATGTACTCAACCTCAGGCAATCGAAGCTATAGATGGGTTTGTTTCTTCATCAGAACAGATTCTGAGAAATGTAGCATTACATCACTTGCTCACCAATGGATCCTCTGCAGTGAATGGGTGCCGTCAGAATGACAGACAAACAGCTAATAAAAGCATCACAATAATCCACAAGTAATCCACACCACTCCAGTCCATCAATTAACATCTTATGAAGCGAAAAGCTGCGTGTTTGTAAGAAACAAATCAACCAATAAGACATTTTAACGTAAAACTATCACTTCTGGCCAAATACGAATCCATAATAATGCTTCCTCCAGTGAAAAAATCCTTCCCCTGTTGTCGTCTCGCATCAAAATCCACCAACATATTTGTTTAGAACTGTTTTTTAGACTGTTTTCACTGGTAAAAGGTGCTTGATCTGTGCATATTTCTCTCCTGATTCAAACAAGATGACTTTTTCACTGGAGAAAGTAATATTATGGATAGATGACTCATATTTTAGCTGGAAGCAATGGTTTGAAGTTAAAAACCTCTCAGATAAATTATTTCTGGTTGAAGTGTTTGCTGTTGTTATTTTTATGTGGCACTGTCACTGTAGACAGAATTTGATTGGACCAAAACTTGCATACACCACTGCAAGATGTTCTCATCAATATTTTTAGTCCGTTTACCTGGAAGAAAAAGAGTGTGTATTTTAATTGTGTATTTTTCCAAGATAATAATTGTGTTTTGTCACTTTTAAGAAAGCTCAAGCTAACAGACATGGACTGCATGCCACAAATTTCATGACATTAAGAGATCAGCTGAATAACTGGATATTAGGTTGCGAGGTAAGCTCTGTGAGGTACATTTTTTTAGAAATCTGATGATTTAAATATATTAAGGGATCCATTTCAGACATTCAGATCAGGTTAAACATTCCAGAATTATGCTGAAATAAGTGTGCATTGATTCTTTACTTGTGCTTCAATAGTTCTGTTGCATAACTTATTCATTTGCATACAGTAATGAGATCTGCAAATGTGCATTCATTATCGTAAAGCAATTAGTCGGACTGACTTAAAATGTCTACCCTGTTATGGACAAATACACTTGTGCATAAATCCTGCAGTAAACAATATTTAAATGAAATTTAAAAATGTATTTAAAGTTAAATTGTTAAATAAAGATAACTAAAAGCTATGGTCATTATGTACGCCTTTATCTTCATAATCGTGAGATTTTTAAGAGATTTCTTTAAAAAATGCTAATATAAAGATACATTTCCTAAAACTATAGAATTTTTCTTAAAATATATAATTACATTAAAAATATATCATTTATAAATATTATATAATTTAATAATGAATATTTAATTTTTATTATGTAAGTTTTTTTTTTATTTTTTATTTTTTTTTAAATCCCTTACCCATATTAACACTATTTCCTATTAAGGTGATGCTGGGAAGTAAAATACACGAAGCACCTCCATCCTTGAAGATCTGAAAGATGATGGGAGCCCAGTACTTACAAAAGGTTGAGATCCAGTGGTCTAGACAGGCCAAATTCAATAAGCGCATTTTCCACACGCTAAAAATGGCAGAAGAGTGAAAGGAAGGAACTGATTGGAAATGTACACAAACTCAGGGCAGGTCTGATTTCCACACTCAGGCTGTAATTCGATCTTACAGAGATGCAGAGAAGGAGTTTGAACTTTGCAGCTGGGCTGATCCGCTCTGCTCAAGAGCTCATTCCAATCACGCACGTCTGTGGCATAATCAGGTACTTTCACCCTCGTGTCAATCACAATGCACACCTGAATTATTCATAAAACTATATTTTATTTAAGTCTGTATTTCCCCCATGCCACCGAAAAGTTGGAGGAAGCCGAGCTCTCTGACAGACAGCGATGCACAGCACCTCGCAAAGCAACCGAGGCTTTCATCTTTAATACAAGCGCTGGGAGGCTGAGGGTGTCGGGGGTCTACGCAAGCCTCAAACACACACACACACACACACACACACACACACACACACACACACACACACAGACACAGGCTCTCATTATTCATTCACTTTCTCCAATAGATCTTCTGGTATTTTCATATGTAAAGCGCTTCAGTGTGATGTCTGGGAGGATCTTTGAAGCAGCTCTTGTTTATGTTTCTGGTACAAAAGAAACCATCTCATTCATAACATACAAAGACATAAACAAATTGTTGCGTCTCACTTCAAAAGAAAATCCCAAGCAAAATTAAAAAGGTGTAGGGCTATTCAAACGTTTTAATGCCAGTAACACCTAATATTTCTTCTTTAAAAATCTTGAAATATTTTTTTTTAAATTAGATAATAAAAATAAAAAAAATGTGTATGATAATGCAATTTTCAAAATAAATGTAATTTAATAGTAGTTTTACAGAAAATATTACCTTGGAAGTTTTTATTTCTAACATATTTTCAAAGTTGGATTAGTTCGATTGTAGAATGTGGTTTTAATTATTATTGTTTCTAGCCAAAACTAAAACTATTAAGTTGAAGCACTAAAATTAAAATTACATTTAAATAGAAATATTTATATTTCAACAACAAACTGGAGTAGAAACATAATTATTTTAGTAAAAAGCTATTATAATAAATTTTTAATATATAATAATTTTGAATGATAAAAACTGCCTTATGTGCATTTTAAATATTTAATAAATTAAAGCTAAATACATATGATTACAACTAATGGCAAGTTAAAAAATGGCAAAAGCACATAAAATGACTAAAATTTAAACTACAATTAAAATAAAAATATAAATATAAAAGCTAATTCAAAATATTAATAAATACTATAATAATATATAAATAATACTAAAATAACAACACCTCAGATCTAATGGCAAATCTTTTTAAGCATTTATTTATGTATGTATTTATTTATGAGTGAGAAAATGAATGGGATTTTATTCTGATATGCTGATGTTGCATTTTACAACTACAAGAAGTAGTGTTCTCATTTTCCCCAAGAAAAGAAAAATTCCACGAAAGTGTTTCTATGAATTTCCAAACCATAAAAAACATAGAAAGATTGATTATGTTGGTCATAAGAGCATCATCACAGTCTGTGAAAAGTGTCCATACTTGATGTGCAAGATAAAAACTTCCATCGCTAAGATAATAACTCCCTTATCACGAGTGTATCACATATGTTCTACCACACAGCACACAATTACTATTCAGCATCTGTCATGTAAGAGCTCTCATGTAAGAGGCCTCCATCGCTGATTGGCAGCTACCTCACAGACCGAGTGCGTGCGGTCTAAAATTAGACGGGTGTCTGTGTGGGTTGAGACAGTGAGTGTGTGTCACCCAAAGATGACTAAACCGTCATTCATGCCAGAGAAACACAGTCGAACTGAACAACCCGAGCAGTCAGAGTTTCCAGACAGCTGATAATCAACGAGCCCGCTTCATTGTTTACCACTAAAAAAGATCTCAGAGGAAGATTTACTCATGAGGTGCTGCTCAATATTAATTAGAAGTGTAACGGCAGCAGTTTCTTATCTGGGATATTAGGCAGATGCGCGGTTGCTGTGGCGCCCTCCGTGTGAATAGAGATGTGGCATTTAGAGTGATGAGTGTCTAATGACGTTCCCTTTCTAGTGGCGGCGGAGTTTGCTGCCTGCAACCCGATTCTGTCAAACATCACAACCATTTCAAGGCATTACCTCACGATGGTCCCACGAGAGACGCGCACCGGGTTTCATTGCGTTCCAGAAGTTTAATTGTGGATTTTGTTTTGAAGTCTAGCTCTTATTTATTTATTTATTTATATACTTACTGAGTTGTGGGAACCTAAAACTTCCTGGCAATGTTTGTGTTAAATTTGAACTGAAGTAGGGATGCAGAATTACATTTTTAATTGGACATTTAAAAATGAATTGAAATTCAAAGAAATTAATTCCTGCTTTAATTAAAACTCAAATTTTAATTAGAAAAGCAAAGATTAAATATCGGCTTGTTTGAACTAAGTTTCAAAAAAGTTTCGTGTTTAAAGATATATAGAATGACAGATAGAACGATAAATAGATAGAGACGGCTGGATGGATGGATAGACAAAAGATAGTTATTACACATAGGTAGATAGAACGATAGATAGATAGATAGATAGATAGATAGATAGATAGATAGATAGATAGATTTATGTGAAATGTGAAAGCGATCTGTATTAGCTGTAGTAGTGAGCTGCCGCTGGTGACGTATAGTGAACATCTATGCAGGGTCTGAGTCACACTGGTGATGCATGATGCAGGTCACATGACCTGTTGTCTCCTGTTTTGCTGCACATCTAGAGACTTTGTGTTTGCATCGTAGTCTATGCACACTGAGTCAAACTACCACTGCTGCTGCAAGTGCAGACAGTGAGCATCCTCCTAAAGAAGCAGCTATTCTCACCGGATAGAAGAATGATGTGAGAACCCTAGTGCTTCATGTGCACAGACGCACAGCAGCAGTCTGCATCTGTCCTAAACATCAACAGTAAATCACAAACTGTGATGCGGTGAGGACAGTAATATTCTCTTTGCTAACAACTGATGGCTAATTATGATTTATAACAAATTATCTGCCAGTTTTAACGTCACTGGTGTATCAGTCCAGCTGCAGCAGACAGCGCCAATTAGCATGTTAGTCATTCATGTCTGATGGACTGACTGTTGCAGCTTGGTTGTCACTAGCGCAGACATTACCATACGGCAACTGTCTTGCCGTACAGTTTTTTGCAGTCATATTAAAATTGGTTTCCATAGCGATTGGTGCAAACAAAAAACAGTATTATGCACAGATTTTATATATTATGAACCCATATATCAGTCAGAGTGATTAAACATGACATATTTATCTGCACTGGATGATAATCAAAATTTTCAGAACGTAATTAATTAAAGGTTAGTCTTGTGCAATGTTTTGTCGCGATTAGTTAACCATCAACTTTCCATCCATCTCTATCTATCTATCTATCTATCTACTGTTCATGCTTTTATATATATATAAAATGACATGCAATGAGAAAAAGGTCAATTTAAAGACATACAGGCTATTTAATTCAACTGAATTGTGAAAATTTAAATGGACAGTCATGGTCATATATATCATGGCAAATATATCTATATTTGTGCTACAAGCCTTTTAAGGACCAAAAATGGAAAGCAGGACAGATACTCTATATCCATCTGCTGTGTCATTTCATGTTTGGGAAAACATGTCAATGCACTGATATAAAAATATGATGCCTTTGAAAATAACATTAATGATTACGTCACATCATAAACTTCAAAGCATTCATGCTTCATCTGGATCAATTTTCCTCTCTTTTCCCTCTCTCTCTCAGTGTTTGCATGTATGTTGGCACACAAACAGACATACTGAAGTAATTCCACACTCTGATAATTAGAGCTGAACAATTAAAATTGATTATTAAACCACAAAAGTCTGCGGTTTAATTAAGTGGTGTGCTGCGTGCTTCACAGTGAATGGACAGCGCTCTGTTTTCTGTCAACAAAACCTACTCCAAACATTAGGAGAAACTGATCTATACATCTGAGTGCACTTCGCTTATGTGCATTCAAAACACAAATCGCCCCGCATTCATCTTATTTTCCTATTTGCGTAATTCTAAATGCAAACAGAAGTGACAGAAATGAAATCTTTGCAGACTTTGCATTCTACATTAGAATTAGCATCAATATACTGACACTATGATGGCTGTTAGATTAACATTTACAGAAGATATAATAACAACTAACATATTTCACTGCTGTGCACATAGCAATTAGGGCAGGTACTATAAACCCTGACCAGACTGCTTCTGAATGAGAAGTAGGATAATTAAAAGTCAGCGCAAGTTTTATTAATGCATCTCTTTTATGCTTGAAAACAAAAGCTGTGTTGTGACATCAGCTGTGATGGTCTTCCAGACGCCGAGATAAACTGTCACACCTTTAATGATGATGGCCCTCGATGCTGCTCTATTGAATTTCAATAACGTTACTTAGAGAGCCGTAATTAACTCTTGACGGATCAAGAGGTGATGAGACTCCATAACTTCCAGTTTATAAAACAGTTCTGCTACCGCAGGATCTCACTGAAATACAAATAATTAGAGGTTTAGATTTTCTGAAGACAGTGCTGAGGTGTTCTGGGTGGTTGCCAGGGTGTTGCTATGTGGTTGTTGGTTGTTTTGTTGTTGCTAGATGGTTTCTAAGGTGTTCCCCATCATTGCACCAGGTCGATTATTCTTTTACCATACTGTTTTTCCATTTCTCTTTAATATTTGCTTTGTTATTCTGATTATTCTCTTTTTTCATCTGTAATATGTCCTTATGTTCTGCTGTTCTTTACTTCTGAGGTTTATTCATTTCAATTTGATTTGCATATTTTTTCTTTTTTTTTTTTATTTATTTATTTTGCTTTAGTGTCTGTAAAGTGACCTTGAATGTTACAACTGAGCAGTGTTATTTTGGTGTCATTAAAATCATATTTATTCATATTTTTAATCAGTTTTTTTTTCAGTTTTCATTTTAATTTTAGTTAAAATTTTAGTAATTTTGTGTTTTTGTCATTTTTTAGTAGTTTTTGGGGTTGTTTCATATGTCTATATAGTTATTTTTTTAGTATTACTTTTTTTTAGTACATCAAATTAAACTAAATTAAAATGTTGCCATGGCAACTAGCTGAAAAAAAATATTTTAAAAGGTTTTAATTTTAGTTTCCATTTTCATTAACTATAATAACCCTGAAGCAGAGCTACATAAGTACCACTACTACTACTACTACTACTACAGATGATAATAAAAAAAATAAATGGAATTAATATTATATAATTAATTATATGAAAAATGTGTGTGTGTGTGCGTGCGTGCGTTTTTGTGACAAATGAGGACATAAATTTGTGTAATGACAAGGGTATGACATAGGTATTACAAGGAGAAGGTGACTTTTCAGGACATTACCTCATGTCCCCACTTTTCGAAACGCTTATAAATCACACAGAATGGAGTGTATTGAAAATATGAAATAGCACAAAGTTTCCTGTAAGGGGTAGGGTTAGGTGTAGGGTTGGTGTAGGGCAATAGCACATACAATTTGTACAGTATAAAAACCATTAGGCCTATGGGATGTCCCCACTTTTCACAAAAACAAGTGTGTGTGTGTGTGAAAGAAAGTATATAAATATATGTACTGTATATATATATATATACTTATTATTATTATTATTATTATTTTACTTGGCTGATTTGCTACATAGACAACAATTCACAAATAGTTTTCTGTTGCATGTTGCTATGCTAATGCCACTGAAAATAAGCAGAAAAATATAAAAAGCACATACAAAATTAATGTTTTATATACATTTTTAATTAAATTGAGCTATTTTATATCTGTACTTTGCATGTAAAGTACAGTACTGTATTTAGAATTGTCATTTTTCTTGTTTCAGCAAACTTTTTTTTTTTTTTTTCCCTGAGCTTGTCATAATGCATTAAGGAATAGCCTTCTCTAAGAGAGACACAAGTGATGCCACCTTAGAATTTTGTCAAAAGAAGGTTATTTAGAAGGCAGTATAATTGTCTCCTATTAAAAAGCAATAGCACACCTCTCCTCAACAATCCACAAAATTTAAGGCATTTTTAATGTCCGTACCTTAAACGATACAAGAAAGCTGAAAGTTTAGGGTTAGGAGTTTGTTTAAATCCATAAGCAGTAGTAATGCTTGATGGAGGTGTTTGAGAGCTGACAGTGAAATGCACGCGGCCTCACGCTACTCAATCAATAACCCTCATGCCACATCACGCGGAAGTCAAACACGCTGTATGAAAGCATCAAATCATTCGCTGCACGGGAAATGGAAGAGCAGCGGGTCACGGCAACATATTATCCATCATTTCATTTGTGTGCGTGTTTGTGTTTGCTCTGTATGCCATGTAATTGTGCGATGCTCGCTCAGAAAAAAGCAGTGCGCTCTCCGTTAGACTCATAATAGGCAAGACACGGACTGAACATTCCATTCAGGCGTCATGGCAACCGGTCATGGCTGAATCTTGGCATATGAGAGAGAGAGAGTCGGACTGATGAGACGCATCAAACACTGCTCGGCTCTAATTGATCTCTAAGAGTCGTTCTGTCACCAACAAAAAGCTTCTACTGACTGAAGGAGCATCTCAGTTCGACTGACGGCGCTATTAAATAAATAGAGACGGGCTGATTCTAGTTTATAATGACAGACTGCTCTATCTGAATATTTAAATGCGCGCTCAGTGTATAAAGGAATGGCTTACGCATGCCAATGACAGTGAAATGAACTATTCTCAATGGCCAACCACGTCATCTCTGATAATTCAGTATGAATGAGAAGTTGTATGTTACAGTGATTTTACACAAGCACAAAAGTGCGACTGTCAGTGCAGTGTATGCACATACTGTTGTGTTGAGGTTAATAGTTAAATATATGCACCAATAAAACGAAAAACATGCTAAAAACAAGTTTATATAATTTAGGTTCATTGCTATTAGTTGACCTGAGAAAATTGGCCATAGGTGCAGATGTTTTATAATAACACATACATAACAATAAATAATCAAGCTTATGTATCTAGAAGGATTTTAGTTCTCATACTTATGTTTCAGACCGAAAAATAGTTCTTAACAGTCATATAATTAGTACAGTGTGATTATTGAATAATTTCAATTTTTAATCCCTGGCAAACCCAAATATTTGTCATTATCACATTTTTTAGAATGCTTATGTTATATATATATATATATATATATATATATATATATATATATTTTTTTTTTTTTAATGCATGTGAATATAAAAATTATATCATATATTTAATTATAAAATTATAATTTAAAATCAAAGTTATCGACATAATATTTTTGTATATTGATATAGTTCATATTTTAAATTAATTTGAAAAATTAAATGTATCAGACAAAAAATCATGTTAGACTGAAAAAATATGATTATACAATGCTACATATATGTAAGCATCTATCTGTCTATCAAATTTATTTATTTTTATTGATTGATTGATTGAGTGGCACATAAAAATATGATGCTAAAATCAGCTATTTGCTGGGTCAGTACAAATCTGAACTACTGGCCCAACAGGCCCAGTCCTGCATTTTATACTGGATGTTTAGAAAGTTAGCGGTGCAGTGTAATATACAATGCATCTGAAAGAATTCTCATATCAGAGACAGAAATGTAAGCATGGACCCGTGCCTATAAAAACACAGCCCAGAACCGAGGGCGCACAAACCACCCTGTATGTTTCACTTCACTACCACAATATTGCTGCAGCCAGCAGCCTGGAAACGGCTTTGTTTCTCCTCATTGCGTTTGCTCTGTATATCAGAAACAGATTAGGCTGTTCTTTCTCCCGCTCTCTGTTTTTCTTCTCTTTTCAGTCCTTTTCCTTGAGGCATGCATGCATGTTATAGTACAAAGCGCGCTCATCGATCAAACCGACGCTTCTGTCTGTCCACCGGCCGCTGGTTTCCGTCTTCCAATGGGTCACGATGCTTCCCTGACCTTTTACAAGCTGTCATACAAGTCCATATGAAGAGATTGCCAGGTCACATTTACATGCACATGCACATCTCAGCCATTCCTATACAAAAGGGAAGCAAATTGATTTGGCTGCATGCATGTAGGTACATGTGTGAAGACGTCATGCGGAGAGAGACAGAACGCTGGGCTGTTATCAGGGAAAACGGCGCGCCACCTCTCCTGTGAATCTTTAATGGACAGCATTCGGCGCTCTGGCAGCATTGCCATCTGTGCACGGGTTAGAGCCATGCATGGAAGACTTAATTATTCAAATGACCCAGCTTAATCAGCCTCTCCTAGCAGACTGGAAATCCATTCTGTAAATGTTGACGTGTCCTTTGAGTGTGTCATATAGTGTAATTAAATCATGTTCCCACGGGGAAGATTTGAAAGGATAAACACATACAGTCAGGAGTGGTGTGAACACCAAAGCTCTTGGATCATGATCTGAAAACATCTGAAAGGTGTGTAGGCAAGAGAGCTGGCTTGTGTGCTTGGCTTTGCTGCATTTGAATGTGCGGGAGTCGTGATTAAAGCAATAGTTCACGCAAGACATGGAAACTGTCAACATTTACACAGCCTCGTGTCAATGAAAGCCATATCATTTTCTTTCTTCCTGGAAACACCAAAATGTAAGTCATTATTCACTGAGATCTTCCTGATTATTGTCATTTGTGACACTGGCTACATTTACATGCACATTTTTTGGTTAAATCGGACTGAATTCATTCCGATTGATGAATCTGAATGTAGTGTTTACATGATCACTAAAAGTGATCGGGTTGATGTGCGCGTTTATGTGTCACAAGCTTCAAATCTGAATTTTTATTTTTTTGACATGCGCACACTGCACAAATACAGAGTTTTTCACTGTTTGCACATAATAACCACTCTCCTACACGGTTTCATTATTTGTTTTTAACATCAGAATTAATATTTGTCCATTTCTGGATTTCCTCCCCGCGCTCAAAACAGGTTGCCTGTGGATGAGAATCCGAAACAAGAACTGGTGGGAAGACTTCACTGCCGAGTGAAAGGAGAGTTTTATAATGACAGGACATGCATTTATACAACACTTTATTCAAAAGGAAGAAATGCTCGTTCCGTGTGTCATACGTCATTATGCTATTTCTGCATCATTGCACATGCGCAGTCCTTTCAGTTTCAGGTTTCAATCCGATCGAGTGTTTACATGGACTCTCAATCGTATTAGAAAAGGAATAAAGCACCCCCTTCAATCCGATTGAAATTTCATTCCGATCGAGCTCAATCGGATTGATTAAGGTGTTTACATGAAGGCTTTTCAGTCTGACTGAGCCGTCAATCCGATTACAAACGGATTATTTGGTTGCATGTAAACGTAGCCACTATTCGGTTTCTCAATCAGTATTTGTCAAAAAACAGTCTTGTTAGTATTTGTCAAAAATCAGTGCAAAGATCAGTATGTGTGTGTGTATATATATATATATATATATATATATATATATATATATATATATATATTGCTCTACATTTCAAAATACTTGTAATCAAACTACAGTTACTTTTTTATTGGTTATAAATTATTCACATAGCAATACATTTTTTCCATAATTTATTACTTACCCCTAATTCTTTTTCATATATTAAATTTTTATTTCTAAAACAGCCTACTGCTTACATACATTCAGAAAGTCTTCCAGTTTTGTGGACTTTCACACAAAGACCACTCATTAGTCAGGTGCCTATAATTACACAGAAAATTGCAAAGAATTACAAAGAAACTTGCACTGACTGATCTTAAAATATATCAGTGCCTTTGGTTTGTCTCAAGATGCACACCAGTAATGTTTTTTCCTAAGCACATTTATGAAAATTACTTAAATGTCCTAACTGAACTATGGCCTAATCCTGGCTTAGTCTAAACCCTGTCTGTGAAACCAGGCCAAAAAGTAATCTGATTATATTACCTAAAATGTGTAATGTAATGGATTACGTTACTGCAATGGTTATGTAATTTGGAATCAGTAACAGACTACAATTTACAATAATCTATCAGTCTATCAATCAGTCAGTCAGTCAGTCAGTCAGTCTGTTAGTCAGTCTGTCAGTGCATGGAAAAGAGCAGCATGGGCTTTCTGTCAAATATCTCATGTAATTTAGGATCAGCAAGACTGTATGTGAGTAATGACAACATTTCTATTTTAGGAGGAACTATTTCTTGAAATATGTGTGCATGATATTATTGAATATATATTCCTGAAGGTGAAAGTGTGTAAGACTGTATATACAGTAAGACTGTGTGGGCAGATTTTGCGGTTTTCAGAAAATGTTCCCAGAAGGAAAAACAAACCCTGATGAAATGTCCTCATCCCCACTCAGAAGAATAAAAAAATACCAAAGGTATTATATAAGGTGAGTCTAGGGGAATTATAAGTAAAAATCTATAAACTCACTGCTGCAGTGCTAATGAGTCCTGACTGTTCCCCAAGCCATTGCCATGCTGCTGCTAAGGTGTTCTGAGTGTTTGCTAGCACATTGCTATAAGGTTGTTAGGGCGTTATGTGGTCGTTAGGATGTTCTGGGTGGTTGCTAGGGCATTGTCATCCAGTTGCTAATGTGTTCTGAGTGGTTGGTAACAACAAATTAGTATGCAGTTGTTAGGGTGTTCTGAGTGGTTGCTAAGGCATTGCCATGCAGTTGCTAAGGTTTTCTGAGTGGTTGTTAAAGGGGTCATCGGATACCCATTTTCCACAAGTTGATTTGATTCTTTAGGGTCTTAATGAAACGTCTGTAACATGGTTTGGTTGAAATTTCTCAATGGTAGTGTAAAAAAACACCTTTTTAAACCTGTCAAAAACAGCTCTTGTCAGAGCAAGCTGTTTTGTAGCATTTTCCTTTAAATGTTAATGAGCTTTGGTGACCCCGCCCCTCTCTTCCGAGCCGCTCTCTGAGGGACTGTTTACTTTAGCCACATTCATCGTGAAACTGGCTAATTAGCACATTATTAGGAAAGGCGATTTGCAAAGATTCATTAAAAACCCTTATATTCACTTCTACTGTAGGTGAAGCTGGATCACGAATGATATGCACGAACATAGACGCATTTAGGTAGATCAGGGGGCGCATTCCCTTCAAAAACAAACGTAATCCACTGCGTCTTCAGCGGCTCAGATGTTGGGAGTAAATGACAACTGCTATATTCATTATTACATCCAACAACAGAACGCCTCAATCGCTTAATTGGAGACATTCTTGTCTTCCCCTGCACCAGAGTCGACACAATGGCAGACAGCTCTCTCAGCTCACTCAGGGCGGGTCTAAGGTAAGACGGCCTTGTCAATCAACTATCGTGGGAGCGGCCTGCGCAGAACTACATCATTCTGACAGGAAACTCAGAACAACCTGAATTGAGAAAGCGGATTTTAAAATAGGGATTTAAAAAAAACACTGGGTGGATTTTTATCATTATAGGATGGATGTGTACACACACTTCCAACGCACATTTATGTTCAAACAACTTGTAAAGTGAATTTTGCATCTGATGACTCCAAAACATCTCAAGGGCCCCAAAATCACCTCAGACCCCAGAGGGTTAAGGTATTTTGGGTGGTTGCTATGGCATTGCTAGAATCCAGGCTCATTCGGAATATGTGCCTCTAAAAACATTTCTGCACCACTGTTATTACGTACCTTACTGCACGTTTCGAGGCAGTTTCAAAGTGAAATGTCCAGTGAGTGGCGCTAAAACACGGGTTCAATACGTGACCCTGGCATGTTTTTGTTACGTTGATATAGGCACATATTGCTGTGTTTGTATTACGTTGCTTCAGGTACGTATTGCAGTGGTTCATAATTCATATATCCAATGAGTGTCGCTAAAAGTTAATACTCTATCGTGTTGGAAATATCCCCTTTCCTACACCAAACCCACCCCTAAACCTACCCGATAGTGTTAACAAATGCAAAAGTTTGTTGTTGCAACCATGCTATTTTAACTTCCTTATGCGGATTTGAGCTGTTTTGTTCGAACCGTAGTTTCATGGGAGCTTTTCATCACTCACGTGCAACCCCGTATCGTGTGAGCTACCGAGCAAACCTACTGAATTAGAAAACTCATGCATATGAAGCTGTATATATGACGACAACGTTCAAAAGTATCAGTTTTCAAATGTTGCAGCATGTTAAAATTGTTTTGAATTCATAACATAATATTCCTCAAGTATTATGCTTTATTAATCGAAACTGTGGACCAGCAAATCACATTTTGTGTGAAAAGGAATAAAAGTTGTCAGAGTTTTACTGCCTCTAGTGTTCATTTCAACTGGAAACTGCAGCAATTTGTATGTATAGGTACATTTTTTGTGTTTCACAGAAATGTAGGTAGAGGCACGTATTTCCAATGAACCTATTTTGCATTGCCATGCAGATGCTAATGTGTTCTGAGTGGTTGTTAACAACACATTGGTATTCAGTAGTTAGAGTATTCTGGGTGGTTGCTAGGGTATCGCTATGCAGTTGCTAAGGTGTTCTGAGTGGTTGTTAGGGTGTTCTGGGTTGTTGCTAAGGCACTGCCATGCAGTTGTTAGTGTGCTGTTATGCGGTTGTTAGGGTGTTCTGAGTGGTTGTTAGGGTGTTATGGGTGGTTGCTAGGGCATTGCCATGCAGTTACTTAGGTGTTCTGAGTGGTTATTAACAACATGTTGGTTATGCGGTTGCTAAGGTGTTCTATGTGCTTGTTAACTTGTTGATATGCAGTTGTTAGGGTCTTCTGGGTTGTTGCCAAGGCATTGGCATGCAGTTGTTAGCACGTTGTTATACAGTTGTGAACAAGGGCGTAAATTTCATCTAACAGTAGGGGGGACAATAAACATAAAATTTCTCAAGAGCAATTTTTGAAGGGGACACAAATAATACAGCCAAAATTGTACTTGTAAGGATAGATATGTGTGCACAGCATGTGTACATAGCATGGAGACCGTGTTTAAATATGAGTTCGGTTCATAGGTTCACCACGCGGTCATGTTATAATTATTAAACTATTTTGTGTCCTCCATATAGTATTTTAGGTTTTGTCTGGGACTGAGGACGTCTCTTATTTAGATATTCAACCACAGCAAGCCCACTGATCTGCCACTTAACATCATATTGAGCAAAACCCAACACATTGGTAGGTCTACAATATTTGACTAATATCAGTTCACACTCAGGCTTATTGCCATGTTAGTTGTAGTGGGTGACTTACTATCCAACAAGCTACGTTATTAAACAAGCTAAGCTAGTTAACCTTATAATCGCTCATAGAAAATGCATCGGATATCATCATTTTTATGTCATGACTAATTTATTAATGATCCAGCATCATCTGTATTAAAGAGAAAGAATCTCTTCAGCTGATGTTGAAAGTAAATAAAATAGCCTTGACAGCCAACTTACACATAACTACTGAAGAACTTTGTTCTCTCCACCGGACTCGTGTGTGTATCGGTATAAAGGGGGAAAGCAGGCAGTGGATCAAAACCACTGTGAGGCAAGGAAGGGGACTCAAAACGTTTCTAAACTTAAAACTTTTTTGCGTTTATATCGTTTCACTACTTACAATTATATAATTTACAATAGACAGAGTGGTTTGTAATGATATTTTTAGGGGGACAACCCTCAGAGGGGAGGGGGGTGGGGGGTCCTGACCCCCCCGTTCCCTCGCGATTTATGCCCCTGGTTGTGAACAACATGTTGGTATGCAGTTGTTAGGGTGTTCTGGGTGGTTGTTAGGGCATTGCTAAACAGTTGTTATCATGTTGTTATGCAGTTGTTACGGGGTTCTGGGTGATTGCTAGGGCATTGCCATGCAGTTGTTAGCACGTTGCTATGCAGTTGTTAGGGTGTTCTGAGTGGTTGCTAGGGCATTGCCATGCAGTTGTTAGCACATTGCTATGCAGTCGTTAGGGTGTTCTGGGTGGTTGCTAGGGTATTGCCACACAGTTGGGGTATTCTGAGTAGTTGCCATGCACATGCGTTTTTCTGAGCAGTTGTTAGCACATTACTATGTGGTTGCTAGGGTGTTCTGTGTGGTTGCTAGATCAGATTTTTACATAATCTGGTCTTAAGTGTCTTTCAGTGTAAGTCCTGTATTATCATCCATTAAGGAACAATCATAAATCTGATAACTCCAAAACATGCAAAACGTCAAATATAAACAATTAGTTATAATGATGCTTGCTTTAGCAAACACCCTAATTAGTGTATTTTAAGCATAACAGATGTGATAACAGAGGCCTCTGCAATGACCTACACACACAATTGTGTGTGTGTGGTCCTGGTATTCCTTATGTTATGGGGACCAAACGTCCCCACATGGATAGTATACCAGTAGTTTTTTTAACCTTGTGTGGACATTTTTTTCCCCATGAGGAAACAGGCATATAAACACATGTTGTACACTATAAAATGATTCTGCCTATATGTTCTCATAAAACATGGAAACCCCAACGCGTGTGTGTGTGTGTGTGTGTGTGTGTTTGCTCATGCTGTGCAGCGCTGCCATTCTCAGCTGGTCTCTTCCTGATGTCAAAAGAAGCTGGTAGATTTGCAACAAAGGAAGTTCATAACAAGCTGCAGTGGCACATTTAGACCCACACAGTCTCTCTCTCGCTCCCTCTCCCCCTCTCTCTCTCTGATATTGAATACAGCTTGGCCTCTATGGACCAATCTTTTCCCAGTCACACCTTCTCCAGCTAACACTGCTACAGTCTTTAATTAGTTAAACTGTCAAACAGTTACGCCATGTGTGTCCCTGCAGACTACAAGGCAGCTACAAACTCACTCTAGTGAGCAACGGATGAACAATCAGTCTAACAGACGTGATTTTATTCTGCAGATTCAACATATAACAGAAGAATGAATCAGAGCTGCCTTTAAAGCCATCACAAAATCAAACATTTCACAATCCAATCAATTCACAAAAATCAAATCTCTGCTGATTTGCAAAAATGTCTGTTACCTAATTTGATGATGCTGAGGCATTAAATAATGTCTTCAGAATCATTCATACATGTGAAAACTGACTGAGAATTTAACAAATAGTTGTAATCTGGCTCAAAGAAAGACCGGTATCATGTCTTTTTGGCAGTTTTTCTGCTGATAAAGATATAAGACTTATTCACCTTATAAATGTTTGTTGAAAACAAAAATGGTATGAAATGCATCATATTTTGTGAGAAAGTGAGAAAGGAATCAGCACCCAAACTTAGTAAGAAACAAGTATTGGATTTTATTCATCAAATATGCTGCAGGGGATAAAATAAAATAATCCCAACCTTTATTTTTCCTACAGTATCCTGTTTTCCTACAGTATCCTGTTGTGTCACATTACAGAACTAAAATGGATTGCAAACTGTGACTTCATGTTGACTTGAGGGCATTTCTCCAGAAAGACAAATGACTGATGACCCTCATCAATTATTAATCTGAGCAGAGGTATTATAAGCATCAAATCAGATGAATTCAATGAATGCATGATCAATCTCAAGCTAAAGAGACCTCAGACCAACTGGTTGTTTTCATTAAAAATCAAGCAACACTGTCTTTGTATTGATATCCAATTTGCATGAGCAATGCAGGAGCTTTTGTGTTACTGGGTTTGATTCCCAGTGAAACCTGTAAACCACTTTGGATAAAAGCTTCTGCAAAATGCATACATGTGCATCAGTAATATTACTGATGCAAGGCTGTCACAGCAGTTGTGCTTTATTTTTAACCAAGCAAATAATATACAGTAATCACAAACCACTTTGAGAGCCAAGAACATTTTACCAAAAAAAAAAGAAAAAAAAGAAACCCGTTCTCTTACCTTGAATGCAGAATGGGACAGGATCTAATATTCTGCAGAAAAATAAATAAATGAAGATGTATTAAAAACACAATTGTCCATTAAAACCATTAATAATGTTACGGTTGTATAGGGAAAAAGAGTTAAGCATGACTGCAGCCCATATTTAATCTAACAATTTTTTAAAGCCATCATTCTGCTTGCTTATTTTTTTCTCCCTTGAATAATGGTTAAGAGCAGCCATTACAGCACTGGCAGTAGAGTGGGCCGACGCGGACCCTTTATGAACGCTGCCTCATTACTGGAGGGAGTGTTCCCAGGGGAGGGGGCCAAGCAGAGCACTGCCTGACACAGCTGCACATTCTCAGGGAGAGATGCGATGGCAGCCTGCCTCCTCTCTGGAGCTCCAGTCCACTGACTTTCAGTGGCAGCAGAGCAGGGTTGTGAGAGGGGTCACACACATCATTGCATCATTGCCATACAGATTCTCCCTCAAGCATGCACGCATATATATATATATATATATACACACACACACACACACACACACACACACAGGTGCATCTCAAATTAGAATGTCTTGGAAAAGTTAATTTATTTCAGTAATTCAACTCAAATTGCGAAACTCGTGTATCAAATAAATTCATTGCACACAGACTGAAGTAGTTTAAGTCTTTGGTTCTTTTAATTGTGATGATTTTGGCTCACATTTAACAAAAACCCACCTATTCACTATCTCAACAAATTAGAATATGGTGACATGCCAATCAGCTAATCAACTCAAAACACCTGCAAAGGTTTCCTGAGCCTTCAAAATGGTTTCTCAGTTTGGTTCACTAGGCTACACAATCATGGGGAAGACTGCTGATCTGACAGTTGTCCAGAAGACAATCATTGACACCCTTCACAAGGAGGGTAAGCCACAAACATTCATTGCCAAAGAAGCTGGCTGTTCACAGAGTGCTGTATCCAAGCATGTTAACAGAAAGTTGAGTGGAAGGAAAAAGTGTGGAAGAAAAAGACGCACAACCAACCGAGAGAACCGCAGCCTTATGAGGATTGTCAAGCAAAATCGATTCAAGAATTTGGATGAACTTCACAAGGAATGGACTGAGGCTGGGGTCAAGGCATCAAGAGCCACCACACACAGACATGTTGCCCAGTGGTCCAAAGTCCTCTTTTCAGATGAGAGCAAGTTTTGTATTTCAGTTGGAAACCAAGGTCCTAGAGTCTGGAGGAAGGATGGAGAAACTCATAGCCCAAGTTGCTTGAAGTCCAGTGTTAAGTTTCCACAGTCTGTGATGATTTGGGGTGCAATGTCATCTGCTGGTGTTGGTCCATTGTGTTTTTTGAAAACCAAAGTCACTGCACCCGTTTACCAAGAAATTTTGGAGCACTTCATGCTTCCTTCTGCTGACCAGCTTTTTAAAGATGCTGATTTCATTTTCCAGCAGGATTTGGCACCTGCCCACACTGCCAAAAACACCAAAAGTTGGTTAAATGACCATGGTGTTGGTGTGCTTGACTGGCCAGCAAACTCACCAGACCTGAACCCCGTAGAGAATCTATGGGGTATTGTCAAGAGGAAAATGAGAAACAAGAGACCAAAAAATGCAGATGAGCTGAAGGCCACTGTCAAAGAAACCTGGGCTTCCATACCACCTCAGCAGTGCCACAAACTGATCACCTCCATGCCACGCCGAATTGAGGCAGTAATTAAAGCAAAAGGAGCCCCTACCAAGTATTGAGTACATATACAGTAAATGAACATACTTTCCAGAAGGCCAACAATTCACTAAAAATGTTTTTTTTTTCATTGGTCTTATGAAGTATTCTAATTTGTTGAGATAGTGAATTGGTGGGTTTTGTTAAATGTGAGCCAAAATCATCACAATTAAAAGAACCAAAGACCTAAACTACTTCAGTCTGTGTGCATTGAATTTATTTAATACACGAGTTTCACAATTTGAGTTGAATTACTGAAATAAATGAATTTTTCCATGACATTCTAATTTATTGAGATGCACCTGTGTGTGTGTATATATATATATATATATATACACACACACTGGGTACGGAAAGTATTCAGACCTGCTTAAATTTTTCACTCTGTTATATTGCAGCCATTTGCTAAAATCATTTGAGTTCATTTTTTTTCCTCATTAATGTACACACAGCACCCCATATTGACAGAAAAACACAGAATTGTTGACATTTTTGCAGATTTATTAAAAAAGAAAAACTGAAATATCACATGGTCCTAAGTATTCAGACCCTTTGCTCAGTATTTAGTAGAAGCACCCTTTTGATCTAATACAGCCATGAGTCTTTTTGGGAAAGATGCAGCAAGTTTTTCACACCTGGATTTGGGGATCCTCTGCCATTCCTCCTTGCAGATCCTCTCCAGTTCTGTCAGGTTGGATGGTAAACGTTGGTGGACAGCCATTTTTAGGTCTCTCCAGAGATGCTCAATTGGGTTTAAGTCAGGGCTCTGGCTGGGCCATTCAAGAACAGTCACGGAGTTGTTGTGAAGCCACTCCTTCGTTATTTTAGCTGTGTGCTTAGGGTCATTGTCTTGTTGGAAGGTAAACCTTCGGCCCAGTCTGAGGTCCTGAGCACTCTGGAGAAGGTTTTCGTCCAGGATATCCCTGTGCTTGGCCGCATTCATCTTTCCCTCGATTGCAACCAGTCGTCCTGTCCCTGCAGCTGAAAAACACCCCCACAGCATGATGCTGCCACCACCATGCTTCACTGTTGGGACTGTATTGGACAGGTGATGAGCAGTGCCTGGTTTTCTCCACACATACCGCTTAGAATTAAGGCCAAAAAGTTCTATCTTGGTCTCATCAGACCAGAGAATCTTATTTCTCACCATCTTGGAGTCCTTCATGTGGGCTTTCATGTGTCTTGCACTGAGGAGAGGCTTCCGTCGGGCCACTCTGCCATAAAGCCCCGACTGGTGGAGGGCTGCAGTGATGGTTGACTTTCTACAACTTTCTCCCATCTCCCGACTGCATCTCTGGAGCTCAGCCACAGTGATCTTTGGGTTCTTTTTTACCTCTCTCACCAAGGCTCTTCTCCCCCGATAGCTCAGTTTGGCCGGACGGCCAGCTCTAGGAAGGGTTCTGGTCATCCCAAACGTCTTCCATTTAAGGATTATGGAGGCCACTGTGCTCTTAGGAACCTTAAGTGCAGCAGAAATTTTTTTGTAACCTTGGCCAAATCTGTGCCTTGCCACAATTCTGTCTCTGAGCTCTTCAGTCAGTTCCTTTGACCTCATGATTCTCATTTGCTCTGACATGCACTGTGAGCTGTAAGGTCTTATATAGACAGGTGTGTGGCTTTCCTAATCAAGTCCAATCAGTATAATCAAACACAGCTAGACTCAAATGAAGGTGTAAAACCATCTCAAGGATGATCAGAAGAAATGGACAGCACCTGAGTTAAATATATGAGTGTCACAGCAAAAGGTCTGAATACTTAGGACCATGTGATATTTCAGTTTTTCTTTTTTAATAAATCTGCAAAAATGTCAACAATTCTGTGTTTTTCTGTCAATATGGGGTGCTGTGTGTACATTAATGAGGAAAAAAAAAAAGAACTTAAATGATTTTAGCAAATGGCTGCAATATAACAAAGAGTGAAAAATTTAAGGGGGTCTGAATACTTTCCGTACCTACTGTATATATATATATATATATATATATATATATTACTATAACTAATAAATATAAAATATCTTAATGTAAATAACAGTCTTCACAGGTAATGTTACATATACAGACTGACAGTTCTGAGGGTCTACAGGGTATGAGGATCTGAGGGTTTTATGCTTCCTTTTCCCCTCCAAATGACAAAAAACGGCTTCCTTCATGTTTCCCAAATTTACTTTTTGTTTGCTTACAGAAATTTTGATGTTATATAACAAAACTGCTTACTGATTAAAATGATTATGCCAACATTTATTTTATTTTTATTTTTTTAAACAAATTAATAATTAATTTCAATTAAATATTTATTTTTATTTTTCATTTTCTTTTTTTCTTTATTATTGCTGGTCACTTATACTAAGCACCAAATAAATAAATAAATAGGAAGTGAATACAGAATACAGAAATTGAAAACATCTTCTTGACAGAAAAAAGTGCATTCAAGTTATTTTGAATGAATTGCATTTTTTAATGTACCTTTGAATAATTTTTGCTACACATAACACTTAGCTACACATAATCGAGAAAAAAAATAACATCGATCGATATCCAATTCCTGCAGCCGAACCTATCATAGAAGATCCCTTTAAAAGCGCTTTATGAGCGAATGGGAACAGAGACCGTTCAAGTCGCTCTGATATCGCGTCCATTCAAAGCTGACAATAGAGAATAACCGGGCGACTTACCATTCATGCTGATAAATCACTGTCGGAGGATCGCACGCTGCCATATACTGTACGCGCCAGATAAAATCATACACACACCGCAGATTTTACGGCTAGCTTTACAGTGGAACGATGTGTTCGTGCAGAACCGGCATCTGCCGCAGCTACACCTCTGACAGAAGAAACAATGGTGCAGGCGAGCCCACAAACTACCGATCATACTACAGCCAAGGCTTAACTCATGAATATTAATTAGGTTCTGCTGACGCTCGCGGGTTACCCTCCAATGGAGAACGCCTAACTCATGAATATTAAGTATGCAGTGTTGACGTTCTATCGTTGCCGTCCAATGGTTCGGCTCTGCTCTTGAATATTAAGTAGCAGGTCTTCCCCGTAGTAGGATTCGTAAGGTGGCTGCAGTGGGGATCGAGCGTGAGCCAGCGGCCACTAGAGAGCCACACAAGTGTCTTCAGATGGGGATTCAGGGTTTTCTCAGGCCGCTCTGTCTCCTGGCTTTCAGCCAATTTAATTGTTCCTCATAAAAACACGTGGGTGTGTGGCAGGCTGTTCAAATGGGATTGTGCGGGATATTGATGATAAATAGGCTACACTGTGTAGGGCGATATAAAATTGACCCGCTTGGAAAGGTGAACTCATGCATTCAACAAGAGATGCATACATTAGTGAAATAAATGTTTAAACCTTTTTAAGAACAGAATTCTTATGATGATACTGTATATTTCAACTGAGCTTGATGCACCTAGTAAATAGGCTAAATAAAAATTCCGTCTAAGACATAAAATAAATAAAAATAAAACATTAACAAAATAATTAAAATAATACAACATTAAAACATGATAAAAAACATAATGCATCGTTAAATGTGACTCGGGAAAAAGAAAGAGATTCATTATCAGTGAGCTATAAGCTCCTATGTGTTCATTAAGTTTCTTTTTATCAGTGTACTTTTGATTAAGATGTGACATTATTTCATTCTGACTGTGCGACTTTTGTGATCATTTTTACTGGTTGTTAAATACTGACATCTAGTGGCAGATTTTGGGAATTGCACAGACATGATTTTTACAAGTATTTTTCCCCATGTAATGTGCCAATAACTTAATACACCAAATTTTGTGATTTTTATTTATTTGTTTCTTTATTGGTGGTTCAAAGCACGGTTATGTTACGATCACTTGATGAGGCTTTTCAGTTTTTTAAAGTCTGATGGTTCAGAAAGGTAACAGCACACCTCTCCACCACAAGCCAAGCTACATGATTTGAGGTATCGTAACACTTGCAGTAAGAGGTTTGTTCAGATAAGTAACCCTAAGTATGAGGAAATTAATTCAGTGTTAACTATAATAAGTCAAACTTAAACCATGAACGGTTTAACGTTAACTGAAATAAAACTAAATGGTCATATATAGTCAAACTATATACTGTATATTGCCAAGTTAACTGCCAAAGTAAATTTTCTATTTTTCATTTAGTTTAACTTGAGGTTTTAAAATAACTAAATAAACTAAAACAAAATATAATTACCAAAAAAAGTATCTATATTTTTTTAAAAATAATAATGAAAATGACAAAACGCAACAAAATTACTAACACCTTAAAATTACAGTGAAAAAAGAAAATCTAAAAAAATGAAATCTAATTCAAAATATAAATAAAAACTAACCTATAAGAGTATATCAAAAACATATGCGTGTGCTTATCTTAGCACTCTCTTTGCCTAAACTGAGATATTCAACAAAAATCATGAAATTTCTTGGTAAGTAATATATGATTCTTGTATTGACAGGCATTTATGTTTTATCTTATTCACCTTCCTTTAAATTATTCAAGAATAACAGTTCATTCTGGAAACAGCTGATTTGTGGGTTAGGTGCCATGTGACTAATCCATAAACAATATACCACAATTGACTCAAATTCCCAGCGTAGGATTTAGTGTGAAGAGCAGCTATCAAAAGATTTGGAAGATAAATGGCACGCAGTAATGAGTCATTTTAATCTGCTGTGCTCAGGAGCTTTTATGCTGATTATTGTGACTGATTGCAGCTATGAATGATACCATATCCACACTGCTGATCTCCTGCTGTTTTAAATGGATTGAATCTTGGTGTAAATAATTCTAATGTCACTGTATTATCCTGGAAACCCCTTAACCTCGAACCCCGGGATCTAGTCAGTGATCAGTCACTTTGCATTTACAGCTTAAAATATGCCCTGAGCTGAGTTCCCATGAGCAATGATGACACAAAACAGATCTGTGTAACAAGAAATCTGAGGCAATAAACAGGAAGGATGAAGAGAGAACAGACAGAAAGTGCTGGGAATGTGAAAATGCATTAACAGCATTGATTTAGGTTTCCTTAGGAACGGCAATCTGAGTTAAAATAAGATTATTTTATTCGCTGTATTGATTTTGCTGTAAGTGTTTCAAAAAGGCATAGACATCTTCAGGAGATTTACTGTCAAATTGGCATGAAATGTACTTATTTTCAAAGCATTTGTTTGCTGATTTGTACAAAAAGAAAAAAAAGAAAAAAACTATACAGTGTATGTTCATATAAAAAGAGAAAGTCATGTTAGGTTCCAGAATCATCATAATGCTCTTACGGCACATAAACCTTACTACTTCTGTAATTTGATAATATTCATTAACAATATTACTGAAGATTCAATCTCAGTTAAGGCATCACATATTCTAGCAATGAGTTGAAGATTCCAGTACTTTGAAAATATAAAACAGTTGGTGACTTCAACAGACTTATTTCAGCAAGAAATATACAAGGACTACAAGACGGACCCAGCTGGCTGTGGATTGCAATCGTATGCTGTAAATATACTGCTGCCAGACCTTTGGTGACTAACTTGCTGTGAAACTCCAGTAACAGGTTTTCTAACCCATAGTTGTTTTGCGTAATTGTTGAAGTCAGCTGACCCTGATACCTCTTTACTACACATTCTCACTGTGCACAAGTGAGAACGTTTACTTGGAAATAAAGTAATGCATGTAAAATGGATTCAGAATGCCAATTTATATTGACTTTGTGTAATTTTGTGCATTTTTGTTGCATGAACCTTTCCAGTCCAGGGCGAATTTTACAGTATGCCACAAATACACACTATTTTTACACCACCACCACTATGAAATATGTCCATTATGCCTTAAATTCAGTGTCAAGATTTGGTAAAGCACACACTTCAAAATGGTTTTGAATTTCATTGATTTTGTTAATTTGTTAAAATGGTATGGTTTTTGTAAATTAATAATTAATATAAAAGTGTGCCCTAATGTATTTTATTTTTACTGACATTGTTACAAATATGATTAAAAATAACAGTTTTTATTTTAAAGACCGAATTGATCAAATCATGTGACTACCATAGAGATGGGTCATTATGTGATTATGCATTAATGCGCGTTCCGTGTGCTGTATGGATGGAAGAGGCCCATATTTGCTTTAGAAACGTTTTTTTTTTCTCTCATGAAATGGAAGTGGAGCTGTGCGAATCTGCCTGAAACAAGAAGTGTTTTTTATTTATTTATTATTATTATTATTAGAGCATCTGTATTTTTCCTGATCGCTCGGAGAGGGTTTCTCTCGCGAGTGAGGAAATGGAAAATCCGGAGTGGATTCTCATGACCGGCTCTCAGTCAGTATTTTGGTTGTTGACAAGTTTATTTACTACTTTCGTTGGCGGAGAAGAAATATGGGAATTAACGGGACATTTTTCGTCTGATATCAGCAAGTTACTGCGATATCAGTTACTTATTTATTGAGCTGTTGTATTGAAAATGAATGTCAGACGCGCAATCGTGATGATTACAGTGGTGTCTATGACCGAATGACATCTTGTTACGCATGTGATATCGTTGAATTGTCTAATGTAATTTTCCTGTCATGTTGACATTGCTGTAGCAATGTGAGAACAGCGTTTGCTCTATAGGTCACACCGCTTGGATACCTGTATAACATGATGTGACAGCCCTATTATATGTAAGGTCATGAGGTTTCTCAGTTTACTCTAGAGGTGATGCTCTTTTAAACCTTTTATTCGCTGCTGTTGACAGCTCTGAAGCATCAGCTGAACTTTAATGCACTGCCCTTCACATCTAGTTCTTTAAATTCAGGATTTAATCGAGGATTAATGCTTTAAAGTACCAAAAGAAAACATTTACTTCAGACATGCCTTTAAATGTTCAATTTGAGCCAAAGGGTTTGAGTTTTAAAAGGCTACTGGACAAAAAAATATGCAAATGGTATCACATTATTTCAAAATTATTATAAATTCCCTTCTCTGCTTGATTATCAGAATGAATGAGTCTGTATGTCTTTATTCTTCAGTGACAGCATTTGTTAACAGAAACAGTGCTGCATAAGTTGCTGTTATGCTGGGGTGGTTGCCAGGTTGTGATATATGATATTATTCTTGTTTATTTTAGTGGACTGGACTGTGAAAATTGTTGCATTTGATATATTTGCTCTCTAAAAGTCCCAGAATGCACTGTTGTTATAATTTGATAAATGCATCCGCTAAATGCATAAATA
The DNA here is from genome assembly GCA_039654775.1 of Spinibarbus caldwelli. Classification (NCBI taxonomy): domain Eukaryota; kingdom Metazoa; phylum Chordata; class Actinopteri; order Cypriniformes; family Cyprinidae; genus Spinibarbus; species Spinibarbus caldwelli. Next base: position 4,598,311 of record CM077233.1, read on the forward strand.
TAAATGACTTCCTGTTCTCATAAAATTAGAAAGATTGTTGAAACTTATGATTATAAGTAGTCGCTGTATTATTGTTATTGGTGTGAATGTCCCTGGTGTGTACAGTAGTAATAGAAATGCTTGTCTTAGAAATAACTAATAATAAATAATAAAATGTATTAATGATAATCAGAATAAACAATTATTCTGCCAAAATTCATTCGTTTAACTGTAGGCTGTCACAGTTGCCAAGCAATGTCACGATTTTGCTTATTAATATAGAATGTGCATCTACAGATGTGTATTTATTGCCATTACCACGACTTGTCGCTCGTCCAATCAGAGAATGAAATGTTCTATAAATTTCATTAAACACTAGTGGGCATTGTCCCCAATTAATTTATGCAATTCAGCCTCGTTAAAATAAAAATTCACATTCTATGTGATGCCTCATAATTACAGTTCCAGCATGTAGCATGTTTACAGCCAGTTTTTAGGAAAACCTTTCATTTCACGTTTCATCTGTTGAACTGAAAAGAACAGTATAGCCACACTTGTGCGGATGGCCACGGTCGACTGCGCCGCTCTCCAATTACCTTTGTTTAAAATTGTCATTCAGGCTGGCATACTTAATCTGCTTGGGACCTTGAGCGTGCGAAAAGTGTCTCTCCTCTGATTTCACTGTGGCTAAAAATAATACCTACAGTAGGAAAGCGCACCTGTGCCAGCCAAGGTAATGCCTAGCAACAGTGCTGCCAGCGCTCACGTGTGTCCCTGACTAGCAAAGACACTGGAGACTTGAGTTTGAACATGTTTCTGACATGCATCTAACTGTTAGTATAGAATTTATGGGACATGTCAGTTGCTTAACTGTGAGTGCTTTATGGTGTAGCTTTATTTTAATGGGAGCTATAACAGGTTTTATGGTTTCACTAAGTAAAAGCTTTGTCAGTGAAGCTCTGAGGATGATTTGTTACGCACCCTGCTGGTCTGTGAACTTGTCACTGGCTCTGCATTTGAGTCATCATTTGGAATGACGTACTACAATATTACTCTTACTATTTCTTTTGTGCATATAGTTAGTATACTGTGCACAGTGTGCAATTTTGTTTATATACATCGAATTTATTTTCTCAGTTTTTGTTCTCAATGGGCCGCATATTTCCCAGTGTACTTGGAAAAAAAAAAAACTACAGAATTTTTTTTTTTTTTTAAGCTTAAGATTGGATTCAGAATGCAAAATAACATCTCTTGAAATTTTAAACATACATGTAAGTGAGGTCATGTGACAGAACTAGTGTAGCATACTATTTGAAATGTTGATCATTGCATATTTGTACTCCATGATTAATTCATTATTGTTAACGGAAACAAGCACAGATTAAAACTTGAAATTAAAAAATATTTTTTGCAAAAATAATTTCAAAGTTTGCTAAAAACAAAAGTAGGTTAAAAATTGTAAATGATACAATAAGGAATGACTAAAAATGAGAAGAATTAATTAAAAATTAATTAATAAATTAATTAAAATTATGATTTTTTAATTAATTTTGAATTAATTTAATTAATCTTCTATTTACTACCAGTATTTTCTATCAAAAGATCATTGTGAAGCAAAAAACAAACAAACAAAAGAACAAACAAACAAACAGCAATGACAACAACAAAAACAGTTCAGTTGTTGCTTTTTTGTGGAAATGATAACAAGGACAAAAATAAAAACTAAACTTGCAAAATAATGAAAGTAAAGTGAAAAGTGATGACTAATATATGACTTAAAATTAAAAATTTAATTTTATTAATTTAATTTTATTTATTCATTTAATTTATTTCATTCAATTAACATAAAACAAATTACAGTTAACTTGTTGCACTTTTGATGTTATGTATTGTCTATTTAAAAAAGGAACAGTAGGCAATATTTGCAATATTTAGTGGATACTATAGTAGTATTGCATTCAGATCTCCAGTCTGAATATTCCCCAGTTCATTCACTCGACTGTTTGTGCAAAAGGCACAGCTGCATCTTGTGCATGCTAAATGAAAAGGGTGAGCTCTCTTCAAAATAAGTAATGTTTATTAGCTCCGATGAGCTCTCCTGAGGTGGGCTGCTGTGGGATCAGACTACTCCCAAAATGATTATATTTTCACATTCTCTAAATACTTAAATTACTCTAATATCATTGAAGGTAATGCTTTTTATTATTGCCAGGTTTGAACTGGTCGCAATGAAAAACGGCATCATGAAGCTATTACATTCGATTTTGTTGTTAATTATGTCAGTGTGGCGTGAATGATGCATCACGAGATGCAACATGACTCATATGTTTAATGTGGCTCCAATGTATTTTATTTGCCATTTTTTGTAGGGCTGCACAATTTGGGGAAAAAAACGTAATTGTGATTTTTCTGGTAAAAATTGAGATTGTGATTTAAAAAATAGTTACAGGTTTGCTGTAGGGCTGCACAATTTGCCCTACATTTTGTGATTAAATATATATTAATATGACTATAAAAATACTATTATTAATATAATTACAAAAATAAATAAATAAAATAAATATAAATAAAATTAACAAAATTACTATTGGAATATTTCACCGTAAAATGAAAACATTGAGTATTTAAGAAGAATAATAGAACAATTTTAGTTTACATTACAACTGTAAATTACAATACTAACATTTATGACTTTCTACTTCAAATGGTCACAATATTATGACTTTGTTTTTATTTTAATTAATCTTGCAGGCTTATTTTTTTGTGAATCAAAACTCCTGATATCTATGATAAAATCTTGTCTGAAATGCCAAACAGTCAATCAGTCAATCCACAAATAAACATATGCAATCCATAAATATATATGGTGATTTGCAAATACAGATTCAACAAATAATTCCTAAATGTAAAAATTGTAAAATGTGTGAACTTTGTGTTTTGTGATTTTTATTTTGAATTTGTGAAGAATATTTTTGTGAATGTGCAGGTAATGCATATAAATAGTATTTTTTTTTATTTTTTATTTTTTTTTTATTATATATGCATTTGTGAATCATAAAATTTGAATGTGAATATGCATTCATGGAACTGTAATTCATTAATTAATTGATGATTCATAATAAATTCCTACATTTTAAAACGTTTACAAAAAGTGTGTTTTTATAAATCATATTTTGAATTTGTAAATCAAATTTAGTGAATCTGCATTAGGTAACGTGAGAAGTATTTTAATGCCCATTTTTTAATCATATAATTTTATTTTAAATTAGATTATGGATCTGTTATGCATTCATAAATTGAATCTTAATCAATTCTTAAATGTTAAAACAAATAAAACGGTGATATTTTGTGTATGTGCAACTAGGTAACATATTGTTATGTGCATTTATGAATCCTAAAATTTGAATGTAAATAGGTTCTGATTCATAATCAATTTCTAAATTTTAAAAAATGTGAACTGTGTGTTTGTAAATTATGTTTTGAATTTGTGAATTGTATTTTGTGAATAAGCATCAGTGAATGGTATTTTGAAATGTGCACTTGTGACTAGTAATACGTGAATGTGAATTAAGTTATGCATTTGTGAATCATAATCTGTGAATATATTCATAGTGATAGTATTATCCCGCATGCATTAACTCCTTGGAAATAAATGAGTGAGGTGTTTTTAGCAGCTTGATCTGTTCATGTGGTGATTGTGTTTGTTGTAGATATCATGTGACGCATTAATTGGAATCCGGGCATATTAAAATAGCTTGCGATTTTGACAGCTCAATGTGTGTCTTTGGGAGAGAAGGTTGGGATTAACTGATGGCAGATTTTCAGGGCTGTTGGTTCTCTGCAGTTTTGATTAATGGATGGAAATTGCATATATATTAATAGAATTCACTTGTGTCGCTGTTCATGCATTTTCACTGTAACCTTGCACTGTATTCACCTGAGAAGCCCTGGAGCCTTGAGCGCCTGAGGCTTTGGAGCTCCATAGTGTGAGTTTCATATTTTGACTGGCGCATAACTTCATAACATCAATAAAATAACCATATCATTATAGGCATGTCCAAATAAATTATTAATTGGATGTATAGCAATATTAACCATTGAGTCTTTGTGGAGCCAGTGAATGATTCACTTTCACTGTCAGCATCTTATGTTTGAATAGCATTGATGGGCATGAAGCTTTAAGCGGTTCTTTGGCAGGAGAGAGTCATTAGGGTTTCCTGAATAGGATACAGAAACCTGAGAGCATGTGGAGACCTGGATTACACGCTCACATTACACTGGCTTTACTGAATAAATCATCACCGTTAGATAAACCCAGCTTCTCTGGTGTACTTCAATCATCTCTGTTTGTGCAAACCGTCCATCAAACTCTTCATTTATTCCTGCCAGAAGCAAAACACACTCAGGCTGAACAATTGATGGAGCTTTCGCGAAACGCCCATTCTCTCTCTATTTTTATGTCTCTTGACATTCAGCAGGTGACCGGCGTTCTGTGAGAGAGCGATTTAGTTTCCTAACAATGGAAACTCAATCACAAAATGGAGGTGCTTTAATTGCTTCCGAGCTCCAATCCCTCGGCCTTCTCTCTATCTCGCTCCTTTTCTCACTTTCTTTTTTTGTCTTTGTCTTTTTCTGACTGTGCTGTGGTAGAGGTGATGGGGGAGAGAGCGGGTCCGGAAGGCCAACAGAGATTACGGAATCTAACACTGAACTGAGAGCTGCTAACTACTGAAGACTGCAGATCATCAACAGGTGTGTGTACTGCTGTGTTTGATGTGGGTTTCTATCTATCTATCTATCTATCTATCTATCTATCTATCTATCGTTCTGTTGTTCTATCTATCATTTTGTCTATCCATCCATTATTCTATCTATCTCTCATCCCGTGTTTCTATCATTCTGATTCTGATTCAGATCAATACCGGCTTATCAAGATAAATGCCAATTTATCTCACTTTCCTTTCATTCACAAGGATTCTTTTGTGTCTTTGTAGTTCTCATCAGTATTCTTGGGCTGTTGTAACGTTTGACGGGATAATATTAAATCTGGCATTGCTGTAGTGCCTCGGCCCATTTGCCAATTAAACGTGTCTCTCATGGAGAGAGGGAAAGTGGGTTGATTAGACCTTTAGAACACGTCCAATTGCACAGAGACTATAAAACCGTGCTGTAACTGAGGCGAGCCAGAGCACGGTTCACGTCCTCTCCCGAGGGATTTCATTGCAAAGTGTCGCCGAGTCTGAGGGAGATGTTGTTCTAATATCAGCGCATTGTAGCGAAACTGCATAAACGTTTATGGAAATGTAGAGTTTAAATGCAGCTCAGGTCCCTTGGCTGTCGAGAGAGAGAAAGAGAGTCGTCTTAGGCTTTCATCATTCCCTTCTTAATCTAAAGAGAAAAAAATCCCCAAAACCTCTGCCCTCATTATTGCTCAGTGATGTGTATGTTGTGACAGAGGTAGGACGTGACCTTGCGCTCCTCAAAATCGAGTTGTCTGAACAAATGGAAGCTTAAATTAAAGCAACGTCGAACGTACATCAGTATTACTTGATGGCTGAACAGCAAATAGAAGCTCAGGTCAAGACCTGCGTCCTTGATTTAGCATTCAGTGAGAGTTTGAAGTGAAACATTGCTTGATGTAAGACTCTTAAGTCAAGGCTGAGAGTGAAGTGAGGTGAGTTTATTCACTCAAGTTCTGTACAGCTGCAACAGTCCTGAATCTCTTATACTTAAAGGAATATTTCACACACACATTTTGTAATTGTTTGCTTACCCTCATGTTCTTCTAAACCTGTATGCCGTTATTATGAGTGGAAAACAAAATGAGAACAGAATAAAAACACCTATTTTACAACTTACAAGTCACAAGTCAAGGAAAAGAATTAAATTTAAATCATTAGTCCCTAAAAATCTTCCGCATATGTCACGTTTTGTTATTATTCATTTGAATATTCAGACTGGTGCATTGCATTTAATTGCAGTGCACACAAGTACAAATGGTTTTTTGGTCACATATCTCTCATATGGCTTCAGAAGTCTCAAATGGACTACTTTTATGCTAACTGTTTGGTATGTTTATTTGGTGCTTAATGCTTTTTACATTTTTGTAGCTTGTCAGATGTGCTTATTGAGAACTGTCATTGAGTTCAAAATGTGCTCTACTGAAAAAAAATAACAGCAATGCAAGTTTGAAACGTCAGAGTGAGTAATGTCTGAAAAATGTCTGAAAAAAAGCGCTTATTACAACTTACAAATACAGTGACAGTTTTGAGTGAAGAAAAGACTGAAATTTAGTCACCGTAAAGCTCCCTCAGTTAACACATTTTGTAATTATTCATTTGAATATTCCCTGCAGGTACACAACGTCATAAGACGTTGATATTTGGTTAAATTTCAGTTGCGACGTCAGGTGACCAAAACTCAATGTCAATTCAACGTCTAATATCAGTGTTGATTTGATTTCTAATACCAACATCAGCTGACGTTGATATTTGTTGTTTTTAGGTTGTATAACCAAAATCCAATGTTAAATAAACGTCTAATTGACATCAAATACTGACGCCAACCCAATTTTCATTCTCAACCAAAATGCAACTTCTGTCTGACGTCATGTCCAACGTCAATCTGACGTTATATAGACGTCCTGTGCCTGCTGGGTTCAGATGCATTGCAATTGATTTTGATGCACATAAAATTTGGTGCGATACACTCAACCTATGTTGTTTTGGTCATATGTTTTTCATGTGGCTTCAGAAAACTAATAATATAGACCAAGTTGTATGGACTACTTTTATGCTACTTTTATGTTACTTGTATGATAAATTGCTTAAATTGTGCTTTTTCCCCTTTTTGGAGCTTAGCAGATGTATAACATGTTCAGAATGTGCTCCACAGAAAAAAAAAAACAAAAAAAAAACATAGCATGCGAGTTTGAAACGACCTGAGAGTGAGTAGAGAAAGTCTCAATTTTCATTCTTTGGATGAACTATTATTGCCTTAAAAGCTACGCTGGTATGAGCACCGTTTTTATTTTTGAGCAAATGTGAACTGCTCTAAGAGATGCTGTTTTCTTCCAAATGGGAGCTATAACAGGATGAAATGCAAGAGTTTTGTTGAAGTATGACTGTGATATTCCTCTCCACTCGGTGGAGACTTGTTCAGACGGCAGAGTTGTGTTTTACTTTGTTTGACAGGGTATTTTTTGCAAGCCTATTGATCCTTTTCAGGAACGGAGCGCCTTCTCTTGCACTAAAGCCATTTTAGAGTTATTTGCAAGTCATTTCTCCCTGCTCTTGTTGGGGGCTTGTGTTTGTGAAGTGAAATCTTATTAGGGGAGGCATGAAACTAACCGTTTCAAATCATAATTCACGGTCACAGCAAGAGATTCATTCAGTGTAGAGCTTTACAGCTGCTTTATGTGTCTCTGGTGCCTGAATGGTGCAATTAAAGAGTCTACCTGATCAATAGGAGAGCATATCTCTACTCCTAAGTGACTTTAAAAACTCGACAGTTGGCTATAACACAAATAAAAGTATAAAAGTGTGCTCTAGAGATTTTAAACAATTGCACTCACTAGTTTATGGTCGATCTCTTGTGGTACTACTAGTTTCTCTTACTAAACCAATAATGTATTCATCAGCTGTTACAAAACCTATATATTCATTTATTAGTATATTCCTATTTGTATATTTGTTTAAGCAAACTCTTTTTGATATCCGCTACTGAATGTGTAGGGAGCAGTGGACACTTCATAGGGAGCATGTGAATTGAACACATTCTGTGGTCAGTTTTGGACTCGCTGGTCTTAAATGATCAGTTTGCTGAGGTTGAGTTGCTGTTGGAGGATTATGCTGTTGTTCTGCTGCTGAACCCTTGAATGAAGGAGGATTAGAGGAGGTTTTAACAGCAAACTTAATTATAAACAAACTGTTTTTCTGCACCAGAAAGCTTTATCTATCACCTCTTAAGTCAGGACTTAGCAGGGCAGGAAAAATGTGTTTGTGGCTGTTCTCAGTGGGAATAGGAAAGTACTACAAACACACACTACAGGGCTTTTAATGTGCACAGCGCCTATGTAGTGGACAGCAGTTATGTGAGTTGTCTACAGTTATGATGTTGTGCATCTGATATGAAAACCTTAAAAAGCAATAATTCATCCAAAAACAAAAATTCTGTCATAATTTTACTGACCCTGTTGTTCCAGACTTTTTTTCTGAGAAATGTATAAGGAGAACTTTATATTAGCTATTCAATAACAGTACAATCAAGAAGTTAAGATTTTCTATGCAGTATATATCCTACTACTTTATATATTTGAGCAGAATATAGATTATAGATATAAAGTGGCTCATACGACTGTATGCACTGTAGTCCAAGTCTTCAGATAGCTTTATGTTAGTAACAAAGTGAAATATTTACCTCTTTTCCTCACATAAAGTTATCATATGACTTCTGAAGACTTGTAATATAATACAGAATTCACATGAACTACTTTTTTTTTGGTTCTTTTATGGTGTACTTTCATCATTTTGGAGCTTGATCAGTCTTAAGCAAGCTTTATGAAAATTCTTCAAAAATTCTCCTAGGTGAAATTACGGTGAGTAAATAATAAGAGGTTTAATTTTTGGGTCAACTACTCCTTTAATTTGCAATTAAATTTAAAATGTTTTTTAAGATTTTCTTATTATAAGCAAATTAGAGTCTTTATTGCGTGTCAGAGGAAGTCACTGGCTCTTTTATGAAGCGTACTTTCATTTATTTCAATAAGACCATGAGTGCGGTCTTATTCGCTTCAGTTATACAGCTCTGTGACCCAAAACCTGCTCATTTGGTTCATTCATAAATCTTAATGAGCAGCAATCTGTCTTGTCTTTTTGGCTTTTTTTTCCATGAGTCTGGCTTTATCTTCCTCCGTCCGATCCTGACGGTTGATTGCCGTGACTTTTTCTGCATCAAGGTCATCGCAGGAGAATGAAAATCTAGACGCATCCTCCTGATGGTAATTGCACAGGACCGAATGCATCGCAACAAGTAAGCATATGCCGTTACATTAGCCAGTAATCCTCAGTCGATCTGAAATGGAGCTTGATGATAACTGTAATTTCTCCTGCTGTGCATTGATTGCATGTCAACATGACTTTTCGACTGTGGTAATTCCCGCACATTGTGTAGCAAAGAAAATGAATCCGTCTTTCTTATCCACATTCTTGTCTGGCCGGCGCATTATGTGGGATTAATTCTGATTTGTGAGACATGGCAGAGAGACTGAGCATGACTCAGATTGATGGGTTCAGAGGGAAATAGATCTTTAAGCATCTTCTAATGAAGACAAATTAGCAGTTGGGGTTGATGGGGGTCGGTGAAGGATCACGGCGTGTTAGGAAGTGAATGATGGCCCGACAGTCGCTAAAACCGACGCCATTTTCATCAGAGGTTCACCTCGAGCTCAAGACCTTAACTCGTTTCTGATTAGGAAGTAATGCAACGGTCATGCGATGGTTAATCAGTCATGGCAGAGACTGGATGAGCTGTTTTATAGTATGGATGTTCATTTGATGCAAAGTCTGAAATGGATTGTATGCCTATTTGTGTGGTCTGAGACCACATTAAAAAGCTGAAGTGTGTCATTTCTATCACTAGTGTTGCCAATTGGATTTTGCAAAATAATAACCACCTTCAAACAGGTTTCCCGAACACACTCTCCACTGCCTGGCTGCCTTTGGTTAGTCTAAGAGATAGTCCCTCCCCCAGACTCACATCATTGGTTGAGTCTGTGTTGGGCTGTTTGATCAAATAAGCATTGTTTTTGATAAGTAATAAAAGTTTACACTTGGGAAAATTAAACTGTGATTTGAGATAGTCATCTTAGCATCAGTGCTATATTATACTAAATATGCTATTATATTATTTGGAATTGGCTTTTGTTTTTAAAAATATTTTCAGCTTTCATTTTAGTTCATTCAAGCTTTTGTAATTTTGTTATGTTATGTGCTATTTTAATTGCTATCATTATTTTTATGTATTTTTATTTAGTTTTCAATTACTTAGTTTTAGTAATTTTAGTACTTCAACTTATTTTGTAATGTTCTTTGATAATTTTTAAATGTTTTTTAAATATTTTAATTTCTTTTTTGTTTTATTATTATTATTATTATTATTATTTATTTATATTATTTATTTATTTTATTTTAGTTTTAGAGTCATTTTAGTACTTAAACATCAACTTTTTATTTCAGTTTGTTGCTGAGGCAACGTTCCTAATTTTTGTTTAAATTTTTAAGTTTTTCATTGTAAATTTATATTATATTTTATTTCATTTTATTTTAGCTTCATTTCAAGTTATGAAAATGATATTTTAATAGTTTTAGTTAACAATAACAATAGTGCACTTTTCCAAACGTTAGTAACATTGATCATGTGACTCCACTGAAACTCGAAATGCTCTTTGAAACATTTCAAATCATGCTGGATTTGATAATGTTCGTTTGGTCTTGTTATCTTTATCTGCATTGCTGCTGTCATTAAAGCAAATTATTCTAAAATATATAAAGTTTTCAGTTCAATTTTCAGTCAAATAGTCTTTCAGATTCAGTTAAATAAGAAAAATGCTAAATGAAGGCATTTTACTTGTGTTCTCGGACTTTTTGACCTTTGTGGATTTGAAAATTCAGAAATAAATGCGTGTCTTTTGCATTTCCAGCTTCAACCACATGGAGTCAGTGTGATGTTTGTGAGAGTCCTTGCCTCACAGTTCTTTTACTTTGACTCTTTTTTTAGGGGTTTAATACCCTCCCCTGGTGGGAAACATGTCCTTTAGAGAGAAGCATGCGTCAGGATCGTGAATGAGTGATTTTAAATGTGTGATATAGTTAAAGTTTATTTTTGCTGTGCCTTCAGGCTCTTCATACAGCCTCTTGAGATCTTCAAGTCAACATGAAATCGAAATAGATCCTGTTTATTTTGTAAATTCATGCTGCTGGTCTTATTGTGCATGACTCATGTTATTCCAAACATTTATCTTTATCCAAAGCTTCCAAAGATATTCCAAAGATTTATTTTTGGAATCTTTAATCAAAATGTAATAATTGCTGCATCTGAAACAACCAACGAATTCAACTCTTTCCTTTCAATCATCTGACTCCGTTCTGGTATATAACACCCACTATTCACAATCCAGTCAATCTCCAATGGATAAAATCATCTCCTTCCATACATTTCATGTGGAAAACTGTCAGATTATGGAAGTAAAATAGGTTGTGACTTTCATGTTGACTTCCTGGATCATATCATAACAGATCTTAGTGTATTAGACGATCCTCACTGCATTCAGGCATTCAACAGTGTTGAAAATTTTATGCAGATTTCTGTGAATGATCAAATCAGACTGATTAGCCTCTAATCAGTTGTCCATTAAGTGATTTGGTGTTGATTGCATGCATTAGCAAATATCTTGCAAACAGGAGCGACTGAACAAGCGATGTAAACAAATGATTTTTTGCATTCATTACGATCAAGCCCACATTCCCTGATGTCAGAGAACGATATCAGATGACTTGTTTCTGGCCGCGTCTGTCATCTTGAAGCTTTGATAAAAACTGTCTCATGTTTTCTGTCAGAATTTTTCTCAACTCTGTGTCGTCGGCTCCTTTCTGATGTAGGGCAAAATATTCTCTGTCATTTGAATGATCAGAAAAGTAAAGAAGGTGAGGAACTGTCCCACATTGTGGCGGTGGTGGCCTCGTGTGAAGAACGTATGTAGGTCATGTCTTGGTCCTTGTCATGACTCTTTCATCACTTGACTGTTATATTTAGCTTCTCTTTTGGAGATTTTTAGGGCTGAGATTGAGTGTCAGGACTGACGGTCGGATAAGACCTGCTGAGGCTAAATATAGATTCTGTTTCCATGAATGTTGGTTTATGTTCTTGCATCGGGCATTCTGGGATCTCTGAGCAGTAATCGACACTTGTGGTATACAGAACATCTGCACAGACTTAAAGGAGGCAATATAAGCAAAAGTTCTTGCCATATTCTTTTAAAAAATTGGTCATTGTTGATGTAAAACTGTCAACTGAAAATTTGGGGTCACTTATTTGTTTATGTAGTGTGTATTCATCAATGAATGCTGAAAAAATTATGTCACGGTTTCTACAACTGTTTTCAACATTGATAATAATCTGAAATGTTTCTTGAGCAGCAAATCAGCATATTCAATGATTTCTGAAAGATCATGTGACACTGAAGACTGGAGTAATGATGCTGAAAATTCAGCATTGCATCAAAGGAATAAATTTCATTTTAAAATATATTAAAATAGAAAACAGCTATATTAAATTGTAAATATTCTATTAGATTATATATATATATATATATATATATATATATATATATATATATATATATATATATATATATATATACAGTATCTCACAAAAGTGAGTACACCCCTCACATTTCAGCAACAATTTTAGTATATCTTCTCAAGGGACAATACTACACAAATGAACCTTGGATATATTTTAGAGTAGTTAATGTGCAGCTTGTATAGAAGCATGGATTTACTGTCCTCTAAAAATAACTCAACATATAGCCATTATTGTCCAAATAACTGGCAACAAAAATGAGTACACCCTAAGTGAACATGTCAAAACTGTGTATACAATATTTTGTAGCAGCACCACTGTTATCTAGCACTGCCTTAATCCTCCTGGGCTTGGAATTGAACAGAGCTGCAGGTTGTTGCTGGCATCCTCTTCCACTCCTCCATAATGACATCACGGAGCTGCTGGATGTTAGACACATGACGCTTCTCCACCTTCAGCTTGAGGATGCCCCACATGTGCTCAATAGGGTTCAGGTCTGGAGACATACTTGGCCACTCCATCACCTTCACCTTCAGCTTCAGGGAATCCATGTTTCCCTCAATGAACCGCAGCTCCCCAGTACCAGCAGCACTCATGCAGCCCCAGACCATGATGCTACCACCACCATTCTTGACTGTAGGCAAGACACAACTTTCTTGGTACTCCTCACCAGGCCGTCACCACACATGCTGGACACCATCTGAGCCAAACAAGTTCATCTGAGTCTCATCAGACCACAGGACATGGTTCCAGTAATTCATGCTCTTGGACAGGTTTTCTTCAGCAAGTTGTTTGCAGGCTTTCTTGTGAGCCAGCTTCAGAAGAGGCTTCCTTCTGGAATGATGGTCATGCAAACCGACTTGTTGCAGTGTGCGGTGTATGGTCTGAGCAAGCTGACAAGCTGACCTTTCACCTCTGCAACATCTAAAGCAATGCTGGCAGCATTCATGCATCTGTTTTTTGAAGTCATCTTCTGCACCTGATGCACAGCACGAGGACCTAACTTCTTTCATTGACCCTTGAGAGGCCTGTTCCGAGTGGAACCAGTCTTGGAAAACCTCTGTATGCCACTGGCCACTGTACTGTAACTCGGTTTCAGGGTGTTACTGATCTTCTTATAGCCTAGGCCATCTTTGTGGAGAGCAACAATTCTAATTCTCAAATCCTCAGAGAGCTCTTTGCCATGAGGTGCCATGTTGAACATCCAGTGGTCAGTATGAGAGAATTGTACTCAAAGCACCAAATTTTAACTGCTCTAATAAAAGATAAACAAATTTGTATGGTCCTGTCAAGCAGACAAAAACATGATCATGATGAATAGGACATGTGGCTTTGCATGGTTAAGCGACATATAGCTGTTATCACTTAGGGTGTACTCCCTTTTGTTGCCACCTTTTTTGACAATAATGGCTGTATGTTGAGTTATTTTCAGAGGACAGTAAATCTTTACTGCTATACAAGTTGCACATTGACTGCTCTAAAATATATCCAAGTTTCATTTCTATAGGATTGTCCCTTGAGAAGATAAAATAGTTGCCGAAATGTGAGGGGTGTACTCACTTTTGTGAGATACTGTATATATGAAATATTATTATTGTTATTATTTTTTATCAAATAAATGCAGCATAAGAGACTTCATTAAAAAATCTTACCAATCTCAAACTTTTGAACAGTAGTGTGTGTGTGTGTGCGTGTGTGTGTGTGTATATATATATACATACACAGTGGGGGGAAAAATTATTTGATCCCCTGCTGATTTTGTACATTTCCCCACTGACAAAGAAATGATCAGTCTGTAATTTTAATGGTAAATTTATTTGAACAGTGAGAGACAGAATAACAACAACAACAAAAAAAAAAAATCCAGAAAAACACATTTCAAAAAACTTATAAATTGATTTGCATTTTAATGAGTGAAATAAGTATTTGATCCCCTATCAATCAGCAAGATTTGTGGCTCCCAGGTGTCTTCTATACAGGTAAGGAGCTGAGATTAGGAGCACTCTCTTAAAGGCAGTGCTCCTAATCTCAGTTTGTTACCTGTAGAAAAGACAACCTGTTCACAGAAGCAATCAATCAATCAGATTCCAAACTCTCCACCATGGCCAAGACCAAAGAGCTGTCCAAGGATGTCAGGGACAAGATTGTAGACCTACACAAGGCTGGAATGGGCTACAAGACCATCGCCAAGCAGCTTGGTGAGAAGGTGACAACAGTTGGTGTGATTATTCACAAATGGAAGAAACACAAAATAACTGTCATTCTCCCTCGGACTGGGGCTCCATGCAAGATCTCACCTCGTGGAGTTTCAGTGATCATGAGAACGGTGAGGAATCAGCCCAGAACTACACGGGAGGATCTTGTCAATCATCTCAAGGCAGCTGGGACCATAGTCACCAAGAAAACAATTGGTAACACACTACGCCGAGAAGGACTGAAATCCTGCAGCGCCCGCAAGGTCCCCCTGCTCAAGAAAGCACATGTACAGCCCGTCTGAAGTTTGCCAATGATTCAGAGGAGAACTGGGTGAAAGTGTTGTGGTCAGATGAGACCAAAATCAAGCTCTTTGGCATCAACTCAACTCGCCATGTTTGGAGGAGGAGGAATGCTGCCTATGACCCCAAGAACACCATCCCCACCGTCAAACGTGGAGGTGGAAACATTATGCTTTGGGGGTGTTTTTCTGCTAAGGGGACAGGACAACTGCACTGCATCAAAGGGACGATGGACGGGGCCATGTACCGTTAGGGCCAGGGCATTGAAGCCAGCCAGGGCATTGAAAATGGGTCGTGGATGGGTATTCCAGCATGACAATGACCCAAAACACACGGCCAAGGCAACAAAGGAGTGGCTCAAGAAGAAGCACATTAAAGGGGTGGTTGATTGCGATTTCACTTTTTTAACGTTAGTTAGTGTGTAATGTTGCTGTTTGAGCATAAACAATCTTTTAAAATTATGGCAGTTTAATGCCTACAAAAATGGCTCGTAGGGACTACAACGAGTTACTTCCCAGGTTCGTTACGTCACGAACCCAGATAAACCCCGCCCCGGGAACACGCAACGAAGGGTGCGAGGCCATGCTGCGCTGCTTTAGAGAAGAGGAAGAGAAAACTAGGGGTGCATGTAAAAATCTATTCATATATGAATTGCGATTCTGTCTTCTAACCATTCTAATGGACACACAACTTTCAAAATGAATGTTCTAAAGCAGCAGTTCTCAATCCTGTTCCTAGCGTCCTCCTGCTCTGCATCTCTCTCTCTCTCTCTCTCTCTCTCATTCAGATCATCAGCTGAGTGAATACACTTATTTTCACATAGCTATGAGAAGCGTTATACATGGATGTGCGTGCGGTTGCTGTACTGTATTAAAGCTTTAATCATGATAAAACCGTATATTAAAAGCTAACAGAAGCAGTAGCATTTACAAATAACAGCGTATCTAAAAGTATGAGACAACAACAAACAAACATACCATTAAGAGCCGTACTTGCACAGGTTCTGCGCGATCCTCTTCACTAATATCCTCTGCGTCTCAATCGGGCTCAGATTGATAAGAAATATAGACGACGCCATTGTTTACAATACAACTGGAGCACATGCCGCTGAGCTGAGGGGCGGGACGTTTAGATTCACACTAGAGGCGGTTTAGCCAATCACAACACACTGGGCCAGCTAACCAATCGCGTTTTTCTGAGGGAGGGGCTTCGTAAAAGCAGGAAATGATCAGCACATTTATCAGAGAAGGGACAGAGCGGTGTGGAATAAAGGTAAATTATGTGAAAAATAATGTGTTTTTTTTAAAAATGAAGCATTAAGACACGTAAGACTGCACCCCATAAACACAATCAAGCCTAGAAAAATACCAGTTAACCACCCCTTTAAGGTCCTGGAGTGGCCTAGCCAGTCTCCAGACCTTAATCCCATAGAAAATCTGTGGAGGGAGCTGAAGGTTCGAGTTGCCAAACCTCAGCCTCGAAACCTTAATGACTTGGAGAGGATCTGCAAAGAGGAGAGGGACAAAATCCCTCCTGAGATGTGTGCAAACCTGGTGACCAACTACAAGAAACGTCTGACCTCTGTGATTGCCAACAAGGGTTTTGCCATCAAGTACTGAGTCATGTTTTGCGAAGCGGTCAAATACTTATTTCACTCATTAAAATGCAAATCAATTTATAACTTTTTTGAAATGTGTTTTTCTGGATTTTTTTGTTGTTGTTATTCTGTCTCTCACTGTTCAAATAAACCTACCATTAAAATTATAGACTGATCATTTCTTTGTCAGTGAGCAAACGTACAAAATCAGCAGGGGATCAAATAATTTTTGTGTATGTATATGTATATGTATGTATATATATATATATATATATATATATATATATTCTGTATATATATACAGACATATTTTGGCATATTTATGAAGAAATTTTGGACACCTCTTTATTATGATTGTATATCATAATAAATTTTGGACACCTCTTTATTATTAATATATATCTTTATATATTTTTTATTCTATGAAATATTGGAATTATTACAGTGACAAAATGAAATCATCTTCGATGTATCAGTGTTGTAATTTGTCAGATGTCTTAAGAGATTTAAGCTTTGCACTCTGGTACATATTTGGCATACATGCACATTCTTCGCATGCATACTTGTATAAATGTGTAGCTAAGCACCTTGAATATCTTTTAAAGCTTGTACGATTAGTATGGCTTAAATATATTGAATATGTTAGTTTATTTAATGTTGGCTAGTTAAATATATAAAAAAAAATTATATATTTTTTAAACAAATGAAACCAGTTTAATGTTTTAGCCCAAGTATTGCTCATGCTCACTACAGACTGATCTGTTTAAAGCTGCTATTTTCCATTTGTGACACACAGATCTTGTTTTCTCGTAATTCACGGGTTTCAAATCGATGCCTCGTGCCATTATGTGTGACGGCACCCAAAACAGCGGGATTTTCCACGGAATGTTCCTGAAGATGGAGATTGTTATCTTGTTTGAGCTGTGAGTGCAGGAGACACCTGTGTGTGTATGTGTGTGTGTGTGTGTGTGAGCAGCCAGCACTCATGACATCCGGCCGTCATGTGGGTTAATCTCAGGAGAGGAGTGTGTGCGACAGCCAGCTTTAATGAAGCACCTGACGTGAGTCCTCCAAACATGAAGGTGTTTTTAACAGTAATTTGTCCAGCGCTCCATCGGGTTCTCCTGTCCTGTGAAATTAGTGTATTTCACGTCAGTGTCATCCATGTTTACAGCACAGAGCGTAGTCGAGTCTGTTATGTTATACAGTCTGTGTCTGTTTTGCACCGTGAGCGTAAGCGTGGCATAACTGCGACAGCATGTGTGCGGTGAGCTTTCACACTGACAGCGCTTCTGCTGCAAAACACAACTGCGTCTCTATATGGAAAATAAAGTGATTTCACTTAATCTGACTGATATAACTGCAATATGTTTGTGTCAGAAATGTGAGTACCACCAAGAGTACTAGCAATGGCTGGTTACTACTGTAACTAACTGATTACACACAATCTGGATTACGTAATCAGATTTTAAAAATCGAGTACTTGTAACGAGATATATTACATTTTAAAATGCTCATAATAAGAATTACAGTTACTTTTTATGGATTACATGATTACATGTTATTCATAAAATTACATTCTATGACATTACATTCTATTTTAATACAGCACAGTGTTATATGGGAAACACAAAAATTGTAAAGTGACACTAATGAACTATGTCACTTGGTAGAAGAATAAAGAAATTGTATGAAATTTTTATATTGCTTAATATTGTAAAAAATATAAAAATATGTATTATTTTATTCATTTATATTAATGTATCTTTCTACCAAGTAAAAAAAAAAGATTTTTTTCTTGTTGTATGCATACATCTCAGGTTTCTGCTTTTTAAATTGTAATAATAAGCAAAACAAATTGGCCATTGGGTAAAGGAAAATACACCTAATTCAAGCTATTTTACCACTGAAAATTTTGTTTAATTATTTATTTGTTTTATTTATTTTTTGGTTGTTGTATGCAAAAATTTGAGGTTTGTGCATTTTTTTAAGAAAAAGCATAACGATTTGCCTTTTGGACAAAGAAGAAGATATCAAATTCAAGATATTTTCTCTGAACAGTCTTTGAATAAGGTTTTTTTTTTTTTTTCCTCAAAAAAGTTCTTGTTTTAAGGAATTCAAGACAAAAAAAAAAAAAAAAACTGAAGAAACGATCGTTTTGCAGTGTAAGCAACTAAAAGCTGTCTGTTACAGTGATTTTTACCATGTTTAAGGAGGATTGTACACTCATGTTGTGCCTGCTGTTTGAACACCTTACAAATGGTAAAATCATGGTAATGCAACGTTTGCTTTATTATGCATCATTGATAGCAGCCCATTTCCACAAATTCAGCTGGATTTCTTTCATATCAATTGCAAACCGTATCAAAGTTTGCATGAACCCCATGAACTCGACTTTTTCAAGCAGAACCGAGTTTGGAAAACCACTTTCACACCAATCAAACACAGATGTCAAACAGACTTGGGTCCTCGCCAGAAAGTTCCAGTGTGAAAGAGGCCTTACAGATGGTCCTTGAGTCCTATTGAATGTGTCAGTTTAATCGCTCTGAGTGGGTGTGCCGAACAACTTCCCCCTTATTTTAAATTTTAATGTTGTAAAATCCATTTCTGAATTGGCAGAAGATGTAATTAAGGAGCGTTTGTGCAATGGGATCCTCTCTCAGAAAGCCTAGAAATGAAGGGTACGAGAAAGGAAGATACGTGGCCTGTCACCTTCAGCATGGTCTGTCCTCTTCTGCCTTCATCTCAAAATCTCTGTGTGTATTAGACAGAGAAAGAGAGAGAGAGAGGGCTTATGTACTATTCCCACTTCTAGCAATCAGAGTGTCTCTTGCAGTCATCACTGGTCATTCGTCAACCTGACATGACCTCATTTGCTTCTCTCCAGTATGAGACAAATGTTCACCGTCGACACAAAGCCTTCTGCAAATTAAAATTTCTAATCTGACTCTTCAGTGGCAAGCCAAGTGTGTGTGTGTGTTTTGACACTGCAGCCAAGCTTCAAGATGCTCTTCATTTTAAGTAGTTAAGCTACAATCAAGCAACAAAGAAAAGTGTTTTGCTCCATAACAAAAGTAGCAAACTACATTGAAGCTGCATTGAAGGGGGCAGTTTCTTTCTATATGAAATATTATTGATAATATTATTAATATTATCAATAATATTTAATTATTAATATTTAAATAATTATTTTTCTAGAAAATATTAATATTTAAAGAAAATTAAATATTATTATAGAATAGAATAGAAATGTAATGTAAGAGAATTGTTTGCTATGCATTTTATTGGTTGTGTATTTTAGTAACTTGATTGTGGTTGATCAGAGTGAGTTTGTGAAGATTCTGATCTCTGGCCTACTAATTTAAGTTTTTAGTGAAAATTCTTTTCATTTTTGTGAAATTCACTGTAAATTCACTGTTGATTTTTGTACCAATTTATATTCTTTAAAATAATGCAAAAATAGTTTGTGCAGTTTAATAATTAGCTAAATAATTGCACATCCCCCAGCCCCCCCATTTATTTTATTTTATTTCATGCATTTTATTATTTATCTTATGTTATTTTTTTTTTTTTCCTAATACTGAAGTACTGTAGCCCATAACTGGTTGGTCTATTGCCAATGAACATTTGCTGCAATGTATGATGTAACATACAATTTTGTTGCTGAAGTAGACAGCTTCAAGTTTCCAGTGTAGGTAGATATTGTGTACGTTAGCCCAAAAACATATGAAACACAAACTCTGTATGAGTATGTGAGTACATTCATTTCTAGCTATGCAAGCTTTTTATGCATTGTTGCAATCTAAAAGGCAATTCGTAATGTATGCATAAATTGTCTTCTACAGCCAGTTTTGCCTTTCAGATCTTCTTTTGTCTTGGCAAAGACTCTTGCAGAGCAATGTTGTAAAATGGAATTAAATCTACATATTTATACCTAGTTACCTGAACAATGGCACGAGGGTTATAGGGTGTCTCTATCGCCCCCTTTAGGTTTGAGTAATGCAAAATGCATGTTAGCGAGTCGGCCAAATGCTTACATCACGTTTGTTTATAGCCACAATTCTGTGCCGCAATCCAGCACAGTATTTCTAAATACTCATTCTTCATTCTTGCATCTAATTAGAGCTTCAACCAGAGCAGCAGAGCACATCGTTCAAGGCTTTGGCCGCAGAATGAACTCGAATCAATCGAAAAGCACAGCACAAGGTGAATTATAACTTCATAGGAGTTATTAAGAGGCAAGGACATTCAGTCAAACTCCTCAAAGATTCAGCCTCAACATGGTTCAGCCTTGTTTACAGGTTTTAAGTTGGATCAATCTTTGTCATCATATGAAGCGTCTGTTTTGAATCCTTGTGTAAAGGTGTGAAAAGCAGCCACACCGAACAAAGCAGGGTGAAAGCAAGGACTTTTCATAAATTGAGCCCGGTTGCCATGGCAAACTGGATTTAGAGGCAAACGTGAAAAAGCCGAGAAGGAGAGATGGAGACGAGCGGTGAGAAAGCAAGCATAAATGCTTGTAAAATGAATTGCGAAGGTCATATCATCTGTGTGCTTCGGTAAAATATTAACAGTGGAACAAGAGAGCAGCATAATTAGTCTTCAAGTCTTCCTCGCTCGCTCGCTCTCTCTGAATACCTGCATGGGAAACAGCGTTGCCCCTGTGAACCCAGTTTGCCACTTAGCACCTCTTCACCGGCGGAAGAACTGAGTCATCTTTGACCCTTGTTCTGAACTGGTGGGTGTTTGAAATAATGCTTCTGTCCTCACTGGAGTAAAGCACACACACTCAGAGCCTCTCGTTCACAGCCCTAGTGAGCTTCCTACGTAGGCTGCATTTTAAGACGTCATAGGCACGCTGTTCCAAAAGCTACGCAGTATTATCATGCTCTCTTCTAAGACAGCGGTTTTCTACTTGGTTTGCTTCAGGATGCAGGTCTTGAATTAGAAATCAAACAGAAACCCAACAAAACATGCAAGTCAACTATTTTAGAAAATTTTGAATAATTAAGAAGCCTGATTTGTCTCTTTTGCTCACCAAGGCTGCATTTATTTGATCAAAAATACAGTAAAAAGGGTGAAATAATATTACAATTTAAAGTAACTTTTGTATTTGAATATATTTAAAAATACAATTTATTCACGTGATACAAAGCTCAATTTTCAGTATCATTACTCCGGTCTTCAGTGTCACATGATCCTTCAGAAATCATTCGAATATGCTAATATAAACATTTCTCATTATGAAAACAGTTGCTGCTTCATATTTTCCAAAAGTTTAAAACATATACTCAAAAATGTGAATTAAGTATGCTTAAAAAATTCCACAAGAATGCATTTAATTTATTAAAAGTGACAGTAAAGGCATTTATAACGTTGCAAAAGATTTCTATTTAAATGCTGTTCATTGCTGTTTCTGTTCATTTTATTAATTCCTGAAAAATATTTTGCATGCTTTTCACAAATATATTAAGCAGCAAAACCTGTTTTCAACATTGATAATAAGAACCATTATTAAAGGTGCCATAGAATGCATTGATACAATATTTTAAATTGTTCTCTGATATCTACATAGAAGGTATGTGGCTTAGGTAAGGGCAAAAAATCCCCAGAAACGGTTTTACGTGTCCATTTAAAACCCTAGGATTTGTCCCTTGAATGAAATGGTCAGTTATTACCTTATTTGGAAGGGTCATGAATAATAATGTTGAGCTCTGCTCTGATTGGCTGTTTCACAGTGCGGCTCAATGTTGAGCTCTGCTTTGATTGGCTGTTTCACAGTGCGGCTCATTTCAGTAGCTCACAGGAAGGAAACACAGGGAAAATATATATTTCAATACTTTCTTGCGCAGTTATATCGTTGGGTAATTATACTGTAAATAAAATGCGGGCATCAGGGAGCCGCCGCTATTAATATGCGGGGCATTGAAACTGCTTTCGAATGCACGATCGCTTTTTACTTTCACTTTCGCTTTCGAGATTCGCGATCGCATGTACTCTGTTTATACTATGCAGCGGGAGTACTTACCACACATTTTACAAGATCAGATGTTTGTCAGTGGTGCTCAGGATCTGTAAATCATTCGCCATCATCCTCAGTCATCTCTCCTTACTCTGTTTATGTGGTAAGTGAAATCTTATGTACTGTAATGTAACAGGCTACCGCTAGCAAGGAGCTAACCATGTCCTTTTAGTGGCTTGCGTTATTTTATTAGAATGCGTTATTTTATTAGAACGCGTTATTTGTTTTCCGTGCCTTTCTGAATACAGACACCAACCCATCCCTGCACTTCACATCCCCTGCACACCCTGGAACATAACATTTATTTCCACGATCTGCCATTTTCTCTGTTGTCCTCGCTTGTTTCTTCACAGTACCTGCAGAACTTCTGATGATTTGGCTAGGCAGGTCCGGCTGGCCTAGAACATGAGCGGGTATATGCAAATGTTGGGGGCGTACATATTAGTGATCCCAACTGTAATGTCACAGTCGGTGTTATGTTCTGATTTGCCTATTTTTCAGTGGTCTTTTGCATTCACGAGATTTACATAAGAAGGAGGAAACAATGGTGTTTGAGGCTCACGGTATGTCATTTCCATGTACAGAACTCTTATTATTCAACTATGCCAAGGTAAATACAGTTTTCCAGTTTTTCCATTCTATGGCACCTTTAATAATTAAGCACCAATAGTAACTGAGCATCAAATCAGCATATTAAAATGATTTCTGAAGGATCATGTGACACTGAAGACTGGAGTAATGATGCTGAAAATTCAGCTTTGATCACAGGAATAAATTACATTTTAAAATATGTTCAAATAGAAAACATGTATTTTAAATTACAATCATATATTTCACAATATTACTGTCATGCAACTTTTCTGCTTATGGGACTGAACATCTACCAAGTTGCTAATGCATTTATTTTCACATTTTCTTAAAAAAAAAGTATTTATTTAGTTTTTCTGACTATGCATAATTATATAGATAGTTGGATTTGATTTATTTAGCAATATTTGTTTCACCAGGGTTGCCTATGTAGAGCATTCCAAATGAGTAACGAGGTTTCATGTCCGTTACGATGCTGCTTCGGAAGGCAGCTGACTGTATGTAGGCAGCATACACTGAGGCAGCACACTAGGGTTTGGAACGGAGCCACACTCTTCGTACGGGGAGGGAGGAGGGGAAAAGTGTTTGGCTTTTTTCAGAAGGTATAAGCTATGTCTGGCATCTGATGAAGGTAGTGGAGGGAAGATTTGCATTCATTAAGCTTGAGCCAATATGAAGGTGAGGGAAGATAAGAGGGCTGGATTTAGAGTCTTCTTTTGTGGATTCTGGCCTTGATGAATCTTCAACAGTGACTAAACTAGTGTGTGTGTGTGTGTGTGTGTGTGTGAGAGAGAGAGCGAGAGAGCATTGACATCACTGTTCACATGTTGGATGTGATTCTTAAGGTCTCCTATGGTATCTGTGGTGAAGGATGAACTGGGCCTGAAAAATCAAACAAAACAACAACAACAACAACAAAAAAATGTTATATTGAACATAGAATCTATTTAGGTTATATTATAGCTGAGAATCGAAAGTGCTGTTCACATTTTTATATTTATATAGTTATTTCAATATGTGTAATAGTCATTTTTATATGACAATAACAGCACTATTAAACAATACTCTCAATCTTTATTCAGTATTAATTATAATTATGTAAATATTTACATATTTAATAATATAATATATCATACAATATAATGATCCAATATCTAAATAATTATTTTTAAATAATTATATTTAAATAAGTATATTGCACCCTTAATTCTACTATGTATATAATAATAATAATAATAATAATAATAATAATAATAATGATAATAATAAAACCACCTCTACTACTACTACAACCCGAATTCCGGAAATGTTGGGACGTTTTTTAAATTTCAATAAAATGAAAACTAAAAGACTTTCAAATCACATGAGCCAATATTTTATTCACAATAGAACATAGAGAATATAACAAATGTTTAAACAGAGAATTTTTACACTTTTATCCACTAAATGAGCTCATTTCAAATTTGATGCCTGCTACAGGTCTCAAAAAAGTTGGTACGGGGGCAACAAAGGGCAAGAAAAAAAAAAAGCAAGAAATTTTGAAATGATTCAGCTGGGAGAACGTCTAGCAACTAATTAAGTTAATTGACATCAGGTCTGTAACATGATTAGCTATAAAAGGGATGTCTTAGAGAGGCAGAGTCTCTCAGAAGTAAAGATGGGCAGAGGCTCTCCAATCTGTGAAAGAGTGCATAAAAAGATTGTGGAATACTTTAAAAACAATGTTCCTCAATGTCAAATAGCAAAGGCTTTGCAAATCTCATCATCTACAGTGCATAACATCATCAAAAGATTCAGAGAAAATGGAAAAATCTTTGTCCGTAAGGGACAAGGCCGAAGACCTTTGTTGGATGCCTGTGGTCTTCGGCATCGACATGATTCTGTCATTGACATTACTAAATGGGCCTGCAGGTGCCAGCTAAAGCTCTGTCATGAAAGAAGGAAGCCATATGTGAACATGGTCCAGAAGCACCGTCATATCCTGTGGGCCGAGGCTCTTTTAAAATGGACTGTTTCAAAGTGGAAAAATGTTCTATGGTCAGACAAGTGCAAATTTGACGTTCTTGATGTAAATCACGGACGCCGTGTCCTTTGAGCTAAAGAGGAGAGAGACCTTCCAGCGTGTCATCAGCGTTCAGTTCAAAAGCCAGCATCTCTGATGGTTTAGGGGTGCATAAGTGCATACGGTATAGGCAGCTTGCATGTTTTGGAAGGCACTATGAATGCTGAAAGTTATATAAAGGTTTTAGAGCAACATATGCTCCCCTCCAGATGACGTGTATTTCAGCAGGACAATGCAAAACCACATACTGCGGCTATTATAACAGCATGGCTTCGTAGTAGAAGAGTCCGGGTGCTGAATTGGCCTGCCTGCAGTCCAGATCTTTCACCTAGATAGAGAACATTTGGTGCATTATTAAACGTAAAATACGTCAAAGATGACCACGAACTCTTCGGCAGCTGGAAACCTAAATCAGGCAAGAATGGGACCAAATTCCAACACCAAAACTCCAGAAACTCATAACCTCAATGCCCAGACGTCTTCAAACTGTTTTGAAAAGAAGAGGAGATGCCACACCATCGTAAACAAGCCCCCGTCCCAACTATTTTGAGACCTGTAGCAGGCATCAAATTTGAAATGAGCTCATTTTGTGCATGAAATTGTAAAATTTCTCAGTTTAAACATTTGTTATGTTAGGGTTAGTTATGTTCAATTGTGAATAAAATATTGGCTCATGTGATTCGAAAGTCTTTTAGTTTTCATTTTATTCAAATTTAATAAACGTCCCAACATTTCTGGAATTCGGGTTGTGCTACTACTACTACTACTAATATTTCCATGGTATTTTAATGTGTGTAAAATTACCATTTTTACATTGCAATGGCAGCACAATTGATTTAAACAATATATTGTGAATCTTTATTTATTAATTGTATTTAATTGCTTGCATTAAAACATTTTAATTACATTTTGTATTTTAAAATTATATTTTAATATTTTATTTTTTTTACATTAAAATTATTTTAAATACTATTGCCCCTTAATTGTTATATATTATTGAAAAAAAAAATAAAAAAATAATAATTATTATTATTATTAATTAATTAATTAATGCTTAAGAATAATTTGTATTGCTATGCAATCAAAAAAAAATTGGTACTTTTTTTTAGAGAATTAATTGTTCTTCTTCATTTCTGTGATTCGTAAGTCCTTCGTTTGTAAAGAATGTGGCTGTTTTGTTGAGTTCTTCCTACCATAAACGACTGTTGTACTGTCAAATAGCATTTTAGCGCAGGTTTTGAAGCAGCATTTTGTTGACAGGCTTACTGATCAGCAAATATAAACAAATCTTTAGATTCAATTCACCAGAAAGATTCAAGTCCCTGGGATGAATCAAAACACAGAACACATTTAATGTATCAGACAGCATTTTAGTGCAGGCTTTGAGGGAGTGTTTCCTTCATGAATATCAGCAAATCTAAACAAATCTTTAGATTCCATTCACAAGTTCCCAGGATGAATCAAAACTCAGACCACATTTAATCACATGTCAAGCAGTACTTTGAGCCGGACCTGTGCATTCGGTTAATTACCATACCAAAAGTGGCCTCGGGCAGGGAAAGAAAAAGGAGAAAGTGCCAGAAACTCTCGCCTGCGGGCCCACCGCCTCTTCTCTTGCAGATCAGAGTCTGCACCGTTGCAGAGATCAGGGAGCTGCACACAACCTGTGTTCAGTGGAGTGCTAACAGAAGCGCAGCATCCGCGTGGGCCGCGTTCGATGGGCTCCGGAGAGCTCTGACCTGTGTGCATCAAAGCTTCTGGAGAGTTCCTGCGGAAGGTTGTCTGTGTGGGCCTGACACACATTATGGCTTCTTGTAATGAAGAAAGATTGTGTCAGACAAACACTCTACTCTCATCTCATGACAGATAGAGAGCCACGGGATAGAGAGTGTGTGAGAGAGAATGTAGACAGCGCTGATAACATTACAGCGGTGTGAGGTGAAATCGATGGGCTGGTTGACACAGGTGGAGGAAAATATCGATTTTGTGAAGATTTCAGAGATTCGCTGATTTTTGGAAAACTTTTTAGAGAGTCTGACAAACAAGTCACAACTTTTTTTTTAATGTTAAGGAAGCCCAAATATACCCTCTTAAAACCTCTTTCTAAAAATATAAAAGCTGCCGTATATTGTCATGCATAAAAAGCTGTTTAAACTGTGTGAACAAGTGCTCAATTTTAAAGACATGTTGTTCCTAGAAGTAAATAATTGGCTTTTATATGGCATAAAGCCACAACAGATTGTTAAAGTATTATCAAGAAAATATTTACTTATTAAGTTAACTGTATATATATAATATAAAATAAAATTTGGGATTGGTAAAATTGTTAATGTTTTTCAAAGAAGTATCTTCTGCTCACCAAGGCTGCATTTATTTGATTAAAAATACTGTATAAACAGTAATGTTGTGAAATATTATTACATTTTAAAATAAGTGTGTGATACTTCATTATATTTTAAAATGTACCTTATTCCTGTGCTGAATTTTAGCAGCCATTACTCCAGTATTCAGTGTCACTTGACCCTTCAGAACAAAACTTTTTGAGAAGAAAGTTAAAAAGAACAGCATTTATTTGAAATAGAAATATTGTGTAACGTTCTAAATGTCTTTACGGTCACTTTTGATCAATTTAACACATCCTTGTATTAATTTCTTCCAAAAAAACAAAACAAAAAAAAAGCAAAAAACAAAAAACAAAAAAACAGTTGATCTCAAACTTTTGTAGTGTATGTATATAGAAAGTTTATCTATTTTTTTGTGTGTTTTTTATACTTTTAATAGTTTTTTTCAGTTTAATATTAAATTAGATGATGAATATGAATCTCTTGTCTATCCATTCATTTGTCCGTCTGTCCGTCCATCTCTCTGTCCATCCAGCCCCTAAAATTTGAAATGTCTCCTGAGTGTCCATCCAGAAGCTCTGGGCAGTTCATTGAAAGCCAGTCTTACTTTTTCTGTAAGTAAGAGTGACAAGACTAAAGCCGAGTCCCACCGTCCATTCCTGTGGGACTGTGATATGTTTAATGATGAGCCTCGGGACAAAAACGCCTGCCTTTTTAATCCAAGACTTCCTCCAAATGAAGATTAACACAGAGACGACTTCTCCCCTGTCTCGGCATCTCTGTCTCTCTCTCTCTCTTCTCCACCCACAAACCACCCTGGAAAAGCTGTGAGCGAGAGATAGAGCTTCTTGCCTAAATCCCCTTGATTTTTCACCCCTCCCTCGGTGCGCTCACCTGTCGCCTCCATCTCCATCTCACATCTGCTTTATCTGAGCCATCAAATCTGTGGCTACAACATAATCACCAGCACACAGCGGTTTGACCGCTGCCCTCGGCCAAATCAGCCACCCGCCTGTCACTCTTAAGTAAAGAGCATTATGCGGCTGTTCTTCACACTGACCTTTGTGTAAGAGGATGTTTTGTATCATTGCACTTGGATTTCGAAGCTCTCCACACACATGCATGTGTGTTTTTGGATTATGAATGTGTGGATATGGTGCTGCTTCAACTACAGGCGCTTTTGTCCCTTGGGGTTTTTAGAGAGAAAGAGAGAGAGAAAAACTGTTTTCATGCTATTACTAGTTTAATTTTGCCTTCCAACGGTGATTAACAGTGTACATGCATCCCAGAAGAATTGTAATTTTTTTCCTGAACTGCCAACACAACACTGAAAAAAAATTGCTATAGAAACAATTTTCATTAAGAAACTGCTAGTAAACAACTATACATTTATTTACAACATTAAATGAAAAATTGAAAAATGTAGACCAATAATCTTTATTTACAACCTTTTTAAAGATTTTTAATTTATTTATTTATTTATAGTGAATTGTCATTCACATCACATCTCAATTATGTATTATCTGTTTAAAATTGTGGTGGAAAATAACTACTATTTGTCTTGCTAAGGCTAATTTCCATAACATTGTAATTTTTTAAATGCA
The DNA here is from genome assembly GCA_039654775.1 of Spinibarbus caldwelli. Taxonomy (NCBI): domain Eukaryota; kingdom Metazoa; phylum Chordata; class Actinopteri; order Cypriniformes; family Cyprinidae; genus Spinibarbus; species Spinibarbus caldwelli. The sequence continues at coordinate 4,627,360 of CM077233.1, forward strand.
GCTTATTTAATAATTATAACAACAACAACAAAAATAAAATTAATGTGTAATTTCTTTCCATTTCATTTCCATTTCAAGCTGTAATTAAGCAAAAAGTGAAAATATTACTTTATACATAATAATAATACTTTAATAAATATTGTTAGTAGTAGTATTGTGATTAATGTTGTTATTATTATTATTGTTATTAATGTTTTTATATATTATGTCTTATTATGTTTTATGTATATTATTAACTGTTAATGTTATTATTAATAGTATTGATTGTAATATTAATTATTATTACTACAAATTATTATTAAAATTTAGTGGGCAGTTGTAATTTTTTTTGTACAAATTTTTATGGATAATTTGTCATTTTAAGATTGAAAGTCTGGATTTGGGGTAGGGGTAAAACAGTAAAATCTTTACGTAAACAAAAGAATTAAAAACAAAATGGCATGGTAAAAAGTTTGTTTTGACCTTCACATAACAGAAAAGGTTAAAATTTGTAGATAGAATAAATCCTTGGAACAAAAACCCAATACAGATTGTGAACTTGAATGATGGGTATATATGGGATCTGTAGTGTGTTTGGATGGGTTCACGCTGATGTAGGTGTGTGGAGTGTGTTGAGAGAAACAGGTCTGTGGGTTTGGTGGAGGTTTATGTTGCTTAACGGCAGCCTGATCCCTTTTACAGCTCTCTGATGGAAAGCCCCTTTCTGTAGCAGCCAGTGACCAACCACTAAATTTATCCTGCTCACATACAGAGATTGAATCCCAAACCCAGCCGGATAACCCGGCGGATCAGCCCACGCCTGAAATACTGTACACAAACTCAGAGTGAAAGAGAGTGAGACAATTTATAGCGTGTCTCTTAATAACATCATCCTCTCTGCAGCTGTAAGTCCAGCATTTCAGATGATTGCAGGACAGAACGAGAAGAGCCTGACAAAGTCTTGTCTGAATTCTGAGGGCTGTTTAGGGCTTATGAAGTTTGGCCAGTTTGAGGAGCGGTTGTTAGGGTGTTCTGAGTGGTTGATAAGATGTTACTGAATTGTTGCTGAGCTGTTCTCAGTGGTTGCTAGGAATGGATGATAGGGTATTCTATGGGATGCTATTTGAGTGGATCCTAGAGGATTTTCAGCATTTTCACCGGTGTTCTAATGGTTAGGGAGTTGGGCTTGTAACCTGAAGGTTGCGGGTTCGATTCTCGCATCGGCAGGAATTGAAGGTGGGGATTGTGAATGAACAGCACTCTCTCTGCCTTCGATACCATGACTGAGGTGCCCTTGAGCAAGGCACCAAACCCCCAATTGCTCCCTGGGCGCTGGAGCAATGGCAGCCCACCGCTCCGGGTGTGTGTTCACGGTTTGTGTGTGTGTTTGTTCACTATTCACTACTTGGATGGGTTAAATGCAGAGCACCAATTTCGCGTATGGGTCACCATACTTGACAATACGTCACGACTTTCACTTTTCTAATGTAAGAGCCTGTAATAATGGAGTTTGACCAGTGTGGCGCTGTAGAGCAAGACTGTAATTCAACCCTCCTGTATGCAATCCAATAGAAACAGACACACTTTTGAGATGTGCAAATGAAGCCGAACCAGTAGAGTGTGGGAACGTTTTATAAAACTACAAACAAAAAATGCTGTCATGTATAGTGATGGGAGAAACAAAGCTTTTCAAAGCTTTGAATCAACTGAACCATATGCTTCGCAAAATGATTCACTGTTTCGAAAAACCACACACTGGCGACACCTGCAGGAAAAAAATAGTATAAATGTAACAAAAACTCAGGCTAAATATGCATAAAAACAGCTTTTACAAACCCATTGCAAATATATTATTGGAAGTATAGTCTATAAATTGCAAGTAATTAATTAGATAACATCATTAAATAATAAGTGTCTGTATAATGTGTTTTTTATCAATTTTTTAAGGGCTTTTTTTATTTGTTAAATGCATGGCTTAGCCAAACCAATAAGAGACTATTAACTACTATTATTCCTTTTAAGTATACAAATGTCTCATTAAAATGTCTATAGACACTTGTTCAGTGGTTTGCTACTGGGAATCTGAATCTGCATGATTTGGGTTCACAGAGATCATCGCCCCCTAGCGGTGATCCATTGAAATTTCGAAACATTTTGACATGTAACGAAGCCTCGTTTACTAAAATCACGTGACTTTGGCAGTTTGAGACACTCTCCAAACCACTCATTTGAAACAAAACATTCATAAAGGTTTTGAAGTTTCATGAAGCAGTTTTTCGAAAGTGGCCACATTAGTCACATGTACAGGCCCAGATATAGTCATGCCAAAGTTATTTTTTATTCTTTGTCTAGGGGGAAAAGGAGGTTGGTATAAGCAAGCAACGCTTTACTGTTAGCAAACATTTCGATGCTGCTGAGCGTGGTGTTTAGATGTATGTGTAACATGTTGCGCACTTTGTTTTCAATAATGAAATAAACACACAACAAACATAACAGCAATGAGAAAACAGCAGTTAAGGAAGCATCTGATCATAAAGATGTGAATGTGTGCACCAGCTAGTGTTAGTTTCGTTAACGAAACTATGACGAAAAATGTTCGCTGACGAGCTTTTTTCCCATGACTAAAGGTGCGTTCACGCCATATCGGAATTCCCGTAATTACGAGATTCCAACTTGTAAAAAGCGTTCACGTCCTCATAGAACTCATAATTACAACTTGTGAACTGGGAGTTTTCAGAGAGCTACGGCTTGTAACACGTGATCGCTGCACCTCACGCGAAAATAGAGAAAAACGGCGGCGCTTTCAAAGAAGCCTATTACTGCTCTAAAAGAGGAGAAAATATATATATATATATGAGAGAGAGAGAGAGAGAGAGAGACTGTACTATAATATAACTAATTATGGAAGTGTTCATACTGTTATTATTTTGTTGCTGTTTGTTTAGGTTAGCAATATTCATCGCCGTCAATAGTAATAACAAACAAACATGCAAACTGTTTGTAATTATTTTTACCTGACACGGTTTCTGTGTTCTGCAGCAACATTTAGGAATAGCATACAAATGTAATTTTATGTGTTTTACAGCTGCCAGTAACATTTTTATGCGGTCGTGGGTTCATTTTGTTGACTGTCGCTATAGAAACAGATAATCCCCAGTACGAGGATGTGAACAGTACCGAGTTGAACGTTATGTGTTGTCATCTTGGAATTACGGTAATTACAACATGCCGTGAAGACAGCATTAGACGAGACGACAATAAGCGGTGTGTTCTTGACGGGATATATCGCCCTCCGAAGGGTACTTCGGAGTGAAAACTATCATGGCCGCCAATGTTGAAGGGTCGTTCCAAACCGAAGTGCTCAAAACTAGCCACTTCAAAGGGCCCTTCGGAATGAAGGATTTCGAAGGGTACAACTGATGGACACTTCAGGCTCCCATGATCCTTTGCGCAGATTCTTTGGATGATGACGGCGCCTCCATGTGGGCATGGGATGATGACGCAGAAGGGCACTTCAAGAAACAGTTGTTTGGTCCCCTACACCCTTCAACCCTTCGAAGCTCTCACTCCGGAGGGTAAACCCTTTGAAGGGATTAGGGTATAGGGATGAGCCCTTCCGAATGCAATGCAGAGAAGGTCTATAAACGATAGCTATGACTATATCAACATGAAATTTCGTTGGCGAAAAAAGACGAGAATAAAATGTATTCAAAAAAATAAAAACTTTACCAAAAACCTATTTTTATTTTCGTCAAAAAAAAGGAGACAAAATATTATTGCGGACTGCTCTACGTGCGAGCTTCCCTGAGTGTGGTTGCCAGATATCAAGAGTTTAAATCCCCAAATCAAAGCTTCACTGTTCCCGGTGTTTTGCTTATTTTAAGCAATCTGGCAACCATGCACACGCGCTCGCTCCTCATTGCGGAAGCGCCGCTGCCGATGATCTGAAAACACTGACAAACAAGCTGGAGTTTAGCAATCTAAATGAAAGTGTCATTCAGCCAATCTGTGTTCTGTCATGAGATCTCGACTGTATTGTTTGCGATTGTGATCACTGAATAAATGCACTTACTCAACCGCTGTTGTTTTAATGGAGAAATAGGTTATTGCAATTTGGAATTAGTGGAATTACTAGGAATTTTACTGTTATAATATTTTTCGTTTGTTTTACCAGTTTTCATAATGTATTGCTAAAATGTCAAGTTTTCATTGACTAAAACTAGACTAAAATGTTGAGACTTTTAGTCGACTAAAACTAAATAGGATAAGGTTGACTAAATATGATAAAAACTAACAAGGACATGTAACACGGGACTAAGACTAAAATTTAAAATAGGCTTAGCTGACAAAATTAACACTAGCACCAGCTCTGCAATCGGCACTCCAGTCATGTCATGTTTATTTAGGCTATATAGCTTTTTATATAGCAAGCTGCTTTATAGTATTAAACATGAAAAAAATAGCAAAACAGAATAATCGACCATAGCTTATTGATTAATCGATTAGTCAATTAATCATTTTAATAATCGTTAGATTAATTATCAAAATAATCGTTTGTTGCAGCCCTATTAAAAAATCCATAGGATCTTACCTTCATGCTGTGGAAATACAAGACGGAAGAACGCAGTGCTCAAAAGGGGTAGAGCTACATAAGGTCTGTCCACCTTATTTTTGACGTAAGATCGCGCGCTGCCATTTTTAACTGGAATGTGCAAGGTTTCCGGTGTCATTCGCTTCCAGTTATTTTACCTGTACAAAAACAGACTGTTATGCTGCTTGATATTGCAAACTTGTATTTGTTATCTTATTATTTCAGTTCATTATCATAATCATAAACATACAAGTTTGTGGCACAAATAGGTTTATGGTTTTCTGCACTTTGTCATTCTTTTAGTTGTTGAATACTGAAGCTGAAGTCTCGCACATTCACAGAAAATAGCGAACTTCCCTGTTACGAAATAAGATGGATACACACACAGGGATAGAGACATACAGAGTCAGGAGAATGATAATTTGATCCGGGGGGAGATTATTCCTGAAAAGAGCTGATTTGAATTTTGCTGTGTTTTTCGTTTACGTTGAAGCGGTGCTTCTTATGCACGGCAATTCAGCAAACAAAGCTCAGCAGAGTGTGTGCGTTATTGTGAGTTTACTGCGCAGGTGATTAGAGGAGCTTCAATCCCTCAGAGGATCTTGTGGAGAGGCGTCAACAGGATCACATTTGATTTTCAAAAAGTTTTGATAAGACAAAAGTGTGATGTTTTGTCTTTTTTTTTTAGAAGGCCCTCAAAAGCTGCAGCAGCTCGGTGAAATGGCTCCTCGGCTTTTTAACTTTTCCCAAAGATGAAAGGCAAAGGCAGACAATTTCCATTAGCGATGTGGCTTCCTCTGGTTGCCACAGCAACATTGCTGCATCCGTTGTGATGTTTCCAGATAAAACTCAAAATTTAGTGCTATTATTGTGCATTAAAGCTGGTGCCATTACGGTGATTCACACAGGCACATTTTGTCCTGATAACCTCTCATTGCTGTCTTATATATGGTATTTTCCATCACAGAATCCCTGTATGAAGCGTCAGAAAAGACGGACAGAGAAAGAAAAGAGAAGCCGTGGTTTATTCTTTTGTGGAATAGAAGGTGAGAGGAGGTGATGAATGATCTATTGTGCCACGAAATGAAGTTCTGAAGTGCTTTAACTGATTGCTGAACATGAGAGTCAGGCCTCTCTTACACATGCTGGCTTTTTTCTCCTGACTCACAGGAAGTGGGACGTTCCTCTGTGGATCTGCTGTCTTACACACTCTCCCCTTATCAGACAACAAAACCAGCACCTGTGAGAAGAGAAAACATAGTATATATCGAGGGTGAGAAACATTCAGCTGCAACATCAACTGCCTTATAGTATTACACTGTGATATGCATCTTTGCATATTTTGATTATGTCAACGGTTCACAGTGTTATTATTTTTGGGGTATTAATGTTTCCACAAATTCGCAAGCGCAATATGATTGAAATAAGTAACCTTTACTTAAATCTTTACTGTCACTTTTGATCGATTTAATGTGTCTTTGCTGAACAAAAATAATTACAAAATAATTTTTTTATTATAAAACAAAACAAAGCAATCTTACCATGTAATTGCTGTGCTCGTATCGGTTCTTCATTAGCTGGCTTTCATTAGTGCCAGTCACACTTAAGGCTGCCAAAATTCTGTTGCTCAGTATGATTAAGGCAATTAATCTGAAGATTCACAAACCACAGCAAATTATAGCAAAAATCATACAGTTTGCACTCAGGAATAATTCACAGAGAAATGAAAACTGTCATATTTCAATCACCTTAATGTCGTTCTTCCCTCTGTTATTCACTGATTATCTTTTCCTCAGTTATTCGTATCATTATTTTTATTTAACTTGAGCACAAATCTGTTATCAGAGCTCCAAAGTGAGGACTATCAGTGAAAACACAAATCTATCATATGTCTTAAGAAGACTCAGAATTTGTTATATGCATTACATTTAAGGTGCTTTATGGTGCTTTTGTGTCTTTTTTTCAGCTTGGCAAAATAGATCACCATTAACTTTCATTGTATGAACAAAAAAAGCTAGGACTTTCTTAAGGAATTGCTTAATATGCCATTATGTGTTTCATGGAAAATTATACAGATTTCTGAGTGAAACATGAATGATTAAGTGATTGCACTATTTCTTAAAAGTAAAATTAGAGAACAAAACTACTGCAGTGCATTACTACATTACTAAAAACAGCATTTGCCTTCATTCAGCTCTTTCTTATTAGATGCAGATTTAATATAGCAGTATATAAGGAAATGTGTTGCAATATAAAACGCAATGAAAGACCAGCAAATATCTTTTGCTTTTCTGATTGTGACATTGGATGTGTGTTTTTGTTTGTTCTTTTCTTGTGCTTGTTTACACTCGTTTTATAGCTAATCAGGGGAAATCAGCGTCTGCCGCTCAGACTGAGACTTCCACAGAAATGTGTCAGGAAAGCTCAAAGTAATTCCTGCCACAGAAGTCTTTGATGAAATATGAATGGCAACAGATTCTTGTATTGATGTTTGCTAATGAATATGCATGAGCGCTTTCTCCCATTGTACAGATGTATGTATAAGCTTTTTATTTTTGTCGGAAACAGGACTGAATATTTCATTCAGTAGAGGTTTATAATTAATCAGATTTTTCCTTTCAGCTGTTTTAAATTGTTTTGTTGCAATAGCAGGCATGTGTGCATTGACATAAATGTTTAAATACGCCACACCGTACATGCACAGGCACACTTAATCACTTAAACACACACACACTCACACACAAACTAACATATGTATCTACACTCCAATGCCGACGGTGATGCAACACCCTCATGGGTTTTTAGATGAACTAAAAACAAGCACAGACTCGTTCTCACTCTGTTATGTGGAACCCCCTGTATGTTTGCTTTGCTTCATGTTGCCTTTGTCCCTTGATGATGCTGTGACACAAACACCGATATTTATGTACAACAGCCTATTTATAGCAGTTATATGTAGAATGCATTTCTCTAAATTCAAGCGTCAAGATATTTAACAGCCATTAAAATAGGATTTCATTTTACTGTACAGCACCACAAAATGTTTACCACACTGGTTTTTGATAACTTCATAAAATTAAATATTGAGATTAGAACTTCAATCTATATAATCTAAAATATAATTGATTAAAATATTTTTAAAAATGCATAATTTTACAAGAACATGAAGTGTTTCATCATTCGTCCTAGAACAGAAGTTACATTAAGTACAATTTAAATCGGAATATTTAGACCACTTTAATATATTTTATATATTTATATTATAATATGTAACTATTTGACTGTTTCTGCACTGTAAAAAGTAATTTAAGTTAATTAAATTGTGCAAACTTGTTGTCTTAATTCAAATAAGTAATCTTAACTTAAAAAGTAATTTGTTAAGTTTACTTAATTACATTGTGCAAACTCGTTGCCTTAATTCAATTAAGTAATCTTAACTTAATTGAATTAAGTGTAATTTAAGTCTTATTTACTAATTTATTAAAGTATTCCTTACTTATTTTAAGTCTTATTTACTTAAGCCATTTAAGTTTAGTTAACTTAATTGAATCTGTGATCTGAGGAACACTGAGAATAGCTATACCTAGTTAAAAAAAAAATGCACAGCTCTCCATTCACATTTCAAAACTTTTATTTTTCAAAATGCAGAAAACAAATGTAAATCAACATGGTAATTTGTAATAGTTGTTCATTATCAATGCTTGAATCAGAAAAAAATCCCAGATTAAATGTTAAGAGCACTTTTAAAGTATCAATCAAGCACGACCCGTTCTTTAATCTCCATTCATCTGTGCTTCATCACTCTAACGTGTCAGTAATTCAAACACTGAACACTGCGCGGATATATTTACCAGGCGCGACATAGACGACATTACAAAATGTATATTGACACTTTATATTCGACAAAACACGTGCATTAATCCATTAACTTTGACTTTAATATCATATAATCAAGTTCCTTAACATAAAACTCAAACTTATATGTATAAATACTCACCAGTTTTATTGTTTGTCAGCCGAGGTCTTCCACAAAACAAGATGGCTGTTGATCAGAAAATTCACCCTGATGATGTCAGTGGTCACATGGCTTGCACAGCCCTCAAACAAATCATGTAACCTTAACTAGGGACATTTGAGTAACTAGGACTTTTAGCACAAATAGTAAGATTTAATAGATCTACATCAGTAAGGTAAACAAACAATAGCACTTTAAGTAAAGTCAACAAAATGAATTGAGTTAGCACGTTTGTTACATTTTACAATGTGGAATTCTTCATATGTTGCATACATATTTTAAATTGATAAATGTTTTAGAAAACGATGGTTAAACACTGAGATACATCTTTAATTTTAAAGAGCTGATTAGTTGCTAAAATCTGGCTCAGTCACAGATCATTTCAAGTTTGTAGGAATCTCAGGTTCATTTCCGTCCTGATGTTACAGAAAGTGAAGATATTTCAGTGGGTGAGTTGTTTTAACTTTTAATTAGCCCCTTTTCACCAATTTTGCTCTTTGAGGCTGATTTGCAGACTGGTTGTGAACGTTTACAAGCATTTTTTTGTGATATTTATTTTGCTTTATTTTTTACACTGCTTCCTCTGAAAAAAAAAAAAAGCTCCTGGAAAAAAACACATCTTGAAAGGCTCTGAGCCTTTTACATAACAAAAGTGCAAATGCTGCGCTTAGATGTCACCCGAATGCAAGTAATTTTTGGTTTTAGTTATAGCACACAGGTTACATAATGCTTTAAGGAAACATAAATTACACAGAATAATATAGACAGTAAAAATAAAGTAGGAAAAGACAAAGGAAATTATTTGCACATCATAAATTAACCTGCATTTTTTCGGCAATGTATCATCATGTATTGTTAGTTTGTCATAGGAGTGACAGAAGAAGGAGTATTACTCTGCGTCTCAGACAGAAACAGCATCGTGATGGAGATTTTATGAGGAACAAGATGGAGGGCTTTGGCTCAGCGCCTAGATGGAGAGCACAGGACGGCCTGACTGAGATTTCTTTTAGAAAGCCTGCGCTGTCATCCAACCGAATGTGGGTTAGTCATCAAGGGTTTCCCTGCAACTCATCTGCTGTTTAGTATACAAGTGCTTTTTAATTTAGTAAATACAGTGGCAGCCATGTTCATTCCCACTGAAGCATTTTTTTCACTCAGTCACAAATTTTGTGTTCATTTCGACTTGCGTTTAATCACTCAAAAACCACTCTGACCAATTTGAAGCGTTGGACTAAGCCATTAGACCAGTAACGTTTGAGTTCAGGAATCATTAATTGAAGGAATAGTTCACCCCAAAATGAAAATTTGCTAAAAAAATATATATATGCTCACCCTTAGACCATCCAAGATGTAGATGAGTTAGTTTCTTCATCAGATCAGATTTGGAGAAATGTAGCATTCCATCACTTACTCACCAATGGATCCTCTGCAGTGAATGGGTGCCGTCAGAATGAGAGTCCAAACAGCTGATAAAACCATCACAATAATCCACAAGTAATCCACGTCACTCCAGTCCATCAATTAACATCCTGTGAAAAGAAAAGCTGTGTGTTTGTAAGAAAAAAATCCATAATTAAGACGTTATTAACTTCAGACCATTGCTTCTAGCTAAAATACCTAGAGATTTTTATCCATAATATTGCTTTCTCTTGTGAAAAAGCCGTTTAGTCTGAATCAGAAGAGAAATATGCACAGATTAATTTACAAGCCAAAACAGTTCTAAGCAAATATATTGGTGGATTTTGATGTGAGAGGATGACAGGGGATGGACTTTTCACTGGAGGAAGCGTTATTATGGATTATGGATTGGTCTTTTAGCCAGAAGCAATGGTTTGAAGCTAAAATATCTTAATTATGGATTTGTTTATTACAAACATTCAACTTTTCGCTTCTCAAGATGTTAACTGATGGACTGGAGTGGTGTGGATTACTTGTGGATTATTGTGATGTTTTTATCAGCTGTATGGACCCATTCACTGCAGAAGATCCGTTGGTGAGCGAGTGATGTACTGCTAAAATTCAATCAGAAGAAACAAACTCATCTACAGTACGTCTTGGATGGCCTGAGGGAGAGTAGATTTTCAGCCAGTTTTTTCATTTCTGGGTGAACTATTCCTTTAAAAACAACTAGCTCATTTGTCATTTGTTGTGAATCAGCTGTATGCAACCAGACAGTACAGGAAAGTTGAAAAATATGTTTCTATTTATTGTCTTTTGTATTATTTTTAAGTGGGTAATCGTGCTCTCTCATCACATTCAATTCACACTGCAAACTCAACACTCAGCTAAAACATTACTTTTTTCCGCAGCAGTGTAGATTTAGAGGCTGTACAACTCTGCCACTGGATAGCAGTGCAGAAAACAAAAGTATTTTAGGGAAAATCTAAAATGTTTAGTGTGATAAACGCTTCAAGGAAACCAGATTTCTTGCTTGTAATACACAATATCTTCTTCCAAACAAGCTGTAATCCTAGGACAAAGACAAAAAGTTTTCTATCCTTCAGAAAATCTCATTATATGGAGATAGCCCAACATTGCTTAATGTACCAAATCAACAACCCAGGAACACAAAATCTTTAAAACTTGCTTGTCGTAAACACTGTCTACAGGCGATAGGATCACGCCATAATCAAAAACAAAGCCAAAAAGGCTTTTCTTTATAGCCTATTGGGTTTCTGTGGGAAGCAAGTTTAATGTTAAACTTTTAGATTAGGCTGGTGGGCTCAACCATTTGTCTTTAGACAATATTTATGATCAGTAAGATGCTAAATAAAGTTGGTCTTGCTAGGCCAAAGTATTAGTACATGTTAAGCTGTGTCTATATAATGGATCTGGATGGGTAAGAGGCATTAAGGTAAATCTTTGTGCTTTGTGTTTTGATTACGGCATCGTTCTTGCATGCAGATGGTGTTTATGTTCATTATGCTTTGAGAGGAATTCTGCGGTCATCGCTTTGGTACATTAATCAACATTTGTTCGTTTTATAATGAGCTACACAGAGGAAGAAAATGTTGTCTCATGTTTTGGACTGGTTGTTTTGGCTGTAGATGGTGTTTATGATGAGAAGTGTGAAATTTGGCTGTTTTTGTAGTATATTAAGCCACATACTGTAAGTTATTTCAGTGCAGTGTTTATCGGTGGAAAAGTGTGGACTTTTAAGAACCCGTTAATCAACTAAATATTATGAAAATGATTCGGTTCCAGTGTTTCTTATAAAATGGGAACCGGTTCTGAATAGGAATTAGTTCTCAATTCCCATAGTCCCTGTGGTGATAAAGTACGATCTCTTAATAGCCAATTGCATCTGGGAAAATGGCCAAGCCTGGACACTGAAGTGCTGTAAAGAGTGATGTGAAAGGTCTAGCCGGAGGCATCGGAGAAATTAAAGCATATGCTCAAAGCACCTCATTTGTTAAGTGTCACGTATTAGCAATCTTTAGGCTCGTGGAAAGGTTGACAGATTTCGAAATCAGATTTAGACCTGAGCTTGACCTGAAACTCTCATCTCATTCCTGACCTTCACCCTCCGAAATCACAGCAGACTATTTAACACTCTCAAAATTGTATTGTGATGTCATCTTCCTGAAGGTAGCAGTTAAAATCTTCTTTTATTCTTTTTGTCACAAGGGTTCAGCCGTTGCTTTTCCTTTTAGAGGCCTTTGTTTAATGATGAAAAAGAGTCAGGAAAATGTTATTGCTTGAGGTCTCATGTGTTTTATCTCAGATATTGCTCTTTAAAGACACAAATGAGACAATCGTTGTCTTGATGTGATACAATAATTTGATGAGAAATACATGAATTCATATTGAAATCTCCAAAATTTGATTGTAGACTTGAGTATCTTGGTGAATTTGAGCAGATATTGAGATGTTGATCAGATTTGTTTTGAAACACTGAAAAGAAGAATACGTTTCCTTTTTTGAGGCCTTTGTTTAATGATGAAAAAAAAGATTCAAAGGTGAGGAAAATTGTATTGCTCAAGAGATCTTTCCGACATCTGAAGCCAGAATGTCTGCGTTTTTCTCTCACCATCTGCGTAAAAATCCCTGGCCAAATTACCTACTGTTTTTTGACAAACTCCAAGGTCGTCTGGTAATTTAATTGCTGTCCGAATCAAATATCTAAGTTTACAAGAAGAAATCAATTCAGAATTCACTGTTTAAATCCTTTTTGACCACTGTTGAACACCGTGCGGTGACTGTTGCACTTTGCTGTAGTTTGCATGCATATTTATTACTGAAATGCTAGAAACTACAAAAGAACAGTATTTCATAACTGCTCCACAACAGCCAGTGGGAGCTCTTAAAAACAAAAAGAAGAAAGAGAAGAAAAGCACATAAACATTTGAAATTATTATAGCAGTGACAGGTATGCAATATAATTTTTAAATATGTATTATACAAAATTATATACATAAAAATATAAACCAAACAACTTTATGTTTACCTTATGTAAAGAAGAGGTCGCATTAAGTTATTTCTCCACATTTTTAATGATATCCACAATTTTGAGAGACAAAATGCAAAACAGTAAACTATTTCAACTATAGTGCATCTGTTTTCCAACTTTTATAAACAGGAGGTTTTATTATCAAATAATAAATAGGATATTATTAAATATTTAGTTATTCTCATTATACTGTGAATAAATCCCCATACGAATTCATGAGTTTTATCACTGAGGTGCCATATAAATTTATATTTACGGGTCCGAATTGGGCTTTAGTTGTGTTTTTATCCCAGATGTTGCTGCTAGTATAAATAAAAATAGACACAAGTGAGAAGAATTGCTGACTTTTTTTGATCTTGACTGATCTGAGCACTATTTGTGACATTGCAGAGATCTTTTCTGAAACTCTAGAGGAGACACATGAGATTTTGCTTTTTTGCTAAAATTATTGAATTCACTGCTGTTTAGGAGAAAAAAAAGATTAAAGATCTCATTTGTGATTGTTCGTACCTACAGGTGAAACTGAGGTGTTTTCTATGATGGCAGACTGCTAAAATGTTGGCTTAGGATTAGGTACATAAATGATAAAATTTCCATTTCACTCAAAATTAATTTGCTGCAGATCAATTGAAAAAGGCCTTGAGTTGTTATCTAACTGCTATTAGCAGAGGAACCATGACACAAAGTCATTAGAGGTGAAAGATGTGAGTGCAGTGTCTCCCGGTTTCAAGTTATGAATTAACAATAGATACAACCTGTTTGATTGTACAGTGATAAACAACAGTGCAATCATTATCATAATATTGAGGAAAAAACATTTTGGGTAATTTGGATTGCAGGAGAACATTAACTTTGAATACAAAGCAGCAAACATTTATTCATGTATATTAAACAGACAAATGCGATTTTATTAGCGCAGATCCAATTACGGAGCGAGGAATCATTAGAGCCATTACAAACACGGGGAAATGCTGCCACGTGCACATTCCCAGGAAAAAAAGGCTTCTTGTTTTCTATTTGTTCTCCTAACGCACGTTTTGAAATGTTGCTGTGGATTTTAAATGACTTTTGTGGTATGGGTTATAGACACATTCAGAAAAAGACATGGGTTTTATGACACGCCATTCAGAGCGGGCGCCTGCTGTGAATTTGACACCCGTTGTGAATTGTGTTTGATATTTGATAGACATTTTGTTGGTACGAACACCTGGTAATGATGTTTCGCCATGTGTGTCTCGGATAATGCAAATGGCTGTATATCTCTTTTTCGACACAACACCTCATTACAGGTGTTATATCATGACAGTGGTATTGTCGTCACGACCATCCCAATGCCTAGAACTGAAATAGTATGGGCTGTTGTGAAAATGTTTTTGATTCATATATGCAAAAGCACCCTGCCCATTTATATACATTTTTCTGCCAAGTGGTTTTACAATGCAACTTCCAGGAAAAAAAAGTTTTACTAAATAAATTTTAATAATAAAATAATACAAATGTTAATATATTATTAATAAATAAGTTTTAATAAATAAATTAGGGCTGTCAAATCAATTTATCATGATTAATTGCATCAAAAAAAAAAAAAAAAACTGTGTTTACATAATATATGTGTGTGTACTGTGTACGTGTATATTATATATATATATATTTAAGAAATGTTATTTTGGAGGCGATCAGTCACGATTAATCAATTTGACAGTAAGTCAGTAAGTAAATAAATAAATTCCAAATGGTTTATACAATACATAATCCAAATGGCATAACTAAAAAAAGAAATAAAATTATATTTATTATGATTTCATCTAAAAATATAATATACATACATGCATAAACTTGGCAATAATTTGACAAACTTGGACAATAATTCAGCATATAATATTAAATATAATAATAAATGAATGAATGAACAAACAAAAGAACAAATATTATATTTTATATATTTATGTTTTTCTGTATAAAATGTATATTAGATTTATTAGTTATCTATATATTAGAGTTTTTATTTATATTTTATGCTGAATTATTGCCCTGTCAAATTGATGTACCTTTTAGAAGGTGACTTCAAAATACATGAACCTCACACATTAGGTTTCTGTGTTTCTGCTCGGAATCAGCCAAAAGGAAATACAAGTTGTTTCTAATCCTTAAATGTAGCCTAATATAGCCATTTCATGTAATATTTAAAGCACAAGAGAAGCTGTGTATTTCATAAATGGATTTAACTAGTGGCAGTTCATAAAAATAAGTTGATAAAAAATATGCCATTAATAAGATGCAGTTCATTGAAATATTCTGCAGCCCTAATGTTAGGAAACTCTGTAAACTCTGCTAGACTGTCCTACACATTTGCAGTGAACTACTAAGTCAGGGCACAAAGCTGGCCAGGACTGCGACTAGTGTCTCCTCAAAAATAGATGCATGACGCCCTTGCAAACCGTGTTAGTCACGTCCACCGTCCTTCTTCTTAGTCCGAGGTGCCACTTCATTCTTTCAGCAAGTATTTAGAATGACAGTTACAGATCACACAGCGCTGAAAATAAGACGAGAGATTATGTTGGTGACACCTTGCTGAGTCCGTCAATCACTCTGCCTCCGACCCGGTGAGAAATATTAAACCCAGCACGTTTGCGTGTCTGTATCAAAACACCGTGAGGGTGAATTACGTGCTAGACACAACAGAAGTGATAGCAAAGGTTTAGCCCTCACTGCCCTGCATTCATTCACTCTGATGGGTTCAACTACCTTGACTCTTTGCAGAGGACAGACACTGAATGAGGTGCATGTGTGTAAATCGTTGTCCTGTGGACTAACTGCAAGGATTTAGAGAACAGTAAGAGTATTATTTGATAGCTGTGTGATAGCTCTGTCAATTTCTTAAGGTTAGTGATTGAAAAATGAGCTAGAGATTTCTGTAAACGGCGTGAATTATGGTAAAATGTGTTTATAAAGTGGTCAAATCGATCGCATGTTATTTTAACGTGAGCTAGAATGAATTTAACGTTTTTCTTCCATTTTCCTGTAACGTGATTAAAACCTGCAGAGACTGTGAATCAGAGTCGAATCGAGCTCTTCTCGCAGTCACTGAAGAGAGGGAAGCCTCATTTGAAAGTGATTACAGCGAATCACATTAGTGTAAGTGAATAGAACTGTTCTTAACCTTTGCACGTACAACACATTCACTATGAGCTGAAACAATATGTGATTTAAAGGAATAGCTCACCAAAAAAAAATTAAAATAAGCTGAAAATATACTCACTTTCAAACTATCGAAGATGTAGATGTGTTTGTTTCTTCATCAGAACTGATTGGAGAAATTGCAGCATTACATCACTTCTTCACCAATGGATCCTCTGCAGTGAATGGGTGCCGTCAGAATGAGAGCCCAAACAGCTGATAAAAACATCACAATAATCCACAAGTAATCCACACCACTCCAGTCCATCAATTAACATCTTGTGAAGCCAGAAGCTTTGTATTTGTAAGAAGCATTATTAAGGTGTTTTAATTTTAAACCATCGCTTTTGTCAAATAGAGTCCATAATCCATAAAATCACGTCCTCCAGTGAAAAAGCCTATCCCAGGTTGTTGTCTCACATCAAAATCCACCAACTTATTTTTTTAAAAACCGTTTTCACTTTTGATCTGTGCATATTTCTCTCCTGATTCAGACAAGACAAATTTTTCACTGGAGAAAGCAGTATTATGGATAGAAGACTCGCTTAAGCCTGAAAACAACAGGAAAAAAAAAATGTTTTTTACAAAAATGCAGCTTTTCGCTTCACTTTGATGGAAAAGACTTTGATGGACTGGAGTCTTGTGGATTATTGGTTTTATCAGCTGTTTGGACATTCTGACGGCACCCATTCACTGCAGAGAATCCATTGGTGAACAAGTGATGTAATGCTACATTTCTCTAAATCTGTTTTGATGAAGAAAAACTCATTCACATCTTGGATGGCCTGAGGGTGAGTAGATTTTCAGCAAAGTTTCATTTTTGGGTGAACTATTCATTTCTTTTAACTATTAACATTCATTTATTGTGAAAAAAAAAATGTAATTGTTTAATTGAAAAAAATTGTTTCTGTCAATTCCAGTTTCATTGTCAGAGGATTAGTAAATATTTGTATGTCTCTAAAATGATTAGATCTCAACAGTCCAACTGTGAGCACAGTCTTTTTTCCGTAGCTAGACTATAATCACTGAGCCTCTTTCTCACCATTTCAACTGTCTGTTTCTCTTCTGTTTTGTCATGCGTGCAGTGAGTTGTATCAGATTGGAAAGATTGTTTCGAAACTCGCTGCTTATCAGCTGTCAGTGCAGAGGGAAAGTGAGAACGAAAGAGTGAGAGAGAGTGAGGTGTTGCAGAGGAAGGGAGTGTGGGAGAGGAAATGTTAAACCGATTAAAATAATTGAAAGCCAGTAAAACGTTCCCCAGAGGAGTAGATATGATTACTGATCAGTCTGCCATGACCGTGCAGATTTCAAAAGACTTATACATCGTGTTACAACAATTTTGTCACTTTAAAAGAGCCAATGGCGCTTGACCAATCACATTCACAGATGGATTATTAGATGGATATATGAAAAGATGGAGCGAGACACACTGCTGTTCAAAAATTTGGGGTCAGTATGATTTTTTTTTAAACGGAATTAATATTTTTATTAAGCATGTATGCATTAAATTGACCAAAAGTGTCAGTAAAGACATTTATAATGTTACAAAATATTTCAATTTCAAATAAATGCTGTTCTTTTGAACTTTCTATTCATCAAAAAATATGAAGCAGCACAACTTTTAACATTAATAGCAATCAGAAATGTTTCTTTAGCAGCAAATCAGCATATTGGAATGATTTCTGAAGGATCATGTGACACTGAAGACTGGAGTAATGATGCTGAAAATTCAGCTTTGCGTCACAGGAATAAATGACAATTTAATATATATTTCAATAAAAAACAGTTATTTTAAATTTTAATAATATTTCACAATATTACAGTTTTTACTGTTTGTTTGATCAAATAAATGCAGCCTTTGTGAGCAGAAGAGACTTCTTTCAAAAAATCATACTGATTATTATAGGTACAGTAGATATTAGATACATAGTCAGAATTTTAGCACTATAACTGAACTTGTTTACATGAATCAGTTTAGTGTTGACAACTAGTTCATCGTGACAAGTTGGCAATTCATTATCACCCAAAAATAGCATTTGTTTCCATATGGTCAGGCCTATATATACCCGCCATGTTTGTAATGATTGAATCTGGACAATCTCCCTGAATGACGTTATTGTTGTTGTGACACTTGATCGTTGTCATTCTGCGGGGACTTTATTTTAAGCTATTGAATTCTGCAGTGAGGTGTTGTGGTTTTATACTGTCTCTGGTGGTCTGTCTGCTGTCCTCCTCCTGTCAGCCTTCATGTCTCTCCATCCTGCTGTGACTGTGTAGGGCATGACGGAGTGGTGTATGCCGGTATTCTGAGAGTCCGGGATCGTCTTTCTCTCTGGAGCTCCTGGTATGGATGTAGATGTGGAGAGGGGATATGGCGACACATTTCTTCAGACAGGTGACAGGACGCTGAGGTGTCATTTCCCCTGATGATGAACTGGACAACCCAGTCACACTGCTGTCAGATTTGTGTTGGTTTATGATGGCTTCAGTGTTGGGGAGCTTTCCAAACTACAAGCTATTTAAATTTAGTCAAGCAATCATCTTAAAAAAAAAGAGGAAAATAGCAAAAATGCAGTACAAGTTTATTCTAAAAATAGCTCATTATAAAAATAAAAAAAAATACAACAACAAAAAAAGCACCTTTGTTTAGGGGGAAATATGTATTTAAATCTGTTAATCAGATTTTATTACAATGTTCTTCGGGAAACTTCATTCGGATTGGTCAGTTGTGGCATATTTTTGTATAATTTGCATATTTCACTGTAGTCCATAGGAATTTGACAGTTCTACTTTCATTTGTCTCATATCAATCCGCATTCTCTCTATTTTTATACCAATGCAAATTCGAATTGTTCATATGCGCCGTCTTGGAACTCAAAGCATTTACCTGTAGTAAAATGGCCTCAGAGGACTTCAGTGTTTATTTTATAGTGAACATAAACTTTTTTGATAGATACACAGAAGTTTAGGAGTATGGATGACTAAGAGTGGCTCTAACAAGTAAAGTTGGGAAATTTTTTTTTTTTTTGTGTATTCAATAAAAAATGTAAATAAAAAAACAAAAAAAATTCAAATAAAATTGAAAAAATAATAATTGACAAAAACAGGCATATTAACCGTTTTTATTTGTTTGAAATTTTGTTAATAAATAATAAATTCATACATTTTTTAAAGAAAATGAAAACAATATTTTATAGAGGACTTGGACTGCAATTATGAATGAACTTGAACTCAGGTTCACTTGAATTCGAACTTGCCACAGACTCGAGTACAGTCGAGATAAAAAAAAAAGACAGAAAAAAGACTCTCTGAGATTGAAAATCTCTTTCACAGGAGTGTCCTGGCCACAATGGGCAGCGAGAAAAAAAACTAACAAATAAAGTAAAATTAAGATAATATGACATAAATAATCTGTCTTTCACCCCAACTCAACAATGACGCTGCCACACTTTTTATGCTGTTATTTTTTATTATCTGTAGGTTTTGTTTCTAAATGATTGGTGATAATTGCTATTTGACCCCCCACCCCTCTACATAACAATAGTGGATTACGCAGTAAATATTCATCCATGGCATTTGATATTTTGACTTTCATCTTCTTTTATATATTTCTTTCACCAGAAAAGGTCAAAATCAAAATTTAAGTTGGGGACCTCTGGTTGAGTTGACCCATAAGTTGACTCTGGTTCAGAATGACCCATTTGCTTTTCTTTGTCCTTTTGCCAAAAGCTTTTCTTTTTGTGTTTGCCAGATGTGTTGAAAAACATGACATTTGACAGTGTATTATTTTTATCGTCCAATTCAACTTTTTACCATTAATTCAGTGAAGTGTTTAAATATGCCTGTTTATTTGTCAGCGTGAAAAGTGATTTATTAATTTACATTATTTACATTTACAGTTACATTAAGCTACATTTTAAACATGAATTAAAAGTTGTTTTTAGATATGTCTTTTAATTTTGAGAAGAGCCATTTTACACTTTTATTCTTCAATTTAAAAATTGACAATGGAATTTTAAGTCACATACCTAGTCCTCCATACAGGAGTCACCAAGGAACAAGAAACCATTAGAGTTTTGTTTTTTTATGCTGTAAAGGACAATTTTTCTTAGAGAAAGCTTTATGCTGATTTACAAGCCAGAAAATAAATTTTATATCACTTGTGGGGGAAAAAGTAGCTTGTTACTGGAAAAGCTGCACTATTTTAGTGGTACTACTGTCATGCTTCTGAAAATTGCACTAAAGTTAGCGGCATCGCTACTTTTAGTTAGTCGCTCCCCAACACTGATCACTCTCGTTTCTTTTGGCTAGAGAGGACGGTTCAGGCGGGCTGGCGCCCTGCTGGGAGCGGAGAGACAGGGTCTCTCATATATCTGCCCCCACATCTGTCCCTCCGCGTCTCTGTGGGTCTCAGGTGTCTGCTGTGCTGTTTGTGTCTCTGGAGCCTCTCTATTACATCACTGACCCGGTTTGCAGAACTTTCACCCCTTCAGAACTCTGACCCGCAGAGCCTGGTTTGATGCTGGCTTGTAAGAGAGCATCTCAGTTTTTTAGTGCACCTGAGCTCAGTCTATATAGAGCATCAGACTTTTAAAGGAATAGTTCACTCAAAAATGAAAGTTTGCTGAAAATGTAATCACCCTCAGGCCATTTAAGATGTGGATGATTTTGTTTCTTTATCTGAACAGATTTGGAGAAATTTAGCATGACATTACTTGCTCACCAATGGATCCTCTGCAGTGAATGGGTGCCGTCAGAATGCTGATAAAAACATATTTGTTTTTAGAACTGTTTTGGACTGTTTTTGCTTCTAAATGGGGCTTGATCTGTGTGTATTTCTCTCCTGATTCAGACGAGATTACTTTTTTTGCTGGAGTAAGAAATATTATGGATAGAGGACTCATATTTTTGCAGGGGGTTTAAGTCAGAAACAGCTTAATGATGGATTTGTTTCTTACAAATATGCATCTTTTCACTTCATAAGACATTATTTAATGAACTGGAGTGTTGTGGATTATTGTGATGTTTTTATCAGCTGTTTGGACTCTCATTCTGATGGCAGCCATTCACTGCAGAGGATCCATTGGTGAGCAAGTTATGTAGCTACATTTCTCCAAACCTGTTGAAGAAACAAACATATCTACATTTTGGATGGCCTGAGGGTGAGTACATTTTCATCAGCTTAATTTTTGGGTGAACTATTCCTTTAATCAGTGGTGTATAAAGTACCTGAAAGCCAAACTTAAGTAAAAGTACAGATATCTTAGCAGAAAATGACTTTGGTAGAAGCTGAAGTCACCGTTTAGAATATTACTGGAGTAAAAGTCTTAAAGTATATGATATTTATTGTACTTAAGAACGAAAAGTATTTTTTAAATCTTAAACGTACTAAGTACTGAAAGTAAAAGTACAAGTAAATGCAAAATGGAAAAGGAGCAAATAGTTATATATATAAAATATTCATACACAGCTTGAGCAGCAAGATAGTGTTCAGTTTTAACTCTTTTTTTCCATTTTGTATTTTTGGGTAAGAATAAGAAGCACTTCATCCGGTACTTAGTGTCTTTCATTCCAACATAAGAAAACATTTCTGGAATCTGCATCTGAAATAGCATTTAGATGTATTTACACAGTTTATGTATCTCAGAGGGGACATGGATGCATTTAAACTGCAGTTACAGATGCATAAATAGGCCTAATGTTTTGTTTTTAACATAAAACGTTGAATACTGATATTTGAAATAATTTAAGACATGAAAAAAATTGTCGAAATGTGAAATTAAAACCGCCAGTAGGTGGCAGCATGTGACTGTTAATGAGTGATTGAGATTCAACTGATTCATTCAAATGGCTGATTCATTCAGAAACAAAGCATTTGACTGTTAATGAGTGAATCACTGAATCATTTTTATCAACCGATTCGTTCAAATAGCCGATTCATTCAATAAGTAAACACCATCCATTGCTCAGAGACGCAAAACAGTGCTGTGATCTTTATTTGGAACTACTTTCGTTGGCAAAATTGAGCACAAACCAGCAATATTATGTCTAAAATGTAAGTCACTTATTGCTTTACTGATCTTGTATAAAATTATTATTAAATGTGTTCATGCTGATATCTGCAGAAAAATGGTACTCTTTGCGTGATATAGATAAAGTTAACTATATTAAATTATATAAATATAAAAAGCATACAGAAGCATTTTTGCCATCTACAATTTACAATGCCTGGAATTGTAATAAATCAACGTGCGTGCACTCTGTGTGTGATTTGGTGATATACTTGATAATGTCAGATCGCACATCATTACAACAACACTTACTGTTACCATATTATCGCAGAAGATATACTGTATATACTTGAGTGGAAAATGAATTATCCGCGGTTGTGCGTGCACTTGTTTGCATGAGCAATGGTGTTTTTAGGAGTCTAACTTGCAAGCGCCAGACTACTGATTCATCAAACCTGCTTTCCTGCAGTCCGTGTTCTTCTGACTTCTGACTATTTTGTAGTAAGTAATGAATATGCTTCGGGGAAATGTATTGGAGTAAAAGTATACATTTTAATTAGGAAATGTAGTGGAGTAAAAGTAAAAGTTGGCTTAAATATAAAAACTCAAGTAAAGTACAGATACTCCCAAAAAATACTTAAGTACTGTAACGAAGTATTATTACTTCGTTACATTACACCACTGCCTTTAATCTTAAGGTTCAGATGAAAGCCTCACAGTTCACTGAGTTCCTGTAGCTCAGCTGTTAGAGCATGGCGCTAGCAGTGCCAAGGTCATGGGTTTGATTTTCAGTCGCTTAGGATAAAATTGTCTGCCAAATGCAAAAATGTTGGCTCTACCAAATTTCAGCAACATCAAGCATATTTGATATTATCCTTCAGTCGGTGTGATTGGCTCTCCTTGCTTTGGCAGTGACCAATGAGCTTTTTCTCTAAAGAACTGGCAAGCTGCTGTCCTCTTCGAATCTGATCCAAACTAGGGGTGGGCGATATGGCAAAAATATCATATCACGATTTTTTTTAGAAATATCTCGATTTTATCACGATTCTTAGTCATGTTAGTTTTACTATTTTGTCTGAGCAGTGCAGCCAAAATAATTTCCCTGTTATAAAGACAAAGCCTTTCAAGGTAACAAAATATAAAAAAGAATGGTGGATATTTAGGCCAAAGTGGACGAAGATAAAAAAAAAATCTTAGTCAATACAAATACACATAATATACAAATAAAACAAACAGTGCTTTATTTTCAGGTACAATAGGCATATTTAGCAGGAGCATTCAAGAAATTGAATGAACAAATACAAAAATAAAACGCTATATAGATTGATTCCTATTAAAGCAGCTGTATTATTTTTTTCTGTTAAGAGTAGCGTGTTATTTTTTTCTCTTTGCGTTTTTTTTGTTTTAACATTAAAGAATAAAAAATCTGTCATCTGTCTGTCCATTCTGTCATAGTGTTTTATATTTATAGCATCATTTTCTCACTCAAAATTAGTTTTAAACCTGAATGAGTTTCTTTCTTCTGCTGAACACAAAAGAAGATATTTTGAAGAATGTGGAGAACCAAACAGTTGCTGCTCCACAGCGACTTCCATAATATTTTTTCCTTCTATCAAATTCAGTGTGGACCAGCAACTGTTTGGTTACCCACATTCTTCAAAATATCTTCTTTTGTGTTCAGCACAAGAAAGAAATTAATACAGGTTTGGGACAACATGTGAGTAAATAATTAAATTTTAGGGTGAACTATCCCTTTAATGACAGTCGGCAGCATGTTTATTTCTGTCCCTTTAAGACCTGCACGCATCTAATATACAGGCACGCGTCCTTTGTCTGAACTGTTTACTTTCATTTTAGACATAACCAGCTGAGTCTATACATAAACCTTGTGTGTTTTGACATTATTAGCGCAAAAGATAACTTAGTTGAGTAATCAGGCTTTTTAGTGCGCGCGCTTCAGGTGTACGGGGCTCAGAAAAAGCGAACGGCAGATCAGCGCGCGAATGAAACGTTTAACCGGCAAGGCTTTAAAACACACGCAAATAATGTACTTTTGTGATTGCGAATAAGTGCAGCGTCCGGTGAGAGTAACTCTACCGCTGAGTTAACACTGATGTGAATGTATGTGGCGTTGTACAGTATATTGATACGGCGGCGCCAGAACTGTAATTGATAGAATGTGCGCTGAAGCCAGGGGCGTAAATTTCATCTAACAGTAGGGGGGACAAGAAACATCCCAGCAGGCACAAAACAGGCACACAACGTCATAAGACGTTGATATTTGGTTAAATTTTTGTTGCGACGTCGGGTGACCAAAATTCAACGTCTAATGTCAGCTGACGTTGAGATTTTGTTGTTTTTAGGTTGTGCAACCAAAATCCAACGTTAAGTCAACGTCAAATTGACGTCAAATATTGACGTCAACCCGATTTTCATTTTCAACCAAAATGCAACGTCTGTTCGACGTCATGTCCAACGTCAACCTGACGTTACATAGACGTCTGGTGCCTGCTGGGATACAATTTCTCAAGAGCAATTTTTGAAGGGGACACAAATAATACAGCCAAAATTGTACTTGTAAGGATAGATATGTGTGCACAGCATGGCGACTGTGTTTAAATATGAGTTCGGTTCATATGGTTCACCACGCGGTCATATTATCATGATTATTTTGCGTCCTCCATAGTATTTTAGGTTTCGTCTGGGACCGAGTGCGTCTCTTTAGATATTTAACCGCATTAAGCCTGCCACTTAACATCATACTGAGCAAAACCCAACACATCGGTAGGTCTACAATATTAGCCTAATATCAGTTCACACACAGGTTTATCACTGTGTTAGTTGTAGTGGGTGACAAGCTACGGTGTTAAGCTTGGTAACCTTATAAATTGCTCATAGAAAATACATCGGATATCATTATTTTTTTGTCATGACTAATTTATTAATGATCCAGCATCATCTGTATTAAAGAGAAAGAATAATTTCACCCGATGTTTAAAGAATAAAATAGCCTTGACAGCCTAATTACTTACACATAACTACTAAGGAACTTTGCTCTCTCCCACCCAGGGTTGCCAGGTTT
The DNA here is from genome assembly GCA_039654775.1 of Spinibarbus caldwelli. NCBI lineage: Eukaryota > Metazoa > Chordata > Actinopteri > Cypriniformes > Cyprinidae > Spinibarbus > Spinibarbus caldwelli. The sequence goes on from CM077233.1 coordinate 4,652,665, forward strand.
TCACAGCAAAACCCTCCCAATTGCTACTCAAAACTAGCCCAAAACTAGCCCAATCGCTTTTCAGGGGGGATTTCCGGTAAAAATCGCGTTCCGGTGGGGTAAAATACACGTTTTTTGGTGGGGTTCCCCTAATAAATGTCGCTTTCCAGGGACTAAATAACATGTTATTGGGGTCGCTCCAACCCGCGGAAAGAGCGTAAAAGTTGCCCAATTCCGCGGGAAAACCGCGGACTTGGCAACACTGCTCCCACCGGGCTCGTGTCCTGAGTGTATCGAGGCAGTGGACCAAACCACTGTGAGGCAAGGGAGGGGGCAATCAAAACATTTCTGAACTTAAAACGCTTTTTTGCGTTTATTTTGTTTTACTACTTACACAATTATTGTAAGTATATGTGTATTATATTATTTTCAAGACACAGAGTTGTTTGTAATGATATTTTTAGGGGGGACAACACTCAGATGGGGGGGGGGGGGGGGGGGGGGGGGTCCTGTCCCCCCCGGGATTTACGCCTATGGCTGAAGCACGATACTATATAAAGTCCACAGTTAAAAATCATCATATCGCACACCCCTAATCCAAACTAATTTTTCCTCAGCAAACACAAAGCCACGTATCTCAAATGCTGATTGTAATGCATGAGCATTTGTTCCTCCTGCACTTAAATGACTAATGAAACTAGAAAGTGGAGGCAGCACTGTTTGTAATTATTCAATGTATTATTGAAGTGAATTCATTATATTACAATTGTTTTCGTTTATGCTGCACTCCAGAGATTTCGATAAGCTTCCTATTGATTTCCTGCCCAAATAGAGTCCAATGATCCAGAAAAAACCCTGCAAATATCAGGGATTTCAAAACGGTTATTTAAAGGCCTGGAAAAGTCATGGAAAGTATTAAAAACCTTTAAATGTCATGAAAAAAAAATCTTGGGAATTTATTCTCGACTATTTATTTTTCTTTGTCAATGCAGTCTTTATAAAATCATTTTCATTTTCCAGTCAGTCATTGCAAACTGCTGAAAATATCATAAAAAAATCATGCAAATTGATCAGAAAATGTGCAAACACTGCATGAATTCAGAGAGAAATGTCAGCAGCAGTCATTTAGTCTGTCACCTCTGTTCCTTATTTAATCGGTGAGTGTGACGGGGACAAAAGTGTCAGAATTCACCCAAAAAAGTCGATGGGTGAGACAACCCTGAACAAAATTGGTGAGTCAGTGGATACCAGAGCCAATGGAACCAATGGAGAAGGCATAAAATTAACCTTGCAAAGCATATAAAATAAATGTCAGAAAAATCTAATTTTTTGAAATGAAACATTTTATTGAGCCTTGAGGGGGGAAAAAAAATCCCAGATGTCTCAAAACAAATGTTTGCATGCATGTTTTTGTTGAGTATCATTAGATGCTTGAGGTTTTTATGGCTCATATGATATAGGAGAATATGGAGTTCATACTCAAGGAGGAAAAGGCATCAAATGTTTATTCAGAGGCCTAAACTGAGCAAAATATGTAATTTGGTGCAAGTTTAATAGCTTGGAATGCAAATTAATGCGACTTTTGTAACAGTATAGATAGTAGACAACTTACATAAAATGCATATAATTATCAGTTGTCACTCTATATCTCCCAATAATATGTCGTATGATGACATTTAAATGCTTAGTTTGATGATCCAAACTCTCAAAACATATAATGAAGTGCAATACAATGATGACTGAGAGATGAACAGAGAAACGTTCCTCAAATGCCTGACGACAATCACATTTTAACATGATTTTGCTAAAAAAAAAAAAAAAAAAGTATAATCAAGGAAACCATCCACTAAGTGTTAATTTTTAAATATTACTAACAATCCAAAGTTTATTCTTACATTTACTTCATAAAAATCAGTAAAGATTTCACAGCGAAAAAAGACACGTGAAGCACAAGCTGAAGGTGGACATTTGTACAATTAAACTAAAAGGCCTTTTACTTACTAAAAAAGTCTAAGTTATCAGTCAGATGACAGGAGGCATGTAGTAGATTGTGTGCAACAGGTTTTTCAGCAAAGTTTTGATCAGTTTAGAGGCAGTAGAAGTTTGTTTATGAAATATGATACAGCGAGCTTTATAGAGTTAAACCTTCAGATTAGATGCCGTTGTAATAATCTCATAGTGCAGCATTAGCATGTAATTTTAATGACAGAACATAATACTGATTTGAGAAAGAACCACTGACTGTTGCTTCCCCAGCATGACACCAAAGGCATGAAGGCCTCCAAAAAAAGCCCCGCTGGCAGTGCGCAGGGCTGAACGAGGGGAGGGGAGAGAAGACGACAGTCTGAAATAAAAGCAGCTGTTCCTGATGGCTTGCTGAATACGTGTTACGTTTATGGGTGCCGCAGGAGCTGGTCTCCATCAGCCTCTGGAGAACTAAGCAAACCAGACTGCTGGCGAGTCTGACCACCTGCAGGACAGGCAGGAAACTACAGGCCCAATCTGTGGATCTCTAACCCTCCTCTTCCAACGGACTGACACGCAGTCGGTGAGTGAGACGGCTGCTTCAACCGATCCATCGGCTGGGTTTATCTGAAAAACATTTGGCTTGTAATTGTGTTTTAAAGGAAATGTGCTGGAAAGGATGACTTTACAGGGAGTTTTGTAGTCATTGTTAGTGACTGGAAGACACTGTGGCGATTGACACATTACTCTGATAATAAGCGCTTGCTCTGTGTTGACAAATAGGAGATTTGCAGGTGTTTGCTGTTTAGTGATGAGAGTAGAGTGATTCTGTTAATGATTACTTTTACAACTTTAATAACAGCATAATGATTTATAATAACTGGCCCTAACTAGATGCCTTTTGGTTGTGTTTTGTTTTTTGTTTTCTTCTATACATTTTTAGTATTTTCTATCTAATTTATTATTATTATTATTATTATTATTATTATTATATGCCATTGTTATATGTCATTTTATATAATAGTATATACTTATGTGTATATCAATATTTATTATTATTAATACATAGAGCTTATATATTATAAAACAATTATAAATTATTAATAATAATTATTAATACTATGATTATTGTTATTATTATTATTAGTAGTAGTAGTAGTAGTATATTATATAACATATGTATAAATTAATTTACTTATTGTGTTTAATAAGTTAATGTTATATATTATTATTACTGTTATTTTATATGTACTTTTATAAATATTAATATATGTATATACTAATATTTACTATTATTAATATATTAATATTAAGTTAATTATGGTATGTTTATTATTATTATTATTATTATTATTATTATTATTATTATATCAGTTGTCAGACATTCAAGAACTGTTGAAAGAAACTGGTACGAAAATCATTTGATTTTTTTCTTTCTTTTCCTTTTTCTTTTTTTTTTTCTTTGTGTAAAACTTCTTGGTTCCCAACTCTTGTGTTCTTGATAATTAAAAAAATAATAATTAAATATTGCGCATATTCAAATAAGTTTGTTTGGAAATGTTAGTGGTTTTTGTTAACAAACCACTATGCATTAAACTTGTTTCAACTAATCTCAACTAGCTTGTTTGTGCTGTGAACACTGAAATTCTGCGGCTGATTGAGGAGAGCTGTGGTGTTTTTTCCACAATAATCTGATTGATTTTTACCCAGTGGATGATAAAATAGATTAACAAAGTCCCACAGACTGCATTGAAGGAGGGCCTCGAGTAGGAAGTAAACCACCTTAGCAACCACTTGGCAACACCCTTGCAACCCCTCAGTAAACCCTAGAATCGTTTCAGTGAGTTTTGGTAGGGCAGATCTAGTTTTGTACTGTTTCTTCAGTGTTTGGTAATAAAACTTCTTTCATTTTGCTGTGAAATCCCATATTGAGCTGTTTATTGAATCGGGCATAAACCTGCTTTGCTTGAACCGCCAGCAATCTTCCTCCAGACTGATGTCAGACTCTGGGCTCCATCTTAATGACTGAGAACACAAGCTTCTCATTAAGAAGTTGTTTGTTTCTTTTTCACCTGATCAATTCTGTCACTGTCCTGAAATTGCCTGTAAATTTGTTTGTTTTTTTCCCCCTCTCATTTACCTTCACTCCTTCTGCAACAAATAACAAAATTGACTTTGCACAAATTTAATTTCACTCATTCTCAGAAGGTTTTTCCACGTGACAAACATTGAAATAGGGATTGTTTTGTTTTATGAGAAGGTATTTCAGGTGATTCCTTACATTATTTTTAGAGGCATTAAAATATCATGATTGCACTGGTAATGTACGCATTGCATGCTAATTTAATTGCTAAAGCAAAACAATGACAGTATAATAGTTACAAACTTCAACACAATTTTACGTAAGTATCCGTGTTGGAGACAAGCTAACTGATGTAGAAGACAAATGTTATTCATAATCTAGTTTACTTCCATAATGTGACACATGGATACTCAACAACAATTGAGACAAATGTAGTGTGAGACATGATTTTATGTGTCAGGAATTGAATGAATGATAAATAATTGAGTGTTACAACATGTTTGGAGATTTTGTGACATCAGCCTTAAAGTAAAGTAGTTTTAGAAATGGAGTGAGATTGCAAAGACATTTTTTTTAAAATTGAAAAAATAAAAGTGTGCACTAATGAATCAGTAAAACCATTAATCTTAAAAAGTCTTACTTTGCCCTTCCACAAATTAAGGCCTTAAAGTCTTAAATCAAAGCAGAAAGTCTTAAAATCATAAATTCATTGCATGAAATGTTGCATGCATTGCAAAACAACAACAAAAATCCTCCTCAGTATTTTTGTTTTCCAATACAAATTCTAAATATCCTTAAATCAAGACACTTGAGATGCTTAAGATTACTTGAGATGCAAATCTAAAATGAAGTCTTTAAAAGTTGAACAAAATTGAGTGAGTTTATGCTTAAAACAAGAACAAATATCAGTGAATGGGGAATAAAAACTTGTTTTCCCTTTAAATTAAGCCCATTGAAAGATATTTGTTCTGGTTTCAATAATAACCTGCAGAAAACCTTAAGTAAATTTGTGTACCATTTAATCTTGACTATTTAGGAAAAGTAGCTTTAGTAGTAACTACACTGAAAAAAATTTTCACTTAGAAATTGCTAGTAAATTTCACAATAATTATAAAAAACACTTTGAATTAACCCTGAACTTTTGAAGTAGAAGGACTAAAATAGTATTTTCTTGTAAAACATGTTTGAATAATCCAACAATGTTTTATTTACAACTTTGACAAATCATTTTCGCATTGATTTCTAGATTTATTTTTCACCTAAATCCTACACAAATGTTTTGCTACTCTTTCACGGAGTGAAAAATTAAATTTATCTGTTCAAATACTGTTTAATGTTGTTACCCTGACTGAGATCCTTAACTGCAGAAACAGTTTTTACTCAGAAATTGCTAGTAAGTTTCAAATTACAAAAAAATAGCACTTGAATTAAATGTGAAATTTTAGCGTAGAAAATTTTGAAGTGTTTTCTTGCAGCATGTACTCCACCAATCCAATATTGTTTTATTTAGAACTTTTGACAAATCATCAACACTTTCTCCTTCAAATTTTTTAATAATTTCTGCTTATTTGTGAAATTTACTAGCAGTTTCTGAGTGAAAATGGTTTCTTAGCTTATTCATGTAAATCCTGCACAAATCTTTTGCATTGTAGCTACTTTTCATTGAGTAAAAGTGTAGCATAAAATGTACTGCTGTAAATGAAGTTTAAAAGATTCCCTAATTTATATTAAAACATAGAATTTATCAGCTTTTTCGTAGCAAAACATTTACAGTAGTTTAATGCTACTTCATGCTTGTTTACATTTTTAGTTTTTTTATTTTTATTTTGTGTAAGTATATTTGTTCAAATACTGTTTAATGTCAATCTCTGAAAAAAAAGGGTGTAGAAATAATTTTCTCAGAAATCGCTAGTAAATTTCACTAACAGTTACAAAGAATTGAATTAACATTGAATTAAATGTGAAATTTTGACTTAGAAAAACTGACATAGTATTTTCTTGTAAAATGTAGTCTGTAAATCTTTGCTTTAAAGTCATATTTTACATTGTTTTTGGTTTTGTACCAGATAAGTACTTCTCTGATTGCTTGTATACTGTATAGTGCAATGAATTACTTTTCCAAAAGTGCAGCTTGACTTCAGTTTAACTAATCCAAAGTAGCACTTGGGAAGCTGCAGTTTCAAGGTAGCCTCACAAGAACTGAAATATATGTAGTTCATTCCCAGTAATATAAACACTGTATTGTTGAAATTTCTCCATCTTTCATGAGTTTAATCAGACGTTCAGTTGAGCAGGTTGTGGATCTTCAGCTCTCTCAGAAACCTGACTCCACCAGCCAGCCTGGTTTAAAATAAGTTAGATTTATTTTTTGCGGCTACTTGGCGCCTAGATTACTTCACTTTCCTGTCATGTGAGCTCGGGTCCGTACATAACTCATTACAAGCCTCGGATTGTTGACACGCTTTAGACGTGAGGATTTGTATGATCTCAAGGTGAAAGCTTTCAACCAGCACCAGCTCAATAGTAAACTAAAGCTGCCATATAGAGCGCTGCGCTAAATATGAGGAACAAGGATGTTCCATCATCTCCTCTAACACAGAGCTGCATTTAAATGCATCTGAAGCGCAAGAGTAGCTGTTACCAGGCTTATTTTGGGTGGTGGATGTCTGTGGGTGCTCATCCTTCTTGACAGGTTGATGGGTTTACAGCAATGCCCCCCCACACCAGCACGGTTAAAATAGAGTACTCTTGACCCGCTGATGTTATGTACCACCACACATGATCATGCATCATATGACTGCTGTGCATTTTAGAAATGTGTTCCGGCTTCAGGGCTGGGCGATTACAGGTAATTGGATTTTTTTTTTTTTTTTTTTACCCATTTGGGGATATTGTGTATATATAGGACTGGGTGATATAGCTCCAAATTTTTATTTTATTTATTCATATTTTCAGTACTTGCTTCAGTATATCAGTATTTATGCATTTCCTTTGAAATGGAACAACATTTTTTTAAACATGGGTATATTTTATAATATAGCTCTAAAAATGTATTTTATTTATTCATATTTTCAATACTTGAATCAGTATCTCAGTATTTATGCATTTCTTTTGAAATGGGAAAAAAATGATGTAACCAACAGTCATTGTTTCAAGCAGATTCAAAATGAAGAACAAAATTTGAAAGTAAAAATCTTCTTAAAATAATCTAACCATTTTTTCCCCCTTAGAACTATATTAAAGAATTATATTCATATAATTTTCATTTAAATGTCCCAATTTAATAATACATTTGAATAAGTGGCCTATGTATTAACAATAAGAATTATTATTATTATTATTAATAATAATAATAATAATAATAATAATAATAAATAAAAACATTTGAATAAGTGGCATATGTATTAACAATAAGAATTATTTTTATTATTATTATTATTATTATTATTATTATTATTATTATTATTTCATTTTCATGCAATTTACTGTATAATACAGAGCTGCTAAAATTATTATAATAATAATTTATTAATAATAATGATAATAATATCTGTACATTATTTTTTTCCTTATAAATTGAGGATACAAAGGATCTTTATTTTTTTTTTTAAATTATATTTGTTTTATGTTTTTTTTAGGTGAACATATAATTATATGATCTCTGTGGTTCCAAAAAAAAAAAAACCATAAAAAAAAAATCCTTTTTGGCCTTGTGATAATCAAATGAACAGCAAAGTGATGTGGTGACTCCCAGTGAGAATGAAAATGTTGAGCCGCCACCTGATAAAGTAGGAACTCCTATTAGAAACCAACAGCTCAGAGACTTGATTTGATCAGGCTTTACTTCAACACTTCTCCTGCAACCATGTGACTCTATTCTGGTATGTAATGCTCACTTTTCATGATCCCATAAATTCCCGATCGATAAAATCAAGCACTACCTGCCATTTTGACATGCTGAAAACCCCGCTTCACAGAAATATGCCACATTACTGAAGTAAAGCACATGATTCAGAGGAGGTGCAGCATAATGCCAAAGCATCTGGCTGGAAACTGCTAGGTTGTAGACTTAAAACCCACAGGAGATGATGCATGAAACTCCACAGTGCCCTTGAGCAAAGACTTAACCCCGGGTTGCTCGAGGGAGATAATAAGTGTACTTTAAGCTTTAGATAAAAGCTTCTGCTGCATGACAAATAATAAAGTAAGTAAATTAAATTGCCAGATGTGACACTGGAATAACTTATAGGCACACATAGTAATGCCTGACCAAACATTGCAGCATTCGGAGCCATTAAAGCGTATATTTCATTTACAGATGATTTAAAACACTGAGCTTACAGCATGTTTCTACACAACTGCAGAAGTGAACCCAAAACACACCACCTGATTCATCTTTATGTGCCTATTTAATAAATGCTTCAGTGCCATAAATAAGTCTTTAAATGGAAGGAAATCATTAAAAGTTAATGAAGAGTCCGTTTTGCTGATCGTGCTGCAATACAGCATTTTATATCATGATAAGCCTCGCTGCTTTTACTGCAACTGCAGACAGTCGCCAACCATTAGTGCGCTCTATAATGGATGTTATACGATTATAACTGGGTGAATCTTACAAAACCTGACAAGAAAATGTTTTGGTGATTTTTCAGTCCAAAAGCAAAAGAAAAAAGTTAGAAATTATATTTTGCATAACGAAATTGAAGGAGATATTACTGATATATTTGGCATACTGAAATAGAATTTTTTGACAATTAAGCACATTCTCATAACTGTCTTTATAATATATATTCTAGTATTTTCTATACTTATACACACACACACACACACAGTATATTCTAGTATTTTCTATTTACTTTATGCTGGTCTTTATCTTTATATTTTCATATTTTTCCATTTCATTCTGATTTATTTTAGTTATACATTAAAATTTACTTTATATTAATGTGTATTGGGGAATAAATTGTGTAAAATTATATAATTTGGAAAATTAAGCTATTTAAAAAAACCTAAATCATTCTAATAAATAAAAATTAATATAATATCTTTTTTTTTCTTTTGGTTGTGGGGTGAAAAATTACTAGGAGACCAGTTGCTGTTTATGATAGGATTACTAGTGAACTTATCAAATAGTTCAGTATTGCTTATATTGATTCTGTAAATTTATTTAAACAACTGTTTTGTAGATGCTTTTTATTTTAAAATCTTTGGTATGAACAAATTTGTGTGTGTGTGTGTGTTTGATATGAGTAGTTCACCAGCATAAGCCAGCAGCAGATTCTTGCACTTATCCTGAATGTGTTTCGTTTACTGGCATGTGATCAGATCTCGGCTTAGACTGTCACTCTAATGAAGACACCAAAGCATTTCCCACAATGCTGCTGTCAGTGTTGTGAATGGTTTTCTTAATAACGAAACACAAATAAACCCCATACCGCATTTCATATTCATGCATTTGCTAACACATCCAGAGCACAATCATTTATTTTAATTGCTTTCTTCAGAAAAAGATCTTGCTTCTTTCTTTTTGAAAGTGCTTGTTAGAGCAACTGATTCTTCTATTTCAAAGCATGTCTGATCTACTTAAGTCTAAAGTCAATGCTGAAAAAAAAAGTAAAAAAAAAAAAAAAAATAGCTCTGATCCAAAACCCAGTGAACTGCCACACAAATGTGCACACACTGATAGGCTATATTAGGTATTTTAATGTAAGAAATATACAGGTATACTAATAATATTGTGTACAATTATTTGGTAATACTTATCTGAAAGGCTTTATATATAATGCATTATGCAAGTAGTTTAAAGGCATTAATTATACCTTGTAATACACCTTATAATGTATTTGTATGATCTCATGAATAATTGTAACCACAGGTATACTACATTATAATACTTAACTATTCATTGTTGCACATTTAATAATGCATTAAAACACATGACAAAAAAAACTTCGAATATTATAATGCATTTTAAATTTGGTTACAGTTATTTATGAAAAGATATAACGCATTACAACATATATTATAGATACCTTTATAATGCATCATAAATAAGACTTTTTAATTAATTTGTACTATACACTGAAAAATAATTTTTCGAAGTTGTAAATAAAGATTATCGTAGAACATTTTACAAAAATGCTATTTCAGACTTTCTACTTAAACATTTCATGTTTAATTCAATGTTATTTGCTGTTTCTTTGTAATTAATTGTGAAATTTACTAGCAGTTTCTGAAAGAAAATTGTTTCTTAATGTACACTGAAATAAACTGGCTTTGAAACAAAGCAATGGCAAATAACACAAATTAAACATGAAATTTTGAAGTTGAAAGACTGATGATTGATTTTCTTGTAAATACTCCAGTAATTGTTCTTTTAGTCGCAACTTGTAAAATATTATTTATTTATGGTGTACATGTGTCAGTTAATATTGATTTATTTTGTATCAAATTAATAATTGACAATTCTCTTGCAATTTTTGGTGGAATTTTTTTTCTTAATGCTCATTGTAGTTCATAATAAGATTGCATTCTGTATGAATACAGGAGCGCCCTTAAATGCTGTCTAGATAGGCAGCTTGCTAGGTTTTGGCACAGACTTCATAGAGGAGAGAAAAATATGTCTTAACAAGCACTACAAAATTGTATTAGCTGTGCTGTATGTCAGAAACATGTTCAATCACATGTGACAGGCTATCATACACCTCAAATTTGAGTCCTTTAGAGAAATTGGGTAGTTGCACACCCACATTAGTGCATTTTTCTTCGACTATACATCAATATAAACACGCGCTAACACCGAGGGTGGGATTAGATGCTCGGTTCGAGCTGCCAACAGCTCATTACCTTAATGAGGTTTTACAGCAGCCGGAGAGACGCGTCTTCATATTCAACAATGTCTAATTGGGTTAGTGATGGGCTGACGGTGCAATTGATCTCACTGACGCTCCTGAATGAAGCGAGAAAGCGTTCGGTCATCAAAGTTCCTCCACCACCTCGCAACGTTTTCCCATTAAGGTCTCACCTCCGGCTATGTTTAGGCTTGTTAGAAATACAGTGTGACTTCACCCTAGAACAACTCTGAGGTGTCTGGCCTTTGAGACGGTGTTGACGGATAGCCTGTTGTCTTAGCTGGAATTTCAACCTGGGTAGCTATGCAAACTCTCGCAGTTAAATGTAGTACCAGCCATTTGACCTTTGCAAACATGACCTGTGGTCGCATGCGATATTAAACCCGTATCTGCTCTGCATCCAAGAATATGAACTCCTTGTAAGGTGCTCGGCTGAATACTGAGCAGGATTCCTGATTATTCAATTTAGCTCGGGCTGTCGAGTGCAGAATGTTATGTCATTTTATTGTCGAGTCATTAGTGAACTGTCATTCGTTGTGGATAAAGCAATTCATCTCCTTTTTTTTCAATGAGCAACACAATTAAAGTCTTAATGAAGCCGTTGTATGACTCCCAGATTGCTGTAATCAGTCTTTACTGAAGTTTTTAGAGTCACGTTCCACCTAAAAAACCTGGTGCATTAATCTAAGGGTTGTTTTTACAAAGCGAGGACCTATAAATCTGTGGGTAAAACATTCAAATAGTAATGCAGATTTATATGTTCATCAAGAGGTAAATTATAGAACACTCTTTTGACTCTTTTTCAATATGCCCTGCAGTTAATCTTGCTTGTATGCACTAATGACTTGTTTTAATTTGGTAGTGTTTGCCAAGTCAAGCGTCACTGTTATTATTGTTCATGTTTACGCTTGGTGGTTTGAGCAAACCCCTAACGTTAAGTTTTAAATCTTTCACCATTTGTACTACAGACGGAGAGAGGTGTGCTGTTACAGTACTTTTCTCTGGCAGGTTTTGACCTGGGCCTATACGTAAAAACCCAGAATACCCCAGGAACCACCTAGAAGAACCTAGAAACCCCCCAAAACACTCTAGCAACCACCCAGAGCACCCTATAAACCATCCAAAACACCCTAGCAACCAGTTAGCAACCACCCAGAAGACCCAGCAATTCCTTAGTAAGCAAACAGATAGCAGCCATAGCTATACGATAATACGATAATATAGCTATCTTTATAGTTATCGTTCTTGGTGTGAACGGACTTAACTCTAGCAAACAAATACTCATCCTAGTAACCCACAAGCAACCCCCTAGACACCACCCAGAACACCCTAGTAACCATACAGAAGAACATAGAAACCACCCAAAACACACCAGAAACAAGTTAGCAACACCCTTAAGAGCATGAGTTAGCTACCACCCAGGGCTGCATTTCCCAAAAGCATTGTAAGCTTAAGTACATCGTAGACCCATTGAAACCAATGGAGCTACGATCAACTTAGGCTTACAATGCTTTTGGGAAATGCAGCCTAGAACTATCTAGCAACTCCTTAGCAATCACCCAGAAGACTCTATTAACTACTAAAACAGCAATCATCAAAACTGCTTAGCAACTCCTTAGTACCCATCTAACCACTTCTAAGACCCTAAAAACCACCCAGGAAACCCTAGCCATCAAATAAACTACCCATAACATTCTAAAAACAAATTAACCAGGCATCCCAAGCAACCAGTTAACAACCAATGAGAGCACCCTAGCAACCCCTTAGCAACCATCCAGGACATTGTGGAGCATTGTGGAGGTGTTTTTTTTTAAATTGCATGGGCAAGCACCACTCTTTTTTTCTTCTGAAAATATTCAAATCTAATTGGTTTGTTTTGTCTGTTGATTTCTTTCCACCTGCAGGTAGTGTCGTAGCATCCAGAACAGGCACGCTGGAGCAGAGTGCTCACTCCGAACCTGTCCCACTGAAAAACCGTATGGCTGTGTACCAGACGGCGGTTTCCAAACAGGACAGAACAGGCTTCTCCAGTTCGGTACGCTTTACACACACACACATGGGTGAAAACTGATCCGATCATAGGAGACTCATTTGGGATGGAAATACCAGGTGTAAACAGCAGTCACCACTTGTGAATGAATTGCACGAGAGGGATTTTAAAGGGATAGTTCACCCAAAAATGAAAATTTACTGTTTCTTTTTAATTAACCAAATGAATCAGTTCACGAAATCAGACTGAGCCGTCTGAAACAGTTTGTGGCTTGAGCAGCACAGATGCCTGACAGTCACTCGGACTCAAAATAAGCCAAAATACTGGCTTATATGATCCTATGATGAATGAACTCATTTAGCACTTAAGTTCCTCCAACAGCCACTAAACTTGAAGCCGGTGACATGCACATGCGTCAACCAAGCACTTGAACGAAGGGATGAAGTCTTTTATGACTTAACATTGTTTATGTAAAAAGGTGAGCTGTTGAAGACTAGTTTGTTCACTTTATATGCTTTAGACATGTAAAACATCCACGTTTCACATCATTCTTGGGTTCTTTAATAATTGCGTATTCTTTACGACACTGCGTGATTACCTAAACTTGTCAGTTATTTGAATCAGAAACAAACTGTCCAAAAGAACCAGTTAGAGGAAAATAATCAGATTTCCCCATTGTCTGAGGCTATGGATTAAAGGTAATAATGTTGTAAATAATGTTCAGTTTCTTGCACAGACTGATTGTTTCATTTCATAAGACCTCAATATATCAAGAGGCGCATGTATTTTATTTATTTATTTTTTTCTCAAAAACTGGCAGCTGCTGACCTGCATTTTATGAATCACCAAGGACCACGGTTTTAGCTTGAAATCTTCTTTACTGTTCTATTCAAGAAAAAAAGTCACCTACATCTTGGATGCCCTGAGGGAGAGTAAATTAATGGCAAATTTTCATTTTTGGGTGAACTATCCCTTTAATTCCAGGTGTAAACGGGGATTACGTGATCCTGCTTCATCACTGTCAGCCATCATTCATATTTAGACAAGCATTAAGATCTTCTATTGAGCAGACTAACACTATTTACTCAGCAGTTCCCATCCGGCTGTCTGAGTGCCATCAAATTGATCAGCAAATATCATTTCAATGAGGCAAATGAGCCACTCATGCGGCACGCAAACTTATGTCAACATCTCATTAGAGCAAACGATCAAGGCTGATAAATTCTGACTGTTCTGCGTTTAAACACTGTGTGAGGACAGAGCGCTCATGTCAAATTCATGTATAATTCCAAACTCATTGATTTATACAGTAATTGCTGCCTTGATACATCAAATCACAAAAGAAACCAGTGTGCATTTGATTTGCGCCCCTCGTCACGGTAATGGAGACAGAACGTTTGACAGACAAACGCAGTGATGAGGACAGAGAGGAAGACCAAATGAATTAGACAAGCAGTGGACTTCAGCAGGCAGTACATTATGCAGAAACCCCAGGTCTCCAAGGATTTGGCAGTTCTTGTGAAATCTTCTAAAAAAGGTTTCTTAGAAACAGAATTTAGTGACATCAGTAGTGGCTTTGATTCAGGTGCCTTAGCTGAGATCTTACATGAGGAGAACACAATCACCCGTATTACACAGGAAAATAATCATTTTCTTCAACAGGATTTATTTTTGATTTCCAGCAAAACATCTAAACATTGTTAAAACAAGAAACATTTAATTAAGAAGTCAAATGAAGTAACATAAGACTTAAGAATAAGAATATTTATTACCGTTCAGTAGTTTTTGTTTGAGAGAAAGAAATTAATACTTTTATTCAGCAAGCGTGCATTAAATTGATCAAATATGACACATTTATTATGTTACAAAAGATTTTTATTTTAAATAAATGCTGTTCCTTTCTATTCATTAAAGAATCCTGAAAAAAATGTATCACAGTTTCACAAAAATTATTAAGAAGCATGACTGTTTTCAACACAGATAATAATAAGAAATGTTTCTTGTGCATCAAATCAGCATATAAGAATGATTTCTGAAGGGTCGTAAGACAGTGGAGACTGAGTAATGATGCTGAAAATTCAACTTTGTATCACACAAAAAAAATACATTTTAAAATGTATTAAAATAGAAGACAGTTATTTGAAATCATAATAATATTTCACCAATTTCTGTTTTTGACCAAATAAATGCATCCTTGGTGAGCATAAGAGACTTCTTTTAAAAACATTAAAAAGACCTAACCATCCCAAACTTTTAAACAGTAGTGTATGTTTTTGTATTCTCTGATTTAGGTTTCTTAACATGTTAACTGTTTTTTGTTTTTAGTTATAGTTTTTTTTTTTTATCTTTTAACAAACATGTCCTTTTAATTTAGTCACTATTTGTCTTGTCATATTCTTTGGTTTTAGGCAAATTTGCTATGACTAAAAAGAAAATAACATTTTAGTTCATTTTTACTGAAATCAACATTGAACTATCTTTGTAAAAACTCAGAGCTCGTAAAATAATAATATATAATGAATGTAGTATGGTATTACCTAATATGTAGACGTTATTGTGATGGGAATTCTTCATTTAGAAGGAATTTTCATATTTTAGAGACTGTTTAGGATATATTTCAGGATTTGTTATGTTTAGTGTGTTTTCAAGACAAAAGTGCGTTCACAATGCATCTCATCTTTTTCATTAGCAAAATAAAAAGATTAACAATGAATGAGGTAAAATCTTGCAATTTTATCCAGCTTTTCTTCTCTGGGTGACACAAAGCAACTTCATGTCCTTGACACTCCAAAGCCAGAGTGAGGTGAAGGGCCGAATGCCTCTTTGGACCCCACAGTAGAGAGGTCATGTGCGTGTGCAGTGACATCA